>LR738714.1:627390681-627496309 GCA_902687465.1 Secale cereale
CCCCCCCGGCGCGACCAGGAGGGGGGCCGCGCCACCAGGGCGCCTGGAGCCCTGGTGGCCCCCCTCCGGCTCTACTTCGGGTGCCGGGAAGCTTCTGGAACGCTGATTTTTTATATAATTTTTCCGGGATTTTTCTGGCAGTTCTCGTAATGGGAAAACCTGAAATACAAAAACAGCCGAAAACAGAAACTGGCACTGGGGTGCACTGAGTTAATAGATTAGTCCAAATATGATCAAAAGTGTATGGAAGTGTATAAATATCATAGCAATATCACCCAAAAGAGGCATGGAGCAAGCAGAAATTATAGATACGTTTTGGACGTATCAACATCCCCAAGCTTAATTCCTGCTCGTCCTCGAGTAGGTAAATGATAACAAGAATAATTTCTGTGGTGACATGCTATTAACCATATAGGACTTTTCATAGTCACATGACAAAAGCTTACTGAGACAATGAATCTGTAGTAATTAAGTTGCCTCATGAGAAAATCACAAAGAACTGAAAGTTTTACAATATGATAATGAAACATCAAATAGATTTGTAATGAGCATGATGTGCAAATATGATAAAGTGATATCTCACTTGCCCCCTTTAGTGAAGCAAAACATAAATGTAGGGGCACCTCCAAGGTTTAAGTGATGACTATATACAATGATTTCAAAATAAACGATATCACAATCATGCAAAAGACAATGCTACTTTGGGACAATGCACATTACACTCAGAATGACAATCATGCTCTCAGTAGTTGGTGCTTTAAAAGAAGGTGGAGACTCTCGAACCGTGGCTTTTGTTGGCAAGGTTGAAAACCCGTAGTCGGAAACAAAGACAAAACATGTACCAGAGCTCTTGGTTTTAAAAACAGAGGTAATAATATTTTTTTTAGATTATGCATGTTTCGTCAACGAATGCTACCAGACAACTCAATCACTTCTTGAGATGGACAAGTTTCGAGGAACGGCTCCCGAATGAGGACGATCACATCCTCTTAATCTCCTTTGTTTATCACTGCCAAAGTTTTCTGATTTCTCATGAACAAAGCGTGAAGGAGGGTTTGTTTGTTATATTATTTTTGAGCCGGGCGCACTCAATGCCAGTTCCTTCTCGTATTATGGGTTTGCACATTATACATGCAATCCCGGGGTGAAGCTTGTCCAACTTAAAAAGATCATGAATTAACTACTACTTCCTCATGAACTTAAAACAGAGGCACAAAATAGGAATGCATTTTTTTTTGAATAATTTCGAGATGGTACATGCAAGTCTCCGTTAGGAATGGCAGGTAAATACCATGTAGGAAGGTATGGTGGACTCATATGGCATAACTGGTTTAAAAGAATTGGATGCACAAGTAGTCCGTCCGCTTAGTACAGGTGGAGGTTAGCAAAAGACTGGGAGCGACCAACTAAGAGAGCAATGACGGTCATAATCATGCAGAGCGACAAAGCAACATTGAATTAGGCATGGAAGTTATATCGCTACTCAGAAACAAAAGATCATCAAGGCTTGACAGACTTTCTTTACAGTCTTAAATATGCGTGAGCATACGCCAAGTCAATCAAAATAAATTCTTGAAGGAAGATATTACTAAACCATACCACATCATAGGCAAACAAATCATGTTGGTACTCCAATAACACATTGGGAACCCCCCAGCTATTTGAGACTAACCATAAGAAAACATGAACTACTAAGCACCATTATGCACGTAGCATGTTTATCATAGACATATCAACCAATGCAACAGAAGCAAACTCTCTTAATAAGATAGGCATGATAATTAAAGAGAGTTCAAGCAACCAACTAAACAAAAGCTCTTTAAAAAGATAAGCATGAAAACTAAGAGCTGAACATGATAGTAGCTATTGAAAGACAAAGAACACACACAGCAAAGATAGACATGAAAATTCGATGTTATGTTCTAGGTAGAAGTGGAGCGTGTTTCTCTCCCACACAAAGAAAGCTGAGTTCCGACTCGTTATGAAAAGCTAAATAAAACAAAAAGGGAAACTAAAAGCAAGACGCTCCAAGCATAGCACATAACACATGAAGTGATAAAAATATAGTGGAACGAAAGACGAACTGATAATGTTGATGGAGAAGGGGATGCACGGGGGCATCCCCAAGCTTAGACGCTTGAGTCTCCTTGAATATTTCTTGGGGGTGCATGGGGGCATCCCCAAGCTTGAGCGTTTGACACTCCTGAATCTTTTTATCATCTTCCCTCGCACACTTAAAAACTCCCTTCATACATAACTCATCATAATCCGATTAGCGAGGTTAGTACCCATAATAAAATAATTGTTCCTTTCTGGAAATAAGGATATTCTTAAAGGTCTACTGTTTCTCAAGATTGCCAAAAGGTTTTTGCAAAGAAAAAGCAAGCTCAAGGTTTGCAAAATGAGGGAAAGGCAAAACAGGTCAGAATCTGTGAAAAACAGAACAGCAGGTAGTAAATGATTTTTTCGGGGCACTTCTGCAACTATAATCAAAAACCTCAGAACAGACGCATGAAAGACAATTATATAGAGCACGCTGTCGGAAAAATTCAGACCAAAAAGATGATCTGGTAATTTTATACGAATTTTTCTATCCAAGGATAGAATCTGTTTCCTGGACAGCACGTCACAATTTTTGAACTTTCTTGCAATCAGAGGCTACACTTGGCACAAAATTGAAAAGTAAAGATACAATGATGATGCTACTGTAGTAACAACATCAAGACACAACAAAAGCAAAATAAAAATTTATTCATGTGGGCTGCCTCCCAAAAGCGCTTTCTTTTATGCCTTTAAGCTAGGCATAATGCATAGAGGAATCAATAATCATCATAATAATCGGAGTTATAAATTCCTTCAAATGGTTCCTCAACAAGTTCACTCTTGTTCCTCCTAGGAAAGGGGTACACACCTTTTGCCTTCCCGCGTAAGCGGATTTGTCCCTTACCTATATCGATGAAGCCTTTAACTGCTCGGAGGAAGTCCCTTCCAAGCACTATATTTCCTTGGTTTGGCTCCATGATGAAGAAATCAACCATTGTAATCCCTTTAAGGAATTTAACTGGCACGTCTTTTATTCTTCCCTGGATTTCAGAAATATCTCCATTAGTGTGTTCACGATAAGATGGTAATCTATCCATGTTAAATTTTAAAGAATCATGAACAATTTTTGGCATAGTAGAAACCATAGATCCAATATCACAATAAGCAAGGAAGTCTTGATTAGAGATGCTAATCCTAACAAAAGGCTCCCAATCATTGTCTATTTCCAAAATATCTCTCTTATTGGGTTTGGGTTTCTCTACCTTCATCAAGTCTAGAGCATCCATTCTCTTCTCAATAGTAGCAAGTCTATCTATGACAGTATCAAAGTTATGATCATAAACGAAGTAACTAGATAGACCATGTATAATTTCAAGAGCTCTAGCTTCATCACACTCTAGGAAATCTCCTTCAGCTATAATATTAAGAGAGTGTTTACACCATTTAAAAAGACCATGGTAAAAATTTCTAAGCACAATTTTTATAGGTATCCAAGGCATAATTCTCCTATGTGCATCAGAAATTCTGTCCCATGCCTTCTTCATATTTTCTCCATCCCTTTGATGGAAATCTAGGACCTCTGATTCCCTCAAAGCACCAAATCCTAACATGCTTGACTAAACAGAAAGGACTACTAGCAAATAATTAATATTTTTTTGTGGTTTTCGATAAAAGATACTAAAGCAAAACTGAAAGGTAAACTAACAAGACTAAAAAGCAAAGGTAAAAGATAGCGTGCAACTCCCCTATCCTGAAGAGTGGAGTCCCCGGCAACGGCGCCAAAAAACTTTGCTTGATGGCTTCTCGCCCCTCGTTGGTTACCCCAAGTGGAAGGTTTGAGATGCAGTGTAGCGGAAGTTTTCCCTTGGCAAAGATACCAAGGATCGATTTCCCTGAGACTCGCAGTTTCAGCAAGAAGGTGTCAACTGCTAACGGCGCCAGATATTAGCAATCAACGTGGACCTGCACACAGATACAAATAACTTTGCTCCCAACGAGTACAGAGAGGTTGTCAATCCCTCCGGCCTTGTCGTTTACAAAGGATCAAACGCAAGTGATAATAGTGATAGGTTTTGCTGTAAATTGTAAGTAAAAGCGGAAAGTAAATAGCGGATGTGATCAATGATGGTAATATGGACCGGAGTCCCATGATGTTCACTAGTGATGTCTCTCTCCCAAAAGATGATAGAACAGCTATGTGAGGTAAACGAATTACAGCTGGGCAATTGACAGAATTATGTGCGCAAACCAATGCTAACTATGTTGCAAGAAAGGTAGAGGTTCAAAGCATGGGCGGTACGCCAAGGCAAGTAGACCGAAATCCATCTGCATCTACTACTAATCATCCACCTTGAGATATCTATCCAGAACATCTCGCTAGTATTAAGTTGCGAGTCCCACCCATAGTGTAAACTCAAAGCAACAGACAACTGCATTAAAAGAACTTTGCGTAAAGTAAACAATCCTTGCACCCGCGGGCACAAGCACCGTTGTTTTCCATCTTGTGGCAACAGCACATCCCCTAGACTCATGTTTCTGTCACTCAAGCTAGTCATCGAGGGGCATGAACCCACAATCAAGCATAACGTTCCCTCTTGGAGTCACTACCTACTACTTGGCCAAAGCAATAAATAACAACGGAGAACATGCAAGAATTACTTACGAACATAAATATAAAAGAGGTAGATCAAATATATTACTCAAACACAATCTGAACATAATCTCACAATCCATCGGATCCCAGCAAACTCATCATAGCAACAGCATAAGGATTACATATGTGCCTCGATCATGTAGGGTAGCTCACGAGGACTAATTAGTGAAGCACAAGAACGGGAGGAGAACATCACATAGCTACTGGTCATGGACCCATGGTCCAAGGGAGACTACTCACAACTCATCCGGGAGGCGTCCATGGTGGTGGAGAAGCTCCCGGTGGTGATCCTCCCCTCCGGCAGGGTGCCGGGAAGAGTTCTCCTGGTGCTCCCGATCTTGGAAGCGCGGCGGCGGCGGAACAGAGATGAGATCGCGAAAAAGGGTTCCCGTCTCGAGGGTTTCGGGACACGATATAAATATATGCCAAAGGGGGGCATCAGCGGAGGCCTGGGGGGCCCAGGCGCCCCCCCGGCGCGACCAGGAGGGGGGCCGCGCCACCAGGGCGCCTGGAGCCCTGGTGGCCCCCCTCCGGCTCTACTTCGGGTGCCGGGAAGCTTCTGGAACGCTGATTTTTTATATAATTTTTCCGGGATTTTTCTGGTAGTTCTCGTAATGGGAAAACCTGAAATACAAAAACAGCCGAAAACAGAAACTGGCACTGGGGTGCACTGAGTTAATAGATTAGTCCAAATATGATCAAAAGTGTATGGAAGTGTATAAATATCATAGCAATATCACCCAAAAGAGGCATGGAGCAAGCAGAAATTACAGATACGTTTTAGACATATCAGTCTCCCCTAGTCCACCATCATAGGTGCTCCCTCTAACTTGGCACTGTTATATGTGGTTTCATGTTATGTATGATGTCTAGCTTGTATTGCTTCTAATTTTGTTGCATTCCATCTGCTTACTTTACACATTATACTTGTGAATAAGACATGTGTTCCTGTTTCTAGAACATACAATATCTGCCTATCACACCATGTTCTTACATCAAAGTACTACTGTTGTGTAACCTGCAACAATCACTTATCATAAGACACATTTTACTTGGGAGTGTGATATAGGTTGCATCTCACTTTCTTTTCTAGCTTGTACTACTTCTAAGTTGTTAAAATGGCACTTATGACGAGACAGTTTTAACTTGGTAGAGTGATATTTGTTGCATCTTTCATATGGTGTCTAACTTTCACTGCTTCTAATTTATTGCAATGCCTTCTGCTTAGTTTACACATCATAGCTGTGAATATGCAATGTTGTCCTTTTTTCTTACACATTCAATCATCCTATCATGTGGTCGCCTTACATTAAAGTAGTGCTCATCAGCATCCTGCACCAATGAGTTCTGAAAAGTGAATTTTTATTCATTTTTCTCATGGGATTGATTCGACGAGGCAATAAAAAAATTGATCGTGGAAAAGTAGGAAAGGCTCCTATTGTGTAAATATATTAAGAAAGTAAATCACTTTTTACAAGTTACATGTTAATGGGGGGTGAGGAGGCCCTAACCCTTTGGGGTAGGGGGTGGGGTGTATTACAACGAGGAGCTAAGTAAGGGATCTAACAAATTCCAGCACTAGAGGCCTACGTGCCTCCTTTACCCTGTGCTGGAGAAGTTCAAAATCAGTAATAAATCTAGAGAGCCAGGATTGCCATGAGGGGGTCATAGCACGGAAGTGTTTGTTGTTTCTTTCTTTCCATAGGCTCCACGCAGGAACGAGAAATTTTTCCAGCAACATCTTCGTGACACAACGCTCTTTTTTGTCTTGGATGGCTTGGAAGCGGTCAGAGAATGGTTCCCAATCCAGGTCTAGAAGAGCCCAGCATTGACGGCTAAAGGAACATGTGAATATCATGTGATCGACCGTTTCTTCGATATTGAGTCCACACAAGAGACAGTTATGGTCATCCCCAATGTTGTAATGCCTCCTCTTGAGCATGTTGCAGGTATTGAGCCTGTAATTAATGAGAAACCATCCAAAGACCTTAATTTTCATTGTGCATTTGGATTTCCACAGCCACTTGAAGACCGGGTGTGTTTGGAGTTCACGAAAGTAGAAGTTGTAGTAATCAGTTGATTTGAAAATCGTCTTGCCCCAAGCATAGTGCCACACATCGGAAGTAGTCGTTAGAGGTTGAAATTGGGTGGTCTTGATTTGAATGTCCTGAATTTCTACATGTGCTTGCGGAGATAAGGGGAGGTGGAAAGCCTCACGGATTGACGTGATTCACAAGAAATCCTTGACCGAAGCATCTTCAAGAGTTGTGAAAGAGAAAGCTCGGGGATGTGAGATCATGAGGGTTTCATGGGACCATAAATCCTTCCAGAAATTACTACAAAATTAAGAAAGAGGAAGGAAAAATTAAAGTCGGGGACTGATGGCGGTCTTCCGGCGAAACCGGCATCCCAGGTGCTTTCTCTAGCTTGGGAGTGTGATATTGCCTAGCATGTTGCATATGGTGTCTAGCTTGTATTGCTTGTAATTTGATTAAATTACTTCTGATTAGTTTACAGAAATACTTGTGAATATGCCATGTCGTCCTGTTTTTCATACAGATTCCATCCTTGTATCATGTGTTTGCCTTACATCAAGGTAGTGATTGTCAGTATCATGCATGAATGAGTTCTGAAGAGTTAATTTTATTGCTTTTTCTTGTCGGTTTTACTTGACAATGCAAAATCAATAAAGCAGATGGAAATTAGCAAGGCAGTGGATAAAGGTGCTCCTTCCAAACAGATGCCTCTACACATTCTACTCTGCCATCCCCCCCAACAAGATTTGGAAGACTACACATGCATAGACACTCAACGTAGCTGTGTTGATGATGAGCACGACCACCCTTGTCCACCATCACAGGTGCTCCCTCTAACATGGCACTGTTATATGTGGTTGCATGTTATGTATAATGTCTAGTTTGTATTGCCTATAATTTTGTTGAATTCCATCTGCTTACTTTACACATTATACTTGTGAATAAGACACGTGTTCCCGTGTTCCTGTTTCTAGAACATACAATATATGTCTATCACACCATGTTGTTACATCAAAGTACTACTATTGTGTAACCTGTAAAAATCACTTTTCACAAGAAACCTTTAACTTGGGAGTTTGATATAGTTTACATCTCGCATTAATTTCTAGCTTGTACTACTAATTTGTTGAAATGGAACTAATGACGAGACAATTTTAACTTGGTAGAGTGATATTCGTTGCGTCTTACATATGATGTCTAGCTTTCATTGCTTCTAATTTGTTGAAATGTCTTATGCTTAGTTTACACATCATAGCTGTGAATATGCAATGTTGTGAATATGCAACACGACCTTTAACTTGGTAGTGTGATGTTGTTTGCTTCTTGCATATGATTTATTTCTTGTATTGCTTCACATTTGTTTAAATGCCAGTTATGACGAGACATTGTTAACTTGGCAGAGCGATATTTTTAGCATCTTTCATATGGTGTCTACCTTCCATTGCATTGCTTCTAATTTGTTGAAATGCCTTCTGCTTTGTTTACCCATCATAGTTCCAATTATCTCATGTCGTCCTATTTTTCATACATATTACATCCTCCCATCATGCGGTTGACTAACATCAAAGTCCAGTTCATCTGTATCACGCATCAATTTGTTCTGGAGAACTAAATTTTTATTCCTTGTTCTTGTTAACTTGACTTGACATGGCACAGAGAAAGAGGAAGGAACACATAATGGCAGGGGATGGTGTTACTACTCAGGACACACGGAAACGGAAGAGGAAAAATTATGCAGATTCTGCTGGTACTAATGGTGCAATAGAAGGTCAAATTCCACCGAAAAATTGTACAAATGCGGTATCTCGTGCTACACGAGCTGCAAAATAATCCAAACAGACACTAATATCTGCCACCAAACAAGTAGCGATAGCCCTAGTTGTTGCAACACCTTCCACAGTACCACCAGCTGCACGAGTTACTCGTTTGTCAACTCAGCTGGCAGAAGTGTAACATCCCATATGTGATACCTTCCATTTATGCCAATATAATCTTCGTTGACTTAATCAATTCCATTCTGGGCTCTTCTTTCATTTCGGGTTTCTTCGTTTTCCACGTGCGTTTGTGCATATAATCCACGTCATGTCATCGTGTGCATTGCATTGCATTCGTGTTGTCACTTGCACCCGGTACCGCTCATCTCTTCCCGTTGTCCGTTTTGAGTTCTAACACTCACACACGTGCCAGTGGTACCCCCGAGTCCTTCTTTCGTTTGTGGCAGTAAAACGTTATTGGAACGAGGTGAGACTAGTCGTACGTTATTGTTCTAGTACGTGGAGACCGCCTGTCAAGTTTCGTCGCGTTTGGAGGTCGTTTGATACTCCAACAGTTAACCTGATGGGCTAAAAGCTCCTCTTCCATTTGGCCCAAGACCCCCTCCACAACATCCCACTAACCCAGCACAACCACTCCCACCCTCTTGGCTGTCGGATCATGATCGTGTGGGCGAAAACCGCACCCCATTTGGACACTCCTAGCTCCCTATGCCTATAAAAACATCCACCCCCTCCATTTCATGGGCGAAACCCTAGCTCCTCCCTCCTCGCGCCGCCGGACACTTCCGGGACAGACCGGACACGTCCGCCCGGACGCGCCCGGCCAACCACAGCCGGCCACGTGTCCCGTCGTCGTCGCGAGCCTCCCACCGCGCCGCTCCGGGCCCGCGGGGCCCAACTCCGGCACGCCCCGGGCCGAAGCCGCCGCGCCGGCCCCGTGCCTCCGGTCTTCTTCCCAGCCTCCGGCCAACGCCCGCTCCCCGCCGCCTCGTCCGTCGGCCGCTGCCCCGCGCCCCTGATACGTCCAAAACGTATCTATAATTTCTGCTTGCTCCATGCCTTTTTTGTGTGATATTGCTATGATATTTATGCACTTCCATACACTTTTGATCATATTTGGACTAACCTACTAATGGTTGCAAAAGTGCACAATGTTCTTGTTTTACACTTTATTGTGTAGGAATTACTTGGAAATTGACAAAAACGCAAAATGAGTCGTATTGGAGTAGGACTCTGACTTTCCTGAAATCTGTTTGAGAATGTTTTTTAGAGATGGTCACGTTCCGGACCGAAGACGATGTCAAACGGAAAAAGTCTAGTTGCGAAAGTTGTGGGGAATTTCGAGGCGATGCTTCTGGATATAAAATTCGTCCAAATCGGAGTCCGGACAGCCGAGTAAAGCCCGTTTTACTAAGGCCCAAAATCTGATGACGGGAATCCGAGAGTCTATATAAAGGGAGGAAACCTAGGTCACCAAGGGCCACGAATTTTCCTCCTCCCGAGCCGCCGTCTTGGAGGGGAGGACCAGCACCATTGCCGCACCATCCATAAGGAAGAAGGGGGGCCAAGGAGCCGCTGCCCCCTAGGGCCGCCGCCGCCCCGAGGGCCGCCGCCGCCCCCTAGGGCCGCCGTCGCCGTCTCCGTGGCTGCCGCCGGCCATCTCCTCCTCGCGGGGCTGCACCTCTCCATCAACACCATCACCAACCTCCTCCTCACCATGTCCATGCGTGAGTAGTTTCCTCCAGGGCCGAGGGCTCGTACATGTAGCTATGTGGTTATCTCTCTCTCCCATGATGTGATCTTCGTTGTGATCATAGGCTATGTTAATCTAGGGTGATCCCATGATATTTCCCCTTCCTCTATGTATTGGATTGATGTACTCACTTGTCTTTATCTAGTATAATTCCGGAGACCAAGGTGACAGCGGTCGATTGGACATGGATTAGAAAAATATTTTCATGAGTGATTTTCTCTCTTGTGTGTTGATTGAAGATTGAGAGTCTCTTGGTGCTTGTCTTTGACTATCCTTTAGATATGTTGTGGTGATTGTGGGACTTTCTTTGGATGGCCGCGGTGACATTGGGAAATCCTTAGATTGAGAACTACGAACTTTGAGGTTTGCTTTTGTAGCCCTACATAATTCTCGTCCTCTCTTGACCACGAAGGAATGACCTCCGGGTGTGTCTCCATTGCATGTTTTATGGGAAATATCATGTGATTCGATTATGTTAATGTTGTTGGGAGTTGCCTCTAGTGAAAGTATGATCCCTAGGCCTTGTTTCCACCATTGCAATACCATTTGTGCTCACGTTTACCACTTGTTTGCTTGCTGCACTTTTTATTACAGATTTATATTACTTTGCTTTGCCACTCCTATTATCCATATTTTACCATCTCTTCGCCGAACTAGTGCACCTATACAACTCCTAGTTGTATTAGGTGTGTTGGGGACACAAGAGACTTCTTGTATCTTAGTTGCAGGGTTGCTTGAGAGAGACCATCTTCAACCTCTACTTCTCTGAGTTCGATAAACCTTAGGTCATCCACTTGAGGGAAATTGCTGCTGTCCTACAAACCTCTGCGCTTGGAGGCCCAACATAGTCTACAAGAGTAGAAGCGTGTGTAGACATCAAGTTATTTCTGGCGCCGTTGCCGGGGAGGTGAGTGCTTGAAGGTATATCTTTAGATCTTGCAATTAAATCTTTTTGTTTCTTGTTTTTATTTCACTAGTTATGTTTATGGAAAACCTCAATCTTAGTTCGTTGCTTGTGGGAAGACGCCCCACACCTGTGGTGGTTGCTCCTCCCCCTACTGAAATTGTGCCCTATAAAATACCAGCTGGTATTATCGATTATGTCTTGGCTAATCGTTATGTAGGAGACAGACATCCCGGTGAACACTTGCTATATTTGTCACAATTATGTTCATTATTTAAGCTTGCACGTGTATCAAGGGAGTTTGTCATGAGGAAATTGTTCGCCATATCACTTATAGATAAAGCTTCAGATTGGTATAAGCTTCTCGATAACTCGCACTTGCTTGATTGGCAAGAGCTTATGTCTCTCTTTTATACTAAGTTTTATCCTCTTCATGAAATTCATCGAGACATGAACTATATCTATAACTTTAGGTCTCGTGACGGAGAGAGCGTAGCTCAAGCTTGGGGGAGACTGAAAACGTTAATGCTAAAAAGTCCTAACCATGGGCTCCCCAAAGATGCTTATGTGGAGAGTAAGAGTACCTTTTTGCATGTGGATCATGGTAACAATGCTTTATGTGATGCTTATATTGTTGAGTTTATTCGTGATCCCACTGAAAATTATTATGAGAAGGGAACATATGCTTATAGATATTTCAATAATATCAAGTTCCCTCTCTTTATGTTGAAGGTTTTGAAGTTGCACTTGTTTTGTCTTCCTATGCTTATTGCTTTGTGCTTCAATGAATTATTCTATTGCAATATTCCTATGCATAGGAAGCATGTTAGGCTTAAATGTATTTGGTATTTGCTTCTTGATGCTCTCTTTTGTTCTTCAACTCTTATTCCTACGAGAGCATCATTAAAGTCTTAAGCCTATCTTTATGGCTATAAAGAAAGAGCTCTAGGGAGACAACCCTTGTTATCTTTGCTTTCAGTTTGTTCTTTCAGTTTTTAGTGGTCTTGATGTTTGTTACTACAGTAGCATCATCATTGTATCTTTACTTTTCAGCTTTGTGCCAAGTGTAGCCTCTGATTGCAAGAAAGTTCAAAAGTTGAGACGTGCTGTCCAGGAAACAGATTCTGTCCTTGGACAGAAAAATTCGTATAAAATCACCAGATCATCTTTTTGGTCTGAATTTTTTCGACAGCGTGCTCTATACAATTTTCTTTCGGGTGTCTGTTCTGAGTTTTTTATTAGAGTTGCGGAAGTGCCCCGAAAAAATCATTTACTACCTGCTGGTCTGTTTTTCACAGATTCTGTCCTGTTTTGCCTTTCCTTCATTTTGCAAACCTTGAGCTTGCTTTTTCTTTGCAAAAACCTTTTGGCAATCTTGAGAAACAGTAGACCTTCAAGAATATCCTTATTTCCAGCAATGAACAATTATTTTATTAAGGGTACTAACCTCGCTAATCAGATTATGATGAGTTATGTATGAAGGGAGTTTTCAAGTGTGCGAGGGAAGATGATAAAAAGATTCAGGAGTGTCAAACGCTCAAGCTTGGGGATGCCCCCGTGCACCCCCAAGAAATATTCAAGAATACTCAAGCGTCTAAGCTTGGGGATGCCCCCATGCATCCCCTTCTCCATCAACAATTATCAGTTCGTCTTTCGTTCCACTATATTTTTATCACTTCATGTGTTATGTGCTATGCTTGGAGCGTCTTGCTTTTAGTTTCCTTTTTAGTTTTCTTTAGCTTTGCTTGCTGTTCATAATAAGTTAGATCCTAGCCTTCATTGTTTGGGAGAGAAACACGCTCCACTCCACCCTAGAGCACAACATAGAATTTTCATGTCTATCTTTGCTGTGTGTGTTATTTGTCTTTCAATAGCTACTGTCATGCTTAGCTCTTAGTTTTCATGCTTTTCTTTTTAAAGAGCTTTTGTTTAGTTGGTAGCTGGAACTCTCTTGAATTATCATGCTTATCTTGTTAAGAGAGTTGGCTTCTGTTGCACTGGTTGATATGTCTATGATAAAAATGCTATGTGCATAATGGTGCTTAGTAGTTCATGTTTTCTTATGGTTAGTCTCAAATAGCTGGGGGGTTCTCAATGTGTTATTGGAGTACCAACATGATTTGTTTGCCTATGATGTGCTATGGTTTAGTGGTATCTTCCCCCAAGAATTTATTTTGATTGACTTGGCGTATGCTCACGCATATTTAAGACTGTAAAGAAAGTCTATCAAGCCTTGATGATCTTTAATTTCTGAGTAGCGATATAACTTCCATGCCCGATTCAATGTTGCTTTGTCGCTCTGCATGATTATGACCGTCATTGCTCTCTTAGTTGGTCGCTCCCAGTCTTTTGTTAACCTTCGCCTGTACTAAGCGGACTGACTGCTTGTACATCCAAAATCCTTTAAACCAGTTATGCCATATGAGTCCACCATACCTTCCTATACATGGTATTTACCTGCCATCCTAACGAAGACTTTCATGTACCATCTCGAAATTAAAAAAAAAGCATTTCTCTTTTGTGCCTCTGTTTTAGCTCATGAGGAAGTAGTAGTTAATTCATGATCTTTTTAAGTTGGACAAGCTTCACCCCGGGATTGCATGTCTAATGTGCAAACCCCTAATACGAGAAGGAACTGGCATAGAGTGCGCCCGGCTCATTAAAAAATAATACAACAAACAAACCCTCCTTCACGCTTTGTTCATGAGAAATCAGAAAACTTTGGCAGTGATAAACAAAGGAGATTAAGAGGATGTGATCGTCCTCATGCGGGAGCCGTTCCTCGAAACTTGTCCACCTCGAGAAGTAATTGAGTTATCTGCTAGCATTCGTTGACGAAATATGCATACCCCAAAAATAATTTTTACCTCTGTTTTAAAAACCAAGAGCTCTAGTACATGTTTAGTTTTTGTTTCCGACCACGGGTTTTCAACCTTGCCATCAAAAGCCACGGTTCGAGAGTCTCCGCCTTCTTTAAAGCACCAACTATAGAGAGCATGATTGTCATTCTGAGTGTAATGTGCATTGTCCCAAAGTACAATGTCTTTTGCATGATTATGATATCGTTTATTCTGAAATCATTGTATCTAGTCGTCACTTAAACCTTGGAGGTGCCCCCGCATTTATGTTTTGCTTCACTAAAGGGGGCAAGCGAGGTACCACTTTATCATATTTACACACCATGCTCACTACAAATCTATTTGATGTTTCAGTATCATATTGTAAAACTTTCAGTTCTTTGTGATTTTCTCATGAGGCAACTTAATTACTACAGATTCATTATCTCAATAAGCATTTGTCATGTCACTGTGAAAAGTTCTTATATGGTTAATAGCATGTCACCACAGAAATTATGCTTGTTATCATTTATCTACTCGAGGACGAGCAGGAATTAAGCTTGAGGATGTTGATACGTCCAAAACGTATCTATAATTTCTGCTTGCTCCATGTCTTTTTTGTGTGATATTGCTATGATATTTATGCACTTCCATACACTTTTGATCATATTTGGACTAACCTATTAATGGTTGCAAAAGTGCACAATGTTCTTGTTTTACACTTTATTGTGTAGGAATTACTTGGAAATTGACAAAAACGCAAAATGAGTCGTATTGGAGTAGGACTCTGACTTTCCTGAAATCTGTCTGAGAATGTTTTTTTAAAGATGGTCACGTTCCGGCCCGAAGATGACGTCAAACGGAAAAAGTCTAGTTGCGAAAGTTGTGGGGAATTTTGAGGCGATGCTTTTGAATATAAAATTCGTCCAAATCGGAGTCGGGACGGCCAAGTAAACCCCGTTTTACTGAGGCCCAAAATCTGATGACGGGAATCCAAGAGTCTATATAAAGAGAGGAAACCTAGGTCACCAAGGGCCACGAATTTTCCTCCTCCCGAGCCGCCGTCTTGGAGGGGAGGACCAGCACCATTGCAGCATCATCCACAAGGAAGAAGGGGGGCCAAGGAGCCGCTGCCCCCTAGGGCCGTCGCCGCCGCCTCCGTGGCTGCCGCCGGCCGTCTCCTCCTCGCGGGGCTGCACCTCTCCATCAACACCATCATCAACCTCCTCCTCGCCATGTCCATGCGTGAGTAGTTTCCTCCGGGGCCGAGGGCTCGTACGTGTAGCTATGTGGTTATCTCTCTCTCCCATGATGTGATCTTCGCTGTGATCATAGGCTATGTTAATCTAGGGTGATCCCATGATATTTCCCCTTCCTCTATGTATTGGATTGATGTACTCACTTGTCTTTATCTAGTATAATTCCGGAGACCAAGGTGACAGTGGTCTATTGGACATGGATTAGAAAAATATTTTCATGAGTGATTTCCTCTCTTGTGTGTTGATTGAAGATTGAGAGTCTCTTGGTGCTTGTCTTTGACTATCCTTTAGATATGTTGTGGTGATTGTGGGACTCTCTTTGGATGGCCGCGGTGACATTGGGAAATCCTTAGATTGAGAACTACGAACTTTGAGGTGTGCTTTTGTAGCCCTACATAATTCTCGTCCTCTCTTGACCACGAAGGAATGACCTCCGGGTGTGTCTCCATTGCATGTTTTATGGGAAATATCATGTGATTCGATTATGTTAATGTTGTTGGGAGTTGCCTCTAGTGAAAGTATGATCCCTAAGCCTTGTTTCCACCATTGCAATACCATTTGTGCTCACGTTTACCACTTGTTTGCTTGCTGCACTTTTTATTACAGATTTATATTACTTTGCTTTGCCACTCCTATCATCCATATTTTACCATCTCTTTGCCGAACTAGTGCACCTATACAACTCCTAGTTGTATTAGGTGTGTTGGGGACACAAGAGACTTCTTGTATCTTAGTTGCAGGGTTGCTTGAGAGAGACCATCTTCAACCTCTACTTCCCTGAGTTCGATAAACCTTAGGTCATCCACTTGAGGGAAATTGCTGCTGTCCTACAAACCTCTGCGCTTTGAGGCCCAACATAGTCTACAAGAGTAGAAGCGTGTGTAGACATCAGCCCCGCGCACCTCGCCGCCGCGGATCGGCCCTGTCCGCCGCCGGATCCAGCCGCCGGCCCTCGTCCTCCCGTTGGCTCTGCCGTCCGCCGCCGCGTCCCCGCCTCGGCTCCAATGCCGGCCACCGCCACCCAAGCTTGCCTCGCCGGCCCCTCCCTCCGCCGGTCGCCGCTGCGCCTCCCCAAGCCCCTCTGGCGAGCTCCCCGCCAGACTTCCGCTGCCCCATTCGTCTTCTTCGGCGATGTCCGGGTGGATCTGGATCGGGACCAGATCGACCACTCCCCCGAACCAAACGCTCCGTCCTCGCCGGATCTCTCCATCCGGGGACATCCCCGTCCCGGGTTGACTTTTTGTGTGGTATATTTCTTCTAAGTCCCCGGATCTGTTAAATTTGTTGGCTCCATCATGTGATAACTTTGTGCTCGTAGCTCCGTTTTGCGCATATGATATGTCGAAATGTTCGTCTCGTCGTGCTCTACATGTTAGCATCAGTTTTGTGCATGTTAGAGATCATCTAGTTGACTTAAACTTCGTGGCAAGAGTGCTTCGTGATGAAACTATTTCAGCACTTGTTGTCTGTGTAAATTTGTTGGCATATTCGTGGGCTAGTAACTTTGTGCATGTTGGTCAGAATGGAGTGAATGATATGTCCAGATGTTAATTGTGAAGTGCTCTACATGATTGTTGCTGTAGCATTCATGTTAGGTGTCATATTGCCATGTTTATCTCTGTTGCAAAAGTGCATTTGGCTGATAAGTTTCTGCACTTGTTATGAGATGATGTTTTGTCTTGCTTGTGCATATTAATCCGTGTGTCATATGAGCTAGGTGTCAACATGAGTTTTACTCTTGGGAATGTGCTCTACATGATAGATTCATTTTCATGCCATGACATGTCTTGAGATGAGTGCAACAAGCTTGTTAACATGCCATCATGTTGTCAAATTTCTGCTAAGTGTGAATCTGTTAATTTTATTGCCATGTTTCCATGATGCCACTATCGTTGTTGTGCATGTTTAGAGTTGTCCAGTGGTTGTTCCTTGATGTATATGTTATGCTCTAGCTATCCATGCTCTTTTTTGCCATGATGCCATGTTGTAGCTTATTCTTTTGAGGCCCTCAAGTTGCTATAAAATGTTCCTGACAGCATGCCCAAATTTTGCTAAGTCTGGATAAACTTTTGCACTTTTGCCATGATGTTTGGGACATGTTCTAGTATGTTGTAGAAGTAGCCATGTGGTTATTCTTGAAGAGCATGTTATGTATGTTATTGCCATGCCTTTTGCTTGCACGATGGCTTGCTGTAGCTTGTTGTTTTCATGCTCTCAAGTGGCTATAAAATGTATCTGTCAGCATGTTATCAACAAGTTCAGTTTTGCCACGAGTATAGCTAGTATTCTATGGATCATATGAGCATGTTCTTGCCACGAGTAGCTTCTCAAATATGTCTTCTTGCTGTTGTATATCTTCACAAGCCATGCTATGCTCTGAGTTGAGTTGCACAAGCTTGCAAACATGCCTACTCGTTGTAATTCTGCCATGCCTTGTAATTTTCACAAAGTCTGATAATTCTGTAAATTTATTGCAACTTGCCATGCTTGTTTAATTGTGTTCCAGCAAGGTTTTGGTTGTGCTCTAAGTTCATGCTTGTTATGTATCATGTCTATTTCACATCCATTTCTTTTGCCTCCATGTTTGGGTGCTGTAGCATAATTATTTCTTGCTCCAAAGATGCCATGTTGTTGTAAACTGCAGTTTTGCATTGCATCTTGTTTTGCTTGTCATTTGCAAACCGTGCATCCGTTTCCGGTGATCTTTATATCGATTTCAACCGAAATCTTCCCCTCCATCCAATGGCTTGCTTGGTTGCCCAAGATGAAGTCATTTCCATCATCTTCTCCTTAGGCTGAAGAGCTTCCTCATGCATACGCACATCATACTTGCATCCCATGATATGACTTGCATCATGTTGATTGTGCATTGCACCATGTTTGATATTGTGCCGTTGTTTGTGATCTTGTGTTGGGTAGAGCCAGGAGCCAATTTGGAGTTCGAGGTTCCTTTCTAGACTGAGTTTGAGGAGCCGTCTTACCATCCCACCGATAACTTACCAAGCAAGATGACCATTCCCAGATATCACTTCTATCTTTGCCTATGCTAGATGACTCGCTCTTTAGTTATTGCCTCGATGCCTATTCCTGTTTGTCAGCCCTTCTATTGTTGCCGTGAAACTCTCTAACCACATTCCTAGCAAACCGTTGTTTGGCTAAGTACGCATCGCTCAGCCCCTCTTATAGTGTTGTTAGTTGTAGGTGAAGTTTTGAAGACTGCTCCTTGATGAACTTGTTATTGGGATAACACAATATGTAAATACCTATTAAACTAATTCACCTATATATTGGTAATGGGTGGAAGGCTAAGCCTTTCTGCTTGGTGTTTTGTTCCACTCATGCCACCCTAGGAACCGATAAACCGGTGTTATGTTCCTTGATTTTGCGTTCCTAACACGGTTGGGGTTATGGGACCCCCTTGGTAATTTGCTCTATTTAAAGCTTTTCCAGCAAGGCCCGACATTGGTTTTACATTTGCCTAATAACTAAAACTTGCATAGGGACTAGCTACCCCAAGGACTTAATTAACAACCCCCGGGCCAGTGCTCCACATGAGAGTTGGTCCAAACTAGAGCCACTTGCGGTGCCACCCAGATTCTGGGGTCTTTGCTTGCCGTACGTACTGCTCATCCGGTCGTAGCCTGAGACGAGATACACGCGGCTACTATCAGGGTGTCGGCACGCCGGGAGGTCTTGCTAGATTAGTTTTACCTTTGTCGAAATATCTTGAACACGGGATTCCGAGAATACTCGGGTCTTCCCACTTTGGAGTTGCGACTCCGCGGATCGTGAGCTTGTGATGGGCTAAGTTGGGACACCCCTGCAGGGTTTGATCTTTCGAAAGCCGTGCCCGCTGTTATGTGGCAGATGGGAATTTGTTAATATCCGGTTGTAGTTAACTTGACACCTTATTCATAAGAATACACTACATGTGTGAGTAACCGTGATGGTCTCTTTCCGAAGGGCTTCGGGAAGTGAACATGGTGGGGTTATGTTTGATCGTGAGTAGCTAGGATCACTTCTTGATCAACTTGGCGATCGTTGGCACTTGTTCTCTTCTCGCTCTAAACTCGTAAGCTAGTGCTTAGTGCTTGCTGCAACCCTTGTTTTTTTGGCCTTTCCACACCTAAGGCTTTGGTAGTTTCGATACCCGGGAACGGGATTGCTGAGTCCTCAGTGGCTCATAGATTCAACACACACCAGATGCAGGTACCGTTGAGAACTATGCAGGAGATGGTTCAGAGCTTTACTGGGAGTTCGATGAAGAGCATGGACGTTACTATGTGTCTTATCCCGACGATCAGTAGTGGTTCTTACTAGGAGGATCCGGGCTTGTGTTATTTATGGTATCTTTTGGTTGGATTTCGTCCGTAGTCGGACCCTGATGTTCTTTGGATGATGTATGTCATTGTATTTCATTGTGTGATGTGGCGAGTGTAAGCCAACTATCATTTTACAATTTCATCCCTGAATTTTACATGAGATGTGCAAAGATACCATACTTGAGAACATTCTAGTATGTGTTTATGTCCTTAAGTCGTGCCTCGACACGTGGGGGACATAGCCGCATACTGGGCATTACAAGTAGGTTCCCAAGCTCCCTTGCCACCTGACACTACTTTCGAAGCACTCTTGACACAAGCCGAGTTAGCAAGATCAGATGAACCTTGTGAGCTTCAACAACAAGAAGGTAGTTGCTGGAGTCAAGTTACAGTTGCATACTTCTTTATATGTAGTCTCATAGTTTGATGTACACTAACACTTCCTATGTTCGTTGTTGGACTAGCACCTAGGCGCAAGAGGAAATAGAAATTAGGGATAATACTCGATAGGTTAACTAAATCTAGAGGAGGAAGAATGGAGATCCGTTTTGAGGCAGGTTTAAAAAGGCCACGTGATGCTACAGAGTCAGCCAAGTTAGTATCAGAGGCAGCGGTTACCGTTAGGTGTCATGCACGTATCCTCCCAACATGGATTCAGTACATGAATGACAAAGACGAAACCCAGTTCAACACCTTCCTCGACCATTTATTTGTAAGTATGGTTATGTATGGAAACTAGTAATATCATCTTGCTTTGTCCCATACTTTCTAGGTTGTTGATAATGAGACTCCCGTAATTTTCAACAGATGAGGTTAAAGATGGATAGCCAAGATGATGCAACCAGACAAACTTGCACCCATGTTTTCAAGTCCGCTCTGCGACAGTATCGATATAACTTCAGGAAAACTCACTTTGAAGGCAAGGCTAAAAGTGAACTTGCCCAAACATCTCTAGTGGAAAATATATTGGATGAAGACTAGAGAGGCCTCATTAAACACTGCTCTAATCCAAAGTATCAAGTATGTTATATATATGTGATCAGATCACATGCTGAACTCCTATTTACGCATGTGCCTCACAAATCTATCTTCTTGTAGGTGAACTGTTCAAATAACAAGGCCAACCGTACGAAAGTGAAATTCCAACAGACGACATGATCTCGCTATATTGCACACTGCGAGGCTCTTGTAATTAGCTGTTGTTTCAATCTTTTCACTGTGCCATATTATCAGATCTATATTGATTTGTTCCGAATGCAGCGGAAAGCCCGCAAGGACCAAAAAGTAACTGAACCAAATGTTGTGGAAATCTTCAAGGACTGTCACACCAGCAAGTCGAAGGGCATTACTACACCAGTCAAATCCGCTGTTGTACGTCCTTAATCCTCATGCCTTTTAACTACTACTTACTCTGACTTGTGCATTGAACTGCACAGTTTGCAGCCAATGTCTATTACTCTTTTCAGTTTTGTACACAATTGTCTTAGTGTATGATTGCACCTTACAAGGTTTGAAAGAGAGTGTTGTTCCTTTGATCTTGATATGTAATCTAGTTCTGTGTTGGACTTGCCCACACAATGTTACAATTGCATGTTTGTCTGTTCTCAGTTGTTTTGTGATATGAATGATGTCATACTATGCTTATTGTATTATAAACATTGTCTCTTTATCCTTAGCTGTCAATACAATGTGAAGAAATAGACAATACACTAGCCATGATACATGCTCATATGTTTGGAACCTGGTTTTATTATGTACTTTGCAGTCAATTACAACTAATATTTTACACGGGTTCACCAAAATAAGTTATGTACTCCCTCCGTTCCTAAATGTAAGGTGTATTAGTTTTCCAAAAAGTCAACTCTTGTCTATGTTTGACCAACTTTGTAGCAAAATACTTAAAGATTTATAATACTAACTATATAAAATGTAAAAATATATTTCATGATGAATCTAGTGATAATGATTAGGTATTCTAGATATTGATATTTTTGTCTATAAACTTGGTCAAATTTAGAGATGTTTGACTTTTTGGAAAAATAATACACCTTATATTAAAGAACGGAGGGAGTATATAGACCAAAGCTATTTTTTTTTTGTTTTGCTGCCTCCTTAATATCTTCTGTTCTGGTACTACTAATGTAATAAAAACTAAACTTTTCAGCAAGCTATGAAAAAATGGTGGAACCGCCACCTTCTGAAGGTGACGAAGCAACTATAACCTCATTGTCACCTCTTGCTGCAGTGGGTCAGTACCAGTCCTCTAACAGTGCCAAAAGCATGTTCCTGCATAATACTGGGTTGGTTGTTAAGGCAAACTCGTCCAAACTGTCTCATGATCAAGATATGCAATCTCAAAACAATGTTATATCTGCGCTCCAGACACAAGTCCATTCCCTAACAAAGACCATTTGTGAAACAAGGACAACCATTGATCGATGCCGTCAAGATATGCATGGTTTTGAAACCAGACTATCAGACATTTGCTATGTTGTTCAGGAGCCTAGGAGAAATGAAGGCGAAGGTTATGGTGCTCCATCGGACAGTACAACATGAAAACGTAACAGTCAGGTCAAATGAACTGAGCTTCTGAACTTCTGGTGGTGCATTTATTTGTCGGACTATTAACTTTTATGCCAACCATCCTTTTGTTTTATGGTTGTATTTTGTTTTGTTAAGATACAAAATTTGTTCTTAACGTGCAACCACTGGCTCAAGAAAATAGCAAGCCATTTTTGTATAGTGTAGGGTGTTCCCTATATTTGCACCGGTGGTGAACTTTGATGCTCATTGGATGTAATCTGTGCAATCGCCTTAATAGCCTAGTGTTAGTTTCTGGCTTATTTATTTCCTAGTCATCTTTTTCCCTTGGTTTGCTAGTGGCCGCAACAACCATGGGCCATATATGGTCTGTGCTAACCTTGAGCCTTCTACAGGCCGTAGGATCCATGGGCCTCATACGGGCCGCTAGATAAATGGGCCTCCAACGGGTCGTAGAATCGATGGGCCTCAGGCCGTCGGATAAACGGGATCACATGGGCCGTAAACGAGCATAATTGGTATCGGGCAAGCACGGTAACGGGCCGTTAACATGCCGAAAGACAGCAAAGGCTTAGTACTGTCACAGGCATAACGGGTCGTTAATGGGCAAGAATATAGGACGGGATGGAAATGACGCAACGGGTTAATAGGCCACAAACGGGCCGATTCTAACCACGGGCCGAGTTTGTCCCATTAGGGGAATAAGCCAGTAAGGGGCCGGAAGTAATTGAGGGCCGGAAAGGAGCCCAAGAACGTATGGTCCATCAGTAGGCCGAAAGCTAACACAGGTTGTAAACGGCCCATGTGAATCATGGGCCGTTAATGGGTACAAAGAAATTTATTGTTCTTTATGGGCCAGAGTCACCATGGGCCACTAAAGGGCCCAAAGATACGAAAGGCCTCATATGGGCCGAAAGACGCCGTGGGCCATACATGGGCCAAAAGTGAAACGTGCTGGTGTTATATTGGATGGCCCACATGACGTTGTTGGGCCGATTTCTGGAAGGCCCTAACGGGCCGTAAAATAGGCTATATGCGAATATGCCGTTAACAGGCTTTTCATGGGCCGGGCCGCTAGCTTTTGACCAAGTCAAACGGGCCGGCCTTTGTAAGCTAAATAGGCTAGTGTTGGGTCGTCGCACGTGTCGACATATCATAGGCACCTATCTGACCCAATGACGAGCTGACACGTGGATCATTCGCCGAATGAGAATTTTACACGTGGAAAATCCCCATTGGTCCGGGATGTTAACGGTTTATCGGATCCAAAATCGGACCCGATAGCTTAACGGTGACCCGTTATGGTGGATGCCACGTGTCAGTTACCCTAGACTAAAGCTCTTCCATGACGCGCCATTTATCGTCATGGAAGTGAACACTTCCGTGATGATAATTTTTGGTATTTTCATGGAACACTTCTATGACAACATAGGTATGACTATCTTGATTCTATCATAAAATCGTCATGGATGTACATGCATGACAAAAATGTGACCTATTGTGACAAACACATATTATCACAGTAGTGGTTTTATTGTAGTGACCTTCGGTCGAAGCTCGTCGCCGCCGGCCATGTCGTCATCGTGGATAGAGCTCACGCACGCCACGTCCGAGGGCACCGCCGTGCTCAATGCATCTCCAGGATCCGAGAAAACCCGCATGTTTCTCCTACCATGCTCTGTGGCGTCATTTCGATCGACGCCTGAACTCCGGCCGCCGCATTCATTGTCACAGCCGTCGACTTGGGTCATCCCCAATGAAACTAACCTCGTCGTTCGATGCGTGCGAGCCTGGGCTTCACGTAGATGCCCTCAGCCGTCGATTTGGTAGTCGGAGGAGCGTTTCTGGCGCCCTCCGCCATGTCTATCGCCGCCGGCGGCTAACCGTTGGCCGGTTTGACCCCATTTGACCACTAACCGCCGCCCTAGTGTATATGACATGTGGGGCCAGCCTCTGGCTCGCACGCACACAAATTTGCAATTATTCATCTGATTTTGGATTCGTGCCAAAATTAACACTAACTTGTCTGCTTAAGTAAATGAGTCACCGACAAGCGGGACCCACTGGTCATGTTTGACCTGGACTGCGCATGTTGACCACTGACGTCAGAGTGACGCAATGCTGACGCTGTAAATCATTTTCTGGATTTAGTTTAATTTAGAATATCTAGGATATTCCAGAAAATGTTATAAACTTCTAAAAATCATATAAAATCAATCGTAACTCCAAATGAAATAATTTATATATGAAAAAATAGCAAAAAAATCCAATCTATCCATTGGTACTGGTTTCATGCATGACAAAGCAATTTAACCTTGCTGTTTGGAGAAAAACAACTTAATGCACTTTGTAAATTCGTAGCTTGGGTTGCATTGCATTGATTGTGCATCATATTGTTGCATTGCATTGATTGTGTTCTTTCACTATTTGCTGGTATTTGTCCCCTCTCAGTGGACGTAGTTCCGATAATGATTTCGATGACACCGGTGAAGAGCTATAATATCTTTGAAAGTGCCAGGCAAGCAACCAACTCTCTCCCTCTTGCTCTCTTTTACTGCATTAAGACAACACTGTTTCAACTATTATTTGTTGCGGTAGCTGAACCCCTTTCCTCTGCATGACCTGTCATTGCCACAGTAAATAGTTGAAACCCACTAGCATGAGTAGGAGTTGTTTGAGCCATGATGTGTCTACTCCTTCACGCTTGCTTGTTATGCCTGCTATGCTGAGAGTTGTGTTAGGTATGATTCATCTGGGATGGATTGGAATGGAGGTGAACATGTTCTACTGTTGAGAGCTAAGTGTGTGAACACGATTTGGTAAAGGTAGCTATGAGAGGCCATGTAGGAGTAGATGGTGGATTGTCTCATTAAAACCGTCATCAGGAACTGAGTTATGTGTATGTTGTCCAAGAACAGCTACTACCACACATTGGGCCCTGAAATATGACCCCGCTCGACTTATTGACCGTCCTGCCCTCTGTCCAGGAGTTTCAACTAGTTTTTGGTGTTTGTAGGATATGTGTTGGAGGCCGTGTGTAGCGCTGACCTAGGGGTGGGCTATGATGCGGTATAGACACCGTGGCACGATGTACCGAGACACCCCTTTGGTGCCTCGGAACCCTGCACACATCGTTTGGGGCCGTAGCGGAAACCTCGGCCGTACTTCCTTGTGGATGGAACATGGATAGGCGATAAACCTGGAGTAGAGACTTGTGCGGTTGGTTAGGTCATGGTGTACACCCACGTCAGCTTTCGCTTGAAGTCTGCCGAGCACATGTCGTGTGCAGACGCTAAGTGGTGGAAACATGTGTGAAGAACTACACCCCTGCAGGGTTATCAAACTATTCGAATAGTCGCGTCCGCGGATATGGACTACTTGGAAAGCTTACATTGTTCATAGACAAGTGGAAGTGGATACTCTAAAATGCACAAGATAAGCGTGAGTGCTATGGATGTCCTTCTCGTAGGGAGACGGGAGCGGATCCATACTGGTGTATTGATATTATGAATATGTGGACTCGTGTGCGCCACCTCAAAGAAATTGCTGGCAGTCATAGTTCAGGATAGCCACTGGGTCAAAACTGGCTTGCTGCAGTTAAACTTCACTACCCCTTTGTTGATACTGATGCATATGTAGTTAGTTCTGATGTAAGCCTTGTTGAGTACATTTGTACTCACATATGCTTAATTTATGTTTTGCAGAGAGACCTCAGTCTCACTAGTAGTTTCGCATGGACTTTGACGGTTAGCTTGTTACCTCAGCTACGATCTTGTACCCTTGGGAGGGTCTTGTAGATAGTCATGCTTGATAGCCTTCTTCCCTTTTCAGATGTTTGTACCCAGACATGTTTATGCTTCCATTGCGTGTATGCTCTGTATGTTGGGTCATGAGACCCACTGCTTGTAATAAATGCTATGATGGCTCCTCTGGGCCTTTATCTATATGAGTTGTTGAGTTATGTTGTGATGCCATGTTATACAATACATACTTGCATAATATGCGTGTAACATGTATTGCTATGTGTGGGATTCGACACCTAGTTACTTATGGTAGCCTATCTTATGGGGAATGCCTCCTAGTGCTTCCACTTAGCCTTGGTAGCTTGCTACTGCTCCGGAACACATGGATTGACCGACATGTGTCCATCCTTACTCCTGTGTCTGTCCCTCCTGGGGAAATGTCACGCAGTGTATACCGGAGTCCTGTTAGCCTGTTACAGCCCGGCAACACTCACTACTGACCGACATGTGCATTGATGGGTCATGTATGCCTGTCCCTGTAATTTAGCGCCGCTTTGGGTTATGACTAGTCATGTCGGCCCGGGTTCTCTGTCATATGGATGCTAGCGACACTATCATATACGTGAGCCAAAAGGCGCAAACGGTCCCGGACCAGGTAAGGTGGCACCCGTGGGGATACCGTGCGCGAGGCCGCAAAGTGATATGATGTGTTACATGCTATTTTTGAGCTATGAAGCTTGTATCTTACCAAATGGTATCATTTCACCCAACAAAGAATGTTGAAACTTAAGTTCATACTCCATCTGATTTTACTTCCTATCATTTTCAGCCTCTTATGTGGAAGATTTATACATGGAGCTACATGAATGGGAATCACTAGTAAACAAAATACAGGGTTCGTCAAATGGGTACCAAGAAAAAGGCAGCCCCAAAAACCTTCATATTTTGCCTTCTGTTTGGAACCTCATGGACTCAAGCTTTAGATACCATCTAACGGTTGGAAGCAGATATCACATAAGAAGTTTCGGTGACATAGCTTCTTAAAACAGTAGGATGGCTTTAGCGACAAGTTACAAAATGTATGTTTTGTAGTAAAATCATTAGCTCATGCTTTTTTCTAGTAGATCGTGAAGGAAATATGCCCTAGAGGAAATAATAAAGTTGTTATTTTATATTTTCTTATATCATGATAAATTTTTATTATTCATGCTAGAATTGTATTAATCGGAAACTTGATACATGTGTGGATACATAGACAAAACATCGTGTCCCTAGTAAGCCTCTACTAGACTAGCTCGTTAATAAAAGATGGTTAAGTTTCCTAACCATGGACGTGTGTTGTCATTTGATGAACGGGATCACATCATTAGGAGAATATGTGATGGACAAGACCCATCTGTTAGCTTAGCATAATGATCGTTTAGTTTTATTGCTATTGCTTTCTTCATGACTTATACATGTTCCTCAGACTATGAGATTATGCAACTCCCGAATACCGGAGGAACACCTTGTGTGCTATCAAACATCACAATGTAACTGGATGATTATAAAGATGCTCGTCAACTGTCTCCGAAGGTGATTGTTGAGTTGGCATAGATTGAGAATAGGATTTGTCACTCCGAGTGTCGGAGAAGTATCTCTGGGCCCTCTCGGTAATACACATCATAATAAGCCTTGCAAGCAAATGACTAATGAGTTAGTCACGAGATGATGTATCACAGAACGAGTAAAGATACTTGCCGGTAACGAGATTGAACTAGGTACGAAGATACTGGCGATCGAATCTCGGGCAAGTAACATACCGATGACAAAGGGAACAACGTATGTTGTTATGTGGTTTGACCGATAAAGATCTTCGTAGAATATGTAGGAGCCAACATGAGCATTCAGGTTCCGCTTTTGGTTATTGACCGGAGATGTGTCTCGGTCATGTCTACATAGTTATCGAACCCATAGGGTCCGCACGCTTAACGTTCGATGACGATTTGTATTATGAGTTATGTGATTTGATGACCGAAGTTTGTTCAGAGTCCCGGATGAGATCACAGACATGACGAGAAGTCTCTAAATGGTCAGGAGGTAAAGATCGATATATTGGAAGGCTATAATGGGACATCAGAAAGGTTCTGGGTGATTCAGGTATTTTTTCAGAGTACCGGGGAGTTAAGGGAATTCACTTGGAGAAGTAATGGGCCTTATTGGGCCATACAGGAAGAGGAGGAGGCAGGCCAAGGGGAGGTGGCACCCCCCATGGGTCCAAATTGGACTAGGGGAAGGGGGCGGCGCCCCCCTTGCCCTTTCCTACTCCCTCTCTCTTTGCCTCTTTCCTTCTCTCCTACTCCGAAAAGGAAAGGGTTTCCTAGTAGGACTTGGAAGTCCTAGTAGGACTCCCTACACTTGGCGCGCCCTAGGGGGGCGGCCTCTCTCCCTCCCTCCTTTATATACGTGGGAAGGGGGCACCCCAAAGGCACAACAGACAATCTCTTAGCCGTGTGCGGTGCCCCCTCCACTGTTACACACCTCGATCATATCGTCGTAGTGCTTAGGCGAAGCCCTACATCGGTAACATCATCATCACCGTTGCCACGCCGTCGTGCTGACGGAACTATCCCTCGTCCTCAACTAGATCAAGAGCTCAAGGGACGTCATCGTGCTGAACGTGTGCTAAACACGGAGATGCCGTACGTTCGGTACTTGGATCGGTTGGATCGTGAAGACGTTCGACTACATCAACCGCATTACTAAACGCTTCTGCTTTCGGCCTACGAGGGTATGTGGACACACTCTCCCCGCTCATTGGCATGCTTCTCATATATAGATCTTGCGTGATCGTAGGATTTTTTTTTGAAACACTACGTTCCCCAACAGATCGAGAGTTTCCTGTTTTGTTAGAAGCTGCAGGCCGAAAAACAATGAATGTTGGGATGGCAGGACTTGTCAATCCCCTGAAGAAGAGGGCCCATTGCCTGATGCACAAGGACCCCATCTGCGTCATGGTCGCTAAAGCAATCAAAGCGTCTAGCAGCGAGCAATGACTCGTCCATGGTGGTGGTGGACAGCAGAAGAGACCCCTGGGATGAAGAATAGTGACAACTTCTATCCTTATGCGTGAGCAGATGCGGAGACACCTTCTATCCTCAAGTGTGAGCTTAGTAGGAATCACATAAGACGTGTGTAGCTCAAAATTTTAAAATATGTTATTTAAAGTAAATTATGCTTATCGACGCAATGTTTGTTAGTACTCTGTTGTATACTACAGAGCCAATATCTCTAGGTGAAGAGCCATTGTGCCAAACATGTCTAGTGATACACTCATGGTGTAAGAAATGTGTGTCTTCCCAACAAGATCTTTAAACAACGGAAGCTACCATTCACTAAGGCATGCACAAATTTCTTTCTTTCGTACAACAAGAAAATGTGCATCAAGCGCTCATAGTACAAAAGACTAGAACCTAAGCTCTTGAAGAAACCTAATAAAATGTCATACTATAGGGTCTACAACTATAGGGTTTCTATTTATAGCATGTATACATGGCGGTTAAGAGTTCATTCGAGCAGAAAGAGGCATGTAAGATGATTTATAATTTACTTCCATAAAACATTGTGCGTAGTCGTGCTTGATATATGCATGATAAATATATGTGTCGTGTTTGTGCCCATTGTGGTGCCCGCACTCGCCACCTCCGTTGTGTTCCTTCATCATGTTTGATGAACAAGATTTTTATAACTTTTAGTCAATATTGAATTTATAAGGTTTGAGATTTTTAACCTCATAATGAATCCATGAGGACCGAGGTGGTAATATATGAGGGAAAGATTGGACAAATAATGCTTTGATAGGAGAAAATAAATCATAAGCGCATGACACAAGAAGACAACAACATTTATATTGACATGGTATATTTGTTTTTGCGAGGACATGGTATAAAATTACACATGACACCTTTCAATCAAATGCCACCGCATAACGAATTCATGAAGGACGTGCTGTTACCAGATAAGGGAAAGAATGGACAAATAATGCTCTTCTTGTAGAAAATATGACATAGGAATACAATAAACATGTATAATTGTTTTTTTGAGACAATATAAACATGTATAATGACATGATGTAAAACTGACATGTATAACTAGGGCAAATTTGACTATTTTGACCTGTTGTGGCAACCAATTCACATAATGAACTGCTCGCGAAACTAATTCACAGCCGTAACCCTTTTGTGTAGCGCCTGCCACGACGGCGCTGCACCCTTCTGTGCAGCGCCTGCCTTGGAGGCGTTGCACGCCTGTCCACCGTGGCAGTCCCCTGGCCCGCACCCGGCCGTGCAACGCCTCCCACTCAGGCGCCACACATTGTAATGTGCAGCGCCCCCGAGCCAGGCGCTGCACTACCACTTATCCCTTCGCCGCACGCAGGCCCAATCCCCACCCTTGCAGTTAACCCTTGCGGCTGCTGCATCCTCTCCTCCCCCCTTCTCAATCTCAATCCCAAAAACCCTCAGATCTGAAGCTTTTGTCCGTGGATTTCTTCCCCCTTCGATCCTATAAGGTACACTCCTCCGATCCCCTTCATTCTATCCGCACGGTGCGTGGGTGGTTGACTTGTGCTTGCATCATTTTTCTTGGACCTTTTCCTTGGTTTGGGACATTTTCTTTGGTTGTGGCCTTGACCTTTGCACCGCCCACAACGTGAGCTTTCACGAGGCTCTTGGAATTAGTCGTTGCCCGCTTCGCGCCGGCCACCATGGCCCCATCCGTCCATGTCGCCTCTAAGACGCTTTGTCTTACGTCTACCCCGTTTAACAACCTTCAACTCCGGATCCGGCCATAGTTGAACTCCATGGTACTCCGGCCATTGTGATTGGTCCAAGTAAGGGTGAAAGCGGGGAGCCCATGTTTTCTTGACCGTCATGATTGAGAACTCTGACTCCCGCACGGTGCGTGGGTGGTTGATGTTCACATTCCGAACGCGACCGGCGGTATACAAGTGTGAGCAAGGAAGATGAAGCAACAATGGCCTTCCGCAAGTGCAATCACATTGTGTCAACGACACCTTGAAAGCCTGACCTCCGTGTTGCCGGCCATCGTTTGTGGTTCCTCCTGGCTCTTTCACTTCGTACTTCCACTCCTCATTGTCATATAATATAGCTTCTTCTGAGTCCTCCTTCCGTGATTGAAATACCAACCATTCATCAACCTTGGGTGGGAACTTGTACTTGTACTTGCGCGGGTTCTCACCCGCTATCTGTGCATCAGTTTCCATCGAGTACTTTAAAAAGTACGCATTCATCTTGTCAAATGTGTATTGAACTATTGCCATCACGGGTAATCCACGTGCACCTTTGAGCACCCTATTGAAGCATTCGGCCATATTGCTTGTCATTTGACCGTATCTCCGGCCATCTTCATCAAAAGCACGTGCCCATTTGTTCCGGTATTGAATGTGCCTATTCAGAAAGTCTTGACCCCCGGGATCAAGTTTTTTGTGTGCAAGCAATTTGTTGTACAAATAGGTGAAGCGCTTGTCGGAGAAAGCGAGACAACAATCTTGAAGATCATCGGCCAACTCCTTAAGGCCACATGCCCTATAAAAGTTCAAACAAAAGTGCCTCATGCACCATCGATGGTGCAACGGTGCATGACCGGGAATATCAATCTCCACTGCGTTAAGAATTCCTTGATGCCGATCCGATATGACACATATTTCCCTTTGGGCGGGTAACACCTTTGTCCTTAGAAGACGCAAAAACCACTCCCAGTTGTCGTTGTTCTCCACCTCAACCAAAGCAAATGCCAATGGCAACACCCGATTGTTGGCATCACTTGCTATCGCAACCAACAAGGTGCCCTTGTATTGTCCGGTCAAGAACGTGCCATCAATGGCGATGACCGGCCTACAGTGTTCGAAAGCCCTCAAGCATTGCTCGAACGCCCAAAATGCATGGCCAAAGACTCGGACTTTCCTTCCTTAATGAACGGTTGTTTGGTGCCCATGAGGCTCGACAACATGAACCATGCCCGGGTTTGTTGTGGCCATGGCTAACAACAACCTAGGGATTCGGTTGTATGCTTCCTCCCAAGTACCATACAGCATCTTGAATGCGGCTTGCTTCGCCTTCCATGCCTTGCCGTACTTCACCTTGTAATGAAATATGGCTTTCACAAGATCAATGACATGTTGGACGCTCATTGTTGGAAGTGTGGATATTGAGTTGGACAACCTGTAAGCAATGAACTCAGACGTGAGTTGTTTGTGGCCTTCAGATACGATCTTGCCATCCACCCTTTTGCCTTGGCACATGTGAGTTGGCACACAACTCACTACATGCCAAGTTGGACCTCCTTTCCATGGTCTTGCACGCACAATCCATGGACATTTTTCATCTTCACTTGCACATGCAACCGTGTAGCGCACATTGATGTCCGAGTGCACCACCTTGTGTGGACGATAATGCGTAACCGAGTAGTTGTCCACCCACATCTTCAATTCCAACAAGGTCTCGAACTTAGACCCTTTAGCCATCCGGTTGTCGTCACCCATATCACGGTGAGAGCTTGGCCTAACACCGAGAGATACACATTGGCCACCATCTACCACGGCTTCATCCTCGAGACTAACATCCTTGAACAATTTAGTCCGATGATCCCGACGGAATACCTTCTCGAAAGCTTCGGCCTCCTTCACCGTGAACCCCTCTGCATCAACTTCTTCATCGGGACCATCGTCATCCGAGTCCGATGCATATGCACGGGAAAAAGGGATGGATTGGTCCATTGTCTCTTGCAAATGATATTTGTCGAGATCACCCACATTGTTGGCATGGAGATCAACTTCATTGTCATCGTCCGCATAATCATAATTGTCCTCTTCCTCTTGCAAAGCTTCATCTTGGTTGTTTGTAAACGGACTCAATGTTTGACGCACTTCTTGGGTCAAAGCAGGTTCATCAATTTCATCTCTCTTCAAGGGTGGTGGCCTACTATGAACCAAAGGAGGTTCATCAATTTCATCTCGCTTCAAGGGTGGTGGCCTACTATGAACCAAAGGAGGTTCATCAATTTCATCTCGCTTCAAGGGTGGTGGCCTACTATGAACCAAAGGGGAAGGTTCCCGGTTCAAGTCCAAATGCAAACTTGAATCAACCTTCTTCGCTGCAAATAACGCAAGAGCCTTGTCAAGTGATTCGGCCACCGTTTCCTTGTATGCAACCCAACGTTGCTCCGAGTTGACGCGCATTGTCTTCCAACGGACGTGCATTCCAAAGCCTACATTATGCCTTCCCTCCAACTCAACGATATCACTAAGGTCCATCCAATTCAATTCTTTCCTAACTTGTTGCAAGAGCTCCGCATAGCTAGGACTACTATCAAACACAATGTCAAGCTCATCCGGGTCCGGTTCAATATTTCCTTTCAAAAATGAGTCTTTGTCCCCATGATGAACAAACACACATGTTCTTCCCATCCCTATAAGCATTCCAAAAACACAAGGTAACATTGCTTTCATGAGTACTAAATGCAAAGATTAACAAAGAATGGAAACCCTAATATATATATATATATATATATATATATATATATATATATATATATATATATATATATATATATATATATATATATATATATATCAAACAACCCCATAACCATAACCCTAACCATAACCATAACCATAACCTAACCCTAACAACAAAATAACATCACCCATAAGAACACACATAGAACACCTCAAATCACTAAATCTCACTTCTCCATTCAAATCACTAGATCCAAGCAAAACTAGCAACATTTGAGCAATTTGATAACATTTCTTGGATCAAAACAAGGGGATCGGAGGTGATTACCTTTAGGGAGGGCTTGACTCCGAAATCCACGGACAAATTCTTCAAATAAGCAAGATTTGAGAGAGGATTTGAGAGGGGAAGAGAGTGGGAGAGGGGCCTAAGCTCGGGTGGGGGAGTGGGAGAGAGTGTGGGTGGGGGAGTGGGGTCCAGCACAGCTGCTGGATAAGTGGTAGTGCAGCGCCTGGCTCGGGGGCGCTGCACATTACAATGTGTGGCGCCTGAGTGGGAGGCGTTGCACGGCCGGGTGCGGGCCAGGGGGCTGCCACGGTGGACAGGCGTGCAACGCCTCTAAGGCAGGCGCTGCACAGTAGGGTGCAGCGCCGTTGTGGCGGGCGCTGCACAAAAGGGTTACGAGAGTAAAATAGTTCCGCGGGCAGCTTATTCTGTGAATTGGTTGCCATAACATGTCAAAATAGTCAAATTTGCCTATAACTAGACCGGCCCAGCCCACCTTACCCTCCCTCTCTCTTTCACCGCGCCAGCCCAGCCCAGCCCAGCCTACTGTGAAACGGCACGCCTTCGTCTTCTACCTCGGTAAGAAATTTTCACCCTACCCTCAAAATGGAAGAGGATTTTTCACCGAGCGGTACAGTGGCACATGGCCAGGGCGCGCCCAAAGCCGCCGTCCACACGGAACGCCAGATCTTATAAGCGCCCCTCAGCATCCGCGCTAGGGTTTCTACCGCCCGCCGCCTTCCCCCTCCCCCGCCTTCTTCCTCCCCACGCAATCCACGGAGGAAGCTCCGCCGTCCACGTCTTCGTCGCCTACGTCCAGGAGCGCGTCGTCGTCAAAGTCCTCCGCCTCCGTCCGCTACTCGACCGACGGATCACACCTCCGTGATCCTGGTGAGCTCCTCTTCCTCCCTAACTCTTTCCCCCTCTCGATAGCGTTCTCTGACATCGAGTTCGTTCGACAATCACCCGAAGCCGCCGCCGCCGCCGCCGCCGCACGGCATGGTCGCCGGCGTCGCTCCGGTGACCCTCTTCTCGCCCCCTTTGCGCCACACGTCTTAGTAGAACCTTCCGGCGCCTTTTATTTCGTCCTTAGCGAGCTCCTACGCCACGGACCTCGCCGCCGGCGTCGAATCCGTCGGTCCCCGGCCACACCGCGTGCACCGCTAGATGCGGGGCTTGGCGCTCGTCTGTTCGCACACATTGTCGGAACCCACTCCAGTGAGGTCTCCGCCGCTATGGAAGGTCACTGCCGGCAGATGGATCGTGAGTTAGATACCCATCCGAGGCAGAGGGGAATAGGACTCCTTTTATTTTGCATCCTCTCCGAATCTTGCTCCTATCGTAACTCGAAAATTCTTGCCTGCAATCAAATTTTGTTACTTCGCTGAAGCCTTTATTCAATTGCATTTTCAGGTTGCTGAACATGATACATGATGATTTATTCGAGTGAGTCTTAATCTATAATTATTTACCTGTCTTGCCACGGTATTATTAATGCGTTAATCAGGACTCACTACTGTTTTAAATTTGAATAGGTTGGACAATGTGCTTTTCGAGGTTGATACCGAAGATGCAACCAATGATGACAAGCCCCTGGAGGATGAAGCTCAGAATGAGTGTACGTGTAAAAATTCGTTTGTAGTTTACTGAGTTCTTTGGTGCTTCTTATTATTGCTTAGATCTTTCCTGACCTTTGCTGATTGTTTGTTTATTGCTGAAAATGCAACTTGGGCACCTGAGAACTTATATTTTGTTGTTTCCCATGGTGCATCAAAATATTTTCTACATGTCTTTGATTTCTGTTTGATAACGATGCAGGTGATGATAATTCCAAGCAGTTGTCGCAGAATGTAAAAGATCGTGTGCCAGATTTTGAGGAACTTGGTACGTGCAAACCCTTGTATATTTTGAGTATGGATCTGTTTCTGAATCTGAAATCACTGTCTTAGGTCACACATTTTCCAAGTTCTGAATTATCTTACTCGAGTAAATTTCTGTGTTGTCTAAAATAAAACGAGTGACTATACCTAGAGCATTATATTTTTCTGTAACTTGCTATCTCCAATTCTCTTTGGATTAAACTGAGTTTCTGATTTATAATGATGCAGATGAAGATGATCTGATGGGACTGTTATTCGCTGAAAATCCCCAGGAGCTGGCTCGATATGCAGAGAATCATGTTCCAATGTATGATAACCATGGTATGCATAAACTCTTTAGTTTGAGGATGGATCTGATTCTGAAATCATTTTCTTAGGTCGACACTATCCAACTTTTACGTTATTAAGTATACATTACTCATTGTTGTCTGAAAGAAAAGGAGTGACTGAAATTTACATAGTTAAAAAGAACAAAAGACAAGCATTTTCCACATTAATGCTGATCTCTAGCATAGGAAAACGAGTTAAACTAACTAGACAGTCCAGTGTACCAAAGTTATAGGTCCTAGAGCTTTGTCTCTACTTGGGATATCTTTAAACAAAAACCTTAGATGTCATCCAATGTGGTCAAAACTGTGTCATTCTTAAGATATTACCCCAGAATGTCTTCCAGAATATAATGCTCAATGTATAGGAATATAATGCTCTATGTATAGGGATATTACCTCATGATAATCCGACATTGTTGCTTCTTTGCAAATACAATAATCTTATACTGTTGGTAGCACCTTTCTGTTTGTACCTGCTAGGTCAGACATTTCCCAAGTTCTGAATTATCTTACTCGAGTAAATGTCTTTGTCGTCTAAAAGAAAATAGAGTGACTATACGTAAAGCATTATGTTTTTCTGTACTTGCTGTCTCCAATTCTCTTTGGATTAAACTGAATTTCTGATTGATACTAATGCAGATGAAGATATTCTGATGGGACAGTTATTTGCTGAGAATCCCCAGGAGCTGGCTCGGTATACAGAGAATCATGTCCCAATGTATGATAGCCATGGTATGTATAAACTCTTTAGTTTGAGGATGGATCTGGTTCTGAAATCTTTTTTGAAGCTCTGGTTCTGAAATCATTGTCTTAGGTCGACACCGTCCAACTTCTAAATTATTAAGTATATTGTCTGAAAGAAAAGGAGTGACTGAGATATATTTATATAGTTAAAAAGAACAAAAGACAAGCATTTTCCACATTAATGCTGATCTCTTCTAGCAAAGAAAACCGAGTTAAACTAACCAGACAGTACAGTGTACCAAAGTTATAGGTCCTAGAGCTTTGTCTCTACTCGGGATCTCTTTAAACAAAAACCTTAGATGTCATCTATTGTGGTCAAAATTGCATCATTCTTAAGATATTAGCTCAGAATGTCCTCCAGAAAAACATGTTTTCCAGGAGACTTACCGACATTGTTGTTCCTTTGCAATACAATAATTCTATGCTGTTGGTAGCACCTTTCTGTTTGTACCTGCATCGGTGATGTGCTTATATTGCCTTTTGACAGCTCTTTTATTGCAAACTTATTTCCTGGCAGATTATGGTCCTGATCGGGTGCACAAAATTCAGTGTACTTTGGCGCATTCACAGCGATATGCAGCACATGGTCTCGACATGCTGACACACGCCGAACTGTTGTTAACCCAGCTTCGGAGTGATATACGGTGGGACCGTGTCTCAGAGGCTCTCCTCGAGGGGATCATTCAGTGGGCCGAACAGATGGCTGCGTACGCAGACGTTCTGGATGATTACAGTGATGAAGTGCATGAGTTTGCATTATACCTGATTCACTTTGAGTTGGAAGGTGCCATGTTTGCAAGGCATGAGCAGTTGCAAACAGTGGCAGACCAGTTACTAAATGAGCATAGAAACATGAGAGCACGGGTCACATGGGCACGGGAATACCTTGAGCAGCGGCAGGCATGGTACCAGGAGAGCCTCAAGTTTCTCCATCTGGACTTCTACAATGGAGAAGCGCAGCAGCAAGCCAACAGTGCCCAAGATGTCGAAGCGCAATCTGCCGAAGATCAAGTGACTGTCCAGGGGAACGCTGTGGAGAAGCAGAATCTTCAGGACTAGGAATAGGGGGTGCGTTGCCTTTGGGTTGTGTCATCAGGTTGAGCAAGATATATGTATAATAGAATACCAACTTCCTCGACTGTAGCATGCGGTGCTTATGTTCCTCTTTGTTATTGGCTTGGTTTTGTTTGGTTGGTTGGCTGGCTGAAACCAACACCAACACCATGCATTTTCTGTGCCAAGAGTTGATAAACAATCTGATGACAGTTTTGTGTGGCAGGTTCGTGTGGATAGGCTGTTATCTCTTGGCGTGCTGATCTCTCTTTTACGGCATCCCATCTACTACTACTTATTTGTGCACATCTCGCTTAGAGGTGGTGGTCATCCATGTTGAGAAGGTTGTCCCTCACTGGCATTGAATTAGTGCAGTTGCGGCTGTCTAGGGGGTGATTGTCTCTTCTAGGGGGTGATTGTCTCTCGGTGATGCCGCCTGGAGCGCAAAGTTTGACCTCCACCAACAACATGACCAGCGGGGTCCGCCTCTAGATCGCTAAGGCCAACTTCAACGCGCGACCCCATCTTGTCCCGGGTGGTCTGTTTGGAGCAAAACGGACATACCAGACGGTCCAGCGCGCAGGCGCAAACGGACTTTTGTCCGTTTTATGTCCTCTTTCGACCCATCCACGGCCCAAGTTTGGGTTGCTTTTGAGGTAAAACGGACAGCGCGCAGACGGGCGGGACGCACGCGCTTGTCCTCCCTTGGCCCGCCCGTCGGTGGCACAAACCTTTGCCCGGCGCCCCATTTCGCGCCATTTCCCCCCAAACCCTCCCACGTCCCGACCTCCCCTCCCGCCACCCTCCCCCCATGGCCGATGCCCCATCGAATTCCGCCAGCCAGGCCGTCGACCTGCCCGGAAAGGTGAAGAAGAAGGCGACCAAGGGTCCGAAGAAGCCACAGTCGGAACTCACGCTGGTGGAGCTCGCAAAGCTGGACGTGGAATCGGCTAAGAGGAGGAACCGGAGGGCGGCGGCCAAAGGCAAAAACGCCGCGGCCATGTTTGCCGTCGAGTGCGCTGCATTGGAGGCCATGCCGTGCAAGGCCGACGTCGACGAGAAGGAGGACATCGTCAACAAAGCGCACGCCCTCCTCATGCTTGGGATTTGCCATCCGACGAGTTTCTCGGCAGCACCCGTCGGCCCGACGAGCACAGGCTCATCGGTCGCCCGGCCTCCGCAGTGCCCCTCGCCGACGCCGCGGACCATGCCATTGTCGCCTGGTTTTCCTCCGCCAAGGTACGAAGGCCAGACTCGTTTGTCGGGGTCACCGAACGTTGGGGTGGTCGCGCCGTCCACCCCGCGCCCTCGGACGTCATCAACCTCAACGTCACGCTGGAGTCTAGCAGCGGCGGCCGCCCGTCGGTTGAGATGCAAAGAAAGCAAGCACGGCCGCCGTTTACGGCCACCATGCCGTCGCATCGCGTCTTGTTCGGCGGAATGCCAACACTAATGCCAACGGTCGACGACCCCTTCTACAACCAGTTCATGGAGAATGTCATCTATGAGGGCCGTGGCGAGGCCTTCCATATGGGTGGGCATGGCGATGCCTACGATCCCGAGGAGACCCAGAGTCAGGATGGCCGCGGCTGGTATGTTGCCGATGAAGACATTGATGCCCACGACCATGGTGACTCGTGGCATGAAGATGATGACATCTATTGTGAAGGTGATGAAGAAGAGGAAGGCATCGATATTGGGGGCGAGACATTGTTCATCGATGAGCTCACCCAAAGAGTGGAAGCACAAAAGTGGAAGAAGAGCATTCGTACGGGATCATACTCACAAGAGGAGGACAAGTTGATTTGCCAAATTTGGATAGAGGTTGGCCAAGATCCAAGGACCGGTGCGTGATACGTCTCCAACGTATCTATAATTTTTGATTGTTCCATGCTGTTATATTATCATTCTTGGATGTTTTACAACCATTTTTAGTCATTTTATATCATTTATTTGTACTAACCTATTGACATAGTGCCAAGTGCCAGTTGTTGTTTTCTGCATTTTTTTACATTGCAGGAAGTCAATACCAAACGGAGTCCAAACGCAGTGAAACTTTGTGTGGATTTTTTTGGACCAGAAGACATCCAGTGGGCCGGAGAAGCACCCGAGGGGTGCTCCGAGGGGAGCACAACCTACCAGGGCGCGCCAGGAGGCCCAAGCGTGCCCTGGTGTGTCGTGCCCACCTTGGGTGCCCCCTGGACCGCCTCTTTGCTCTATAAATACCCCAATATTCCAGAAACCCTAGGGGAGTCGACAAAAATCAATTCCAGCCGTCGCAGAGTCCAGACCCACCAGATCCAATCTAGACACCATCACGGAGGGGTTCACCACTTCCATTGGTGCCTCTCCGATGATGCGTGAGTAGTTCCTTGTAGACCTACGGGTCCGTAGTTAGTACCTCGATGGCTTCCTCTCTCTCTTTTTATTACCAATATAATGGTTTCTTGGAGATCCATATGCTGTAACTCTTTTTGTGGTGTGTTTGTTGGGATCCGATGAACTTTGAGTTTATGATCAGAGCTATATTTTTATCCATGAAAGTTATTTGAGTCTTCTTTGATCTCTTATATGCATGATTTCTTATAGCCTCATATTCTTCTCCGATATTTGTTTTTTTGGCCAATTTGATCTATTTATCTTGCAATGGGAAGAGGTGCTTTGTAGTGGGTTTGATCTTACGGTGCTTGATCCCAGTGACAGAAGGGGAACCGACACATATGTATCATTGCTACTAAGGATAAAACAATGGGTATATTTCAACATAAGTAGATCTTGTCTACATCATGTCATCGTCATATTGCATTACTCCATTTTCCCATGAACTTAATACTCTAGATGCATGCTGGATAGCGGTCGATGTGTGGAGTAATAATAGTAGATGCAGGCAGGAGTCGGTCTACTAATCTTGGACATGATGCCTATATAATGATCATTGCCTGGATATCATCATGATAATTTGAAGTTCTATCAATTGCCCAACCGTTTGCTATTTTCTTGAGAGAAGCCACTAGTGAAATCTACGGCCCCCGGGTCTCTTCTTTATATTATTTACCTTTGCGATCTATTTTCCTTTGCTTTTATTTTCAGATCTATTAAACCCAAAACCCAAAAATACCTTGTTGCAATTTATCTTATTTGGCGTTCGATCTATCAATATCTACAACTCTATCACGCCCGTTACCCGAAAGGGATTGACCACCCCTTTTACATTTAGGGTTGTGAGTATTTGTTGTTTGTGTGCAAGTGTCGTTTACGTTGTGTTGCTTGGTTCTCCTACTGGTTCGATAACCTTGGTCTCATCACTGAGGGAAATACCTACCGCTGCTATACTGCATCATCCCTTCCTATTTGGGGAAATTTCGACGTAGTTCTAGCAGACATCAAAAGGAATTTCTGGCGCCGTTGCCGGGGAGGATCTTCAACATATATCAGGTTCTGAATCACAAATCTCATCTCCTCGCAATTTACATTGTTTTCCATTTGCCTCTCGATTTCATCTCTCCCACTTCACAAAAAATTGCCGTTTTTATTCGCCCTCTTTTTCCTTTGCCATTTTCCGGTCAGATCTATCGCCTACTTGTGTTCTTGTTTACAATTGCTCAAAGATGACGCAAGAGAACACTAAGTTGTGTGATTTTTCTAGTACCAACAACAATGATTTTATTGACACTCCGATTGCTCCTCCTGCTACTAGTGCGAAATCTTATGATATTAATACTGCTTTGTTGACTCTTGTCATGAAAGATCAATTTTCTGGAACTCCTAATGAGGATGTCGCGTCCCATCTTAATACCTTCATGGAATTATGCGATATGCAAAAGAAAAAAAGATTGGACAATGACGTTGTCAAGATGAAATTAGTTCTGTTTTCTTTGCATGATTCTGCAAAAAATTGATTTTCTTCTTTGCCTCGCAATAGTATCGATTCTTGGAATAAATGCAAAGATGCTTTTATTACTAAGTATTTTCCGCCCGCGAAAATTATTTCCCTTAGAACCCAGATCATGAATTTCAAGCAACTTGAACATGAGTGCTACCTCTTGATCTTGCGTCGTTTTTCACTTGAAGAGGAAAGGGTGATGCATCACAGTAGCGTAAGTATTTCCCTCAGTTTTTGAGAACCAAGGTATCAGTCCAGTAGGAGACCACGCACGAGTCCCTCGTACTTACACAAACAAATAAGAACCTTGCAACCAACGCGATAGAGGGGTTGTCAATCCCTTCTCGGCCACTTGCAAAAGTGAGATCTGATAGAGATAATAAGATAATGTTTTTGGTATTTTTGTTATAGAGATTGAAAGTAAAGATTGCAAAGTAAAAGTAAAGTAAAGATAAATAGTTGATGGAAGATTGATATGATAGAAGATAGACCCGGGGGCCATAGGTTTCACTAGTGGCTTCTCTCATGATAGCAGATTTCTACGGTGGGTGAACAAATTACTGTCGAGCAATTGATATAAGAGCGCGTAGTTATGAGAATATCTAGGCATGATCATTGTATATAGGCATCACGTCCGTGACAAGTAGACCGAAACGATTCTGCATCTACTACTATTACTCCACACATCGACTGCTATCCAGCATGCATCTAGAGTATTAAGTTCATAAGAACAGAGTAACGCCTTAAGTAAGATGACATGATGTAGAGGGATAAACTCATGCAATATGATGTAAACCCCATCTTTTTATCCTCGATGGAAACAATACAATACGTGCCTTGCTGCCCCTGCCGTCACTGGGAAAGGACACCGCAAGATTGAACCCAAAGCTAGGCACTTCTCCCATTGCAAGAACTACCAATCTAGTAGGCCAAACCAAACTGATAATTCGAAGAGACTTGCAAAGATATTTAAATCATGCATAAAATATTTCAGAGAGGAATCAAATATTGTTCATAGATAATCTTGATCATAAACCCACAATTCATCGTATCTCGACAAACACAGCGCAAAAATAATTACATCGAATAGATCTCCAAGAAGATCAAGGAGAACTTTGTATTGAGATACAAAGAGAGAGAGAGAGAAGAAGCCATCTAGCTAATAACTATGGACCCGAAGGTCTGTGGTAAACTACTCACAACTCACCGGAGAGGCTATGGTGTTGATGTAGAAGCCCTCCGTGATCGATGCCCCCTCCGGTGGAGCTTCGGAACATGCCCCAAGATGGGATCTCACGGGTACAGAAGGTTGCAGCGGTGGAATTAGGGTTTCGTGGTGCTCCTTGTTGTTTTCAGGGTACGTAGGTATATATAGGAGGAAGAGGCACGTCAGGGGAGCCACGAGGGGCCCACGAGGGTGGGGGGCGTGCCTACCCCCCTAGGGGCGCCCCTGCCCTCGTGGCCGCCTCGTTCCTTCCCTGGCGTGTACTCCAAGTCTTCTGTGTTGTATTTGTTCAAAAAATGACTCTCCCGAAGGCATACCATTTGGACTCCGTTTGATATTCTTTTCTGCGAAACACTGAAATAGGCAAAAAACAACAATTTGCACTGGGCCTTGGGTTAGTAGGTTAGTCCCAAAAATAATATGAAAGTGTATAATAAAGCCCATTAAACATCCAAAACAGATAATATAATAGCATGGAACAATAAAAAATTATAGATACGTTGGAGACATATCAAGCATCCCCGAGCTTAATTCCTGCTCGTCCTCGTGTAGGTAAATGATAAAAATAGATTTTTTGATGTGGAATGCTACCCAACATAATTCTCAATGCAATTTTCTTTATTGTGGCATGAATGTCAGATCCGAAAGATTCAAGACAAATGTTTAATATTGACATAAGAATAATAATACTTCAAGCATACTAACAAAGCAATTATGTCTTCTCAAAATAACATGGCCAAAGAAAGTTATCCCTACAAAATCATATAGTCTAGCTATGCTCTATCTTCATCACACAAAATATTTAAATCATGCACAACCCCGGTTTCAGCCAAGCAATTTTTTCACACTTCAACTTTCTCAAACCTTTCAACTTTCACGCAATACATGAGCGTGAGCCATGGACATAGCACTATAGGTGTAATGGAGTGGTGGTTGTGGAGAAGACAATATAGAAGATAGTCTCACATCAACTAAGCGTATCAATGGGCTATTGAGATGCCCATCAATAGATATCAATGTGAGTGTAATGCCCAGGATGGAGTTATACCTCCTACGTGTCGAGGCACGACTTAAAGGCATAAATCCATCCTAGAATGATCTCAAGTTCGGTAATCTTTGCACATCTCATGTAAAAGAGGGGATAGTAAACAGAAATAGTTGGCTTACACTCGCCACGTCACACAATTACAATTCAAGTCTCAAACATCATACATTAAGAACATCACAACCCTCTAAGGGCAAAACCAAATGTCAAGATACCAAACTTAAATAACATCCACAGGCGGATCGAATCCTAGTAGGAGTCTCCACTACTGATCATCTGGGTATCGCACATAGTACCGATTACGCTCCTCGTCGTACTCCCAATCCAGCTCGGTGCCATCACCTGGATAGCTCATAGCTGGACCTGCATCTGGTGTGGTGAAGTAACTGTGAGCCACAGAGGACTCAGCAATCCCGTTCCCGGGTAACAAGACTATTAAAGCCTTTGGGAGAGGATAAAGGCTGAAGAAAAGAATAAGTGTCTGCAGCAGCAACTAGCAACTAGCTTACGTGAGTGAGAGCGAGAAGAGAAAGCCTCGGCGAGAAGTGATCACGAAGTGATCCTAGCTACAAGCTCCACAAACATAACCCCTCCGTGTTCAACTCCCGAATCCCTATTCGGAAATTGACAGTCACGGAACACACGCTGGTAGTGTATTAGAAACATTGTGTCAAGTTATCTACAACCGGATATTAACAAGCTCCCATCTGCCACATAACCGCGGGCACGGCTTTCGAAAGTTCAAACCCTGCAGGGGTGTTCCAACTTGACCCATTACAAGCCCACGATCCGCGGAGTCGCAACTCCAAAGTGGGAAGACCCGAGTATCCTCGGAATCCCGTGCTCAAGATATACCGAACTAAGGTAAGGCTAATCCAGCAAATCCTCCCGGCGTGTCGACACCCTGATAGTAGCCGCGCGTATCTAAGTCTCAGGACACGACCGGATGGGCGAAGCTACGGGTTTTTACCAAACCTCGAGTTTCCTTGAGGTGGCCCCGCAGGCTCCCCGTTTCGGACCAACACTCATGTGGATCACTGGCCCGGGGTTGTTGATTAAGAAAAAGAGTTTATAACTCCCTATGCAAGTTTAGTTTGTTATTAGGAAAATAGTACCAATGTTGGGACTTGCTGGAAAATACTTAGCACTTAGCGGTTTATCGAGGGGGTCCCATACACCCCAACCGTGTTAGGAACGCATAATCAAGGAACATAACACCGGTTTATACGGTTCCTAACGGCATGAGTGGAACAAATCACCAAGCAAAAGGCTTAGCCTTCCACCCTTGCCAATATATAGATGATTTCATTTAAAGCATTTATATAGTGTGATAAAACCCAACCAAACTTCAACATGAAGCAAGCATCTTCGATCTTCACCTGCAACTAGCAATGCTATAAGAAGGGCTGAGCGAAGCGTACTTAGCCAAGCAACGGTTTGTATAGGTAGGTTGGTTAAACATGGCAATGGTTTACAAGTAGGAGGCTGACAATAAGATCATGGGCATCGAGGCAAAACTATAGATCGAGACTACTAGCAATAGGCAAAGATAGTAATGTTATCGGGGTTCGGTCATCTTGCCTGAAGAGAAGTCGTTCGGATCGTAAGAAGGGTCCTCGTGCTCAACCTCGTTGGAAACCTCGTGCTCGTACTCGAACTCAGACTCTGCTTCCGGCTCTAAACAAAACAATCACACCAAGCACCAATCAACAAGATGCAATGCGCACTCGAAAAGATGAATGCATGATGGATGCACTAAGGATGCACACGGAGCACGTAAAAAATATCACTCAATCAAAACACCTCAAAACATGATAACAATATGATATTATTAATCTACACGGAAAAACAATCAAGTTTCATGTAAGATTCGCTGAAATCGGAGTTACGGGCTAAAAGTTATGCCCGAAACAAGAAATGAGCGAAAGCTGAAAATTACAGCAACATAGCATCTTCGGAGCACAAAATAATTAAACTACAGCACTCAAATATCAAGGCAAAGGACATGAACACAAACTAGACATATACTGCAGCAACTAAGTCCAAAGGTGCACCCCCAACGAAGCCACGGATCACTAGCAATGATCTTGGACATATTGAACTTGACAATAAAATTCTGGCAGCAGAATTTTATTGAAACTTTGGAGCAAAAGATAAACATGCTACAGCCACTCAAATAGACATGTGAGGACATGAATGGAAAGACAACAGTATATACTACAAGGAACAATCAAGGTCCACTCCAAAACTAACATGGTTTGTCCTAGAACAACACACGAACATGGCATCGGAACGTTACAGATTTCAGACTTAGTGAAAAACCACTAAGTCCTAAAACAGCAATTTCATCATGGCATATAAACGAGCATGTTTAAGTCATCTCGAAACTAAACATGGCAAGAGGTAAGCACCTCATCAAAGTACACATGAAGGTGATCCCGAAACACACAAGCATGCATCATTGAGGTGAACACAACGATAGCAACGAGCTCAACAAGATGGCATTTCATAACAAGTGAAACAACATCACAGCCACATGGCACTTTGCAACGAAGATAACAAGGCAAGAATAAATCTAACATGCTACCTAGAACATACAACATGTAGAGCATGGCAAGACGAACACGTGGACATGTCATTTGCATCATTCGGACAAACGAGCTAAAAGATATCACATGGCAAAGATGACATAAAAACATCACATAGCAGCAGTTTATAACATGATGCACTCTTGCAACAGAAAAACAAGCACCTAGATGATCTCTAACATGCATGACAATAACAGATAAAACGTAGAGCACGCTCCCACGAACGTCTGGACATGCTATATGCGTGAATCGGACAAACACACAACAAGTTACAGCAGTTTAAAAACAGCATCACAGATCAACAAAACAGGGACTTAGTGGTTTGAGGAGACAACCTCCACTCAGATCTGAGAAAGGGCCGGATCTGAAGACGGGCCGGTGGCTGGTTCGTCCGGCCCAGGGAGTGGAGAGGCGAGGCCGGCCTGGATCTGCAGCGGCGGCCCGTTGCAGCTGCGGTGGAGTGGCGCGGCCCACCTGAGGAGGCGAGGCCCGACTGGGGCGGCGGCTGGAAGGCGGTGGCCTTGGCCTGGGGCGGCCCGTCCTGGCGACGTGGCTCGGCTGCGGTGCCCCGCGGTGGGCGGAGGCGGCCCGGTGCGAGCGGCCTGGAGCCCCTGGCGGCTGGGCTCGGCTCGGAGGGAGCCCAGGGACGACGGGATCGGTTCGGGCGAGGGCTGCGGCCTCGCCTCGAACGACTGCGGCGACGAAGTGGTCCAAGGAGCGGGCCGGGCCGATTGACGTTGAAGTGGTCCACGGCGGCGCCTGGGACCTGGCCGAGGCAGGAGGCCCAGCTGGCCGATCGTCAGCGCGGGAAGGAGCGGTCGAGGGAGGCCCTGGCTCGGGAAGGAGCGGTCGACTGGCGAGGCGTTGACCCTGGCCGACGCTCGGGGGTTGGATCTGGGTTCGATCCCCGATCGATCTGGTCGAGGCGCTCGACCCCAGGAGCGACGGCGGTTGCTGGCTTCGAGGGGAGAAGCCAAATGGCTGAGAGGGGGTTGGTCAGATCTGAAATTTAGGGAAGAAGGGGATCTGAGAAAAAAAATGAGGGGGAGAGAGTGGAGAAGAAACTAGATGCCCAAAATAGACTAGGGTCTATTATATAGCAGATTTTTAGGGTTGAGGGATCTGAGGGTGTTAGAAGCCCTCCGATCGCGATCCGACGGATTCGATCGCGGGGTAGTTTAAAAGGGCCTAGGAGAAGATAAAAGACTGCAGTAGGGGTGTTTCTGGGACACAAAGTGAAGGCACTTTGGACCCACACGAACAACGGATGGGATAGCCAACGGAGTCCAAACGAGACGAGATTTGAGAGGCGGGTTGCACACAACAAAACAACAACACACACAACAACCTCGCGGCACACCGGTAACGTTACACGCCCGAACAACAAAGTAGGCCTACGGGACGTCACGGACACGTGAGGGAGCTCCGGAACGCGAAACGGACAACGGGAAGAAACGCGTGGAACCGGATGCAACCGACAACACAAATGCAATGCGATGCACATGTCTACATGATATGAATGAATGCCACACACTCACACAACAAAATGACAAAAACCCGAAAGACAAAGAACCCGGAATGGAAATAGATGAAGCCGGAGATATATTATATGCCCAAAAGGGAAAGTATTACATCCGGGGCATTACAAACTCTCCTCTACTACAAAAAGATCTCGTCCCGAGATCTAGGACTGGAAAAAGGAAGGGTACTCGGAACGAAGATGATCTTCTCGTTCCCAGGTAGCTTCTCGGTCGGTGTGATGTGACCACTTGACTTTCAGAAATTTGATGGACTTGTTGCGGGTCTTGCGTTCGGTTTCTTCGAGAATTGCAACTGGGTGCTCTCGGTAGGACAGATCTTGTTGAAGATCAATCTCTTCAAACGGAATCATGCGCTCAGGTGCCTTGAAGCATTTGCGAAGTTGAGACACATGGAAGACATCATGAACATTTGCGAAGTTGGGAGGGAGCTCAAGTTGATAGGCTAGATCGCCTCTTTTGCCAAGAATCTTGAAAGGCCCGACGTATCTAGGAGCAAGTTTTCCTTTGATACCGAATCTTTGGGTGCCTTTCATCGAAGAAACTCAGAGATAGACATGATCACCGATGTTGAAAGCCAAATCACGATGCTTGCCGTCATAGTAGCTCTTCTAGCGCGACTGAGCGGCCTTGAGATTCTCACGTATGACTTTGCACATTTCTTCGGCTTCTGAGATCAAGTCATTGCCAAGAAGTTGACGTTCGCCTGTTTCAGACCAGTTGAGAGGGGTACGACACTTTCTGCCATAGAGAATTTCAAATGGTGCTTTGCCTGCACTTGCTTGAAAGCTGTTGTTGTAAGAGAACTCGGCAAATGGAAGGCAGTCTTCCCATTTCATGCCAAAGAAGATGACACAGGCTCTGAGCATGTCTTCTAGAATCTGATTCACACGCTCGACTTGACCACTAGTCTGAGGGTGAAATGCAGTGCTGAACCTGATCTTAGTGCCCATGGCGGACTGAAAGGACTCCCAGAACCTTGATGTGAACAAGCTTCCACGGTCTGAGGATATCACTTGAGGAATGCCATGTAGGGACACAATTCTGGAAGTGTACAGCTCTGCAAGTTGAGCTGCATTGATTGATTCTTTGACTGGAAGAAAGTGAGCGACTTTGGTAAGCTTGTCAATCACCACAAAGATAGCATCATTTCCTCGCTTGGATTTAGGAAAGCCAGTGACGAAGTCCATTTCAATGTTGTCGAACTTCCACTCGGGAATAGGAAGAGGTTGGAGAAGACCGGCTGGACGTTGATGTTCTGCTTTCACTCTTCTGCATACATCACATTCATTCACGAATTGGGCAATCTCCCTTTTCATGCGTGTCCACCAGTAAGACTACTTGAGGTCTTGATACATCTTTGAACTGCCAGGATGAATGGAAAGGAGCGAATCATGAGCTTCTTCCATTATGAGCTTCCTGAGATCACCTTTGGGAACAACGAGTCTGTCCTCGAAGAACAAGGTATCTCTCTCATCAACACGGAAGCACTTGTATTTTGGAGTGGCCTTTGCAATCCCATGTTTCACTTTCTTCACCATGGTATCATTGAGCTGGGCCTCACGGACTTGATCTTCCAAGGTAGGATCAACTTGGAGATTTGCAAGAAAACCCTGCGGAACAACTTGAAGGTTGAGCTTCCTGAAAGCTTCACAAAGCTCAGGCTGGCACGGCTTGATAAGAAGGCTGTTGCAATATGCCTTTCTGCTCAAAGCATCTGCAATCACATTCACCTTGCCAGGAGTGTATTCAATGATGGGGTTATACTCTTGGATCATTTCGACCCAACGAGTCTGGCGGAGGTTCAGATGCGGCTGTGTGAAGATGTACTTCAAGCTCTTGTGATCAGTGAAGATGTCGACCTTTCTGCCCAACAACAGATGTCTCCACGTAATCAGAGCATGTACCACAGCTGCTAGCTCGAGATCATGTGTGGGATAGTTCTTATCACTTGGCTTTAGCTGACGAGAAGTGTATGCCACAATTCTCTTATCTTGCATAAGCACACCACCAAGACCTTGAAGAGAAGCATCACAGAAAACTTCATAGGGCTTGGACTCATCTGGAGGAGTCAGAACTGGAGCAGAGACAAGCTTTTCTTTGAGAGTTTTGAATGCCACTTCACACTCTGGAGACCAAAAGTATTTGACATTCTTCTGAAGCAAGTTGGAAAGAGGCTTGGCAATCTTGGAGAAGTTCTCAACAAACCTTCTGCAATAGCTGGCAAGACCCAGAAAACTGCGGAGCTGCTTGACGTTCTGAGGAGCTTCCCAGTTGACAATTGCTTCAACTTTCTCGGGATTAACCGCAATACCGTCAGCTGAGATGATGTGGCCCAGGTACAAAACCTTATCGAGCCAAAACTCGCACTTGGAGAACTTGGCATAGAATTTATGCTCTCGGAGTCGATCAAGAACCCGACGTAAGTGCTTTTCGTGATCTTCTTCATTCTTGGAAAACACCAGAATATCATCCAGATACACAAGCACAAACTCGCCAGTATAGGGGTTGAAGATGTAATGCATCATCCTTGAAAAGGTAGGAGGAGCATTGGCGAGACCGAAGGACATGACGGTATACTCGTATGAACCGTAGCTCGTTCTGAAGGCCGTCTTGGGAATGTCTTCCTCGCGAATGCGAATTTGATGATAGCCCATTCGGAGGTCAAGCTTAGAGAACACTTTAGCTCCTTTGAGCTGCTCAAAGAGTTCGTTGATGTTGGGGAGCGGATACTTGTTCTTAATCGTCTTCTTGTTCAATGGCCGGTAATCAACACAGAGACGCTCCGTGCCATCTTTCTTCTTGACAAATAAGACACCACAGCCCCATGGAGACGTACTAGGTCTGATGAGACCCATACTCTCCTGCTTATCCAGCTGCTTCTTCAATTCCTTCAATTCATCCGGAGAGAGCTTGTACGGACGCCGGCATGCTGGCTCAGTACCCTGCTCGAGTTCAATGACAAACTCCACTTGACGGTGTGGAGGCATGCCTGGAAGTTCTTCAGGAAAGACGTCTTGATATTCGTTCACCACTGGAATTTGAGATATGACATTAATTTCGCCCTTATCATTGAGAGAGAAAAGTCTGATAGTGTTATCCCTGGAGGCGAAGATAATCACATCTTCATCAGAATGAGTCATCTTGACTTCCTTTTGAGCACAATCAATGTGAGCATCATGCTGAGAAAGCCAATCCATTCCGAGGATGAGGTCGATGTCAGAATTACCAAGAACCACCGGTTTAGCCATAAAACGATAATCTCCCATGCGAATAGAAACATCCGGAGCATAGACAGTAGAAGACATATGTCTCCCCGGAGAAATGACTTGCAACCTCTGAGGCAAATTTGAAGTGGCAATATTGTGCTTGGATGCAAATGGTTGAGACATGAAAGAGCATGAAGCACCCGAATCAAATAAAACTTTAGCAGGGATAGAGTTCACTGGAAGGTTACCAAAAATGACATCAGAAGAATTCTCCGCTTGTTCTGCATTCATCAGATTGACCCTTGCTGCCTTTGGATCATGCCTGACAATAGCTGAACTCACAGGTGGAGGAGGTGGAAGACGCTTCGGATTCAGACATCTGTTGGCATAGTGACCTTTCTGAGTGCATTTGTTGCAAGTCACTTCTGAGAGAGGACGGAAATGAGAGCCACTTGACTTGGAGCCTTGAGACTGAAACTGCTTCTTCGATTGGTTGCTCGGGTTGGGTGGGTGGGAGAAACCACGACCACTAGAGTTCTTGTTGTTGAAGTTGTTGGAGTTGTTGTATGGAGCTTGAATCACTGGAGGAGGAGGAAGCCAGAATTTCTGATGCTTCGAGACCATCTGAGACGATGAGGAAGAGTGAATGGCATCTCGAATTCTCTTCTTAGAAGCCTCCATCTTAAGCTGAGCTGCTTCTTGTTTCAAAGCCATGTTATAGAACTTGTCGAATTCATCGGGCTCGAACAAGGTGAGAGCAAGCTGAAGTTCATCTTTGAGACCTCCACGGAACTGATAGATTTTACTCTTGGCATCAGGAATGTCTTGCTTAGCATAGCGGGCGAGGTTTTGGAACTTGACATTATACTGATAGACTGTCATGGAGCCCTGCTTCAGGTTGCGGAATTGCTCACGCATACCCTCGATGACACTTGTAGGAATGTGGTGCGAACGGAAATCCTTGCAGAAATTCTCCCAAGAGATCACTTGACCTGGCCTGGAGTCTTTGTACTGCTGCCACCAGTCAGCTTCTTGATCTTTCAGTTGGAAGGCTGCAAACTTCACATAATCATCTTCCTTCACGTTACTACACTCAAAATGCTTCTTTATATCGGTTAGCCAATCTTCAGCATCAAGAGGGTTGACACAGTAACTGAAAGCTTTAGGATTGTTGGCCAAGAATTGGTTAAGAGTAGCATGGTGCTGCTGGTTGAAGAAGTTGCCTTGGTTCCCTGGAATACCCTGATTAGCTTGATTAGCTTGCATCTGCTGCATCATCTGCATCATCAACTGGGTGTTCTGAGCTGTAGTCTGCATAATTGCTCTCCAAGCCTCAGGCGGAGGAGGAGGGGAAGGAGGACGATCTGGGACCTCTTCCACCTCTGGGTTAGCGTTGGGAACCTTTTTCGGAGCCATCCTGTAAGAGATGACCACGAATCAGCAATTGATTGACAAAAGGTATAAGCTGAATCAATGGCATGAATTGCAACAATCCTTCACAATTATCATTCGAACAATAAGAACGAATGAAATTCTCAGTTAAATGATAACATCAATCTTCACGAGAAGCCACATAGGGACAAAATGAAAATAAGAAAAAGCAACAAGGTACGGATGGGAACAAACACAAGAGAGGAGTTTCGTTCTAACATCTTTGTGCTGAAAGCATATGAACGCGTTACGAAAAGGTTTTGCAATCCCCGGATCAGCATAGCCAAGGACCCTTTAAGATGCAACTCCTGATAGTAACATCGGTCATATAACCACTTCACTCAATGTAGAACCCCGAACTCACTAACCTGCATTCGTTGGAAGAATGCCTACGATCTACTGGATAAACCCACCTATAGATTTCCGAAAGATTCCAGTTATGCAATCAGGTGTTGGGGATACACGGGAAGCACCGCGCAATCAACTCTAAACCTACATCCAGGTGTATCCATCCTTCAACACATAACCAGTCTTTCGCGGAATCTGTGTACCTCGGACCTTCGAAAAGCATCCACTATAACAAGCTATGGCAATACTCCCGAACTACCTCCCCAGTACTGGGTGATGTCGGGGTTATCTTGCCACTGGCCGTATAGGAGAGATTTTTGATGTCGGCCGTCTTAAGTATTTAGTACTGCCGCGATATGCTTGTGACAACAATACCCCGAAGCTCAACTCCTCGGTAACAGGAGGCATCGAGAACAATATCCTTGTCACAAGAACATCGAAACAATCCCAGAATACTCGCGGGATTCCTAAAAAAAAATTTGGTGCAATTTTTGAAGATAGGAGAGACAAGAGTAGTCGTCAGGAGTCCTCACCAGAGAGAAAGGGGATGAGAAGCAAAGAAATCCTACTCTCCGATATAATATAGGACTCAAAAAGTTTTCAGTGTGTGCCTAGACTCGACCGTCAACGATTCGATCAAACAGTGGGGGCTCCTAGGTCGGAGAAGGCTCTGAATACCAACTTGTAATGCCCAGGAAGGAGTTATACCTCCTACGTGTCGAGGCACGACTTAAAGGCATAAATCCATCCTAGAATGATCTCAAGTTCGATAATCTTTGCACATCTCATGTAAAAGAGGGGATAGTAAACAGAAATAGTTGGCTTACACTCGCCACGTCACACAATTACAATTCAAGTCTCAAACATCATACATTAAGAACATCACAACCCTCTAAGGGTAAAACCAAATGTCAAGATACCAAACTTAAATAACATCCACAGGCGGATCGAATCCTAGTAGGAGTCTCCACTACTGATCATCCGGGTATCGCACATAGTACCGACTACACTCCTCGTCGTACTCCCAATCCAGCTCGGTGCCATCACCTGGATAGCTCACAGCTGGACCTGCATCTGGTGTGGTGAAGTAACTGTGAGCCACAGAGGACTCAGCAATCCCCTTCCCGGGTAACAAGACTATTAAAGCCTTTGGGAGAGGATAAAGGCTGAAGAAAAGAATAAGTGTCTGCAGCAGCAACTAGCAACTAGTTTACGTGAGTGAGAGCGAGAAGAGAAAGCCTCGGCGAGAAGTGATCACGAAGTGATCCTAGCTACAAGCTCCACAAACATAACCCCTCCGTGTTCAACTCCCGAATCCCTATTCGGAAATTGACAGTCACGGAACACACGCTCGTAGTGTATTAGAAACATTGTGTCAAGTTATCTACAACCGGATATTAACAAGCTCCCATCTGCCACATAATCGCGGGCACGGCTTTCGAAAGTTCAAACCCTGCAGGGGTGTTCCAACTTGACCCATTACAAGCCCACGATCCGCGGAGTCGCAACTCCAAAGTGGGAAGACCCGAGTATCCTCGGAATCCCGTGCTCAAGATATACCGAACTAAGGTAAGGCTAATCCAGCAAATCCTCCCGGCGTATCGACACCCTGATAGTAGCCGCGCGTATCTAAGTCTCAGGACACGACCGGATGGGCGAAGCTACGGGTTTTTACCAAACCTCGAGTTTCCTTGAGGTGGCCCCGCAGGCTCCCCGTTTCGGACCAACACTCATGTGGAACACTGGCCCGGGGTTGTTGATTAAGAAAAAGGGTTTATAACTCCCTATGCAAGTTTAGTTTGTTATTAGGCAAATAGTACCAATGTTGGGACTTGCTGGAAAAGACTTAGCACTTAGCGGCTTATCGAGGGGGTCCCATACACCCCAACCGTGTTAGGAACGCATAATCAAGGAACATAACACCGGTTTATACGGTTCCTAACGGCATGAGTGGAACAAATCACCAAGCAAAAGGCTTAGCCTTCCACCCTTGCCAATATATAGATGATTTCATTTAAAGCATTTATATAGTGTGATAAAACCCAACCAAACTTCAACATGAAGCAAGCATCTTCGATCTTCACCTGCAACTAGCAATGCTATAAGAAGGGCTGAGCGAAGCGTACTTAGCCAAGCAACGGTTTGCATAGGTAGGTTGGTTAAACATGGCAATGGTTTACAAGTAGGAGGCTGGCAAGAAGATCATGGGCATCGAGGCAAAACTATAGATCGAGACTACTAGCAATAGGCAAAGATAGTAATGTTATCGGGGTTCGGTCATCTTGCCTGAAGAGAAGTCGTTCGGATCGTAAGAAGGGTCCTCGTGCTCAACCTCGTTGGAAACCTCGTGCTCGTACTCGAACTCAGACTCTGCTTCCGGCTCTAAACAAAACAATCACACCAAGCACCAATCAACAAGATGCAATGCGCACTCGAAAAGATGAATGCATGATGGATGCACTAAGGATGCACACGGAGCACGTACAAAATATCACTCAAGCAAAACACCTCAAAACATGATAACAATCTGATATTATTAATCTACACGGAAAAACAATCATGTTTCATGTAAGATTCGCTGAAATCGGAGTTACGGGCTAAAAGTTATGCCCGAAACAAGAAATGAGCGAAAGCTGAAAATTACAGCAACATAGCATCTTCGGAGCACAAAATAATTAAACTACAGCACTCAAATATCAAGGCAAAGGACATGAACACAAACTAGACATATACTACAGCAACTAAGTCCAAAGGTGCACCCCCAACGGAGCCACGGATCATTAGCAATGATCTTGGACATATTGAACTTGACAATAAAATTCTGGCAGCAGAATTTTATTGAAACTTTGGAGCAAAAGATAAACATGCTACAGCCACTCAAATAGACATGTGAGGACATGAATGGAAAGAAAACAATATATACTACAAGGAACAATCAAGATCCACTCCAAAACTAACATGGTTTGTCCTAGAACAACACACGAACATGGCATCGGAACGTTACAGATTTCAGACTTAGTGAAAAACCACGAAGTCCTAAAACAGCAATTTCATCATGGCATATAAACGAGCATGTTTAAGTCATCTCGAAACTAAACATGGCAAGAGGTAAGCACCTCATCAATGTACACATGAAGGTGATCCCGAAACACACAAGCATGCATCATTGAGGTGAACACAACGATAGCAACGAGCTCAACAAGATGGCATTTCATAACAAGTGAAACAACATCACAGCCACATGGCACTTTGCAACGAAGATAACAAGGCAAGAATAAATCTAACATGCTACCTAGCACATACAACATGTAGAGCATGGCAAGACGAACACGTGGACATGTCATTTGCATCATTCGGACAAACGAGCTAAAAGATATCACATGGCAAAGATGACATAAAAACATCACATAGCAGCAGTTTATAACATGATGCACTCTTGCAACAGCAAAACAAGCACCTAGATGATCTCTAACATGCATGACAATAACAGATAAAACGTAGAGCACGCTCCCACGAACGTCTGGACATGCTATATGCGCGAATCGGACAAACACACAACAAGTTACATCGGTTTAAAAACAGCATCACAGATCAACAAAACATGGACTTAGTGGTTTGAGGAGACAACCTCCACTCAGATCTGAGAAAGGGCCGGATCTGGAGATGGGCCGGTGGCTGGTTCGTCCGGCCCAGGGAGTGGAGAGGCGAGGCCGGCCTGGATCTGCAGCGGCGGCCCGCTGCAGCTGCGGTGGAGTGGCGCGGCCCACCTGAGGAGGCGAGGCCCGACTGGGGCGGCGGCCTTGGCCTGGGGCGGCCCGTCCTGGCGACGCGGCCCGGCTGCGGTGCCCCGCGGTGGGCGGAGGCGGCCCGGTGCGAGCGGCCTGGAGCCCCTGGCGGCTGGGCTCGGCTCGGAGGGAGCCCAGGGACGACGGGATCGGTTCAGGCGAGGGCTGCGGCCTCGCCTCGAACGACTGCGGCGACGAAGTGGTCCAAGGAGCGGGCCGGGCCGATTGACGTTGAAGTGGTCCACGGCGGCGCCTGGGACCTGGCCGAGGCAGGAGGCCCAGCTGGCCGATCGTCAGCGCGGGAAGGAGCGGTCGAGGGAGGCCCTGGCGCGGGAAGGAGCGGTCGACTGGCGAGGCGTTGACCCTGGCCGACGCTCGGGGGTTGGATCTGGGTTCGATCCCCGATCGATCTGGTCGAGGCGCTCGACCCCAGGAGCGACGGCGGTTGCTGGCTTCGAGGGGAGAAGCCAAATGGCTGAGAGGGGGTTGGTCAGATCTGAAATTTAGGGAAGAAGGGGATCTGAGAAAAAAAATGAGGGGGAGAGAGTGGAGAAGAAACTAGATGCCCAAAATAGACTAGGGTCTATTATATAGCAGATTTTTAGGGTTGAGGGATCTGAGGGTGTTAGAAGCCCTCCGATCGCGATCCGACGGATCCGATCGCGGGGTAGTTTAAAAGGGCCTAGGAGAAGATAAAAGACTGCAGTAGGGGTGTTTCTGGGACACAAAGTGAAGGCACTTTGGACCCACACGAACAACGGATGGGATAGCCAACGGAGTCCAAACGAGACGAGATTTGAGAGGCGGGTTGCACACAACAAAACAACAACACACACAACAACCTCGCGGCACACCGGTAATGTTACACGCCCGAACAACAAAGTAGGCCTACGGGACGTCACGGACACGTGAGGGAGCTCCGGAACGCGAAACGGACAACGGGAAGAAACGCGTGGAACCGGATGCAACCGACAACACAAATGCAATGCGATGCACATGTCTACATGATATGAATGAATGCCACACACTCACACAACAAAACGACGAAAACCCGAAAGACAAAGAACCCGGAATGGAAATAGATGAAGCCGGAGATATATTATATGCCCAAAAGGGAAAGTATTACATCCGGGGCATTACAGTGAGTGAGTAGGGATTGCCATGCAATGGATGCAATAGAGCTATAAGTGTATGAAAGCTCAACAAAGGAAACTAAGCGGGTGTGCATCCAACTCGCTTGCTCACGAAGACCTAGGGCATTTTGAGGAAGCCCATCATTGGAATATACAAGCCAAGTTCTATAATGAAAATTCCCACTAGTATATGAAAGTGACAAAACAAGAGACTCTCTATCATGAAGATCATGGTGCTACTTTGAAGCACAAGTGTGGAAAAAAGATAGTAGCATTGCCCCTTCTCTCTTTTTCTCTTATTTTCTTTCTTTTTATTTTTTTTTATTTTTACCTTTTTTCTTTCTTTTTTATGGCCTCTTTTTTTCCTTTTTCTTTCTTTTTTTCGTCTGGAGTCTCATCCCGACTTGTGGGGGAATCATAGTCTCCATCATCCTTTCCTTACTGGGACAATGCTCTAGTAATGAAGATCATCACACTTTTATTTACTTACAACTCAAAGATTACAACTTGAAGCTAGAACAAAATACGACTCTATGTGAATGCCTCCGGCGGTGTACCGGGATGTGCAATGAATCAAGAGTGACATGTATAAAAATTATGCATGGTGGCCTTGCCACAAATACGATGTTGACTACATGATCATGCATGGCAATATGACAATGGTGAAGCGTGTCATAATAAACGGAACGGTGGAAAGTTGCATGACAATATATCTCGGAATGGCTATGGAAATGCATAATAGGTAGGTATGGTGGCTGTTTTGAGGAAGGTATATGGTGGGTGTATGGTACCGGCGAGAGTTGCGTGGTACAAGAGAGGCTAGCAATGGTGGAGGGGTGAGAGTGCGTATAATCCATGGACTCAACATTAGTCATAAAGAACTCATATACTTATTGTAAAAATCTATGAGTTATCAAAACATAGTATTCAACGCATGCTCCTAGGGGAAGGGTTGGTAGGAGTTAACCATTGCGCGATCCCTACCTCCACACAAAAGATGACAATCAATAAACAGATCATGCTCCAACTTCATCACATAACGGTTCACATATGTGCATGCTACAGGAGTCACAAACTTTAACACAAGTGTTTTTCAAATTCACAATTACTCCACTAGCATGAATCTAATATCACCATCCTCATATCTCAAAACAATCATCAAGTATCAAACTTCTCTTGATATCCAATGCACTTTATATGAAAGTTTTTATTATACCCATCTTGGATGCCTATCATATTAGGACTAATTTTATAACCAAAGCACATTACCATGCTGTTATAAAAGACTCTCAAAATAATATAAGTGAAGCATGAGAGATCAATAATTTCTATAAAATAAAACCACCGCCGTGCTCTAAAAAAGATATAAGTGAAGCACTAGAGCAAAACTATCTAGCTCAAAAGATATAAGTGAAGCACATAGAGTATTCTAATAAATTCCGATTCATGTGTGTCTCTCCAAAAAGGTGTGTACATTAAGGATGATTGTGGTAAACTAAAAAGCAAAGACTCAAATCATACATGACGCCCCAAGCAAAACACATATCATGTGGTGAATAAAAATATAGTCTCAAGTAAAGTTACCGATAGACGAAGACGAAAGAGGGGATGCCTTCCCGAGGCATCCCCAAGCTTAGGATTTTGGTTGTCCTTGAATTTTACCTTGGGGTGCCTTGGGCATCCCCAAGCTTAGGTTCTTGCCACTCTTTGTTCCATAGTCCATCAATTCCTTACCCAAAACTTGAAAACTTCACAACACAAAACTTAGCAAAAATTTCGTGAGCTCTGTTAGTATAAGAAAACAAACCACCACTTTAAGGTACTGCATTAAACTCATTCTTCATTTATATTGGTGTTAAACCTACTGTATTCCAACTTCTCTATGATTCATAGCCCCCGATACTACTAATAGATTCATCAAAATAAGCAAACAACACACGAAAAACAGAATCTGTCAAAAACAGAACAGTCTGTAGCAATATGTAACTTTCTAATACTTCTGCAACTCTATTTTTTTGAAATAAGTTGGTGGATGTGAGGAATTTTTCTATTAATCATCTGCAAAAAGAATCAACTTAAAAGCACTCTCCAGTAAAAACTTGTAGCTAATATCATGAGCGCTAAAGTTTCTGTTTTTTGCAGCATGATCGCAAAGCCTTCACCCAAGTCTTCCCAAAGGTTCTACTTGGCACAAACACTAATTAAAACACAAAACCACATCTAACCAGAAGCTAGATGAATTATTTATTACTAAACAGAGGAGGAGGGGGGGGGAGCGATGGCGTGCGGGAGGGGCAAGGGGCGGCGCGGAGTCCGGCCAAGGTACGGCAGCGGCGGCAGCGTACTAGCTCGGGACTTCGTCCCGAGCTCGGAGATGGGGACGACAGCGTCTTGGGCCGGCTGGGCTGGTCAGCCCAGTTCTGTCGGCCCGAGGAGTTACCCTTTTTTATACAAACAACAAATAAAAAAAGACAAAATAAATAAGAAATTTATATAGGCATATAATATATCAAAATTTTCAGAAAAACAAACTCTACAACATGAACATTTTTCTACAGTCAAATAAAATCCCCACAAATTTAAATAAACCAAAAGGTGATACCGTTGCAATAAAATCCAATAAAAATCATTTAAGAAATACCAAATTGATTTCAAATTGATTTCTCTCCAATTTTCTACTCTAGGGAATCATGTTACCCTATTTTCCATATATTTTATTTATGGAGAAAAATAATTTGAATAAAACCCAATAATTCAAATGTTGAAATTGAGTTGTAGAAAATTTCAGAAAAACTTCCAACTCATATTTGTTATAATTTGAATAAGTCATTTTATCTTCTCTCGAGAAAATCATTGAGTTGCATACAGTTTCTGAATTTGAAATATTTCGAGCATGAAATTCAAAATCCTTTCAAAACCCTTTTTCATTTGAATAAATGGAAGAAGTCATGTCATCTTCACTCTAGGGTTTTCTATTGAAATGAATTTGAATTCATGGAGAACTTAAAGGCAAAGTGAAATTTGGGAAAGTCATTTCATTCCCTCTCATTTAACTTTCAAAAGTTTCAAATTTCACTCAATTTCACACATCACATCACACAAGCAAACAAAACTATGTATTTAATATAACATTCAAAAATTTAGAATTTTGGGATGTTACAAACTTACCACACTTAAAATGAATCTCGTCCTCGAGATTCGGAGAGGCTAGCAAGAAGTAGGTTACAGTTTGGGGGTCTCCTAACAAATCCATTGATCGGTTTGGTCTAGTGTGCTACCACACTTAGAAGCATGGATACGGTTCTATAAAAACTCAGGTACTCCATCCTTATTGCTGACAGGGTCGGTCTTCTCAAATCTTCAGGGTAATTCCTTCTCTAGGCTCTTTAAGTAGTGGCATAACCTTTGCCCTCAATTCTTGTGTCCTATCAACCTGGTAAAGTTCTTCCGAGACTGGTTCTTCTTAAATGACAGGTCTGGCGCTAATACTAAACAAAATCGATATCTCATGGTGGTCATCAACCAAAATTAACTGGGTCCCTGTAGAAAACGGGTCTGGGCTTCATCCTCACCGTATGACCCACGGTTGGCAACAACTGCCTTGTACAAGGGAAATATTTGTCATACCATTCTAAGGTTTAAACAAGGTTTTGATATCGTCGTCTCTCTGCTATAGGTAAGTCTCTCAGATTTGCCCTCCCGTATAACAGAGGCAAATAATAAGAGTAAGTCGGTATGGTGATCAATCCATTCCGCACCCAAATCATTACCTTGTATATGGTTTAGTGAATCTCGCATTCTAACACTCGGTCATCCTCACAAGCATTGCAGAATTTCTCATGTCAACGAACTAAGTTCGGATAAATCCATTGATTCTGCAAGCCAAACAAACATCTATCGTTTATACACAACTCTCAGGTTTTTCGTATCCTCCTAAGAAACGTATGCTGACCAAAATAGTATCTCCTTCCAGGGGTTTTCCTTCAGCAAGAGTGTGCTTGCTTCCTTGACAAGTCCTGGGGCCTGTGGGTTATGGTCCATCTCATCCCTTATATACCATGAACTCATCTTCGAGTTGTAAGTGGTCAGTATTCCAACCTCCAGCTTCCTTGGCTTTCTTAAATCCATCCAATTTTTACGGTTTCCCCTCCTTCTGTTGGTACCAACTAAGATGTAATTACTCAGACTCGTCGTTGAGTGGTCCATTCCAAAGTCCGGCGTAACTAACCACTAGCTCTTGTATTCGGGTAACAGTGTTGGGTTCTACCACCCTTAAAATGAAAAATACCAGTTCTCTTCAAAAATCTTATTCCATGTATCATGGTTTCAGTCATTGCCTATATAGTAACAACTCATAAAATCCAAAATCAATACCATGATGCTAACTTTACCGATTTCTCAACTTGTTACCATCTACTGCATTTTCGTTTCATATTTCAACTCAACTACTTAGCACAAGTCTCCTTCTCCTTGGGACAGTCTCTTGCAAAGTGCCCTGCTTCACTATAGCAGAAACATATTACTTCTGACAAGTCTCGTGGTTTCCGTATGATTATGTAGCCTCCTTAGGTCCTCGACTTGGGTCCACTTCAGAACTTGTATATCCTTAACTCATCTTTGGAGTCAATGTTTCTCCATACGCCAGCATTACATCCTCTTTAAATCCAATTATACTCATTTCCTTCATAACCTTGGGGTAAGCATCATAAATAAACTCCAACTTATTTGTGCGAACTCCACTATTTGGGGCAACAGTTTCCTTCCTATTGGCCCGGGGTTCACACAGAAAAGTATCGCCCTAAAATGCACTGGTTCATTCGTAATCCATCTTCTCATCATATCAAATTTCTTATTGCATCCTGATCCACTATTCGACACTTAAATTTCAAAGGTGCTTCACTACAAATGTTGCCATCCACCTAGTTGGGTATGGTCAAACATTCCTCCCATCTTTATTCATTTGTCCTAGATAAGGACGTTTCAGTCCCACTGGAATTGTGCAAAGTGATTCTTGAAATCATCGATCTTCTGCTTCCTCCTACTGGCCGTGTTCTTTATTACCATCATCTCTGCATGCATCCTACTCAGACATTCCTGAGTTCGACTTCATTCTCTATGAACGAATACCCTTGTAACTGCATCTCCTTCAAGATGAATATGCTTCATCATGTCCTTCAGGATCTTTGCGTAATCCTGGTCGCTAGTCAGGGTCATGATCATTTTCGGGCCCCTTGAGAAACGACTCGTAAAGGATTATCATCTATAGGTATGAGATGAAAGGGCATTCAGGACAATGTAGGTATTTCCTTGTGGTCGTTTGTCCGAGAAAGGTTTGGGGTCAGCTGGTCCATGGGTTCTAGGTCTTGGTCTGGGTGAGATAGCAAGAGAGGCGCTCACAATCATCCAACAACTCATAACATTTCCTTCTTAGATTCCAATCATATCAACTTCATTTGCTTCATGAACTATTACAATGTTCTTTCCATAACTCAACTCAACATCGTAATAAAAGTGTATTCCACATTTAGCTACATGCTTCATTCTTATATCTAGATCTCAACTACTCTGCTTAATCCTTCCTCTGGTCTAAACCTTCTCTGGCAAAAAGCCCTACTTCCTTGCAGCGTAAACTAATGACATTAGACAAATATAAGGACTTCATGGTGACTATCCTGGTTCACTGGGTTCTTGGCTTCCTTGTTGGGCAGTTACTAGCATAATGACCTAAATCCTTGCACCTGTAACATGTGATGTGACTCAGGTCCTTTTCCACAGAAATTGGGTTCTTCTGGGGACACATGCTCTTTCTTTTCCTCGACTTCTTCGTTCCAATCATGGCTTCTATTTCCTGTGGGTCATACTCAAATTCCAATGTCGGAAATTCTACTAGATACCCTCTCGAACAATGCTGGGAGATGTGTCCTTCTTCTCCACATGAATAGCATGACTTGGTGCAACGTTTAATTGGGTCTTCTTCGTGTGTTCCCTCCACATCTTCCTTCATCACAGGTTCTTCTAAAATTTCCACGAGGGATTCTTTCGTTGCTTCTTTCTTCCGTTGGATAGTTCGCTGTACCATGGGGTAAATATGACACTGAGCAGGGTAATGGGTAGTCCCTTCACACAAGAAACAAGTAATCTGCCTGGTCAAGCATTCTTAAGCTGGGTGACTTTCTTCACAATGAGGGCATTCATCCTTGTGCTCCTCTTGGGTGTGTCCGATTTCTCCACAAATCCTGCAGGCACAAGGTTACTTCTTCGGGTTGTCACCATGCTTTCAGAAGAGATGGGATCTTAACAAAGTCTTCTTGAATTCCTCCCAACTTTCTGCTCCATTACATCCTACTATGGCTTGATGCATTTTCCACCATGCTGCAACACTTTTTCTGAAGTACTGAAGAGCGTATTGAACCTCATACTTCCTTGCAACCAAAATTTTCCTGAAGTGATCCTCCTTGTTTTGTATCCATAGCTCTGCCTCCGGGTGGGTCATCGGTCCTGAGAATACAAGTCTATCTTCATTCATCCTCTATTGGGTCCAAGGGTTGTTGGGATGAGATTTGGGAGATGGAGAGAGATACTGTCGGGGGAAACTGTCCGCCACGAACACCTATGGGACCGGAGCCCCTTGTCTGTGCGGTACGAGGGCGGAGGGAGCACGAAGAGCAGGTCGAGGCAGACGCGCGGGCAGTTTTTACCCAGGTTCGGGCCGCACGGATGCGTAAAACCCTACTCCTGCTTGGTTGTGTATTGAGTTGAGCGCTCGGGAGCTTGAAGAAGCAGCTACACCGTGCCTGAGAGTAATCTAGGTTTCGAACCCCCTCCACGTTGTGCATGGGCCTCCTTTTATAGTGCAAGGGGTCACCGACAGGTGTCAACGTAGGAGAAAGGGGTAAAAATGTAAAAGAGGTGGTAGTTGTAACAGTGCGGGAACAGTGGAGCTACAGTACAGAACAGTGGTCTATACCTACTTTAACAGTGGGGGACAAGGGCATTTAATGCCTGTCGCCGTCGACCCCAAAAGCTCCCGCCGTTGCGTCTCCGTCTGCCACGGCGATGGATCCTCTGCCGTGGAGTGCCACCGTGTCCCCCAGGCTGCACAGCCATCCGCCACGCGTCCCTGGAGTGGCCCCAGGGCGACGCGTGGGCCGATGAGCTGGAGCGCGGGCACACAGCGCACCTCCCCCGGCAAGCACCTTGCCGGGGATCTCGACCTTGTCGGGCCCGGAAGCTTGCCGCTCCCCGAGCCCTTGCCGGGTCTTCTAAGATAAAATCTTCTATTCGTCCTGACAAGCTCCTCTTGCCAGGGCCTCGTGCTAGTTAAGCAATCTCGAGCCTGGGACGGCCTTCCCGGCAAGCTCCTCTTGCCGGGGTCTTGGTCTTCTGTCTTGTATACTTTGTTTTTGAATGGCTAGATAAGGGGCAGGAAGGTCTCCGGCACGCGCGTGGTGAACCCTGCCGCGGGGAGCTGCCGCTGCCCGTGCACAAGTTGGGGTACTAGGGTACCCCTACCTTAGTACACCGACAGGAGCCCCCGGGCCTGGGCCACACACGGTGCCGAGCGCTGTTGGGCCAGGCCCAAAACAGTGCACGGGCACCCGCGGCCCGCGGCGCGCCGAATCCACTTCCATATCCGCCGCACCCCACGGCAACGGCACGCGTCGATTGCGGCGCCGTGGGATGGGACGTGCCCACGATTTCTTTAATGGGAAGGGCGAAACGCCCCCCCACTCTCCCATAAAAGCAGAGAGAGCGGCGCGGTTCCCCTCCCTGCGCACTTATTGCCATCGTCTTCTTCCTCAGATTCCTCTGCGCTTCGCCTCTACTCCTCCGCCACCACCAAGCTCTTCGTCCCCTTCCTTCCACCGCATCCGCCATGGCCCCAAAGACCGACAAGGCGAAGTCGGAGAAGTCCAAGCGGGAGAAGTCAGATCAGGCGGCGAAGCTCGCCGCGTACCGGAAGGAGCACATTGTCTTCGCGCCGAAGCTCGGCGTGCGGGAACTTTGGAACAAATATTATTTGTTCTGGGCCAAGGAGACCCCAGCGCACCCCCGCACGCGCGTCTACCCGGCCGTCGCCAAGGACCACTACCCCGGCGGGTATTACTTTTTCGCAGCCTTCTTCCACTGCGGTCTGTGCCCTCCCTTCTCAAACTTTTTCTGCGATATCATGAATACTTATGGCCTCCACCTCCTCGACTTCACTCCCAACGCCATCCTCACCATGTCCGTTTTCGCACACATGTGCGAAAACTTCGTAGGAATCCAGCCCAACGTAGCTCTCTTTAGGCACTTTTTCATCCCCAGAGTAGAGGCCGACGCCCCCCTCTCCGGAGGAATCTCTTGGGTGTTTAGGCTGAATAAGAAATCAGCCTACTTGCCGGGGGAGCTCCGCGGCAAGTGGGAAGAGTGGCGCGCGGAGTGGTGCTGGGTCGTCGAGGAACGGCCGCAACACTTCACCGCGCCGCGCACATCGCCCATCGTGCGCGGCAGGGATTGGAGTAATTTCGATTCCGACGATTCCAAGCTGGATATCGCTCTCGTCAGAATCCTTCGTCTTCGGATGGCGCCGCTGTCTGTCGCTGAAGTGGGCGCGGACTTTCTTCGTCGCCGGATCGCCCCCCTCCAAGACCGGAAAAGGCCGGCGTGGCAATACGGCGGCCCGGCAGACATCATGAGGCTGCGCCCCGGCCTCAATTTTAACTTCACAACACTCGAGCTGCGGGGTATGGTCAGGGAACTTTTCAAGTTCGACCCGGCACACCCCGAGTACTTCCGCGCTCCCCGGGGAGTGGTGCCGCTCTGCGCCAGCAGCGCCCGGGATCGCCTTGTCGCTATGATGCCCGCGTGCGACTCTCATGGATTGGAGCGCACGTGGATTGCGCCCAAGCCTATCGACGTCCTCGAGTTCTACGACAACCTTGCGGAGGAGTTGGAGAAGACGGACGATCTCAAGCTGCACACGCGGGCCACCACCGACCAAGAGATTGCTTACATGGCTTCTCGCGCTGAAGAAGTCGCCGCAGCCGCGGCGGCGGGAAACTTTGGATACACACCCGCGGAGGCGGAAGCCGCGGATGCCTCCAGCCAGGCGGATAAGGAGGAGATTCGCAAGCTGCTAGAGCTCCCTCCCGACGCGCTCGCCGGGGTCCCCTCGCTGAGGCACTCCGGGATCAATGGGATCGCGACGGAGGCCGCGGCAATGGAGGGCACAGCCGGAGGAAGCAGGGGTGCCGCGAGGAGTGGAGGCGCCGGACGAAGCGGGGCCACCAAGGGGAAGGGGCCCGCAGTGCAAGGCGCTGGGGCCAGCGAACTGGCCGAGGGAGAGGAGGGGGAGGAGGAAGACACCGGCGGATCCACCGAGCTCTACGCCGACGACCTCTCCTCGTCGGAAAGCTCCCCGCCCCCGGCGAGCCCGAGGCAGTCCCCATTGAAGCGTCTCCGCAAGGCGGCGACGGGGGAGCAGGCGCGAGCGCCCCGGCAACAGCCAGCTCGCCGGGCAGCTCCCCGGCCGAGCCAAGACGTGCCAAGGGCGACCGGCGTGCCGGCCACGGCAGAGGCCCCGCGCGTGCGGACCACGACAGAGGCGTCCCGCAGGCCGGCACCGAGCCGGCAAGGATCTTCTCGGAGCGGAGCAGCTGCTCCGCCCACTTCTCGGGCGCCGGCCACCACAGGGGCTGGGCCTACGCAGCCCCCAGCCCCGGTGGCTCCGAAACGCGCGAGGGAATCTTCATCCTCCGCTCCTCGCGCCGACGCGCCCACCGTGGAGTTTGACTTCTCCGCGCTGAGCGAGGACGACGAGGAGGACCAAGAGTAAGGACCCGAGACCTTACTCCTTCTTGATTTTTATATCTCGATTGTTGCTGACGCTTGACTTTGCTTGTTGCTTGTGATTGCAGGACCTTGGAGCAGCGCGCGAAGAGGGTCAGGGTGTCCACAGTTGAGGTCGTAGAAGACCCATCCGTCGCGGAAGCCGGGATCGCACCGGAGCCGAGCTTGCCGGACCCGAGTGCCGCTCCGGGGAGTAGCCCCCAGCGCAGCCCCCAGCGTAAGTTAGAGGTTTACTGTTTTCGCTCGTCGGGGCGCGCTTAGGGCTTTGATCTCTCTTTCCCTTTTTTTTTCTTTTTTTTTTGAATGTCTTGGTTCTTCTATCTTCTCTTGTGCAGAGGTGGAGCCGCAGCGGGAAGAGCGCCCGGAGACCGTCGCCGAGGAGCCGCAGGCCCCGCCGTCCCCGGCAAGGCAAAACTCTCCGGCAAGGGAGAGCGCTCCGCCAAGGGCGGGTACTCCGCCAAAGCAGAGTACCCCGCCAAGGGCGAGCAGCCCGGCGAGGACGGCCACTCCGCCAAGGCCGAGCTCCCCGGCAAGGGAGCCCGCCGCAGAGGACGTCCGCCAAGGTACGTTCTGTACTTGGTTTTCTTGACTTTGCTTCTTTTTGGATCTTTGCTTGATTTTGAACTTCTTTTTCTTCTTCTAGATCTTCCTCCTCCTCCTCCCGCGCCGATGGAGACCGAGGTCATCAATATCGAGGATGAGGAGGGCGCGCAGGGCGGCGGCGATGACGTTCCCGTCGTCGTGGAGATGGCCGAGGCCACCGAGGAGGCGACCGAGGCCACCGAGCCGGCCGCGCAGGAGGCCACTCCGGCCGCTGACGCCGCGACCGGGGAGGGGGACGGCGACCGCGCCGCCGACCCGGAGGTGGCGGGAGCACCGGATGCTACGCCGGCCGCCGGCCCCTCCACCGGCGAGAAGCAGGCGTACTATCTTCGTGCCCCCAATGGCGTCTTTATCCAAGTGCCTTGGGGGTCTTCATCAAGAGCTCCCGCGGAGGGCGAGGCGTTTGACGGAGAAGTCCTCGCCTCCGCGGGTCTGACAGTCGTCGGGGCGCCCGGCGAAGGAGATGGGCCCGAGGAGGAAAAGCTTCTCCACCAACTCCTGGCCCTTTACCGGGCCAGGCAGGCGAAGCTTGCCTCCCGGGAAGCCCTTGCTGCCCAGGCCGCCGCCGAAATGGAGAAGCGTGCGGCGGAGCTCAGCGCTGCCCACAAGGCGGGCCTCCGCGAGGTGGCGGAGGAGCGCGAGCGTCTCGCCGGTGAATATCAAGAGTGGCTTTTGGAGAAAGCCGAGGCTGAAGAACAGCAACGGCTCGCCGGGGTGGAGATGTCCCGGCGAGAAGGAGAGCTCGCGCAGCGGAAGGTGGATCTCGACTCCCATGAGGAGGACCTTGCCGCTCGCGAGGCTGCCCTTGGCGGGGAGCTGAAGGAGGCGAAAGCCGCTGCTGCTGCCGCGGAAGACGCCAAGAAGGAGCTTGCCGCCAAGGGTGAACGACTAGAAGCGGCGATGAAGGTGAGCACCGAGAAGGTTGCCGCGCTCATTACTGAGCGCGAGAAGGACGCCCACACCAACGCGGAGCTCCAAGTGAATCTGTCCAAGAGGGGCGATGAGCTTAAGGCCGCCAAGGACTCCATCGAGGACTTGGAGCTGAAAGTCTCAACTCTGAGGGATTCAATTGACGCCGCCAAGCTTCGAGAAGACAAGCTGAAGGAGGAGCTCCGCAAGGAGCGGACCTTGGTGGACAGCGCCAACAAGGCATCCGAGCTCTTCCGCAAGAACATTGAGCTGTGGACTGAAGAGCTGGTTTCTTCTGCATCCAACATTGACCAGGAGTTGCTTGCCTTGAGGGTCGAACATCTTATCTACTCGCCGGATCCAGACCTCCCGCACAGCGCCAAGCTCAGCCTCTTCTTCAGAGGCGTCGCTCCGGCCCTTGCAGGTCTCCGGAACCGCATCCCCGCGCAGCTGGCCGAGGAGTCGCGCCGTCTCTGCGCAGGAACTCTGGAGCGGGTCTTGACGAAGATCGTGTACCGCAATCCGGGGATCAACCTCAAGAACGTTCTTTGCAGCTTGCCGGCAGATGCAGACACGGAGGCCCTGAAGGAGCAGGTCAGCCATATCATCGCCAAGGTGGCAAAGCTTGGCAGGAAGGAGGGCGACCGCGTAGACTAGGGCCCCATTTATCTTTATCTTTTCGTTGCTGCACATTATGTTACGAACTCATTAGTCCATTGCGACAAGTTGTCCTTGTAAGATATTTGCTTTACTTCAATCAATCAGTGCAATGTTATCTTCCTTGTTCCAATCTTTGACTTTGTATGTTCCTCACCCTACGCTCCCGGGGAGCTTGCCGGAAAGGGGCCCTTGCCGCGAGCGCTGAGCAGCCTGCTAGCCAAGGTCCTCGCCGGCAAGCAACCTCGCCGCAGCAAGTCGCAACGCACTTAGCTTGCTGAGTGTACTCGGAAACGAAGCAAGGGCGCGACACTTGTCGCAGCTCACTTAAATCGTTGAGTGGACTCGAAGACAAGATAAGGGTGCGGCAAGCCACGGGTAGGTTCCTCCGCGCACAGGTTTTCCATAAAAAGTGTGATTGTTCAAGGAAGACAACCAAAAATTAAAATTTGAACTGGTCAAATTCTAACAACTTATCTTTCACATGCTGCTTGCTCATGTTGTTTGCTTTCCGGTAAGGCTCTTCTTTCTTGAACGGCACTTAGTTCCTCCTCTACCTCCTTCCCCCCCGGCAAACTTGTGCGCGAGGAACGTTCCTTCTGCTTAAGAGAAAAAGGAAAAGGAGAGGGAAACAAGCATATTGCCTTTCGGCGTAATAGTGCTTACCGAATGTCTAAGTGTTGCATCAAATGCCAAATAAAACATGCGAATAGCAAAGAGAAGCATGCGAAAGGCAATCGATGCGAAAACACGAAATCTTTACTGATGCACGGGGTCTGCGCCCGGCTTTGTACAAAGGGTTACATGCAACAGCGGCAAGGCTTGTACAAAAGGTGGTTGCCGGAGCGGATCACGGCAACCGCGCCTTAGGGGTGAAACTTGCGAAGATGCTCTATGTTCCAGGAGTTGCTCACCGGTAAGCCTTCTTCGGTCTCGAGGCGGACAGCGCCGGGCCTCGTAACTTGTCTCACCCGATAAGGGCCTTCCCACTTCGGCGTCAACTTGTTGGAATTCTTGGCGGACTGAACACGCCGAAGAACAAGGTCGCCTTCTTCGAGACTCCTGGCCTTGACTTTGCGGCTATGGTAGCGGCGCAAAGCTTGCTGGTATCGAGCAGCTCGTACAGCAGCCTGGAGACGTCCCTCCTCAAGGAGCAATGCGTCATCTTGCCGCAGTTGCTCTTGCTCGAGCTCATCATAAGCGAGCACTCGAGGAGATCCGTATACGAGTTCCGTGGGGAGAACTGCTTCTGCTCCATAGACTAGAGCAAAAGGTGTCTGCCCGGTGGCTCGACTTGGTGTCGTTCTGATTGACCAAAGAGCCGCCGGGAGCTCCTCTATCCAATTCCTTCCGCACTTGCGCAGCCTGTCAAAGGTCCTTGTCTTGAGTCCGCGCAGCACTTCAGCATTTGCCCTCTCCGCTTGACCGTTGCTCCTCGGGTGAGCAACAGAAGCGAAACAGACCTTGGCGCCAAGGTCTTGGACGTACTGCATGAAGGTGCGACTAGTGAATTGTGTACCGTTGTCGGTGATGATCCTGTTAGGGGTCCCGAAACGGCAAACAATCGACCTGAAAAACCTGACTGCTGACTGTGCTGTCACCTTTCTCACTGGCTCCACTTCTGGCCACTTTGTGAACTTGTCGATTGCAACGTACAAGTACTCAAAGCCCCCGACAGCGCGAGGGAAAGGGCCGAGGATATCGAGCCACCAGACCGAGAAGGGCCATGACAAAGGGATTGTTTGGAGAGCTTGAGCTGGCTGATGTATTTGCTTTGCATGGAACTGGCACGCTTCACACTTGGTTACTAGTGCAGTTGCATCTTGGAGGGCTTCTTGCCAAAAGAACCCTTGCCGGAAAGCTTTCCCGGCAAGTGCCCTTGCGCCAACGTGGTGGCCGCATGTGCCTCCGTGTATTTCTGCCAACAGCTTCTGTCCATCTTCTCTGGAGATGCATTTCAACCTGACACCATTGAGTCTTCTTCTGTACAGCTCGTTATCCACAAACTGATACATACTTGACTGCCTGGTTATCTTCTCTATCTCTTGAGGGTCGTCGGGAAGTTCTCCAGTTTGCAGAAAACGGACGATCTGCTGTGCCCATGCCGGAGCCCGGGGCTCGACGGCAAGGACTAAAGGCTCGAGGGCCGCTGCGGGAACCCCAGCTTCTACGGCAAAGACCTCTGGTCCTGTCGGAGCTGACGGTCCCCCGGCAAGCTCGCCGGGGCGAGGCTTGTCGGGAACACTTGCTTCAACTGCACAAGCCCGAGGACTTGCAGGAGCAAACTGTTCCTCAGCGTTGTCGTTGATCTTGGGAACCTTGGCGGCGGGTTCAGGAAGATCCGCCGGCAAGTAGTCGCCGGAGACCAACTTTCTCTTCTTGGACTGCCCAACTGATGTTGTAACTGATGGTTGAGTCAGCTTGAGCAAAAAGGTCCCTGGTTCCACAGGTAGCTTCATCGCAGCACACTTTGAAAGGCCATCTGCAATTTCATTTTGAGCTCTCGGGATGTGCTCCATTTGCAGACCTTCAAAGTGTTCTTCAAGCTTCCTCACTTCATCTACATATGCTTCCATCAAAGGGCTCTGGTAGCTCTTGTTGACTTGTCGGACCACCAACTGAGAATCGCCCCGCACAATCAGCTTCCTGATCCCAAGTTCGGCCGCAATCCTGAGGCCGGCAAGCAAGCCTTCATATTCTGCGGTGTTGTTTGTCGCCTGCTCCCTGGGAAAGTGCATCTGGATAACATATTTGAGGTATTCTCCGGTGGGCGCGATGAGTACCACGCCAGCACCGGCGCCTTGCAACGAGAAGGCACCGTCAAAATACATTACCCATTCACTTGTCGCTTCTTGCACGGGTACGCTCGTTTCTTGAACTTCTTCTTCTGGCGTTGGGGTCCACTCAGCAATGAACTCTGCCAAAGCTCGGCTCTGAATGGTTGAAGTACTTTCAAATTTGAGTCCGAAGCTTGACAGTTCCAGTGCCCACTCGACGATCCTGCCTGTTGCCTCTGGATTGTGTAATATCCTCTTCAACGGAAAGCGAGTGACCACTGTTATCTCATGGGCTTGGAAGTAGTGGCGCAGCTTCCTCGAGGCCATGAGGAGGCCGAAAAGCAATTTTTGCACACCAGAGTACCTTGATCTAGCTCCCTGGAGAAGGGAACTTACAAAATACACTGGGCGCTGCACCATCTTCTTCCGCACCTCTCCTCGTTCCTGCGCAGAGTCTTCCTTGTCGGGGCCAGAGCTTGTCGGGGTTGGCTTCAATCCCTCTCTGCGAAACAAAGAACCCGAGAAGCTTGCCGGAGGGGACTCCAAAGACGCACTTCTCGGGGTTCAGCTTGAGCTGTATCCTGCGCAGGTTCTGAAACGTTTCTTCTAAGTCTTGAACCAGTGTTTCTTTGCTCTTGCTCTTCACCACGATGTCATCCATGTAGGCTTCTACATTCCTGTGGATCTGTGGCTCAAAAGCAGTGTACACTACCCTTGCAAAAGTTGAGCCTGCATTCTTCAGTCCAAATGGCATGCGGATAAAGCAGTAAGTGCCACATGGAGTGATAAATGCAGTCTTCTCTTCATCTTCCTTAGCCATGAAAATCTGGTGATAGCCTGAGTATGCATCAAGAAAACAGAGTAGCTCACATCCGGCAGTGGAGTCAACGATCTGGTCAATGCGCGGCAAAGGGAAGGGGTCCTTGGGACATGCTTTATTGACATCAGTGAAGTCTATACACAGTCTCCACTTCCCGTTGGCTTTGCGCACGACGACTGGGTTTGCCAACCACGTCGGATGGATCACACCTCTAACTAGGCCTGCTGCCTCTAGTTTCTTGATCTCCTCGTTGATGAACTCTTGGCGCTCCACGGCTTGCTTCCTTACTTTTTGCTTGATGGGCCGCGCATGAGGGCAGACAGCAAGCTTGTGCTCAATCACCTTCCTGGGAACACCGGGGATGTCAGATGGTTGCCAAGCAAACACATCGACATTCGCCCGCAGGAAGGCGACGAGCGCGCTTTCCTATTTGCTGTCAAGGGTGGCGCTGATGGTGAAGGTACCACCAGTGCCATCCTCCCTTGCGGACACCTTCTTGGTTGCCGGAGGAGCAGCCATTCCTTTCTTGCTCTTGCCGGTGGAGCTCGATGGAACGTCCTCGACGGCGGCGCAGCACTCCGAAGAGGTGCGGTTGCCGGAGTGTGTCCCAGAGCACTTGCCGGACTTGGTCTTCGTCTTCTTCCCCCCGGGAGCTTCAGCGGCAAGAGTATCCTTCTCGGCCGCAGCTGCCGCATCCCGGTAAATCTTGTCGGCGCAAATAAGCGCATCTTTCTTGTCGCTGTGGACAGTGATGACGCTTATCGGCCCCGGCATCTTCAGCACGTTGTAGGCATAGTGGGAAGCTGCCATGAACTTGGCGAGGGCGGGACGGCCGAGGATCCCATTGTAGGGCAATGGAATATCAGCAACGTCAAAGGTGATGCGCTCAGTTCTGAAGTTGAGCTCCCCGCCAAAGGTCACCGGCAGAATAATCTTTCCCTTGGGCTTGCTCCTTCCCGGGTTGATTCCTTGGAATGAACCGGTCTCTTCGAGCTCGCCGTCTTGAATCTGGAGTTTCTTGATCACAGCAGAGGAGATCAAGTTCAGCCCGGCCCCGCCGTCAACCAACATTTTGGTGACCTTGAGGTTGCGGATGGTGGGTGAGACCAGCATCGGCAAGCACCCGACCGCAGTGGTGCGGTCAGGGTGATCCTCAAGGTCAAAAATGATGGGCGTGCTGGACCATTTGAGGAGCCTGCGCGACTCCACGGGCGGCTCGGCTGCATTCACCTCACGCACCCACTGTTTCAGCTGGCGGTGGGAGGTGTGCAGGGAGGCGCCACCGTCGACGCACAGGACTTCCGTGGCCTTCTGGAACTCCTGCTCGCTGTTCTCGTCGTCCTCCATGTCTTCATCGTCGTCTTCGTCGTTGTCGCGGCCCCGGGGAGGTCGATCTCCTTGCCGCTGCTTGGCCTTGCCGCGGCGTCCTCCCCGGCCATCGAATGGCCGCTTCTTGCTGGGCTCTTCCCCGCCACCTTGGGCCTTCTCCTTGTCGCGCCTCTCGTACTCAGCCTTTTGCTGCTCGACGAGGTACTCGACGCGCTTACAGTTGGAGAGGTCGTGACCCTTGGTGCGGTGAATCTTACAGTATTGCTTGTCGGAGCTACCCGGCTTGTCGGCCACCGCCGCAGGGGCAGGCTCCTTGCCGGAGCCGCCAGCCTGCGCTCGCTTGGCGGGGGCCTCCTTGCCGGACTTCTCGACGGCAAGCACTTCCTTCTTGCCCTTCTTCCTGTTGTTCCGCCGCCGGCTCTTCTTTGCCGGGGCGGCGTCGTCGCTGTCGCTTCCCCCTGCGCCAGCATCCTCCCCGGGGAGTTTCCTCCCCTCTTCTGCACGGGCGCACTTGTCGGCAAGAGCGTAGAGCTCGCTGACGTCCCTGATCTTGGTCATCGCCATCTCCTCACGCATGCGGCGGTTACGCACGTTCTGATGGAACGCGCTGATAACCGCAGCAGGGTGAACGTCGGGGATGTTGTGCTGTACCCGGCTGAAACGTTGGATATACTTGCGCAGGGGTTCGCCTTCCTTCTGGGCCAAAATGTGGAGATCGCTCTCCTGGCCATGGGGTTTGTGGCCGCCGGTGAAGGCGCCAACAAATTGATGGCAGAGGTCGGCCCAAGAAGAGATAGAGCCTTCCGGCAAGTGCATGAGCCACGAACGGACGTTCGGCTTCAGCACGAGCGGGAAGTAGTTGGCTAGGATCTTCTCGTCGCGCCCCCCGGCAGCTTGCACTGCTATGGTGTAGACGCTGAGAAACTCCGAGGGGTGCGTCTTGCCGTCGTACTTCTCCGGTACGTCGGGCTTAAAGTTCTTCATGCTGGGCCACTGGACGCGCCGCAGCTCGCGGGTGAACGCAGGGCAGCCTGCCGCGTACGGCAAGTCGCCTGGTTCACCGGGCGCGGGTGCGTCGACAGTGTTCCCAGCTCTCTTGTCGGATTGTCGCCGAGCTTCTCGGCGGCGCTCGATCGTGGTCCGAGCGTCTTCATCTCGCCGGTCGTCGAGGACCTGGCGCTGGTCCCGACGGGCCCGCGGGTCCGACGAGGCTGTGGAGCCGTCGTCGGGATTGTTCCGGCGGGGCGGCGTCTTCTGCTTCTGCGGCGGGGGGTGCACGCTTGTCGCACCCCCGGCAGTCTTGTCGCCGATAGCCTTCGTCTTCTCGGCCTGCCGCGGCCGTGAGGCCGACGGCTGCTGCGGAGAGTCGTTGTTGGCGAAGTCTATCAGGCTCCGGATAGTGGCCCTCCATTCCTCGGCCTTGTCGGCCGCTGGAGGAAAATCGAGGAGCAGCTGCGCCCTTGCGAGCGCTTCTGCCGGAGTAGTGGGGAACGCGGGCGAGCGGTGCGAGGAGCGGGATACGCTCGGACTTCTAACGACGTTAGAAGGAACGGGGTCCCGCGCCGGCGCCTTCGCTTTGCTTGTGCCCGGACGGGGGTCCGAGGCGTCCCGCGAACCTCCAGTATGGCCTTGTCCCAGCAAGCGGATACCACCTCCCGTGGCATGGCGCTGCGGGGTCGTCGTATGTTGCGATGGACGTGGCGCGTCCACGGAGACCGAGGTCCGGTCGTCCGTCCTGTTCTTGGATCTGGTGGCACCGTGAGTGTCCTCGCCGGCAACCACCCTTCCGACGGCGTCTCCCCCGCCCACCGTTGGCTCTGGTGGCGGCGGATGAGACGCAGACGGGCCCCCGACCTCCGAAGGCTTCTTCTTCGGGGCCATGGAGTTGTCGCTGATGAAGTTGTTGACGAAACTTGGAGAGGTTAATGAAGATTGCGCCCGCGCGAACGCCGGATCAGGTTCGCACAACCTCGACGCCCCCTACCTGGCGCGCCAAAGATGTCGGGGGAAACTGTCCGCCACGAACACCTATGGGACCGGAGCCCCTTGTCTGTGCGGTACGAGGGCGGAGGGAGCACGAAGAGCAGGTCGAGGCAGACGCGCGGGCAGTTTTTACCCAGGTTCGGGCCGCACGGATGCGTAAAACCCTACTCCTGCTTGGTTGTGTATTGAGTTGAGCGCTCGGGAGCTTGAAGAAGCAGCTACACCGTGCCTGAGAGTAATCTAGGTTTCGAACCTCCTCCACGTTGTGCATGGGCCTCCTTTTATAGTGCAAGGGGTCACCGACAGGTGTCAACGTAGGAGAAAGGGGTAAAAATGTAAAAGAGGTGGTAGTTGTAACAGTGCGGGAACAGTGGAGCTACAGTACAGAACAGTGGTCTATACCTACTTTAACAGTGGGGGACAAGGGCATTTAATGCCTGTCGCCGTCGACCCCAAAAGCTCCCGCCGTTGCGTCTCCGTCTGCCACGGCGATGGATCCTCTGCCGTGGAGTGCCACCGTGTCCCCCAGGCTGCACAGCCATCCGCCACGCGTCCCTGGAGTGGCCCCAGGGCGACGCGTGGGCCGATGAGCTGGAGCGCGGGCACACAGCGCACCTCCCCCGGCAAGCACCTTGCCGGGGATCTCGACCTTGCCGGGCCCGGAAGCTTGTCGCTCCCCGAGCCCTTGCCGGGTCTTCTAAGATAAAATCTTCTATTCGTCCTGACAAGCTCCTCTTGCCAGGGCCTCGTGCTAGTTAAGCAATCTCGAGCCTGGGACGGCCTTCCCGGCAAGCTCCTCTTGCCGGGGTCTTGGTCTTCTGTCTTGTATACTTTGTTTTTGAATGGCTAGATAAGGGGCAGGAAGGTCTCCGGCACGCGCGTGGTGAACCCTGCCGCGGGGAGCTGCCGCTGCCCGTGCACAGGTTGGGGGTACTAGGGTACCCCTACCTTAGTACACCGACAGATACACTCAATACAAACAATAGTTTTGAAAAGACAGGTTTTGTTTTGTGGCCGTCTGAAAAACATCAAACAAATGATGGCTCACAAACGTCGGATCTAACGTAAGTACATACTAGGGGTTTGGTCTTCTAAAGGTTAACATCTCTTCAACCTCGTCAACTCTTCAAATCTTTGGAGTATCCACTTTTGTAGCTTCAACACTTCCAATGTATGGTGAAATCCCCTTTACTCCGAAGTGGTCAAAATGGAAAAGGGTATTGTCTAACTATTTAAGGTAAAAGGAAAGATTTGACAAAGATCGGAAAAGAGGAGAGCTATAGAATCTTTTTGAAAAGAAAGTTTTAGAGAAACCCTTTCCTATGGGCTTCCAGTTTCTAGGGTCACGTCCTACATTCAATATGTGCTCTAATACCATCTTGTAGCGACCAAGATCCGAATGGACCGGAGTCTCCGTGCTTAAGTGTCATCCTTGGATCGGTATGCTGACACACACAGTACTCGAGGATTTATAACAGAGGTAAATCACATGTATAAATTAACGTAAATGCTATTACCTCAATCCATATAGCGGAAGTAACAACAAGGTTGTGGATTCCCATCAACACCAACGACAAAGTTGAGTGTAGGCAACGCAACCGTAACGTAACACTTACTCGTCGAATAATTCCTGCAACATGAGACATTGCAGCCATGTAGGTCAATACATAGAATGTACTGGCAAATTCACACTGTAGCAGTAATGATGAACAATGCCTACAACTACATGCATATTTGGCTGGTGAAGGCTGTAAGGTTGTTTTTGCATAAAGCTGATTTTCCCCTACCACAAAGGAATAAATTTTATTTAACTACTCAGTTGAATCAAGCAATATTGAGAATGGTACCCCCATCTCATTTCCCAAGGTTACCAAATCATTAAAAACCAACAACTTAATTAATTAGCGTGATGAGATCAACAAATAATCCACTTCTAGATACTCAAAGATGTCCATAACCAGGGACACGACTACTCATGAATAGTCTGTAGAGGTTTGTGCACTTTTCCCCACAAGACTCGATCGCCTCCGTTTAATTTCTCGCACTGCATGTTGTTTGAGAAATGAATGACCGAGACACAGTCTTTCAGAAGCATTAACTCTTTACCCTGGGTAGACCGTACCACCTACATTCCCCCTACATCTGCTAGTCTACCATCGAAAGAGGTCACAAAACATACTCAACTATGCCAACGCCCATAATGGCTTGCGGTTGCACATGGAAGTTTCTAGGCATGAAATATAATATGATCCCTTTGAGCCTGGGTGGCATTCCATAAGATAATCACACGGTACCCCCGGGATTTCCTAGGACAACACTGGTATATCCCCAGGTGTCCAGGCAAACCACTGGTAAATCCCCAGGGTGCCACAACCAATCCACCCAGATGTGTATTAAAGTTTCCACCTTAAGTTTCCCTTAGTTAATTATCACTCTCGCAACTTTCATGAAACTCTCACACCAATCCACGTCTAAAAGCATGGCTAAGAAATAAGTAACAAAGCGTATATTCCCTTGGGTTGATCTCAAGTCGTTGGGTTCCTACCTCATGAACTACAGAGCATCATATTATGTAACCAGTCCTACTCATGCAAGTGTTTGAGGATATATCTGATGCAATGAAAACCGGGTATTTGGAAAGTATGATCAAAGTATGAACTTGCCTTGTACCGACGATGTAGATTCTTTGCACTCAAAACTCGTGATAGGTCTACTCGTCACACTTCGATCAATCTATCGTAAGCAAACAATAGTAACCACACATAAGCAATCACTCAGAAGATTGGAAAGAGCGATTAAAACACTACGGAAAACTTCGAAAACAAACGAATGTCTCTTGAAACAGAAAACAATTTCTAACAGTACCAAAGTTGAATAAATTTGTCCTTATCAGAAAGTTTAGGTCAAGGGTTTTGATTTGCAAAAAGAATCAACTAAATCGGAGTTATAAAACTCAAGTTATGACAAAAAGAAGTTTGAAATAAAACTAGTTGAATTCAAATTTTAAAACTTTCAAAAACATGTTCAAGCTGTTTTACTGGATAGAGGGGATCATAACGAAGACGTGGACGTTGGTTTCGTTGGATTTGGACCAACGAGTAAAAAGTTGTGGCTGTTTGAAGTTCAGGGGCTAATCTGTAAATAAAATACTAACAGATAGGTCCCTGGCCGAAATTAAAAAGAAAAAGAAAACTACTATCGAGCGAACGCTCGCTAACAGAACTAAACGAACGAATTCATCTGTTAAAAGAAACAAACGAATGAACGTTCATTATCTAACCTAATAAAAGAAAACCGATCTAAGAAGTAAAACCGAACAAAAAGGAAAACAGGGGCGGGTTTTATACCTAGGCGGTTTTATACCTAGAAGTCTGTAGCAATATGTAACTTTCTAATACTTCTGTAACTCTAATCTTTTTGAAATAAATTGGTGGACGTGAGGAATTTGTCTATTAATCATCTGCAAAAAGAATCAACTTAAAAGCACTCCAGTAAAAACTTGTAGCTAATCTCGTGAGCGCTAAAGTTTCTGTTTTTTGCAGCATGATCGCAAAGACTTCACCCAAGTCTTCCCAAAGGTTCTACTTGACACAAACACTAATTAAAACACAAAACCACATCTAACCAGAAGCTAGATGAATTATTTATTACTAAACCGAGGAGGAGGGGGGGAAGCGATGGCGTGCGGGAGGGGCAAGGGGTGGCACGGAGTCCGGCCAAGGTACGGCGGCGGCGGCGTACTGGCTTGGGACTTCGTCCCGAGCTCGGAGATGGGGGCGGCGGGGTCTTGGGCCGGGTGGGCTGGTCGGCCCTGTTCGGTCGGCCCGAGGAGTTACCTTTTTTTTACAGACAACAAAATAAAAAAAGACAAAATAAATAAGAAATTTATATAGGCATATAATATATCAAATATTTTAGAAAAACAAACTCTACAACATGAACATTTGTCTATAGTCAAATAAAATCCCCACAAATTTAAATTAACCAAAAGGTGCTACTGTTGCAATAAAGTCCAATAAAAAACATTTTAAAAATACCAAATTGATTTCAAATTTATTTCTCTCCAATTTTCTACTGTAGGGAATCATGTTACCCTATTTTCCATATATTTTATTTTCAGATAAAAATAATTTGAATAAAACCCAATAACTCAAATGTTGAAAATGAGTTGTAGAAAATTTTGGAAAAACTTCCAACTCATATTTCTTATAATTTGAAGAAGTCATTTTATCTTCTCTCGAGAAAATCATTGAGTTGCATAAAGTTTCTGAATTTGAAATATTTCGAGAATGAAATTCAAAATCCTTTCAAAACCCTTTTTCATTTGAATAAATGGAAGAAGTCATGTCATCTTCACTCTAGGGTTTTCTGTTGAAATAAATTTGAATTCATGGAGAACTTAAAGGCAAAGTGAAAGTTTGGGAAAGTCATTTCATTCCCTCTCATTTAACTTTCAAAAGTTTCAAATTTCACTCAATTTCACACATCACATCACACAAGCAATCAAAACTATTTATTTAATATAACATTCCAAAATTTAGAATTTTGGTATGTTACAAAAAGCAAAGAAAATAAAATTGAGTTGCCTCCCAACAAGCGCTATTGTTTAACGCCCCTAGCTAGGCATGATACAAGAATAGATCTAGGTATTGCCATCTTTAGTAGGCAATTCTTCAATTGAACACTTATAATTCTTAGGAGTTTCTTCCTTCCTATTAATAATCAAACTCCTAGGCAAGAAATCAAGAAATTCATTTGTGGTAAAAGGTTCCCTAATGATAGTGAGAAAGTTGGGGTGAATACTTACGTTCCCTTACTAGAAGATTCACCCTTATTTTTAGGAACATACATAAACTTGGCCATTTTGGTAGCAGAGGGGTTCGAAGTATTTCTCACAACAGAGAAAGAAGAACCTAAATTGGTAATAATATCCTCAAGCTTTTCTATTCTAGCGGAATCTTGATCTATTCTCTCATTAACTATGGGTTCCTTTTCCTTAAAGTTTTTCAGAGTGACTCCTACCCTAGATCCATATTGGGTAATTTGGTTATGAATCATTTTATCCAAATTCTCAATCAACTCCACAGTGGCAACTTTATTTTCAATAATTTCAAGCCTTTGCATTATGTGTTCTAAAGTTAAGATAGTTCCATTAACCAAAAGAGGTGGTGGGCCAAACAAATCTATCATAGCATTATAAGAATCAAAAGTGTGGCTACCCAAGAAATTCCCCCCGGTAATGGTATCAGAAATTCTTCTTGCTACCTCTTGAGCTTGCGTTGTTTTTCCCTTGAAGAGGAAAGGGTGATGCAGCACAGTAGCGTAAGTATTTCCCTCAGTTTTTGAGAACCAAGGTATCAATCCAGTAGGAGACCACGCGCTAGTCCCTCGTACTTACACAAACAAATAAGAACCTTGCAACCAACACGATAAAGGGGTTGTCAATCCCTTCACGGCCACTTGCAAAAGTGAGATCCGATAGAGATAATAAGATAATATTTTTGGTATTTTTGTTATAGAGATTGAAAGTAAAGATTGCAAAGTAAAAGTAAAGTAAAGATAAATAGTTGATGGAAGATTGATATGATAGAAGATAGACCCGGGGGCCATGTGTTTCACTAGTGGCTTCTCTCATAATAGCAGATTTCTACGGTGGGTGAACAAATTACTGTTGAGCAATTGATAGAAGAGCGCATAGTTATGAGAATATCTAGGCATGATCATTGTATATATGCATCATGTCTGTGACATGTAGACCGAAACAATTCTGCATCTACTACTATTACAACACACATCGACCGCTATCCAGCATGCATCTAGAGTATTAAGTTCATAAGAACAGAGTAACGCCTTAAGTAAGATGACATGATGTAGAGGGATAAACTCATGCAATATTATGTAAACCCCATCTTTTATCCTCGATGGCAACAATAAATACGTGCCTTGCTGCCCCGGCTGTCACTGGGAAAGGACACCGCAAGATTGAACCCAAAGCTAAGCACTTCTCCCATTGCAAGAACTACCAATCTAGTAGGCCAAACCAAACTGATAATTTGAAGAGACTTGCAAAGATATTTAAATCATGCATAAAAGATTTCAGAGAGGAATCAAATATTGTTCATAGATAATCTTGATCATAAACCCACAATTCATCGGATCTCGACAAACACACCGCCAAAAGAATTACATCGAATAGATCTCCAAGAAGATCGAGGAGAACTTTGTATTGAGATCCAAAGAGAGAGAAGCATCCATCTAGCTAATAACTATGGACCCGAAGGTCTGTGGTAAACTACTCACAACTCATCGGAGAGGCTATGGTGTTGATGTAGAAGCCCTCCGTGATCGATGCCCCCTCCGGTGGAGCTCCGGAACAGGCCCTAAGATGGGATCTCATGTGTACAGAAGGTTGCGGCAGTGGAATTAGGGTTTAGTGGTGCTCCTCGATGTTTCCAGGGTACGTAGGTATATATAGGAGGATGAGGCATATCAGGGGAGCCACGAGGGGCCCACGAGGGGCCCACGAGGGTGGGGGCATGCCTACCCCCCTGGGCGCGCCCGTGCCCTCGTGGCCGCCTCGTTCCTTCCCTGGCATGTACTCCAAGTCTTCTATGTTGTATTTGTTCCAAAAATGACTCTCCCAAAGGTTTCATTCCGTTTGGACTCCGTTTGATATTCCTTTTCTGCGAAACACTAAAATAGGAAAATAATAATTTGCACTGGGCCTTGGGTTAGTAGGTTAGTACCAAAAATAATATAAAAGTGTATAATAAATCTCATGAAACATCCAAAACAGATAATATAATAGCATGGAACAATAAAAAATTATAGATACGTTGGAGACGTATCAATGAGCATGTTGCACAATCTTGGGAAAGGATGAAAATGATGCTAAGGAATTGCCCAATTCATGGGTTAAATCTTTGGATGATCATACAAAAAATTTATGCAGGGTTGAATTTTGTTTCTCAAAATCCATTAGACTCTCCTGCTGGTGGTACTTTTATGGAGATTACTTTGGGTGAAGCCACCAAATTGCTTGATAACATTATGGCAAATTATTCACGATGGCATACCAAAAGGGCGCCTACTAGCAAAAAGGTTAATTCAGTTGAGATTGATTCTTTGAGTGAAAAAGTTGATGCTCTTATGAAAATGGTTGCTAGTAAAAGTGCTCCTATTGATTTTAATGATATGCCTTTGTCTACCTTGATTGAGCAAAATAGCGATGCCATAGATGTGAATTTTATCTCTAGAAATAATTTTAGAGCATAATTGGTTTGCTATGAACATTTAGCATTGCCAATATTTGGCAAAATCAAAAGTTGCCAACATTTGGCAATCTGTTGTGAGATTGGCAACGAAAATTGGCAATCAACCAATCTCTAGCCAACAATTGGTAGTTGCCAAAATTTGGCATGCCAACTTTTGGCATCAAACCAATTATGCTCTTAATAACAATGCTTATAGAGGTAATTTTAATCCTAGGCCTTTCCCGGGAAATTCCTCTAATAGTTATGGCAATTCTTCTTACAATAATAATAGGAATACCTCTGATCTAGAGAACAATATTAAAGAATTTATCAATACTCAGAAGGTTTTCAATGCTTCCATAGAAGAAAATTAAATTGAATAAGATTGATGATATGTCTAGGAGTATTGATGGAATTTCTCATGATGTGGAAAATCTTAAGTTGAAATTTTTTGTGCCTAAAGTTGAGGAATCAATTAAAGCTCTTTATGTTTCTATGGATGAGAGTAAGAAAAGAACCGCTATGCTTAGAGCTAAGAGATAATTTTTAGAGAAAGCGTTTTCTAGTGATTGCTTTCATAAAAATGAGGAAGATCTTAAAATGATTGGTGTGTCTTCTATTGATTCCTTTTTTTAGTAAAGTTCAACTTGATGATAAAGGGACTGGAGAAGAGTCAACTTTAGATAGAAGGCGTCCCAATATTTCAAAGGGTGAAAATCTTTTTGAGAAAATTGATAAAAGTGGGTTTGGAGAGGTCAAGACTTTAACTAGTGATGTGCCCACTATTTTGGATTACAAAGACTTTAATTATGATAGTTGTTCTTTGATTGATTGTATTTCTTTGTTGCAATCCATGATTAATTCACCCCGTGCCTATGAACAAAATAAAGCTTTTACTAAACATATTGTTGATGCTATGATGAAAGCTTTAGATGATAAGTTGGAATTAGACGTATCAATTCCTAGAAAGTTGCATGACGAATGGGTACCTACTATCAAAATCAAAATTTAAAATTACGAGTGTTTTGCGTTGTGTGATTTGGGTGCTAGTGTTTCCACGATTCTAAAATCTCTTTGCGATGTTCTTGGTCTTACCAATATTGAAGATTGCTCTCTTAATTTGCATTTGGCGGATTCTACTATTAAAAAGCATTTGGGAAGGGTCAATGATGTTCTTATTCTTGCAAATAGGAACTATGTACCCATAGACTTTATTGTTCTTGACATTGATTGCAATCCATCTTGCCCTATTATACTTGGTAGACCATTTTTGCGCACTATTGGCGCAGTTATTGATATGAAAGAAGTAAATATGAAATTCCAATTTCCCTTGAGAAAGGGCATGGAACACTTCCATCGAACCAAGATCAAATTGCCTTATGAATCTATAATAAGGGCAACTTATGGAACATCCAACAAGGATGCCAACACTTGAAACCTTGGTATCATGCCTAGCTAAGGGCGTAAAACGATATCGCTCGTTGGGAGGCAACCCAACTTGTATCTTTTTGCCTTTTGATTTCCTTGCTATTTTCAATAAAAATACCCTTTAATACATCTGTTTAGATGTGTTTTTGTGGTTTGAATAAAGGTTTGTGCCAAGCAAAGCCTTTAAGATCATGTTGGATGTTAGTAGATTTGATCTTGTTGAAAAACAGAAACCTTTGCGCTCATGAGAAAAATTCTCATTTTTAACATAAGTGTGTTTTTAAGTTGATTCATTTTGCAGAAGATCAATATAATAATTGTTTACGTGGTCCTAATTTAAAAAAATTAGAGTTATAGAAGTATGCAAATTTTTCAGATTGTTACAGACTGTTCTGTTTTTTGACAAATTCTGTTTTCTTTGCATTGTGTGCTTGTTTTGATGATTTTATGGTTTATTTAATGAGTTTTTTCCATAGAAAAGTTGGAATATAGAAGATATAATTCAAGAATAAAAATAAGAATTGGTTTTCTACAATACTTATAGTAGTGATTTTTTTTCTTATACTAACGGATCTCATGAAAGTTTTACTGAGTTTTGTGTGATTGAAATTTTCAAGTTTTGGGTTATCTGGATGAAGGAATAAGGAGTAACAAGAGCCTAAGCTTGGGGGTGCCCATTGTTGGGTAACGTAGCATAATTCAAAAATTTTCTACGCTTTCACCAAGATCCAACTATGGAGACATCTAGCAACGAGGGAGTAAGAGTGCATCTACATACCGTTATGGAGATTGCGAGCGGAAGCTTTCGAAGAAGCGTGGATGAAGTAGTCGTACTCTTCGCGTTCTTCGTCACCGATGATCTAGCGCCGAACGGACGGCACCTCCGCGTTCAACACACGTCCGGTGCAGCAACGTCACCTCCTTGTTGATCCAGCAAGGGGGGAGGAGAAGTCGTCAGAGATCCGGCAGCACGACGGCGTGATGACGGATGCAGTGGAGATCGCAGCAGGGCTTCGCCGGGCGCCCTGCGTTGGAGTATGGAGGTGTGACGGGAGGGGGAGAGGCGCCAGGGCAAGGGTGCGGCTGCCCTCTCCCCTCCCACATATATATAGGGGGCCAGGGGGTGCGCCAGGGCCCCTGCATATCCAATCTGCAGGGGGGCGGCGGCCAGGGGGGTTCCTTGCCCCCCAAGGCTAGTGGGGCGCCCCCTCCCCCCTAGGGTTTCAACCCTAGGCGCATGGGGAGGTGGGCCCCTAGTGGTGCGCCAGCCCATTAGGGCTGGACACTTCCCCTTGCGGCCTAGGGGCACCACCGGGATGGGTGGCCCCACCCGGTGGACCCCCGGGGCCCCTCCGGTGGTCCCAGGACGCTCCCGGTGACCCCCGGAGATCACCCGATGGCCGAAACTGGACTTCCTATATATCAATCTTTACCTCCGGACCATTCCGGAACTCCTCGTGACTTCCGGGATCTCATCCGGGACTCCGAACAACTTTCGGGTTTCCACGTGCATGTATCTCAACGACCCTAGCGTTACTGAACCTTAAGTGTGTAGACCCTACGGGTTCGGGAGACACGTAGACATGACCGAGACCACTCACCGGTTAATAACCAACAGCGGGATCTGGATACCCATGTTGGTTCCCACGTGTTCCTCGATGATCTTCATCGGATGAACCACCGTGTCAAGGATTCACTCAATCCCGTATGTCATTCCCTTTGTCCATCGGTACGGTACTTGCCCGAGATTCGATCGTCGGTATTCCCGATACCTTGTTCAATCTCGTCATGGCAAGTCTCTTTACTCGATCCGTAATCCATCATCCCGTGACTAACTACTTAGTCACATTGAGCTCATTATGATGATGTCTTACCGAGTGGGCCCAGAGGTACCTCTCCGTCATACGGAGTGACAACATCCCAGTCTCGGTTCGTACCAACTCAACAGACACTTTCGGAGATACCCGATGCATACCTTTATAGCCAGCCAGTTACGTTGTGACGTTTGGCACACCCAAAGTACTCCTACGGCATCCGGGAGTTGTACAACCTCATGGTCTAAGGAATAAATACTTGACACCGAAAATCTTATGCATTACGAACTATACGATCTCGTGCTATGCTCAAGTTCGGGTCTTGTCCATCACATCATTCTCCTAATGATGTGATCCCGTTATCACTGACATCCTATGTCCATGGTCAAGAAACCGTGACCATCTGTTGATCAATGAACTGGTAACTAGAGGCCTACCAGGGACTCATTGTGGTCTATGTATTCACACATGTATCACTGTTTCCGTACAATACAATTCAAGCATGAATAACAGACAATTATCATGAACAAGGAGATATAATAATAATGCTTTTATTATTGCCTCTAGGGCATATCTGCAACAGTCTCCCACTTGCACTAGAGTCAATAATCTAGTTACATTGTGATGAATCGAACACCCATAGAGTTCTGGTGTTGATCATGTTTTGCTCGTGAAAGAGGTTTAGTCAACGGGTCTGCGACATTCAGATCCGTATGCACTTTACAAATATCTATATCTCCATCTTGAACATAATTCTGGATGGAGTTGAAACGGCGCTTGATGTGCTTGGTCTTCTTGTGAAACCTGGGCTCCTTGGTAATAGCAATAGCACCAGTGTTGTCACAGAAGAGAGTCATCGGGCTTGACGCGCTTGGTATGACTCCTAGGTCGGTGAGGAAATCCTTCATCCAGACTCCTTCCTGCGCTGCTTCAGAAGCAGCTATGTACTCCGCTTCACATGTAGACGCTGCCACCACGCTCTGTTTGCAACTGCACCAGCTGACTGCCCCTCCATTCAAAATATACACGTATCCAGTTTGAGACTTAGAGTCATCCAGATCTGTGTCGAAGCTAGCATCGACGTAACACTTTACGATGAGCTCTTCTTCACCTCCCTATACGAGAAACATATCCTGAGTCCTTTTCAGGTACTTCTGGATGTTCTTGACCGCTGTCCAGTGTTCCGTACCGGGATCACTTTGGTACCCCCTACCAAACTTATGGCAAGGTTCACATCAGGTCTGGTACACAGCATGGCATACATGATAGAACCTATGGCCGAGGCATAGGGAATGACACTCATCTTTTCTCTATCTTCTGCCGTGGTCGGCGACTGAGCCTTGCTCAATCTCATACCTTGCAAAACAGGCAAGATTCCTTTCTTTGACTGATCCATATTGAACTTCTTCAATATTTTGTCAAGGTATGTACTTTGTGAAAGACCAATGAGGCGTCTCGATCTATCTCTATAGATTTTGATGCCTAATATGTAAGCAGCTTCTCCAAGGTCCTTCATTGAAAAACTTTTATTCAAGTAGGCCTTTACATTTTCCAAGAATTCTATATCATTTCCCATCAACAATATGTCATCCACATATAATATGAGAAATGCCACAGAGCTCCCACTCACTTTCTTGTAGATACAAGCTTCTCCATAAGTCTGTATAAATCCAAACGCTTTGATCACATCATTAAAGCGAATATTCCAACTCCGAGATGCTTGCACCAGCTCGTAAATCGAGCGTTGGAGCTTGCATACCTTGTTAGCGTTCTCTGGATCGACAAAACCTTCCGGTTGTATTATATACAACTCTTCCTTGAGGAAGCCGTTAAGGAATGCTGTTTTGACGTCCATTTGCCATATCTCATAATCATAGAATGCGGCAATAGCTAACATGATTCTGACTGACTTCATCATCGCTACGGGAGAGAAAGTCTCGTCGTAGTCAATCCCTTGAACTTGTCGATAACCCTTAGCGACAAGCCGAGCCTTATAGATGGTCACATTACCATCCGCGTCTGTCTTCTTCTTAAATATCCATTTGTTTTCTATGGCGTGCCTATCATCAGGCAAGTCCACCAAAGTCCATACTTTGTTTTCATACATGGATTCTATCTCGGATTTCATGGCTCCAAGCCATTTATTGGAATCTGGGCCCGCCATCGCTTCTTCATAGTTCGAAGGTTCACCGTTGTCTAACAACATGATTTCCAGGACAGGGTTGCCGTACCACTCTGGTGCGGAACGTGCCCTTGTGTTCCTTCGAAGTTCAGTAGTAACTTGATCTGCTTCTTCATGATCATTATCATTAACTTCCTCCCTTGTCGGTGCAGGCACCTCAGGAATAGTTTCCTGCGCTGCGCTACTTTCCGGTACAGGAGGGGTGACTGTCACCTCATCAAGTTCTACTTTCCTCCCAATCACTTCTTTCGAGAGAAACTCTTTCTCCAGAAAGCATCCATTCTTGGCAACAAAGACTTTGCCTTCGGATCTGTGGTAGAAGGTGTACCCAATCATTTCCTTTGGGTATCCTATGAAGACGCATTTCTCTGATTTGGGTTCGAGCTTTTCAGGTTGAAGTTTGTTGACATAAGCATCGCAACCCCAAACTTTCAGAAACGACAGCTTCGGTTTCTTGCCAAACCAAAGTTCATAATGAGTCGTCTCAACGGATTTCGACGGAGCCCTATTTAAAGTGAATGCGACAGTCTCTAAAGCATAACCCCAAAAAGATAGTGGTAAATCGGTGAGGGACATCATAGAACGCACCATGTCCAACAGAGTACGATTTCGACGTTCGGACACACCGTTACGTTGAGGTGTTCCGGGCGGTGTCAATTGTGAAACAATTCCACAGCTCCTAAGGTGTGTGCCAAATTCATGACTTAAATATTCACCCCCACGATCTGATCGCAAGAACTTTATTTTTCTGTCACGTTGATTCTCAACCTCATTCTGAAATTCCTTGAACTTTTCAAAGGTCTCAGACTTGTGTTTCATCAAATAGATATACCCATATCTACTCAAGTCATCTGTGAGGGTGAGAACATAACGATAGCCTCCGCGAGCCTCAACACTCATTGGACCGCACACATCGGTATGTATGATTTCCAACAAGTTGGTTGCTCGCTCCATTGTTCCGGAGAACGGAGTCTTGGTCATCTTGCCCAAGAGGCACGGTTCGCACGTGTCAAATGATTCATAATCAAGAGACTCTAGAAGTCCATCTGAATGGAGCTTCTTCATACGTTTGACACCAATATGACCAAGGCGGCAATGCCACAAGTATGTGGGACTATCATTATCAACTTTACATCTTTTGGCATCTACACTATGAATATGTGTATCACTACGTTCGAGATCCATAAAAAATAAACCATTGACCAGCGGGGCATGACCATAAAACATATCTCTCAAATAAATAGAACAACCATTATTCTCTGATTTGAAAGAGTAGCCATCTCGCATAAGACGAGATCCAGAAACAATGTTCATGCTCAAAGCTGGTACTAAATAACAATTATTGAGGTTTAAAACTAATCCCGAGGGTAGATGTAGAGGCAGCGTGCCGACGGCGATCACATCGACCTTGGAACCATTCCCGACACGCATCGTCACCTCATCCTTCGCCAGTCTCCGTTTATTCCGCAGCTCCTGTTTTGAGTTACAAATGTGAGCAACTGCACCGGTATCAAATACCCAGGAGCTACTACGAGTGCTGGTAAGGTACACATCAATAACATGTATATCATATATACCTTTGACGTTGCCGGCCTTCTTGTCTGCTAAATATTTGGGGCAGTTCCGCTTCCAGTGACCCGTTCCCTTGCAATAAAAGCACTCCGTCTCAGGCTTGGGTCCATACTTTGGCTTCTTCCCGGCAACTGGCTTACCGGGCGCGGCAACTCCTTTGCCGTCCTTCTTGAAGTTCTTCTTACCCTTGCCTTTCTTGAACTTAGTGGTTTTATTGACCATCAACACTTGATGTTCTTTCTTGATGTCCACCTCCGCTGATTTTAGCATCGAATACACCTCGGGAATGGACTTCTCCATCCCCTGCATATTGAAGTTCAACACGAAGCTCTTGAAGCTTGGTGGGAGCGACTGGAGGATTCTGTCAACGACCGCTTCATCTGGGAGATTCATTCCCAGCTGAGACAAGCGATTGTGCAATCCTGAAATCTTGAGGATGTGCTCACTGACAGAACTGTTCTCCTCCATCTTACAGCTGTAGAATGCGTCGGAGACATCATATCTCTCGACTCGGGCATGAGCTTGGAAAACCATTTTCAGCTCTTCGAACATCTCATATGCTCCGTGGTGCTCAAAACGCTTTTGGAGCCCCGACTCTAAGCTGTAAAGCATGCCGCACTGAACCAGGGAGTAATCATCACTACGCGACTGCCAGACGTTCAAAACGTCTTGGGCCGCATCGGGAGCAGGTGCATCACCTAGCGGTGCTTCAAGGACATATGATCTCTTGGCAGCTATGAGGATAATCCTCAGGTTACGGACCCAATCCGTATAGTTGCTACCATCGTCTTTCAGCTTGGTTTTCTCTAGGAACGCGTTGAAGTTGAGGGAAACTGGAGCGTGGGCCATTTGATCTACAAGAGATATTGTAAAGAATTTAGACTAAGTTCATGATAATTAAGTTCATCTTAATCAAATTTTAATGAACTCCCACTCAGAATGACATCTCTCTAGTCATCTAAGTGATACACGATCCGAATCGACTAGCCCGTGTCCGATCATCACGTGAGACGGACTAGTCATCAACGGTGAACATATTCATGTTGATCGTATCTTCTATACGACTCGTGTTCGACCTTTCGGTCTTCCGTGTTCCGAGGCCATGTCTGTACATGCTAGGCTCGTCAAGTGAATGCTAAGTGTATCGCGTGTGTAAATCTGGCTTACACCCGTTGTATGCGAACGTTAGAACCTATCACACCCGATCATCACGTGGTGCTTCGGAGCAACGAACTTTAGCAACGGTGCACAGTTAGGGGAAACACAATTCTTGAATTTTTTTAGTGAGAGATCATCTTATTTACTACCGTCGTTCTAAGTAAACAAGATGCATAAACATGATAAACATCACATGCAATCAATTAAAGTGACATGATATGGCCAATATCATCTTGCTCATTGGATCTCCATCTTCGGGGCACCATGATCATCTTGTCACCGGCTCGACACCATGATCTTCATCATCATGATTTTCATCATCGTGTCTTGAAGAAGTCGTCACGCCAACTATTACTTCTACTACTATAGCTAACGTTTAGCAATGAAGTAAAGTAATTACATGGCGTTATTCAGTGACACGCAAGTCATACAATAATTAAGACAACTCCTATGGCTCCTGCCGGTTGTCAAGTTCATCGACATGCAAGTCGTGATTCCCTATTACAAAAACATGATCAATCTCATACATCACATATATCATTCATCACATCTTCGTTTTGGCCATACCACGTCACATAGCACATGCTGCAAAAACAAGTTAGACGTCCTCTAATTGTTGTTGCAAGTTTTACGTGGCTTCTATAGGATTTATAGCAAGAACGTTTCTTACCTACGCCAAAACCACAACGTGATTTGTTAACTTCTATTTACCCTTCATAAGGACCCTTTTCATTGAATCCGATCAGACTAAAGTAGGAGAGACAGACACCCGCCAGCCACCTTATGCATCTAGTGCATGTCTGTCGGTGGAACCAGTCTCACGTAAGCGTACGTGTAAAGTCGGTCCGGGCCGCTTCATCCCACAATACCGCCGAATCTAGATTGACTAGTAACGGTAAGAAAGTTGAACAAAACCAAACGCCCACAACTGTTTGTGTTCTACTCGTGAAAGATGCTACGCATAAAACCTAGCTCAGATGCCACTGTTGGGTAACGTAGCATAATTCAAAAAAAATCTACGCTTTCACCAAGATCGAACTATGGAGACATCTAGCAACGAGCGAGTAAGAGTGCATCTACATACCGTTATGGAGATTGCGAGCAGAAGCTTTCGAAGAAGCGTGGATAAAGTAGTCGTACTCTTCGCGTTCTTCGTCACCGATGATCTAGTGCCGAACGGACGACACCTCCGCGTTCAACACACGTCCGGTGCAGCAACGTCACCTCCTTCTTGATCCAGCAAGGGGGGAGGAGAAGTCGTCAGAGATCCGGCAGCACGACGGCGTGATGACGGATGCAGTGGAGATCGCAGCAGGGCTTCGCCGGGCGCCCTGCGTTGGAGTATGGAGGTGTGACGGGAGGGGGAGAGGCGCCAGGGCAAGGGTGTGGCTGCCCTCTCCCCTCCCACATATATATAGGGGGCCAGGGGGTGCGCCAGGGCCCCTGCAGATCCAATCTGCAGGGGGGGCGGCGGCCAGGGGGGTTCCTTGCCCCCCAAGGCTAGTGGGGCGCCCCCTCCCCCCTAGGGTTTCAACCCTAGGCGCATGGGGAGGTGGGCCCCTAGTGGTGCGCCAGCCCATTAGGGCTGGACACTTCCCCTTGCGGCCTAGGGGCCCCACCGGGATGGGTGGCCCCACCCGGTGGACCCCCGGGGCCCCTCCGGTGGTCCCAGGACGCTCCCGGTGACCCCCGGAGATCACCCGATGGCCGAAACTGGACTTCCTATATATCAATCTTTACCTCCGGACCATTCCGGAACTCCTCGTGACGTCCGGGATCTCATCCGGGACTCCGAACAACTTTCGGGTTTCCACGTGCATGTATCTCTACGACCCTAGCATTACTGAACCTTAAGTGTGTAGACCCTACGGGTTCGGGAGACACGTAGACATGACCGAGACCACTCTCCGGTCAATAACCAACAGCAGGATCTGGATACCCATGTTGGTTCCCATGTGTTCCTCGATGATCTTCATCGGATGAACCACCGTGTCAAGGATTCACTCAATCCCGTATGTCATTCCCTTTGTCCATCGATACTGTACTTGCCCGAGATTCGATCGTCGGTATTCCCGATACCTTGTTCAATCTCGTCATGGCAAGTCTCTTTACTCAATCCATAATCCATCATCCCGTGACTAACTACTTAGTCACATTGAGCTCATTATGATGATGTCTTACCGAGTGGGCCCAGAGGTACCTCTCCGTCATACGGAGTGACAACATCCCAGTCTCGGTTCGTACCAACTCAACAGGCACTTTCGGAGATACCCGATGCGTACCTTTATAGCCACCCAGTTACGTTGTGACGTTTGGCACACCCAAAGTACTACTACGGCATCCGGGAGTTGTACAACCTCATGGTCTAAGGAATAAATACTTGACACCGAATAGCTTATGCATTACGAACTATACGATCTCGTGCTATGCTCAAGTTCGGGTCTTGTCCATCACATCATTCTCCTAATGATGTGATCCCGTTATCACTGACATCCTATGTCCATGGTCAGGAAACCGTGACCATCTGTTGATTAACGAACTGGTAACTAGAGGCCTACCAGGGACTCACTGTGGTCTATGTATTCACACATGTATCGCTGTTTCCGTACAATACCATTCAAGCATGAATAACAGACAATTATCATGAACAAGGAGATATAATAATAATGCTTTTATTATTGCCTCTGGGGCATATCTCCAACACCCATCGCATCCCAAGCTATTATCCAAAGAGAAGCAAGCATATAAGCTTGGGGATGCCATCGAGTGGCATCCCCTCTTTCTTCTAACAACCATCGGTATTTTACTCGAAGCTATATTTTTATTCGTCACATACTATGTGTTTTGCTTGGAGCATCCTGTATGATATGAGTCTTTGCTTGTTTTGTTTTGCTTTTTAAGTCTTGAATCTTTTCTGTACACACCTATTAGAGAGAGCCAAAATTATGCCATGAATCTTTGCGTCACTTAAATTTTTATGAGCTATGGATTTGCTCTAGTGCTTCACTTATAACTTTTTGAGCATGGTGTGCTTTAATATTTTTGCAGAAATACACTCTTGCTTCACTTAGATTTATTTGAGAGTTAGTAAATTTTTAAGAAATTATCTCTTTCTTCACTTAAATTATTCTGAGAGAAAGAAAAAAAAATTATGCTCATGATCTTCACTTATATTTGTTTGAGCTTATCAAAAGCAACACATGAAAATTAGTCCCAAAGTGATAGATATCCAAGAAGGATGTAATAAAAAAAATCATGAAGATCATTGGACAAAATAACTTTGATTCCTTGTAACAGTTTTGAGATATGATGATGTGATATGTGAGTCATGTTAATGAGTAATTATGCTTTAGTAAGAATATTGATGTTAAGGTTTGTGATTCCCTATGCAAGCACGAAAGTCAATAGTCATGCAATGAAATTACATCGTACTCATGGTGCATTATTCGGTGTTAATTATGCTTAATGCTCGTTTATGAGAATAGTTGCTTCATGTTTGGTCGCTTCCCAATATTTTGCTAGCCTTTATTTTGCACTAAGTATGATCACTACTTGTGCATCCAAAATCCTTTAACCTAGTTTTGCCACGTGAGTCCACCATACCTACCTATATGCGGTATTCCCTTGCCGTTCTAAGCAAATTTGTATGTGCCATCTCTAATTTTCAAAATAAATCTCCCTTTTGTGTGCTCGTACCGCTCGCGAGGCGGAGATGGGTGGCTAATATTTTCCATGCTAGATGTGTTATTCTCACGATGAGTGTTTATTCACTTGTCATTGCACGAGAATAAGGCAAAGGTATTAGGGATGCCCAGTCCCTAAATGAAAAATGTATTTACTTTATGTTGTCAAATAATAAATTCCTTGGAAAGTTTTGGTATGGAAGGCAACCGTGGATTGTTGGGAACCTTAAGTCGTTTTTGTTTGTGGGAAACGTATGCCGCACAAAATAATTTTATCTCTCAATTTAAGCTTTGAGCTCTGGCACCTCTACAAATTCCTACTTCCCTCCGCAAAGGGACTTTCTTTTACTTTATGCAATTTTTATTTTGAATTTGAGTCTCCATCTTCTCTTATAAAGCACCAACTAGGAAGCACTATGATCGTACTTGAGCATTGGGTGTAACTAATATGCGAGTATGTTTCATGGATGGATCAATGGTTGAGCATGATGGGCTAGGGATAACTTATTTTAGCATTGATATTTTGAAAGACATGATTGCTATTGATATGCTTGAGTATTTAAATCTCATGTCAAAACTAGACTATTGCTTTGAACCATATAAAAGTCCAAATGTCCATGTTATAAAGAAAATAATATGATATGACATGATAGGCAACATTCCACATCAAAAATTATGTTTTTATCATTTACCTACTCGAGGACGAGCAGGAATTAAGCTTGGGGATGCTGATACATCTTCAATGTACCTATAATTTTTGATTGTTCCATGCTGTTATATTTTCATTCTTGGATGTTTTACAATCATTTTATATCATTTTTTGGTACTAACCTATTGACATAGTGCCATGTAACATCCCAAATTTTTAATTTGGAATGTTATACATAGATCATACTGCATTGCATATTTTTATTGCATTTGTGCGTGGCGATCCTCGATAATTCTAAGCAACTCAAGGACCTACGGAGAGAGTTGGGAATTCTACCGTTTTCGTATTTGAGTTTTCTCGAATACCGGTACGGGGATCACTTTGGTTTTAATTATTTTTCCCCCCTAAAAACATTTTTAAAAAAAATATATGAGCGGAGATAATATGACTTCTCTAAAATAAAAGAAATATTGGAGGAAAAAAATATATGAAAATCACTTTTGGTTTTTATTCGGATTTATTTGCGATTTTATTTGCATAGGGAAAATGCACGTTTTTCAAAATTGCATTTAGGTCCAGAAAAAATGTTCACCTTGTCCTAAATTTTATTAGAGGACGGTGAAAAGTTATTTTGGAATTTTTCATCTCTGTTTAGTATTTTATTTTTGAGTTTTTCGGCATCAGGGTTTAAAAAAAAGTGAGTCGGACCGACTGGGCCGAAGCCCAGCCGGCCCAGCGCCGCGCCACCGCCTCCGACTCTGACAAGAGTCCGCCGCGCGCCCGCTTCCCATCGTGGCCGAGTCGGCCACCTCTGTGACGCCCCAGATTTGTCCGTACACTAATCATGCACGCTAATGTGTACGACCAAGATCAGAGACTCACGGGAAGATATCACAACACAACTCTAGACACAAATTAAAATAATACAAGCTTCATATTACAATCCAGGGGCCTCGAGGGCTCGAATACAGAAGCTCGAAAGCAACTGAGTTAGCGGAAGCAACAATATCTGAGTACAGACATAAGTTAAACAAGTTTTGCTTTAAGAAGGCTAGCACAAACATCAATGATCGAAGAGGCAAGGCCTCCTGCCTAGGACCTCCTAACTACTCCTGGTCGTCAGCTGTCTCCACGTAGTAGTAGGCTCTGTCGGGGTAGTAGTAGTAGTCGACTGGGGTGGCATCTGGCTCCTGGGATCCGCCATCTGGTTGCAACAACCAAAAAGAAGAAAGAAGGGGGGGGGGAAGGGGAGCAAAACAACCGTGAGTACTCATCCAAAGTACTCGCAAGCATCAGATCTATAATAAGTATGCATCAGTATCAAAGGAATAAGATGTATATGTGGACTGACTACAGAATGCCAGAAGAGGAGGGGAAAAGCCTAGCCTATCGAAGACGAGCATCTGTAATCATCTTCTGGAAATCACCATCTTGCAGCAGTAGAAGGAAATACAGAATAACATTTTATAATTAACAAGCATGTCGTAGCATTAACGGCCTAAATATCCTTCCTCGACTCCCTGCGAGAAAGTAATCTCGTAGCCACAAATCCAACACATATCTCAAGTATCCATTTCTAGTTGTAATAGATCAGGATATAAGACTGAACGTCCGTTACCATGGACACGGCTATTCGAATAGATAACTTCCCTGCAGGGGTGCACCACGTTACCCTCACGCTCGATCACCTCTGGCCGGACACACCTTTCTGGGCAAATGTCCGGCCTTGGAAGATCAACACGTCGCAGCCCTACCTAGGCTCAGCAGAGAGCTCCCCGCCGGTCTACATCCTAAGCACTCTGGGGTCATGGGCCATCGCCCGTTGCACTCCGGGTCGTTGCGAGCAGGGCGGACCAGGCACCACCTCTATACTAGATGGCGCTGGCCCAGCCGTGCCGCAATGCTGATCTGGACGTCTGACAAAGCTTCGGTTGATACCATGACGCCGAGGCCCATAACTATTCTCGCGTGGCGGTTAGTGCGTAAAGGTCAGATGCCGATTCAGAACAAATACCCATATCTGTTAGTGCATTATTGACAGAAGTGACGACTGTCGTTGCAAGTCCGGAGCTATCACCCCTCCTGGGTGATACCACTAAACAGCCAGCCGCCACCGTAAGAACTTCCGCGGGTGCTCTCCGGGCCCGCCCGCCTTTCGCATAGGTCTCAAGTAAAGTCCATGTAACCGTGTGTCCAAAACATCAAGGTAGAAAACCCGAGGAATCACCCCCGACGAATTCCACTCGATGTGTCCGTCAAGGCGAACTATGAGGAATCACTCCCGAGGTTCACACTTGAGGGGTTGCATGATAGAGTCGTATCGGGAATGGAGAAAGAGGAATCACCCTCGATGACCACGATCGAATAGCTACACTACAGAGTTATCATCATGAGTGCGTTACGAGGTTTCACACTCGGCACCCGATAGTACCACTGCAGAGTCGAGCAACAAAGGGGGGAATGATGTGATGTGAAGTGTCAGGCTCCGGTCTTTAATCACGTTGCTCGAATCACCGATGATGAAGCAGGGGTATAACAAGGACAGTCGGGCTTCGGTCTTCGATCACGTTGCTCGAGTCGTCGATGATGAAGCAGGGCAACAAGGACAGTCGGGGTCACTGATGGATCACTAGCCAACCTATACTAAGCAGTTTAGCATAGCATGTAGGTACCAATAGCAGGTACAAAAGCAGGCTATGCATCAGAATAGGATCAATCAATAACAGTAGCAAAATCTTACGCAAGCATGAGAGAGAATGGAATGGGTGATATCGGGATGATCAAAGGAGGAGGCTTGCCTGGAAGCTCTGTTGAAACGAAAGTAGGGTCATCGTCGACGTAGTCGATCACCAGGGCATCAACAGGAGTCTCGAGGTCTACCGCAGAGAAGAGGGGGGAAGAAACAATAAATACATAGCACACAGATGCACGGCATGGCAATAAGCGGTGCTAGGGGTGTTCTAATGCAGTACTATACGATACCGGTGAAGGGGGAAAACACCCGGGAAAGCATTCCCGGTGTTAGGCATTTTCGGACAGACGAACCGGAGGGGATTGTTCCATGTTCACTATGCTAGGGATGTGTGGCGGACGAACGGACCGCGTATTCGGATTCGTCTCTTCGTTCTGAGCAACTTTCATATATAAATATTTTTCATCCGAGTTACGGATTATTTTATATGATTTTCAAAGTTTTATTAATATTTTGTAAGTATTATTAATTTGAAATTAAATAGAAAACACTAAGTGTACCCAGCCATGTGCTAGCCACAGAGGCTGACTGGTGGGGTCCAGGGTGGGTCCAGTCAATAGGTTGACCTGGTCAATGTTTGACTGGTCAACCTATTACTATTCAGCGGGGCCCAGGTGTCATAGACTCATTAGTTAATTAATTAAAGTTTCAACTAATCCGGTGGTTAGGCTAATTAAACCTAGTTAATTAGGTTAATTAATTACTGGATTAATTAAATAATTATTTTTATTATTGATTTATTTTAATTCTTTTTTTAATGGGGCGGGCCCCCTGTGTCATAGGCCCAGGGGCCATATCGGGCGTCGGGCATGCGTAACGGGTGCTGGGCGCTCGCGCCCGAGGGGTTCCATGCCCTGGGCGAGGCCGTAGCCTCGACGAGGCCAGCGTGGTGCCGGCGCGGCACGGCCGGTGGCCACGGCCGGCCGGAGCAGGCGCGACGGCGATGGGCGGCCGGCGGCACGCGGCGGCCCAATCAGAGGGAGGGGGACGCGGCCGGCATGAGGAGCAGCTGGCCGCGGCGGCGGTGCCGGCCAGGGAGCAGGGCGGGCGAGGCTACCGAATGAGCGGCAGGCAGGGGCGCATGCGTGGGAGGCCGTGCGGGGGGCAACGACGCGGGTCGATGCAACGGCTCGCGCGGGGCGGGTGCTGGCCGGGCGAGCGGGCGGTAGCAGCAGGGGCAACGAGGAGCGGCGACCGTGTATGGGCGACGGCGAGGAACGTCCTACGGGGCATGTGGGAGTGAGTGAGCGCGTGCGGGGCGTCCAATGGTGAGGCTAGCGCGGAGACGGACAGGGGGAAATGGAGGACGAGGCCGACGGCCTCACCGTCGTTGTAGAGGAACACCGGCGAGGCTCGGCGGAGCCGCGGCCGAGGAGGAGGTCGGGGACGGCGCGGTGAGGTGGTGGCGTTCGGCGACGGCATCGGCGAGGTGAGGCAGAGGCAATGACGGGGCGGGGCGGCGCTGAGGACGAGCGCCGGCGTCGGGGTCACGGGGCAGTTGCCCCCACCCGATCCAGATGGGGAAGGATGAGGGAGAGGTGGATCGGGGAAGTGGGATGGCAGCGGTTAGGTCACGGGGAGGGGGCCATATAGGCAGTGGAGGTGCGGGGTGGGCCGGCCTAGCCGGCTGAAAGGCCAGCTGGGCCACGAGGCCCACTGGGGGTTTATCTTTCTTTTATTTTATTTCTCTTTGCTGTTGTTGTTTATCTTTTGTTTTTGAATTATTTTTTGCTTTTAAAGCTTTTATAGAAAAGTGACCGCTTCGCCAATAATTCCAAATGAATATTTGCAACAAGATGAACATTTTCGTTTGCATGTTTGACAACATTTGAATTTGGACTATATACTTGGGTTTGAATTTGAACTGGTTTGAACTAAAGTGATTTCTAGCAATAGTAAAAGCGATGACGTGGCATCATTAGCAGAGGACTACTATAGCTTAATTATCCAAACGTTACAAATCTCCTCCACTACAAGAAATCTCGTCCCGTGATTTTAGGAAGTAGAAGAAAACAGTTCGGGGTATTCTTCATGCAGGCGATCCTCGCGTTCCCAAGTGGCTTCGTCTTCAGAGTGATGTGACCACTGGACATTGAGGAACTTGATCGCCTTCTAACGTGTGCGGCGTTCAGCTTGGTCGAGAATGCGGACCGGATGCTCTTTATAGGAGAGGTCTTGTTGCAACTCGAGCACTTCATGATCCACTGCTCGGATAGGGTCTTTGAAACAGCGGCGGAGTTGTGACACGTGGAACACATCGTGAACCTGAGAAAGGTTCAATGGAAGTTCTAACTGATATGCCACTTTTCCACGTCTCTCGAGAATAGTGAATGGACCAATATAGCGAGGAGCTAGCTTGCCCTTGATACCGAAGCGGTGTGCACCCTTCATTGGTGTGACTCAAAGATAAGCCTTTTCGCCAGGTTGATAGACCATGTCTTGGAGATGACGGTCATACTGACTTTTCTGACGTGACTGAGCAGTCTTGACATTCTCGCGAATGACGCGGACTTGTTCTTCAGCGTGTTGGATAATATCCAGACCGAAGAGTGGACGTTCCCCAGTTCCTGACCAGTTCAGAGGGGTTCGACACTTTCGCCCATATAACACTTCAAAGGGAGCCATCTTCAGACTAGCTTGATAGCTATTGTTGTAAGAGAACTCAACATACGGGAGAGATTCCTCCCATTTCTTGCCGAAGGAAATAACACAAGCTCGAAGCATGTCTTCGAGAACTTGATTGACGCGTTCAACTTGTCCCTGCGACTGAGGGTGAAATGCAGTGCTGAAAGATAGATGAGTTCCCATTGCTTCTTGGAAACTTGCCCAGAATCTTGAAGTGAATAAGCTGCCAAGGTCTGAGATGATAACCAATGGAATACCGTGGAGTGAGACAATCCTTGTCACACCCTGCATTTTGTAACATGTTATTTGTAACTTTGAAGCATGAAAATTTGGACCAGCAAATTTTTTTAGCATCATTTGGCTTTTATTTGGAATTGAGTTTTCTTCAATTGCTTTTTCATGTGCTCACTAAAGTCAACTATGACCTCTTGTAGATTTCATCTCCTTATCCAAAACTTCTGCCCAATGATCATGCCAAGTGTTATATAACAGTATAGTATTTTCTTATAAAATTAATTTGGCCAAAAAGTATTTTATAAATTTAGTTTTCCAAAAACCCCTGAATTGAGGTTTGCACTGCAAGTACTTGATTAAGGGTGTGAAAATTATTTCAAAAGGTTTATTTGAGACCTAGTAGACATAGGACTCCCAGAAACCACAAAGGTATAATTTTAAAACTTATTTTCCTATTTTATTTAAAAGCTTTTTCTTAAGGCCAGAAATGGTCTTTAATAGGGGAAAATTATTTAACTATTTCAAAAATATTTGCCAAAATTCAGAGAGACTCAGAGGACATATATTGTCCATATATAAGAGTTTCAACACTTGGTCATGTTCAAAATATTGGGCTAAACCCTCTAAAACCCTTTCTGGATATTTCAAGCTTTTGAAATATTTACAAAGGAATTTTTCTCGAAAAATTCCAGGGAAATTCTATCATGTCACATATGACATATTTGATGATCTTGCAAAGCCTCATGTATTGGAGATCAAGGAAACCTCCTCAAACCCCTTCATAACCATTCTGTCCATATTTGAAGTTTGAGCAACTCTACATTGCCAAACTTGTCCAAATGCTCTCAAACTTGGTGCACATTCTAGGATAGCCTAATAAGGCACCTAGACCAAATGGCACAAGATTTGGAATAGAGCAACTTGATCAGATCACCTCAAAACCCTTTCTGTTCAAATGCAAATTTGAACAACTTTACATTACCAACTTTTTATCTGGAGCCTCAAACTTTGTGAGCATGATCAATACCCCAAATGATGATGCTACACCAAGTGGTGCATCAAGGGGAGATGATTAGCTTGACTCAATCAAGATGAAACTGTTTCTGTTGATTTCTAGGGTTCACCAAAGTTACATTGGCTAGTTTCTTCAAATGGGGCCAAATTTGGTGAAGCACCCTATTTTCTCATGTCTTTCAACCCTGTAAAGTGCCATGTCAATTGGATCTCATTTACTTGATCAAACCATGATCAAACACCTTCTGCAGAAATCTTAAAACCTCTACTTTTACCACTTTCACTTTTCTCCATGGCCTCAGCTCTTTACCACAGACTCATGGGGTTACTAGCAAACCCCAGTAACTCCCCCAGCACCTCATCTCCATGATTGGGGGGTGAAACCCCAGCTTTACCCTGCTGTGCACCCCTCTTTCACCATTTTTACCAGCACCCTCCCTCTCTCTCTACACCACAGAGCATCCAAGGCCTTAGGGCAATTCTTTACTACTCCCTCTACTCACCAGACACTGTTGGGCACGCTGGAATGGACCAAGCCGGCGAGAGCGTGCTGATGCCAGCCATACGCGCGCTCCAGAGCGCGTGAACTGTGCGGCTCACACGCTGGCTCGGGCCAATCGTTGGTCCCCGACCACCTCGAGCCTCCCCCTCACGCCAGTCGAGGCGCCTCGACGTCCGCAACGTCACCGGCGCTGTTCCCCCTCCTCCGGCGCCCTCCAGTGAGCGTCGCCGCACGCGCACCGGCCGCCCGCTTCGGCCAGTCTTCTGCTCCACACGCGCGCGCCCCCCTGCTGCTCCCCCGCTCCTCCTCTTGCCTCAGCTGGGCGTGGGACTCGTCCAGCAACACCCCTGACTCACTCCCGCAGCCTCCCGTGCGCTGTAGCGACGAGCCGGAGCTCGCCGGCGCACTGGACCTCGGGTCCTCGTCGGGGCCCTATAAATAGGCCTCCCCGAGCCTTTCCAACACCATCACCAGCCTCACCACTCTCCCCTAGTCCCTCCTGCACCCTCAGTTCAGAACCGGAGCGCCCCTGCGCTCGGGATCGACCGGAGCTCCGCCGCGTCGGGCCGCCGGCGATCTCGAGGTACAGGCCTCCCCTGCTCCTCCCTCCGCCTGTTTTGGAACCGCAGCACGCCACTGACTCTTTCCCCTCTCTTTCCCCCTCTGTCCGCAGTCGGAAACGGCCGCTGCAACCAACCTCCGACGAGCCTCCGCCGTCGCACCTCGTCGCCGGCGAACCAGGGCTCCCCGCCGTGCCGCACCACCATCGTTGCAACCGCAACACGACGCTGAACCCGACCCTGCCCTCCGTTGCCGTCGCCGTGGCCGGAGTCGACGCCGGTGAGCTCGCCGCCGCCGTGACCGCGGGGTTAGAGATGACAGGCGGGCCCCGCCTGTCATCCCCCCACCTCTCTCCCCTCCTCTGAGCCACTGACCCACGGGCCCCGCCCGTTAGGTTTGAAACCCGACGTGCGCGCGCTGGCCCCGTGCGGCCAGGTCGAGCCGTCTGGGCCGTGCACTGTGGCCACTTCTGGCCCAGTGCACAGGACCCCTATTTTCTTTTTTTTTCTTTTCTGTTAATGTTTCAAACATTTATGCAGAAAAGAATATTGATCCAAATTAATTATTTCCAACTCCTAAAATCTTGTAATATTCCAACCTATTCAATGGTACTACTTTCATTCAAATCCATGAAACTTTTCTGTACTGTTCAAATTTAAATTCAAATTTGAGCAGTATAACTCCTGTTCAAAAATTAATATGTCCTATTCTGCAACTCCAAAACTCCAACTAAGATTTTTCCCCATCTTAGAAAACTCTCTAGTATTTTACAAAAATGAGTTGACATTTTTCTGAGCACTTTGGTTTTTCTGTTCTATTTGTATTCTTATTTTTCCGTTATTATTATGCGACGTATAGATCCCGTATTTGACGAAGTTGCTGTGGAAGAAGAAGGAGAAGGACTAGAAGACTTTGAAGACCAAGCCAATCCAGGCAAGCAGCCCTTTGACCATGATACCCTTGTTCCACGGAACCCGTTGGTTTCCGATGCATGATGATTAGGGTTACGATGGTAACCTAGATGAACCACCACATGATGCATGCTTTATTGTTGATCTTGCTACATGCTAGATGACATGCAATAGTTGGTCTTGGTGCTCATATGATGCATGTGTGATATGAACCCCCCCCCCTCCCGTAGTGGAAACTTTGCATGAACCCATCGGGTGCCCCTAATGCCGAGGGTGATGAAGTGTTAGGTCATCACTTGAGAAAGAAGTGATGTGCCAGTAATATCATGTGCATGGTGGAATGATGGATTAGATTTATGTGTGACTACCGTCCTAACCAAACATGTGCAACCACACTACCCCTTATGGGACGGGGCTTTATTGATTACTTAGATCGATACTAGCATGGTGCCCGCATTACTAGTGACGGGAAGACTTGAGGTCTTTCCCGGGACGGGGTCGTGCTTGGATAGACGGCCATGACTG
>LR738714.1:627505908-627559479 GCA_902687465.1 Secale cereale
CCCCCCGTAGTGGAAACTTTGCATGAACCCATCGGGTGCCCCTAATGCCGAGGGTGATGAAGTGTTAGGTCATCACTTGAGAAAGAAGTGATGTGCCAGTAATATCATGTGCATGGTGGAATGATGGATTAGATTTATGTGTGACTACCGTCCCAACCAAACATGTGCAACCACACTACCCCTTATGGGATGGGGCTTTATTGATTACTTAGATCGATACTAGCATGGTGCCCGCATTACTAGTGACGGGAAGACTTGAGGTCTTTCCCGGGATGGGGTCGTGCTTGGATAGACGGCCATGACTGTTTTTACAGGGCACCGGACACACCGTTGGTCCCTTCGGGTACGCGTAAACATTGAAATTAGGGCAAGTCCCGTGATCTATTGTTTGTACCCAAGGGCCGTGTGCCAACGAGTGGACTCTATGTTAGTGTCGTCTAAGGAAAGGTAATGACCGGGTGCTTACCCCGGGTACTTGAGGTACCGCGGGTCGTGGATGACACGGAAGTTCCCCGGATCTTGTGGGTAAAGTGTGCAACCTCTGCAGAGTGTAAAACTATTCGAATAGCCGTGTCCACGGTCATGGACAGTTGGGTGGTGCTACTTAAACTATGTCCAGAATTTTACTTCTTTGGTGATACATTGTGTGTGATGAGTCAAGCTGGTGACTTGACTCAGTTGAGATGAATTATATTCATGTTGATGTCGGTAACCTGTCTTCGAGGTTACGCGAGGTTATTAATGCATAAGCTTGATGACAACATTTTGTTCTAGCCTCCTGCTAGAATGTTCATTATTATTCAATTGCATTGTTACTTGAACCTCATCATGGGTTGCTTGCGAGTACATTCAAAGTACTCATTGGCTTGCCACTGGTTATTTAATTGGCCAGGCATGGAAGAGCAGGATTATGAGGAAGAGTTCTTTGGAGACGACCATGCGAACTAGGACGCTATCCCAGTCAGAATGCCTGTAGGGTTAAGGCGGATGGCATGGGTTCTGCCCGTTTTATCGAAGACTTCCGCTATCTGAGTATTTGCTATTCAGCCCGTGAGGCTCTATCTATGTAAGACTTGGCCATAACGGCCTTAAATTCGTGTAAGACTATTTGTATGGATGTAAGACTCTTGTTATTGCAGCTTCTGTGTGTACAGTGAGCATTGATCTCTGGGATCACTATACACGTGCATTCGGTGATCTCGACTTCCAAGTCGGGGTCCCCACAATCCTGGACATGTAGAGAGTTGCCAGCTGACTAGCAGTGATCGTTTCTTTGATGACCAGGAAGTGTGCAACTTTAGAAAGCCTGTCAATGACGACAAGAATAGCATCATTACCTTTCTACGATTTGGGAAAACCAGTGACAAAGTCCATTTCGACATGGTCCCATTTCTATTCATGAATAGAGATAGGTTGTAGAGTTCCAGCAGGCCTTTGATGTTCTGCTTTGATACGACGGCAAACGTCACACTCAACAACATAACGAGCAATGTCTTGCTTCATATTAGACCACCAGAATCTCTGACGAATGTGTTGGTACATCTTGGTACTACCAAGATGAATAGACAGAGGTGTATCATGATCTTCTTTCATAACCTTTGGAGTCTGATCCAGGTGTTTCCTTGCACATGGCACCACTAGGCGACCTTTGAAGTACAAGGCGCCATCATCGGGAATGTTGAAGAATGAGGGCTTTCCTTCTGCGAGATAGCGTTTAATCTTCTCGACTTCAGAGTCATAATGTTGAATAGTCTTGATACTGCTCACGAGATTGGGTACGACAGCTAGGTATTAAGGGAACCCTGGGAAACAACACGAAGATTCGTCTTCTGAAATTCTGGAGGAGGGGGTGTGAGTGCACCAGGAGGAACAATATGGAGGTTCAGCTTCCTGAATTCTTCAACAAGCGAGGGCTGAACTTTACGAACCTGGAGGTGGTTGCAATAAGACTTGCAGCTCAAGGCATCAGCCATTACATTAGCCTTGCCCAGTGTATAAGAAATACCCAAGTCAAAATCAGCTACAGTCTCCATCCATCTCTGATGACGGAGGTTCTGGTCTGGCTGAGTAAACAGATACTTCAGACTTTGGTGGTCGGTGAATATCTCGCAACGATTACCGAGAAGGTAATGTCGCCACTGTTTGAGTGCATATATGACAGCAGCAAGCTCGAGGTCATGAACTGGATAGTTCTCTTCATGAGGGCGCAACTGACGAGAGCCATAAGCAATCACCTTGCGCTCTTGCATTAGAACACAACCTAATCCTTGACGTGAAGCATCGCAGTAAATGACGAAATCCTTCTTAGTATCTGGAGGAGCAAGCACTGGGGCAGAAGTCAGCTTGTCTTTGAGTGCCTGGAAACTTTCTTGACACTTCTCTGTCCATTCGAACTTGACAGCTTTGCGAAGCAGACCAGTCAGGGGTTTGGCAACCTTGGAGAAGTTCTTGACAAATCGACGGCAATAGCTGGCGAGTCCGAGAAAACTTCTGACTTGTTTGACATTTTTCGGAGGAGTCCAATCGAGAATAGCCTGAACTCGCTCGGGGTTGACGGCAATACCATCCTTGGAGATAACATGCCCAAGATAGGTCACTTCGGGAAGCCAGAATTCACACTTGGAATACTTAGCATATAGTTGATGCTTTCAAAGCTTTTCCAGAACAAGACGAAGGTGTTCAGCATGTTCTTCTTTGTTCTTGGAATATACAAGGATATCATCTAGATAAACCACGACAAACTTATCGAGGTATTCCATGAAGATATAATTCATTAATCGGGAGAACGTTGCTGGAGCATTGGTCAAGCCGAAAGACATGACGCTGTACTCGTATGAACCATAGCGAGTAACGAAGGCGATCTTGGGAATATCCTCTTCACGAACCCGGATCTGGTGGTAACCCAACCTCAAATCAAGTTTAGAGAATACTGAGGAGCCAGCAAGTTGATCATACAGATCGTTGATTCTGGGAAGTAGATACTTGTTCTGAATTGTTGCCTGGTTGATAGGTCGGTAATCTTGGACCAAACGATTCGTACCATCCTTCTTCTTGACAAAGAGAGAAGGTGCTCCCCAAGCAGATGAACTTGGACGGATAAAACCCTGACGAAGTGAAGTGTCGATTTCCTCCTTAAGCTCAAGGAGTTCATGCGGCGGCATCTTGTATGGTCGCTTGGCAATAGGAGTAGTGCCCGGTTTCAGGTCTATGATGAATTCAACAACTCTAGCAGGGGGTATTCCTGGAAGTTCTTCTGGAATGACATCTTCGAAATCACGAACGACTGGAATGTTCTCTATTCCTTCAAGAGGTGAAGCATTCAATGCATTGAGAATATATATCTGATTCTCGGCATCCTGTGCTGTTTGGGTTGAGTATTGGATTGTCTGGCCAGAAGGGTGAGTGAGCTGGACTGTCTTGGCAGCACAGTCAATCAAAGCATTATGGGCTGTCAACCAATCCATATTAAGAATGATGTCAATGTTGGAAGGTCCGAGCACAATGAGAGAAGCCGAAAAAAGTAAGCCTCCAATATTGATATGGTTGCGAGGGCATACCATTGTGGTTTGCCGCTTGGATCCCGGAGATTGAACCGCTAATGGAGTTGGTAATTCTTCCATGCCTAGCCCATGCAACTAAGCGAATTGTTGGGACACAAAGGCATGCGATGCTCCTGAATCAAAGAGAACAGACGCTGGCACTGAATTAACGCGAAGGGTACCCATCACGATTTTTGGGGATTCACGAGCTTCTTCGATCTTGACATGGGTGACCTGACCACCACTCATAGCAGGTGGCCTGGCACTACGATTTCTGCTAGGATGGTTGCGACGGCCCTTTCGACGACCAGCAGGAGGACTTGAAGTATTTTGCGGCTGACCCAGGCGACAGTTCAGAGTACGATGCCCTAGGTGTCCACACTTGCAACATAAACAATCATTGTGGGGAGGAGCCACAGTATTGGACTGTCCATCCTGAATAGCTAGTTGTCTCAGCGGCGGAGGCAGATGAGGTGCAACATAAGAAGGCCTTGGTGTTGGAGCAGGTCAGTGATGAACATTGTGTGGGATACAGACTCGACATTTCTGAGAAGGCTGGCCCGAGGATGGGCCAACATCTCTAGTACGCTTGAGCGACTCCTGATACTCGGTCAGACCAGTTTCAGTTCGGAAAGCTTAGCTGACAAGCGTCGCAAAGTCTACGCAATCATGAGCAATAAGTGCGAGCTTTATATCAGGACGCAATCCTTCACGGAATTTCTCCTGCTTATGAGCGTCAGTGTCGATGTCATCGTCAGCATAGGGGGATAATTCAAGGAATTTCCTCTGATATTCGTCCATAGTCATTGTTGTTGGGGAACGTTGCATGGGAAACAAAAATTTTCCTACCCGTTCACCAAGATCAATCTAGTAGATGCAACTACGAGGGGAGAGTGTGATCTACGTACCCTTGTAGATCGCTAAGCGGAAGCGTTATGAACGCGGATGATGGAGTCGTACTCGTCGCGATTCAGATCGCCGAAGACCTAGCACCGAAGCAACGGTGCCTCCGCGTTCTTCACACGTACGGCTCGGGGACGTCTCCTCCTTCTTGATCCAGCAAGGGGTGGAGGAGAAGTTGATGGAGAACCGGCAGCACGACGGCGTGGTGGTGATGGTGGAGAAGAACTCCAGCAGGGCTTCGCCTAAGCACCGCGGGAGAAGAAGATGTAACGGGAGAGGGAGGGCAGCACCGAGGCACAAACTGTATTGGCTGCCCTCCCTTTGCCCCACTATATATAGGGGGGGTGGAGAGGTGAGGGCGCCCTAGGGTTTCCCCCTAGGGGCCGGCGGCCAGGGCAAGGGGAGGGGGCGGCGGCCAGGGCAGGGGGCGCGGCCAGGCCCTAGGGTTTCCCCCCCTAGGTGCCTTGCCCCCCAAGGCCAAGGGGTGCGGCCAGCCCTAGGGGGTCCCACCCCCTTAGCCGCATGAGGAGAGGGCCCAGGGGGGGCGCACAGCCCCCTGAGGGCTGTGGTGTTCCCCCTTGTGGCCCACTAGGCCCAGAACTTCTTCCGGACCCCCCGAAAACCTTTCCGGTACTCCGCCGATTTCCCGATGCTCCCCGGAACACTTCCGGTACTCCGAAACCTTTCATCCTATATATCAATCTTCGTCTCCGGACCATTCCGGAGACCCTCGTCATGTCCGGGATCTCATCCGGGACTCCGAACAACCTTCGGTAACCATACACTTTTCTCACTAACAACCCTAGCGTCACCGAACGTTAAGTGTGTAGACCCTGCGGGTTCGGAAACCATGTAGACATGACCGAGACACTCCCAGGTCAATAACCAATAGCGGTATCTGGATACCCATATTGGTTCCCACATGTTTCTCGATGATCTCATCGGATGAACCACGATGTCAAGGATTCAGGCAATCCCGTATACAGTTCCCTTTGTCTCGTCGGTATGTTACTTGCCCGAGATTCGATCGTCGGTATCTCTATACCTAGTTCAATCTCGTTACCGGCAAGTCTCTTTACTCGTTACCGTAATACATAATCCCGTGACCAACCACTTAGTCACTTTGAGCTCATTGAGATGACGTATTACCGAGTGGGCCCGGAGATACCTCTCCGTCATACGGAGTGACAAATCCCAGTCTCGATCCATGTCAACTCAACAGACACCCTCGGAGATACCTGTAGAGTACCTTTATAGTCACCCAGTTACGTTGTGACGTTTGGCACACACAAAGTACTCCTACGGTGTCAGTGAGTTACATGATCTCATGGTCATAGGAACTTATACTTGACATGCAGAAAAACTATAGCGATAACTGACACGATCAAAAGCTATGTTAACGTTTGGGTCTCGTCCATCACATCATTCTCCTAATGATGTGATCCCGTTATCAAATGACAACTCATGTCTATGACCTGGAAACCGCGGTCATCTTTGATCAACGAGCTAGTCCTGTAGAGGCTCACTAGGGACACAAAGTCTGTCTATTCATCCACACGTGTATTTGAGTTTCCAATCAATACAGTTATAGCATGGATAATAAACGATTATCATGAACAAGGAAATATAATAATAACTCTTTTATTATTGCCTCTAGGGCATATTTCCAACAGTCTCCCACTTGCACTAGAGTCAATAATCTAGCATTACAAGGTAATGAATTTAACACCCATAGAGTCTTGGTGTTGATCATGCTTAGCCCGTGGAAGAGGCTTAGTCAACGGATCTGCAACATTCAAATCCGTGTGTACTTTGCAAATGTTTATGTCCTCCTCCTTGACTGAATCGCGGATGGAATTGAAGCGTCGCTTTATGTGTCTGGTCCTCTTGTGAAACCTTGGTTCCTTGGCTAGAGCAATGGCACCAGTGTTATCACAGAACAGAGTCATTGGGTTCAGTGCACTAGGCACAACTCCAAGATCTGTCATGAACTCCTTCATCCAGACACCTTCCTTAGCCGCCTCCGAGGCAGCTATGTACTCCGCTTCACATGTAGAATCAGCTACCACGCTCTGCTTGGAACTGCACCAGCTTACCGCTCCCCCGTTGAGAATATATACATATCCGGTTTGTGACTTAGAGTCATCCGGATCAGTGTCAAAGCTTGCATCGACGTAACCCTTTACGACGAGCTCTTGATCACCTCCATAAACGAGAAACATATCCTTAGTCCTTTTCAGGTACTTTAGGATATTCTTGACCGCTGTCCAGTGATCCATACCAGGATTACTTTGAAACCTTCCGGCCATACTTATGGCAAGGCTGACATCTGGTCTTGTGCACAGCATTGCATACATGATAGAGCCTATGGCTGAAGCATAGGGGACGACACTCATCTTTTCTCTATCATCCGCAGTCACTGGGCATTGAGTCTTACTCAACTTAGTACCTTGCAATACCGGTAAGAACCCCTTCTTGGATTGATCCATTTTGAACTTCTTCAAAACTTTATCAAGGTACGTGCTTTGTGAAAGTCCTATCAAGCGTCTTGATCTATCTCTATAGATCTTGATGCCCAATATGAAAGCAGCTTCACCGAGATCTTTCATCGAAAAACTCTTGTTCAAATACCCCTTCACGCTATCCAAAAATTCTATATTGTTTCCAATCAGCAATATGTCATCCACATATAATATTAGAAACGCTATAGAGCTCCCACTCACTTTCTTGTAAATACAAGCTTCATTGTAAACTTGTATAAACCCAAACGCTTTGATCACCTCATCAAAGCGAAGATTCCAACTCCGAGATGCTTGCACCAGCCCATAAATGGAACGCTGGAGCTTGCATACTTTGTCAGCATTCTCTGGATCAACAAAACCTTCTGGTTGTATCATATACAACTCTTCCTTAAGAAAACCGTTAAGGAACGCTGTTTTGACATCCATCTGCCAAATTTCATAATCGAAAAATGCAGCTATTGCTAACATGATTCGGACGGATTTAAGCATCGCTACGGGTGAGAAAGTCTCATCGTAGTCAATCCCTTGAACTTGTGAAAAACCTTTTGCCACAAGTCGAGCTTTATACACGGTGACATTACCGTCAGCGTCCGTCTTCCTCTTAAAAATCCATTTATTCTGAATGGCCTTCCGCCCTTCAGGTAATACTTCCAAAGTCCATACTTTGTTTTCATACATGGATCCCATCTCGGATTTCATGGCCTCTAACCATTTGTCGGAATCTGGGCCCACCATCGCTTCTCCATAGCTCGTAGGTTCACCGTTGTCTAACAACATGACCTCCAAGACAGGGTTACCATACCACTCAGGTGCAGTGCGTACCCTTGTCGACCTACGAGGTTCGGTAGTAACTTGATCAGTAGCTTCTTGATCATCATCATTGGCTTCCTCTTCAACCTCTGCAGGCTCCACAAAAACATCTTTCTGTGCTGCGCTACTTTCTGGTTGAAGCAGAGGTTCAATAACCTCATCAAGTTCTACCTTGCCCTTGCCATTCTTCTTGAAACTGGTGGTCTTATTGACCATCAACACTTGATACTCCTTCTGGATGTCTGCCTCAGCGACTTTCAGCATCGAAAACAGCTCGGCGATGGTCTTGTTCATCCCTTGCATGTTATACTGCTGCACGAAGCTCTTGTAGCTTGGAGGGAGTGACTGGAGAATTCTGTCAATGATAGCCTCATCCGGGAACACAAGTCCCAGATCAGCTATGCGGGTATAGTACCCAGACATCTTCAGCAAGTGCTCACTGACAGACGAATTCTCCTCCATCTTGCAAGCGAAGAATTTATCGGTGGTCTCATACCTCTCGATCTTAGCATTCTTCTCAAAGATGAACTTCAACTCCGTGTACATCTCATATGCACCATGACGTTCAAAACGCCTTTGAAGTCCTCCTTCCAAGCCGTACAACATGGCACACTGTACTATCGAATAGTCATCTGAACGCGTCTGCCAGACGTTCATATCGTCCGCAGAGGCTCCAGGAGCGGGGGGTTGACCTAGCGGTGCATTTAGGACATAAACCTTTTGGGCAGCTGTGAGGATGATCCTCAGATTGCGGAGCCAGTCCACAAAGTTGCTCCCGTCATCTTTCAGTTTAGCTTTCTCTAGGAACGCATTAAAATTCAGGGGAGCTACTGCGCGAGCCATCTACAACCAAAATTTGCAAAGACATTTTAGACTATTGTTCATGATAAGTGAGTTATTACCTAATCAAATTAATTATAACTCCCACTCAAATTGACATCCCTCCGGTCATTCGAGCGTGACATGATCCAAATTCACCAACCCAAGTCCGATCATCACGTGAGATGAGGTGGTGTCAATGGTGAACATCAACATGTTGATCATATCTACTATATGACTCATGCTCGACCTTTCGGTCCTCCGTGTTCCGAGGCCATGTCTGTACATGCTAGGCTCGTCAAGTCTAACCCGAGTGTTCTGCATGTGCAAAACTGGCTTACACCCGTTGTATGCGAACGTAGAGTCTATCACACCCGATCATCACGTGGTGCTTCGAAACGACGAACCTTCGCAACGGCGCACACTCGGGGGGAACACAATTTTATCTTGAAATTTTTAGTGAAGGATCATCTTATAATGCTACCGTCGTCCTAAGCAAAATAAGATGCATAAAAGGATTAACATCACATGCAAATCATAAGTGACATGATATGGCCATCAACTCGTGCTTTTGATCTCCATCTCCAAAGCACCGGCATGATCTCCATCGTCACCGGCGCCACACCATGATCTCCATCATCATGATCTCCATCATCGTGTCGCCATCGGGGTTGTCGGCGCCCACCATGCTCTTACTACTATTGCTACCGTTTAGCGATAAAGTAAAGCATTACAAAGCGCTTGAAGATTGACACGCAGGTCATACAAAGATTAAAGACAACCCTATGGCTCCTGCCGGTTGCCGTATGCATCGACATGCAAGTCGATATTAACTATTACAACATGATCATCTCATACATCAAATATAATTCATCATGTCATTGGCCATATCATATCACATGCATACCCTGCAAAAACAAGTTAGACGTCCTCTAATTTGTTGTTGCATGTTTTACGTGGCTGCTATGGGTATCTAGCAAGAACGTTTCTTACCTACGCAAAACCACAACGGTGATATTCAAGTTGCTATTTAACCTTCTACAAGGACCGCCTTGTTCTATTCCGATTCAACTAAGATAGGAGAGACAGACACCCGCCAGCCATCTTATGCAACAAAAGTCACATGTCTGTCGATGGAACCGGTCTCATGTACGTGGACATGTAAAGTTGGTCCGGGCCGCTTCATCCCATAATACCGCTGAATCAAGAAAGACTAAGGAGGGAAGCAATCCAAACATCAACGCCCACAAAACTCCTTTGTGTTCTACTCGTGAAAGCATCTACGCAAGATCCTAGCTCATGATGCCACTGTTGGGGAACGTTGCATGGGAAACAAAAATTTTCCTACCCGTTCACCAAGATCAATCTAGTAGATGCAACTACGAGGGGAGAGTGTGATCTACGTACCCTTGTAGATCGCTAAGCGGAAGCGTTATGAACGCGGATGATGGAGTCGTACTCGTCGCGATTCAGATCGCCGAAGACCTAGCACCGAAGCAACGGTGCCTCCGCGTTCTTCACACGTACGGCTCGGGGACGTCTCCTCCTTCTTGATCCAGCAAGGGGTGGAGGAGAAGTTGATGGAGAACCGGCAGCACGACGGCGTGGTGGTGATGGTGGAGAAGAACTCCAGCAGGGCTTCGCCTAAGCACCGCGGGAGAAGAAGATGTAACGGGAGAGGGAGGGCAGCACCGAGGCACAAACTGTATTGGCTGCCCTCCCTTTGCCCCACTATATATAGGGGGGGTGGAGAGGTGAGGGCGCCCTAGGGTTTCCCCCTAGGGGCCGGCGGCCAGGGCAAGGGGAGGGGGCGGCGGCCAGGGCAGGGGGGCGCGGCCAGGCCCTAGGGTTTCCCCCCCTAGGTGCCTTGCCCCCCAAGGCCAAGGGGTGCGGCCAGCCCTAGGGGGTCCCACCCCCTTAGCCGCATGAGGAGAGGGCCCAGGGGGGGCGCACAGCCCCCTGAGGGCTGTGGTGTTCCCCCTTGTGGCCCACTAGGCCCAGAACTTCTTCCGGACCCCCCGAAAACCTTTCCGGTACTCCGCCGATTTCCCGATGCTCCCCGGAACACTTCCGGTACTCCGAAACCTTTCATCCTATATATCAATCTTCGTCTCCGGACCATTCCGGAGACCCTCGTCATGTCCGGGATCTCATCCGGGACTCCGAACAACCTTCGATAACCATACACTTTTCTCACTAACAACCCTAGCGTCACCGAACGTTAAGTGTGTAGACCCTGCGGGTTCGGAAACCATGTAGACATGACCGAGACACTCCCAGGTCAATAACCAATAGCGGGATCTGGATACCCATATTGGTTCCTACATGTTTCTCGATGATCTCATCGGATGAACCACGATGTCAAGGATTCAGGCAATCCCGTATACAGTTCCCTTTGTCTCGTCGGTATGTTACTTGCCCGAGATTCGATCGTCGGTATCTCTATACCTAGTTCAATCTCGTTACCGGCAAGTCTCTTTACTCGTTACCGTAATACATAATCCCGTGACCAACTACTTAGTCACTTTGAGCTCATTGAGATGACGTATTACCGAGTGGGCCCGGAGATACCTCTCCGTCATACGGAGTGACAAATCCCAGTCTCGATCCATGTCAACTCAACAGACACCCTCGGAGATACCTGTAGAGTACCTTTATAGTCACCCAGTTACGTTGTGACGTTTGGCACACACAAAGTACTCCTACGGTGTCAGTGAGTTACATGATCTCATGGTCATAGGAACTTATACTTGACATGCAGAAAACTATAGCGATAACTGACACGATCAAAAGCTATGTTAACGTTTGGGTCTCGTCCATCACATCATTCTCCTAATGATGTGATCCCGTTATCAAATGACAACTCATGTCTATGACCTGGAAACCGCGGTCATCTTTGATCAACGAGCTAGTCCTGTAGAGGCTCACTAGGGACACAAAGTCTGTCTATTCATCCACACGTGTATTTGAGTTTCCAATCAATACAGTTATAGCATGGATAATAAACGATTATCATGAACAAGGAAATATAATAATAACTCTTTTATTATTGCCTCTAGGGCATATTTCCAACAATTGTGCCCTGTGAGAGTTTACAGAACTCCTTCTTCTTCTGGTCTATCAGACCTTCAGGAATGTGTCGTGCACAGAAGGCTAACTGAAATTCCTACCAAGTGGTTACCGTCTCTGCAGGCAGCATACCCCTATGGCTTTCCCACCATTGGGTAGCTGGACCCTTCAAGTGAAATGTCGCAATGGTGACGTAACTGGAAGGGGCAACATTAGCTGACTTCATCTCAAACTGGATGTCACGAAGCCAATCATCAGCATCCATAGGATTGGTGGAGTTGCGGAAAATGGACGGGTTGAGGCGCACAAATTCTGGCAGTGTTATTGGGGCAAGCTGTTGATGAGCATTCTGGCTTGGAAGTTGAGCCATTACTCCAGTCATAAACTGACGATTCAGTTCAAACTGTTGCATCATTGCGGCAATATAGGGTGGAGGTGGTGGATCCTCAGCCATCCTGCTAAAATGTAACAGGGAGTAGTTTAGCATTGAGCATTTGCTAAGACTAGTGACCATTCTTGATGAAACTTGCATAGTGAAGGAAACACTATGAATGCATCCTTGTAGTCAACAGGAAAAAGTGTGCACTATTCAAAATTACTATACTAAGGAAAACTATGGCTCTATCCATCTTTGTGGTGAATATGGTCACGGGATCCTAATGTTTGAGTTAGTAATTTCTTTTAACCCGAGTAGAAGAGAGTTCAGAGTCCCAGAGTAAAGATTGAGGAGTAAAAGATCCTAATACCACCCAATTGGTGACGTGGGCCCGTAAGCCACACAGCCATGTTAGTAAAACAGTTTTCCAAAAACTAGACTCAACTTCGGCCAAGGAGTTGGAAAGGGGGATCCTACAGGCAGTCGGCTCTGATACCAACTTGTGACGCCACAGATTCGTCCGTACACTAATCATGCACGCAAATGTATACGACCAAGATCAGGGACTCACGGGAAGATATCACAACACAACTCTAGACACAAATTAAAATAATACAAGCTTCATATTACAAGCCAGGGGCCTCGAGGGCTCTTATATAGAAGCTCGAAAGCAACAGAGTTAGTGGAAGCAACAATATCTGAGTACAAACATAACTTAAACAAGTTTTGCCTTAAGAAGGCTAGCACAAAAATCAACGATCGAAGAGGCAAGGCCTCCTGCCTGGGACTTCCTAACTACTCCTGGTCGTCAGCTGTCTCCACGTAGTAGTAGGCTTCGTCGGGGTAGTAGCAGTAGTCGACTGGGGTGGCATCTGGCTCCTGGGATCCGCCATTTGGTTGCAACAACCAGAAAGAAGAAAGAAGGGGGGGGGGAAGGGGAGCAAAGCAACCGTGAGTACTCATCCAAAGTACTCGCAAGCATCAGATCTATACTAAGTATGCATCAGTATCAAAGGAGTAAGCTGTATATGTGGACTGACTGCAGAATGCCAGAAGAGGAGGGGAAAAGCCTAGCCTATCGAAGACTAGCATCTGTAATCATCTTCTGGAAATCACCATCTTGCAGCAGTAGAAGGAAATACAGAATAGCATTTTATAATTAACAAGCATGTTGTAGCATTAACGGCCTAGAGATCCTTCCTCGACTCCCTGCGAGAAAGTAATCTCGTAGCCACAAATCCACCACATATCTCAAGTATCCATTTCTAGTTGTAATAGATCAGGATATAAGACTGAACGTCCATTACCGTGGACACGGCTATTCGAATAGATAACTTCCCTGCAGGGGTGCACCACGTTACCCTCACGCTCGATCACCTTTGGCCGGACACACCTTTCTAGGTCAATGTCCGGCCTCGGAAGATCAACACGTCGCAGCCCTACCTAGGCTCTGCAGAGAGGTCCCCGCCGGTCTACATCCTAAGCACTCCGGGGTCATGGGCCATTGCCCGTTGCACTCCGGGTCATTGCGAGCAGGGCGGACTAGGCACCACCTCTATATTGGATGGCTCCGGCTCAGCCGTGCCGCAATGCTGAATTGGACGTCTGACAAAGCTTCGGCTGATACCTTGACACCGAGGCCCATAACTATTCTCGCGTGGCGGTTAGTGCGTAAAGGCCAGACGCCGATTCAGAACAAATACCCATATCTGTTAGTGCATTATTGACAGAAGTGACGGCTGCCGGGCAGGGGCGGAGCCATGATTTGGACATAAGGGGGGCGGAAAACCAAAGCCATGTCTTTTAAAAAAATCACCTCGTGCTTCATCTACCATCATGCATAACTTTATTAGTACAATTGTTCTTCTCTAATTTGTGTCTGAACTCTTTAACGATGTAACTACGAATTTTTTGTTGCATGATATGGTAGGTATACTTTGCATTTTTTGCTGCATTTCGACGACAACATCATTTATATTTGGTATAATGGAGTAGCAGCTTCAGCGCTTCAAGAGAATTAATAAGGCAACAGTTCAACAGTTCGAGAAAAATACCTTTATTTGTAGATCATGTATATTCGTATATGAATATTCTCTCATCTATGGTTGATAAGCACCCTCCAGGATATAAAATTCACGTGCTTCTTTTTCGTATAATGAGGGAGTTCCCAAATTTGTTGGCGCTTACAGGGTCCATTTCATCAATATTGTTATCTGCAATAGACTGTTATGTGACTTCTACGGATGCCATAACCCCCTAATCATCAGTGTAGTTATTTTCAATAGGTTACACTTCAGATGGATTTACATTTTCGATGTTGGAGGTTGAATTCGAAGCAATTGGCTTGAAAAAGGATTTTATCCCTTAATTGTTAATGTCTTTTGTTTCATTGTTGGCTACTGTAACAAAAAAGAAACTTTATTAATACATTAACACACTATTTTATTGTACATAATAGCAATTTCCCAAACTAAGAACAGTTCATAATAGAAATCCTAACAACTACTGGCATGTGGTGGTACCTTATTCCTCTATCTGATCTCCCAACGTTTAGCCATGCTCTGATCTGCATGCAGCTTGAGTTTGACATCGAAGAGTGGATTGTAAATCAATTGATGGCGTCCTCGAGCGATAGCCAACACCCACAATGGTAAACAGAGATTGCACGAGAGGCGGCCGACGGCGGCGGCAAAAGACGCCCTAGTCCATACCACGCGTGTACGCACGTTCAGATAACGGGGAAAGCTACAATCATCAAGTGACAACCTACATGCCTACATGGGCTATTTGACTTTGGCTTCCTGTAGTGTATCTGGTAGTAGTAGTAATTTACGTGTATATGGGCTAATGGTGCAATTAACTCCGGCCAATTAGCAGACGCACAGTACCTCCTACAAATCGTTGAGGGGGGCGAGCGATTGGCAGGGGTCTAGCCCCTGCTCGCCCCCCTTGTCTCCGCCCCTGCTGTCGGGACAAGTCCGGAGCTATCACCCCTCCTGGGTGATACCGCTAAACAGCCAGCCGCCACCGTAAGAACATCCGCGGGAGCTCTCCGGGCCCGCCCACCTTTCACAAAGGTCTCAAGTAAAGTCCATGTAACCGTGTGTCCAAAACATCAAGGTGGAAAACCCGAGGAATCACCCTCGACGAATTCCACTCGATGTGTCCGTCAAGGCGAACTATGAGGAATCACCCCCGAGGTTCACACTTGAGGGGTTACACGACAGAGTCGTATCGGGAATGGAGAAAGAGGAATCACCCTCGATGACCACGACCGAATAGCTACACTACAGAGTTATCATCATGAGTGCGTTACGAGGTTTCACCCTCGGCACCAAATAGTACCTCTGCAGAGTCGAGCAACAAAGGGGGGTGTGATGTGATGTGAAGTGTTGGGCTCCGGTCTTCGATCACGTTGCTCGAGTCACCGATGATGAAGCAGGGGTATAACAAGGACAGTCGGGCTTCGGTCTTCGATCACGTTGCTCGAGTCGTCGATGATGAAGCAGGGCAACAAGGATAGTCGGGGTCACTGATGGATCACTAGCCAGCCTATACTAAGCAGTTTAGCGTAGCATGTAGGTAACAATACCAGGTACAAAAGCAGGCTATGCATCAGAATATGATCAATCAATAACAGTAGCAAAATCTAATGCAAGCATGAGAGAGAATGGAATGGGTGATATCAGGATGATCAAAGGGGGAGGCTTGCCTGGAAGCTCTGTTGAAACGGAAGTAGGGTCGTCGTCGACGTAGTCGATCACCAGGGCATCAACAGGAGTCTCGGGGTCTACCGGAGAGAATAGGTGGGAAGAAACAATAAATACATAGCACACAGATGCAATACACATGCACGACATGGCAATAAGCGGTGCTAGGGGTGTTCTAACGCAGTACTACACCATACCGGTGAAGGGGGAAAACAACCGCGAAAGCATTCCCGGTGTTAGGCATTTTCGGACAGACGAACCGGAGGGGATTGTTCCATGTTCACTATGCTAGGGATGTGTGGCGGATGAACGGATCGCATATTCGGATTCGTCTCGTCGTTACGAGCAACTTTCATCTATAAATCTTTTTCATCCGAGTTACAGATTATTTTATATGATTTTTCAAAGTTTTATTAATATTCTGTAAGTATTATTAATTCGAAATTAAATAGAAAACACTAAGTGTACCCAGCCATGTGCTAGCCACAGAGGCTGACTGGTGGGGTCCAGGGTGGGTCCAGTCAACAGGTTGACCTGGTCAATGTTTAACTGGTCAACCTATTACTATTCAGCGGGGCCCAGGTGTCATAGACTCATTAGTTAATTAATTAAAGTTTCAACTAATCCGGTGGTTAGGCTAATTAACCTATTTAGTTAGGTTAATTAATTACTGGATTAATTACATAATTATTTATATTATTTATTTATTTTAATTCTTTTTTAATGGGGCAGGCCCCCTGTGTCATAGGCCCAGGGGCCATATCGGGCGCCGGGCGTGCGCAACGGGCGCTGGGCGCTCGTGCCCGAGGGGTTCCATGCCCCGGGCGAGGCCGTAGCCTCGACGGGGCCAGCGGGGTGCCGGCGCGGCATGGCCGGCCGGAGCAGGCGCGGAGGCGGTGGGCGGCCGGCGGCGCGGTCAGAGGGAGGGGGAGGCGACCGACGCGAGGAGCAGCTGGCCGCGGCGGCGGCCCCGGGCAGGGAGCAGGGCGGGCAAGGCTAGCAAACGTGCGACAGGCGGGGGCGCGTGCGTGGGAGGCCGTGCGGGGGGCAACGACGCGGGTCGATGCAACGGCTCGCGCGGGGCGGGTGTAGGATCAAAAGTATGTCTAGAGGGGGGGGGGATTAGACTACTTGACAATATAAAAAATCTGCCTTTTGATCATGCAATGTTTTTGGCAGTTTCACAATTAAGATCAATTCAAGTATCACCCTACACATGCAATTCTAGAGTAATGGCAGCGGAAAGTAAATTGCACATGTAAAAGAGAGGTGGAGAAGATCAAACGCAGTTTGGTGACACGAAGATTTTTGTCGTGGTTCCGATAGGTGGTGCTATCGTACATCCACGTTGATGGAGACTTCAACCCACGGAGGGTAACGGCTGTGCGAGTCCACGGAGGGCTCCACCCACGAAGGGTCCACGAAGAAGCAACCTTGTCTATTCCATCATGGCCTACGCCCACGGAGGACTAGCCTTACTCGGGGTAGATCTTCACGAAGTAGGCGATCTCCTTGCCCTTACAAACATCTTGGTTCAACTCCACATCTCAAAGACGGAGGCTCCCAAGCGACACCTAACCAATCTAGGAGGCACCACCCTCCAAAAGGTAATATATGGTGTTGATGATGATGAACTCCTTGCTCTTGTGCTTCAAATGATAATTGAAGGAAATATGCCCTAGAGGCAATAATAAAGATGTTATTTGTATTTCCTTATATCATGATAAATGTCTTTTATTCATGCTAGAATTGTATTAACCGGAAACTTAGTACATGTGTGGATACATAGACAAAACAGTATGTCCCTAGTATGCCTCTACTAGACTAGCTCATTGATCCAAGATGGTTATGTTTCCTAGCCATAGACATGAGTTGTCATTTGATCAACGGGATCACATCATTAGGAGAATGATGTGATGGACAAGACCCATCCGTTAGCATAGCACTATGATCGTTTAGTTTAACTGCTATTGCTTTCTTCATGACTTATACATGTTCCTACGACTATGAGATTATGCAACTCCCGAATACCGTAGGAACACCTTGTGTGCTATCAAACGTCACAACGTAACTGGGTGATCATAAAGATGCTCTACAGGTGTCTCCGAAAGTATTCGTGGTGTTGGCATAGATCAAGATTAGGATTTGTCACTCCGAGTGTCGGAGAGGTATCTCTGGGCCCTCTCGGTAACACACATCACAATAAGCCTTGCAAGCAAAATACTAATGAGTTAGTCACGAGATGATGTGTTACGGAACGAGTAAAGAGACTTGCCGGTAACGAGATTGAACTAGGTATAAAGATACCGACGATCGAATCTCGGGCAAGTAACATACCGTTTGACAAAAGGAACAACGTATGTTGTTATGCGGTTCTGACCGATAAAAGATCTATAATATGTAGGAGCCAATATGAACATCCAGGTTCCGCTATTGGTTATTGACCGGAGATGAGTCTCGGTCATGTCTACATAGTTCTCGAACCCGTAGGGTCCGCACGCTTAACGTTTGATGACGATCGGTATTATGAGTTTATGAGTATTGATGTACCGAAGGTAGTTCGGAGTCCCGGATGAGATCACGGACATGACGAGGAGTCTCGGAATGTCCGAGACATAAAGATTGATATATTGGACGGCTATATTCGGACACCGGAAGTATACCGGAAAAGTTTCGGATTTATCGGGAATGCCGGAGGGGGTTACCGGAACCCCCTATGAGAGGGGATGGTCCATAGTGGGCCTAAAGGGAAAGAGAGAGGCAGCCCATAGGGCTGGCCGGCGCCCCCACCTAGGGTTCCTAGTTGGACTAGGATTGGGGGGGGGGCGCCACCTCTCCTATTCCTTTCCCCCTTCTTCCTTTCGGTGAATCCTACTAGGAATAGGATTGCAATCCTATTCCTAGTAGGACTCCTTCCCTAGCCACACCAGGAAGGGCCGGCCGGCCTCCCTCCACTGCTCCTTTATATACGGGGGCAAGGGGGCACCCAAAGACACACAAGTTGAATTGTTTTAGCCGTGTGCGGTGCCCCCCTCCACAGAATCACACCTCGGTCATACCGTCGCGGAGCTTAGGCGAAGCCCTGCGCCGGTGAACACATCATATCCGTCACCACGCCGTCGTGCTGACGAAACTCTCCCGTGAAGCTCAACTGGATCAAGAGCTCGTGGGACGTCATCAAGCTGAACGTGTGCTGAACGCGGAGGTTCCGTACGTTCGGTGCTTGATCGGTTGGATCGCGAAGAAGTTCGACAACATCAACCGCGTCACTTGACGCTTCCGCTCCCGGTCTACGAGGGTATGTAGACACACTCTTCCCTCTCATTGCTATGCATCTGGTAGATAGATCTTGCATGATCGTAGGAAATTTTTAAAATACTACGTTCCCCAACAGTGGCATCATGAGCCAGGTCTATGTGTAGATGATATGCACGAGTAGAACACAATGAGATTGTGGACGATACTAGTCATACTGCTTACCAGCATGTCATACTTTGCTTCGGCGGTATTGTGAGATGAAGCGGCCCGGACCGACATTACGCGTACGCTTACGCGAGACTGGTTTCACCGTTACGAGCACTCGTTGCTTAAAGGTGACTGGTGGGTGTCTGTCTCTCTCACTTTAGCTGAATCAAGTGTGGCTACGCCCGGTCCTTGTGAAGGTTAAAACAGCACATACTTGACGAAACATCGTTGTGGTTTTGTATGCGTAGGTAAGAACGGTTCTTGCTAAGCCCGTAGCAGCCACGTAAAACTTGCAACAAACAAAGTAGAGGACGTCTAACTTGTTTTTGCAGGGCATGTTGTGATGTGATATGGTCAAGACATGATGAGTTATACGGTTTTGTATGAGACGATCATGTTTTGTAAAGTTATCGGCAACTGGCAGGAGCCATATGGTTGTCGCTTTATTGTATGAAATGCAATCGCCATGTAATTGCTTTACTTTATCACTAAGCGGTAGCGATAGTCGTGGAAGCAATAGTTGGCGAGACGACAACGATGCTACGGTGAAGATCAAGGTGTCAAACCGGTGAAGAAGGTGATCATGACGGTGCTTTGAAGATGGAGATCAAAAGCACAAGATGATGATGGCCATATCATGTCACATATTTTGATTGCATGTGATGTTTATCTTATTATGCTTCTTATTTTGCTTAGAACGACGGTAGCATTATAAGATGATCCCTTACTAAATTTCAATGTATAAGTGTTCTCCCTGAGTATGCACCGTTGCGAAAGTTCGTCGTGCCGAGACACCACGTGATGATCGGGTGTGATAAGCTCTACGTTCAAATACAACGGGTGTAAGCCAGTTTTGCACACGCAGAATACTAGGGTTAAACTTGACGAGCCTAGCATATACAGATATGGCCTCGGAACACTGGAGACCGAAAGGTCGAGCGTGAATCATATAGTAGATATGATCAACATAAGATGTTCACCATTGAAAACTACTCCATCTCACATGATGATCGGACATGGTTTAGTTGATTTGGATCACGTGATCATTTAGATGACCAGAGGGATGTCTATCTAAGTGGGAGTTCTTTAAATTAATATGATTAATTTGAACTTTAATTTATCATGAACTTAGTCCTGATAGTTTTGCATATCTATGACGTTGTAGATCAATGGCCCGTGCTACCGTTCCTTTGAATTTTAATGCATTCCTAGAGAAAGCTAAGTTGAAAGATGATGGTAGCAATTACACGGACTGGGTCCGTAACCTGTGGATTATCCTCATTGCTGCACAGAAGAATTATGTCCTTGAAGCACCGCTAGGTGACAAGCCCCCTTCTGCTGATGCAGACGCTTTGAACGTCTGGCAATCACGGTCTGATGACTACACGATAGTTCAGTGTGCCATGCTTTCCGGCTTAGAACCGGGACTTCAACGACGTTTTGAACGTCATGGAGCATATGAGATGTTCCAGGAGTTGAAGTTAATATTTCAAGCAAATGCCCGAATTGAGAAATATGAGATTTCCAATAAGTTCTACAGCTGCAAAATGGAGGAGAATAGTTCTATCAGTGAACACTTGCTCAGAATGTCTGGGTACTACAATCATATGACTCAACTTGGTTGCAAAGTTGACGAGGATAGTGTTATTGATAGAGTTCTTCAATCACTGCCACCAAGCTATAAAGGCTTCTTGATGAACTATAACATGCAAGGGATGCAAAAGACAATTCCCGAGCTCTTCGCTATGCTCAAAGCTGCGGAGGTAGAAATCAAAAAGGAGCATCAAGTGTTGATGGTTAACAAGACCACTAGTTTCAAGAAAAAGGGCAAGGGAAAGAAAGGGAACTTCAAAAAGAATAACAAGTCAGTTGCTACTTCAACGAAGAAACCCAAATCTAGAGCCAAGCCTGAAACTGAGTGCTTCTACTGCAAGGGGACTGGACACTGGAAGCGGAACTGCCCCAAGTATTTGGCGGATAAGAAGGATGGCAAGATGAACAAAGGTATATGTGATATACATGTTATTGATGTGTACCTTACTAATGCTCGTAGTAGTACCTGGGTATTTGATACCGGTTTGGTTGCTAATATTTGTAACTCGAAACAGGGACTACAGATTAAACGAAGATTAGCTAAGGACGAGGTGACGATGCGCGTGGGAAACGGTTCCAAAGTCGATGTGATCGCCGTCGGCACGCTACCTCTACATCTACCTTCGGGATTAGTTTTAGACCTAAATAATTGTTATTTGGTGCCAGCGTTAAGCATGAACATTATATCTGGATCTTGTTTATTGCGAGACGGTTATTCATTTAAATCAGAGAATAATGGTTGTTCCATTTTTATGAATAATATCTTTTATGGTCATGCACCCTTGAAGAGTGGTCTATTCTTATTGGATCTCGATTGTAGTGATACACATATTCATAATATTGAAACCAAAAGATGCAAGGTTAATAATGATAGTGCAACTTATTTGTGGCACTGCCGTTTAGGTCATATTGGTGTAAAACGCATGAAGAAACTCCATAAAAATGGACTTTTGGAATCACTTGATTATGAATCACTTGGTGCTTGCGAACCATGCCTCATGGGCAAGATGACTAAAACTCCGTTCTCTGGAACCATGGAGCGAGCAACAGATTTGTTGGAAATCATACATACTGATGTATGTGGACCAATGAGTGTTGATGCTCGCGGCGGGTATCGTTATTTTCTGACCTTCACTGATGATTTGAGCAGATATGGGTATATCTACTTAATGAAACACAAGTCTGAAACATTTGAAAAGTTCAAAGAATTTCAGAGTGAAGTAGAGAATCGTCGTAACAAGAAAATAAAGGTCCTACGATCTGATCGTGGAGGAGAATATTTGAGTTACGAGTTTGGTCTTCATTTGAAACAATGTGGAATAGTTTCACAACTCACGCCACCTGGAAAACCACAGCGTAATGGTGTGTCCGAACATCGTAACCGTACTTTATTGGATATGGTGTGATCTATGATGTCTCTTACCGATTTACCACTATCGTTTTGGGGTTATGCTTTAGAGACAGCTGCATTCACGTTAAATAGGGCACCATCTAAATCCGTTGATACGACACCTTATGAACTATGGTTTGGCAAGAAACCAAAGTTGTCGTTTCTTAAAATTTGGGGCTGCGATGCTTATGTGAAAACACTTCAACCTGATAAGCTCGATCTCAAGTCGGAAAAATGTGTCTTCATAGGATACCCAAAAGAGACTGTTGGGTACACCTTCTATCACAGATCCGAAGGCAAAATATTCGTTGCTAAGAACGGATCCTTTCTAGAAAAAGAGTTTCTCTCGGAAGAAGTGAGTGGGAGGAAAGTAGAACTTGATGAGGTAATTGTACCTTCTCCCATATTGGAAAGTAATACATCACAGGAAATTGTTCCAGTGATTCCTACACCAATTAGTGAGGAAGTTGATGATAATGATCATGAAACTTCGGATCAAGTTTCTGCTGAACGTCGTAGATCAACCAGAGTACGTTCCGCACCAGAGTGGTACGGCAACCTAGTTCTGGAAATCATGTTACTAGACCATGATGAACCTACGAACTATGAGGAAGCGATGATGAGCCCAGATTTCGCAAAATGGCTTGAAGCCATGAAATCTGAGATGGGATCCATGTATGAGAACAAAGTGTGGACTTTGGTTGACTTGCCCGATGATCGGCAAGCCATCGAAAATAAATGGATCTTCAAGAGGAAGACCGACGCAGACGGTAATATTACTGTTTACAAAGCTCGACTTGTTGCGAAAGGTTTTCGACAATTCAAGGAGTTGACTACGATGAGACTTTCTCACCTGTAGCGATGCTTAAGTCTGTCCGAATCATGTTAGCAATTGCCGCATTTTATGATTATGAAATCTGGCAAATGGATGTCAAAACTGCATTCCTAAATGGATATCTCAAAGAAGAGTTGTATATGATGCAACCAGAAGGTTTTGTCGATCCAAAAGGTGCTAACAAAGTATGCAAGCTCCAGCGATCCATCTATGGACTGGTGCAAGCATCTCGGAGTTGGAATATACGCTTTGATGAGGTGATCAAAGCATATGGTTTTATACAGACTTTTGGAGAAGCCTGTATTTACAAGAAAGTGAGTGGGAGCTCTGTAGCATTTTTAATATTATATGTAGATGACATATTGTTGATTGGAAATGATATAGAATTTCTGGATAGCATAAAAGGATATTTGAATAAAAGTTTTTCAATGAAAGACCTCGGTGAAGCTGCTTATATATTAGGTATCAAGATCTATAGAGATAGATCAAGATGCTTAATTGGACTTTCACAAAGCACATACCTTGATAAGATTTTGAAGAAGTTCAAAATGAATCAGTCAAAGAAAGGGTTCTTGCCTGTTTTACAAGGTATGAAGTTGAGTAAGACTCAATGCCCGACCACTGCAGAAGATAGAGAGAAAATGAAAGTCATTCCCTATGCATCAGCCATAGGATCTATCATGTATGCAATGCTGTGTACCAGACCTGATGTGTGCCTTGCTATAAGTCTAGCAGGGAGGTACCAAAGTAATCCAGGAATGGATCACTGGACAGCGGTCAAAAACATCCTAAAGTATCTGAAAAGAACAAAGGATATGTTTCTCGTATATGGAGGTGACAAAGAGCTCGTCGTAAACGGTTACGTCGATTCTAGCTTTGACACTGATCCGGATGACTCAAAGTCACAAACCGGATATGTATTTTTCTTGAACGGTGGAGCTGTCAGCTGGTGCAGTTCCAAGCAGATCGTCGTGGCGGGATCTACGTGTGAAGCGGAATACATAGCTGCTTCGGAAGCAGCAAATGAAGGAGTCTGGATGAAGGAGTTCATATCCGATCTAGGTGTAGTACCTAGTGCATCGGGTCCAATGAAAATCTTTTGTGACAACACTGGAGCCATAGCCTTGGCGAAGGAATCCAGGTTTCACAAGAGAACAAAGCACATCAAAAGACGCTTCAATTCCATCCGCGATCTAGTCAAGGAGGGAGACATAGAGATTTGCAAAATACATACGGATCTGAATGTTGCAGACCCGTTGACTAAGCCTCTTCCACGGGCAAAACATGATCAGCACCAAGACTCCATGGGTGTGAGGATCATCACTTTGTAATCTAGATTATTGACTCTAGTTCAAGTGGGAGACTGAAGGAAATATGCCCTAGAGGCAATAATAAAGATGTTATTTGTATTTCCTTATATCATGATAAATGTCTTTTATTCATGCTAGAATTGTATTAACCGGAAACTTAGTACATGTGTGGATACATAGACAAAACAGTATGTCCCTAGTATGCCTCTACTAGACTAGCTCATTGATCAAAGATGGTTATGTATCCTAGCCATAGACATGAGTTGTCATTTGATCAACGGGATCACATCATTAGGAGAATGATGTGATGGACAAGACCCATCCGTTAGCATAGCACTATGATCGTTTAGTTTTACTGCTATTGCTTTCTTCATGACTTATACATGTTCCTATGACTATGAGATTATGCAACTCCCGAATACCGTAGGAACACCTTGTGTGCTATCAAACGTCACAACGTAACTGGGTGATCATAAAGATGCTCTACAGGTGTCTCCGAAAGTATTCGTGGTGTTGGCATAGATCAAGATTAGGATTTGTCACTCCGAGTGTCGGAGAGGTATCTCTGGGCCCTCTCGGTAACACACATCACAATAAGCCTTGCAAGCAAAAGACTAATGAGTTAGTCACGAGATGATGTGTTACGGAACGAGTAAAGAGACTTGCCGGTAACGAGATTGAACTAGGTATAAAGATACCGACGATCGAATCTCGGGCAAGTAACATACCGTTTGACAAAAGGAACAACGTATGTTGTTATGCGGTTCTGACCGATAAAAGATCTTCGTAGAATATGTAGGAGCCAATATGAACATCCAGCTTCCGCTATTGGTTATTGACCGGAGATGAGTCTCGGTCATGTCTACATAGTTCTCGAACCCGTAGGGTCCGCACGCTTAACGTTTGATGACGATCGGTATTATGAGTTTATGAGTATTGATGTACCGAAGGTAGTTCGGAGTCCCGGATGAGATCACGGACATGACGAGGAGTCTCGGAATGTCCGAGATATAAAGATTGATATATTGGACGGCTATATTCGGACACCGGAAGTATACCGGAAAAGTTTCGGATTTATCGGGAATGCCGGAGGGGGTTACCGGAACCCCCTATGAGAGGGGATGGTCCATAGTGGGCCTAAAGGGAAAGAGAGAGGCAGCCCATAGGGCTGGCCGGCGCCCCCACCTAGGGTTCCTAGTTGGACTAGGATTGGGGGGGGGGGGCGCCACCTCTCCTATTCCTTTCCCCCTTCTTCCTTTCGGTGAATCCTACTAGGAATAGGATTGCAATCCTATTCCTAGTAGGACTCCTTCCCTAGCCGCACCAGGAAGGGCCGGCCGGCCTCCCTCCCCTGCTCCTTTATATACGGGGCCAAGGGGGCACCCAAAGACACACAAGTTGAATTGTTTTAGCCGTGTGCGGTGCCCCCCTCCACAGAATCACACCTCGGTCATACCGTCGCGGAGCTTAGGCGAAGCCCTGCGCCGGTGAACACATCATATCCGTCACCACGCCGTCGTGCTGACGAAACTCTCCCGTGAAGCTCAACTGGATCGAGAGCTCGTGGGACGTCATCAAGCTGAACGTGTGCTGAACGCGGAGGTGCCGTACGTTCGGTGCTTGATCGGTTGGATCGCGAAGAAGTTCGACAACATCAACCGCGTCACTTGACGCTTCCGCTCCCGGTCTACGAGGGTATGTAGACACACTCTTCCCTCTCATTGCTATGCATCTGGTAGATAGATCTTGCGTGATCGTAGGAAAATTTTAAAATACTACGTTCCCCAACAATAATCTCCCCAACACTCAACTCTCCTCACTGATATGGCTGTGGTGGAAGAAAGGATTGAGTGGAAAGCAACTTGGGAAGGCTAGAAATCAAGTTTCATATGGTAGGAATGGAATGGCTTGATCTCAACACAAGGGTAGGTGGTTCTCTTCTCAGAAAGTGTATGGTAGGAGTGGTAGACTTTCTGATGGCTCTCCTCACGAATGAAGAGGGGGTGGAGGGGTATATATAGCCTCCACACAAAATCCAACCGTTACACACATATTTGACCAATCTCGGTGAGACCGAAGTGAAAACTCGGTCAGACCGAAAGTTCAAATATAGTGAACGTTGGGATTTTCGGTGGGACCGAAAATACCATCTCGGTGTGTCCGAAGTGAGTCAAAGGTTGGAGCTTGCCATCTCGGTGGGACCGAAATTAACAACTCGGATATTCCGAAGTGATGTCAATTGGTTACAGAAGGTTGGCAGTCCATTTTCGGTGAGACCGAAACTCAAAATCGGATGGACCGAGAAATTAGGGTTTGGAAGAATAACTGAGGTGGTTCATCTTGGTGGGACTGAGTTTGCAGAATCGGTTTGTCCGAGATTACTTATGAGTGTGTTAAGTAGTGAAGAGTGCTGATAGTTGAGGGAGCTAGATCACCAAGTACTTGAGCAACCAGATCATTAACACAACCTCATCCCCTTTTAATAGTATTGGCTTTTCCTATGGACTCAATGTGATCTTTGATCACTAAACCAAAAATGGAGTCTTGAGCTTTTGCCAATGCTTGTCTTAGCATTTTGAGGGGTCCACTTCTTCAGACATTTCCATACCCATATCATCGAACTTCTCTGAAATGATTCTCAAGTAAATATTAGTTCAATGATATATATGTTGTTATTAATTACCAAAACCACCCGGGGATTAGTTGCACTTTCAGCGGGTGCTCGCCGGGCGAGCGGGCGGTAGCTGCAGGGGCAACGGGGAGCGGCGACCGTGTACGGGCGACGGCGAGGAACGTCCTACGGGGCATGCGGGAGTGAGTGAGCGCGTGCGGGGCATCCAATGGCGAGGCTAGCACGGAGACGGATAGGGGGAAATGGAGGACGAGGCCGACGGCCTCACCATCGTTGTAGAGGAACACTGGCGAGGCTCGATGGAGCCGCGGCTGAGGAGGAGGTCGGGGACGGCGTGGTGAGGTGGTGCCTTTCGGCGACTGCGTCGGCGAGCTGAGGCAGAGGCGGTGACGGGGCAGGGCGACACTGAGGACGAGCGCCGGCATCGAGGCGCGGGGCAGTTGCCCCCACCCGATCCAGATGGGGAAGGATGAGGGAGAGGTGGATCGGGGAAGTGGGATGGCAGTGGTTAGGTTACGGGGAGGGGTCATATAGGCAGTGGAGGTGCGGGGTGGGCCGGCCTAGCCGGCTGAAAGGCCAGCTGGGCCAGGAGGCCCATTGGGGGGGGGGGGTTTATCTTTCTTTTATTTTATTTTTCTTTGTTGTTGTTGTTTATCTTTTGTTTTTGAATTATTTTGTGCATTTAAAGCTTTTATAGAAAAGTGACCTCTTCACCAATAATTCCAAATGAATATTTGCAACAAGATGAACATTTTAGTTTGCACGTTTGACAACATTTGAATTTGGACAATAAACTTGGGTTTTAATTTGAACTGGTTTGAACCAAAGTGATTTCTAGCAATAGTAAAAGCGACGACGTGGCATCATTAGCACAGGAGTACTGTAGCTTAATTATCCGGGCGTTACAGCCTCGCCGCCGCCCCCTTCCCCAAGTCGCAGCCCCCTTGCCCCCTATATAAGCCGCCGCCCCCTCCCCGTCTCCCCTCCACCACCACCGCCGCCGAGCCAGTCGCCCCGCAACCGAGCTCCTCCGCCACCGCACGCCACAGTCGCCGCCGCCGTTAGCCGCCGCCACCGCCGTTGCCGCCCGCAACCCGCCGTCGCAACCCGCTCCGCAACCGGCCGCCTGACCCATTAAGGTAACCGCCAGTTTTTTAGACCGTTCGGTTTTTCTAAAAAAAGACCCTAGATCTATTTTTTTAATAGACCGGTTCGTTTTTTTCCGGTTTAGTTAGTTAGCGGACGTTCGTCCATACGTTCGTTTGAACGAATACTGTTCACCTGTTAGTCACAGATTACGAACGTTCATTCGTTAGCCTATTCGGGAGTTTTCTTTTTCGGGGATTTTTCCGCGATTATTTTCGATCGCGATTTCTGCCCTGATTTTGTTTCTAGTTTTTCTTTTCGCTCAAGAGTCGGAATCAGGCGATTTAAAAGCCCAGATCTTCATCTCGACGCCCTCATTCCGTTTAACCAACTTGAACAAGGTTTTGCTACTGTAAAATTTGACCTTAGACCAATCTAGAAAACGGATCTTGTTTCTTTCGCAGTTTGAGTTTTGTTGCTCCGTTTGATTTGATTCTTTTTGCAAACTGGAGTTCTTAAGTTGAACTTTATGGTTAGATCTTCTTATTTGGAGTTCTGTTTGTGCATCTTTGCTTGTTTGCTTATGTATGCTATTGTTTGCTCGCGATAGAATTCCCGGAGTGCGAAGCGTGCTACTACGAGTCTCTAGGTTTTGCGAATCATTAGCAAGGCAAGTAACACTTTGATCATACCCTTTATTATCCAGTTTTTATGCATTAGATCAAACCCTCACACAATGCATGAGCAGGATCTATTAACTTGTGGGTCTGGGAAGTAGATTGAGGTAGAACCTATTACCTGCATTATTTTCAAACCCATGGGAGTTACTTCTACATTATGCTTAGGTTGACATGCTATGATTGTAGACGTGGTTTGGGTTTGAGAGAATATCCATGACAGATGTGAGTTGTTAATTAATGGTTCAACTTAAGGTGTCTACTTGAATACACATCTGGGTGGATTTGTTGCAGGGCACCTGGAGAATCCAGTGCTGTCCTAGGAAATCTCGGGGGTACCATGTGATTATCCTATGGAATGCCACCCAGGCTCAAAGGGATCATAAAACTATTCATGCTAGAAACTTCCGTGTGCAGCCACAATGCCATTATGGGCTCTGGCATAGTATGAGTAAGTTGTGTGAGCTCTTTCAGTGGTGGACTAGCAGATGTAGGGGAAAGTAGGTGTATCGGTCCACCCGGGGTAAAGAGTGAATGCTTCTGAAAGACTGTGTCTCGGTCATCCGTTTCTCAAACACCATGCAGTGCGAGAAATCCAACGGAGGAGATCGAGTCTTGTGGGGAAAAGTGCACAAACCTCTGCAGAGTGTACAAACTAATCATGATTAGCCGTGTCCCCGGTTATGGACAATCTTGAGTATCTGGTACTTGAATTATTGGTTGATCTCATCACTCTAAAATTAATTTGTTGGGTTAATGATGACTACTTTAATTGGGATTGAGTTGGAGGTACCTTCTCAATGATGTTTCAACTACCATGATAGTTAAAATAAAATTTATTCCGTTGTTGTAGGGAAAAAATGGCTTTACACAAAAACTTTAACCTTAGAACCTCCACCAGCCAAATATGCATATCGTGTTATCCTTTATTCTGTTACTTGCTCTACTGTGTTATCTTGCCAGCATATTCCATGTGCTGACCCATTTCGGGCTGCAACATGTTACGTTGCAGACTTTTCAAACTAGGAGTAAGACGTGCTAGGTCGTTTGTCATGCACTCAGCTATGCCGTTGGAGTTGATGGACTCACTTATCTTCCAAGCCTTCCGCTGTTATTTTGTTAGATGGCCTTATGCCATAGAATTTTGTAATAAGTTCTCTTTTGAGACATCTGATGTAATAAGTGTGTGATTGCCACTCTTTTATAAATCCTTCAAGTATTGTGTGTGTCAGCATTACCGATCCAGGGATGACACAGAACACAGAGACTTCGGTCCATTCGGATCGTGGTCGCTACATGCCAAGTGCTAGTTGATGTTTTTTACATCGCAGGAAATCAATACCAAACAGAGTCCAAACGCAGCGAAACTTTTTGTGGATTTTTTTGGACCAGAAGACATCTAGTGTGCCAAAGAAGCACCGGGGGGGGCTCCGAGGGGAGCACAACCCACCAGGGTGCACCAGGAGGCCCAGGCGCGCCCTGGTGGGTTGTCCCCACCTCGGGTGCCCCCAGACCGCCTCTTTTCTTTATAAATACCCTAATATTCCAGAAACCCTAGGGGTGTCGACGAAAATCAATTCTAGCCGCCGCAGAGTCCGGAACCATCAGATCCAATCTAGACACCATCACGGAGGGGGTTCACCACTTCCATTGGTGCCTCTCTGATGATGCGTGAGTAGTTCCTTGTAGATCTACGGGTCCGTAGTTAGTAGCTAGATGGTTTCCTCTCTCTCGTTTTATTATCAATACAATGGTCTCTTGGAGATCCATATGATGTAACTCCTTTTGCGGTGTGCAGGGCCGGTCCTGGCATTTTAGGGGCCCGGGGCGAAACCAAAATCCAGGGGCCTTTGAACTTTCAAAAACTATTTTCGGTGTAAACTTTGTGCAACTTTAAGATTTCGCTTGTACACCATACTGGTAGCAAATCATGTAGGATTGATTATCGTTTTCCATAGAAGAATTATTGTTCAATTACTTCATGTTCTTCTTATTTTATTGCCACACCAACTAGTCCTAATTAATCCGACAGAATCAACCACTTAGTCATATATTGGGTTGTGTATTACATTTTGTAGGTATTTTTCAGAATCAAAAAATGAATATAATTTCGCATTGCAAGTGCATACAAACACTACCTTTCATCAAACAGTTTTACTCAGCCAAGATACAAAATGCTGAAAACTACAAAACTTTCCTTGCATCAAGAGTTTACATGGTATCTTACATACCTGGATGTGGCAGTCCGGAAATGTAACACTCATCCTTGTACAAATCCTTGAAACTGTTAACAGGCTTCCACGCCTGGTTCTGAGGATTGAAGACCATGATCAAGGCGACCATCGTTTTTATAGTTATGTCGTTCTATGCAACATACTACGGCAGACAAAAGCCTTCACCCTGTCAAGCAAAAGATCTAGGGCATAAGTTAGGGCAAAATCGTTAAGAAAAAGGACGTCTTATTTGAAATCGTTGACGGAAGGTGTAGGCTGCAGCTGCGGCAACGATGTGCCTTGGTGTGGCATGGCTATCTAGCCTATGATGCATGGCGGACGCTAGTGGCTGCAGGCAATTAGGTTTCCAAGAGATCATGCGAAAAATAGGAGGTGAACAACCTTTAGACGATGATGGACGATGGTCATCGTGCGTGGTCAGTGTGGGTGATCAATCACACGTAACATAGGCTCAATTATCACTTTTTTAGGAAGTAGATCCCAATCGTATTAACAAGGCAGATCACAAACCTAGGGGCCCCTCATTTTCGAGGGCCCGGGGCGGCCGCCCCCCTGCCCCCATCAGGGCGGGGCCAGGTGGTGTGTTTGTTGGGTTCCGATAAACTTTGAGTTTATGATCAGATCTATCTTTTTATCCATGAAAGTTATTTAAGTCTTCTTTGATCTCTTATATGCATGATTTCTTATAGCCTCGTATTTCTTCTCCGATATTTGGGTTTTGTTTGGCCAACTTAATATATTTATCTTGCAATGGGAAGTGGTGCTTTGTAGTGGGTTCGATCTTACGGTTCTTGATCCCAGTGAAAGAAAGGGAACCGACACGTATGTATCGTTGCTACGAAGGATAAAACGATGGGGTCTATTTCTACATAAATAGATCATGTCTGCATCATGTCATCGTTCTTATTGCATTACTCCGTTTTCCATGAACTTAATACACTAGATGCATGCTGGATAGCGGTCGATGTGTGGAGTAATAGTAGTAGATGCAGGCAGGAGTCGGTCTACTAATCTTGGACGTGATTCCTACATAATTATTATTGTGTGGATATCATCATGATTATTTGAAGTTCTATCAATTGCCCAATAGTAATTTGTTCACCCACCGTTTGCTATTTTCTTGAGAGAAGCCACTAGTGAAATCTACGGTCCCCGGGTCTCTTCTTTATATTATTTTCCTTTGCGATCTAATTCCTTTGCTTTTTATTTTATGATCTATTAAACCCAAAACCCAAAAATACCTTGCTGAAATTTATCTTATTTGGCGTTCGATCTATCAATATCTACAACTCTATCACGTCCGTTACCCGAAAGGGATTGCCAACCCCTTTTACACGTCGGGTTGCGAGTATTTGTTGTTTGTGTGCAGTTGCCGTTTATGTTGTGTTGCTTGGTTCTCCTACTGGTTCGATAACCTTGGTCTCATCACTAAGGGAAATACCTACCGCTGCTATACTGCATCATCCCTTCCTCTTTGGGGGAAATACCAACGTAGTTCTAGCAGACAGCAGTGCGCAACAAAAGGGACTTGTTTTTTGAACAAGAGTTCACAAAACATTCCATGAAAGAAAGTTGTTTCCGCCCTACCAATTTGCAAGCGACTGTGGCATCACCTCGATTCAAAAGAGGTGGTTGTTCATCCAACAAGAATGCAACAAGTATTGTGCCACACTTGAGAGCGTTGAAGCACGTCCCGTGAGTGGTCTTGGCATTGGGGACATGGCATGGTCTCTTATCTTTCGTTGCTACGGCCATGACTTGGGCCTTATATATGTTTGCATGTCCAATTGTTTTTGACAAGCCATTCACTCTTACGCATTGTTGGACACTCATCAATAATTGCCCTAAGTTCAAGGATCAATACCGTGAACTTCTAAGGAAGAGAGACAAGAAGACGGCCGCGTTGGCCGGAGGTGGAGATGGGGAGGCGTTGAAGAGGCCGAGGGGCAAGACCAACTCTAAGATGGACAACAAGCGTGATGCGTCATCCTTTGCCTTGCATGAGACTTGGCGCGACGTGATGTATCAAAAGGATGGTAGGGACGAGAAAAAGAGACAAAGCAAGGAGGAGCAAATGAAGCAATACCTAGAGCTTCAAATGAAGAAGCTTGAGATGGAGGAGGCGGCCAAGAAGGGGAAGATCGACATGGAGGAGGCGTCCCGGCAGAGGCAGCTTGACATCGAGCCCGCCCATCCCGCGGCCAGGCAGAGGCAGCTCGATGCTACATCTCGAGCTTGCGTTGTATTCCCTCGAAGAGGAAAGGGTGATGCAGCATAGTAGCGTAAGTATTTCCCTCAGTTTTTTAGAACCAAGGTATTAATTTAGTAGGAGACCACGCGCGAGTCCCTAGTACCTGCACAAACAAATAAGAACCTTGTAGCCAACGCGATAAAAGGGGTTGTCAATCCCTTCTCGGTCACTTACAAAAGTGAGATCTGATAGAGGTGATAAGATAATATTTTTGGTATTTTTGGTATAGAGAAAAAGTAAATAATGCAAAGTAAAGCAACAGCGAAAGAAATTGAAAAGTTGACGGGAAACTAATATGATAAAGATAGACCCGGGGGCCATATGTTTCACTAGTGGCTTCTCTCATGATAGCAGATTTCTACGGTAGGTGAACAAATTACTGTCGAGAAATTGATAGAAAAGCGCATAGTTATGAGAATATCTAGGCATGCTCATTGTATATAGGCATCATGTCCATGACAAGTAGACCGAAACGATTCTGCATCTACTACTATTACTCCACACATCGACCGCTATCCAGCATGCATCTAGAGTATTAAGTTCATAAGAACAGAGTAACGCCTTAAGCAAGATGACATGATGTAGAGGGATAAACTCAAGCAATATGATATAAACCCCATATTTTTATCCTCGATGGCAACAATACAATACATGCCTTGCTGTCCCTACTGTCACTGGGAAAGGATACCGCAAGATTGAACCCAAAGCCAAGCACTTCTCCCATTGCAAGAACTATAGATCTAGTAGGCCAAACCAAACCGATAATTCGAAGAGACTTGCAAGGATATTTAAATCATGCATAAAAGATTTCAGAAAAAATCCAATATTGTTCATAGAAAATCTTGATCATAAACCCACAATTCATCGGATCTCGACAAACACACCGCAAAAGAAATTACATCGAATAGATCTCCTCGAAGATCGAGGAGAACTTTGTATTGAGATCCAAAGAGAGAGAAGAAGCCATCTAGCTAATAACTATGGACCCGAAGGTCTGTGGTAAACTACTCACAACTCATCGGAGGGGCTATGGTGTTGATGTAGAAGCCCTCTGTGATCGATGGCCCCTCCGGTGGAGCTCCGGAAAAGACCCCAAGATGGGATCTCACGGGTACAGAAGGTTGAGGTGGTGGAATTAGGGTTTCGTGGTCGTCCTCGATAGTTTCAGGGTACATAGGTATATATAGGAGGAAGTGGGACGTTAGGGAAGCAACAGGGGGCCATGAGGGTGGCGGGCGCGCCTACCCCCTGGGCGCGCCCCCTGCCCTCGTGGCCGCCTCTCTCGCTTCCTGGCGTGTACTCGAAGTCTTCTGTGTTGATATCGTTCCAAAAATAGCTATCCCGAAGGTTTCAATCCGTTTGGACTTTGTTTAATATTCCTTTTCTGCGAAACACAGAAATAGGCAAAAAATGCAATTGGCACTGGGCCTTGGGTTAGTAGGTTAGTCCCAAAAATAATATAAAAGTGTATAATAAAGCCCATTAAACATCCAAAACAGAATATATAATAGCATGGATCGATCAAAAATTATAGATATGTTGGAGATGTATCAAGCATCCCCAAGCTTAATTCATGCTCGTCCTCAGTAGGTAAATGATAAAAATGGAATTTTTGATGTGGAATGCTAACCAACATAATTCTCAATGTAATTTTCTTTATTGTGGCTTGAATGTTCAGATCCGAAAGATTCATGACAAAAGTTTAATATTGACATAAGAATAATAATACTTCAAGCATACTAACAGAGCAATCATGTCTTCTCAAAATAACATGGCAAAAGAAAGTTATCCCTACAAAATCATATAGTGTGGCTATGCTCTATCTTCATCACACAAAATATTTAAATCATGCACAACCCCGGTTTCAGCCAAGCAATTGTTTCACACTTCAAATGTTTTCAAACTTTTCAACTTTCACGCAATACATGAGCGTGAGCCATGGATATATCACTATAGGTGGAATGGAGTGGTGGTTGTGGAGAAGACAAAAGAGGAAGATAGTCTCACATCAACTAGGCGTATCAATGGGCTATGGAGATGCCCATCAATAGATATCATTGTGAGTGAGTAGGGATTGCCATGCAACGGATGCACTAGAGCTATCAGTGTATGAAAGCTCAACAAGGGAAACTAAGTGGGTGTGCATCCAACTCGCTTGCTCACGAAGACCTAGGGCATTTTGAGGAAGCCCATCATTGGAATATACAAGCCAAGTTCTATAATGAAAATTCCCACTAGTATATGAAAGTGACAAAATGAGAGACTCTCTATCATGAAGATCATGGTGCTACTTTGAAGCACAAATGTGGAAAAAGGATAGTAGCATTGTCCCTTCTCTCTTTTTTCTCATTTTTTCTCTCTTTTTTCTTTGGGCCCTTTGTCTTTTTTTCTCTCCCTTTTTTATGGCCTCTTTTTTCTTTTTTCTTTCGTCTGGAGTCTCATCCCAACTTGTGGGGGAATCATAGTCTCCATCATCCTTTCCTCACCGGGACAATGTTCTACTAATGAATCATCACACTTTTATTTACTTACAACTCGAAGCTAGAACAAAATATGACTCTATGTGAATGCCTTCGGTGGCATACCGGGATGTAATATGAATCAAGAGTGACATGTATGAAATTTATGAACGGTGGCTTTGCCAAAAATACAATGTCAACTACATGATCATGCATGGCAATATGCCAATGATGAAGCATGTCATAATAAACAGAACGGTGGAAAGTTGCATGGCAATATATCTCGGAATGGCTATGTAAATGCCATAATAGGGTAGGTATGGTGGCTGTTTTGAGGAAGGTATATGGTGGGTGTATGGTACCGGCGAAAATTGCGCGATACAAGAGAGGCTAGCAATGGTGGAAGGGTGAGAGTGCGTATAATCCATGGACTCAACATTAGTCATAAAGAACTCATATACTTATTGTAAAAATCTATGAGTTATCAAAACAAAGTATTCAACGCATGCTCCTAGGGGAAGGGTTGGTAGGAGTTAACCATCGCGCGATCCCGACCTCCACACAAAGGATGACAATCAATAAATACATCATGCTCCAACTTCATCACATAACGGTTCGCCATACGTGCATGCTACGTGAATCACAAACTTTAACACAAGTGTTTCTCAAATTCATAATTACTCCACTAGCATGACTCTAATATCACCATCCTCATATCTCAAAACAATCATCAAGTATCAAACTTCTCATCATATTCAATGCACTTTATGTGAAAGTTTTTACTATACCCATCTCGGATGCCTATCATATTAGGACTAATTTTATAACCAAAGCACATTACCATGCTGTTCTAAAAGACTCTAAAAATAATATAAGTGAAGCATGAGAGATCCATAGTTTCTTCAAAATAAAACCACCACCATGCTCTAAAACATATAAGTGAAGCACTAGAGCAAAACAATCTAGCTCAAAAGATATAAGTGAAGATCATAGAGTATTCTAATAAATTCCAATTCATTTGTATCTCTCTCAAAAGGTGTGTCCAGCAGGGATGATTGTGGTAAACTAAAAAGCAAAGACTCAAATCATACATGACGCTCCAAGCAAAACACATATCATGTGGTGAATAAAAATATAGCCTCAAGCAAAGTTACAGATAGACGAAGACGAAAGAGGGGATGCCTTCCCGGGGCATCCCCAAGCTTAGGCTTTTGGTTGTGTTTGAATTTTACCTTAGGGTGCCTTGGGCATCCCAATCTTAGGCTCTTGCCACTCTTTGTTCCATAGTCCATCAAATCCTTACCCAAAACTTGAAAATTTCACAACATAAAACTTAGCCAAAAATCTCATGAGTTCCGTTAGTATAAGAAAACAAACCACCACTCAAAGGTACTGTAATGAACTCATTATTTTTTATATTTGTGTAAAACCTATTGTATTCCAACTTCTCTATGATTCATACCCCCGATACTACTCATAGATTCATCAAAATAAGCAAACAACACACGAAAAACAGAATCTTTCAAAAACAGAACAATCTGTAGCAATGTGTAACTTTCGAATACTTCTGTAACTCTTATTTTTTTGAAATTAATTGGTGGACGTGAGGAATTTGTCTATTACTCATCTGCAAAAATAATCAACTAAAAATCACTCTCCAGTAAAAATGGTAGCTAATCTCGTGAGTGCTAAAGTTTCTGTTTTCTACACCATGATCACATAAACTTCACCCAAGTCTTCCCAAAGGTTCTACTTGGCACAAACACTAATTAATACACAAAACCACATCTAAACATAAGCTATATGCATTATTTATTCCTAAACAGAAGAAAAATAAAATAAAATAAAATTGGGTTGCCTCCCAACAAGTGCTATCGTTTAAAGCCGCTAGCTAGGCACGTTACAAGGATTGATCTAGGTATTGCCATCTTTGGTAGGCAATTCTTCAATTAAACATTTGTAATTCTTAGGAGTTTCTTCCTTCCTATTAATAATCAAACTTCTAGGCAAGAAATCAAGAAATTCTCTTGTAGCAATAGGTTCCCTTATGACAGTGAGAAAATTGGGGTGAACACTTATTGATTTGAGATCCGCAGTTTCCTTACTAGAAGATTCACCCTTATTTTTAGGAACATACATAAACTTGGCCATCTTGGTAGGAGAGGGGTTTGAAGTATTTCTCACAGCAGAAAAAGCAGACCCTACACTAGTAATAATATCGTCAAGTTTATCAATTCTAGTGGAATCTTGATCTATTCTCTCTTAAACTATGGGTTCTTTTTCTTTAAAAAAATTCAGAATAACTCCTACCTTAGATCCATATTGGGTAATTTGGTTATGGATCTTTTTATCCAAACTCTCAACCAACTCTATAGTGGCAACTTTATTTTAAATAATTTGAAGCCTTTGCATAATGTGCTCTGAAGTTACGATAGTTCCATTAACCAGAAGAGGTGGTGGGCCAAACAAATCTACCATAGCATTATAAGAATCAAAAGTATTGCTACCCAGAAATTCCTTCCGGTAACGGTATCAAGAATATATCTATTCCAAGGAGTGATGCCTACATAAAAAATTGTGAAGAAGCACGGAAGTGGAAAGCTTCCTAGTAGACCTATTCTGAGCATTAAAATTGAGAACCTCATTCTCGGGAGTATTAATAATGATAGGAGGACTAGCCATTATGGCAAGGTAAACGATAAAACACACTGAGCAAATAAGCGGGCGAATAAAACGGCAAAGGTGAACTGGGGGAGAGGAAAACGAGAGGCAAATAAAGTAATGCGAGGGATAAGTGTTTGTGATAGGTACTTGGTATATGACTTTTGCGAAGATCTCCCCGGTAACGGCACCAGAAATTATTCTTGCTACTTCTCGAGCTTGCGGTGTATTCCCTCGAAGAGGAAAGGGTGATGCAGCACAGTAGCGTAAGTATTTCCCTCAGTTTTTGAGAACCAAGGTATCAATCAAGTAGGACACCATGCGCGAGTCCCTCGTACCTGCACAAACAAATAAGAACCTTGCAGCCAACGCGATAAAAGGGATTGTCAATCCCTTCTCGGCACTTACAAAAGTGAGATCTGATAGAGGTGATAAGATAATATTTCTGGTATTTTTGGTATAGAGAAAAAGTAAATAATGCAAAGTAAAGCAATGGCGAAAGAAATTGGGAAGTTGACGGGAAACTAATATGATAAAGATAGACCCGGGGGCCATAGGTTTCACTAGTGGCTTCTCTCATGATAATATATTTCTACGGTGGGTGAACGAATTACTGTCGAGCAATTGATAGAAAAGCGCATAGTTATGAGAATATCTAGGCATGTTCAGTGTATATAGGCATCACGTCCGTGACAAGTAGACCGAAACGATTCTGCATCTACTACTATTACTCCACACATCGACCGCTATCCAGCATGCATCTAGATTATTAAGTTCATAAGAACAAAGTAACGCCTTAAGCAAGATGACATGATGTAGAGGGGTAAACTCAAGCAATATGATATAAACCCCATATTTTTATCCTCGATGGAAACAATACAATACGTGCCTTGTTGCCCCTACTGTCACTGGGAAAGGACACCGCAAGATTGAACCCAAAGTCAAGCACTTCTCCCATTGCAAGAACTATAGATCTAGTAGGCCAAACCAAACCGATAATTCGAAGAGACTTGCAAGGATATTCAAATCATGCATAAAAGATTTCAGAAAAGAATCCAATATTGTTCATAGATAATCTTGATCATAAACCCACAATTCATCGGATCTCGACAAACACACCGCAAAAGAAATTACATCGAATAGATCTCCTCGAAGATCGAGGATAACTTTGTATTGAGATCCAAAGAGAGAGAAGAAGCCATCTAGCTAATAACTATGGACCCGAAGGTCTGTGGTAAACTACTCACAACTCATCGGTGAGGCTATGGTGTTGATGTAGAAGCCCTCCATGATCGATGCCCCCTCCGGTGGAGCTTCGAAATAGGCCCCAAGATGTGATCTCACGGGTACAGAAGGTTGCGGCGGTGGAATTAGGGTTTCGTGGTCGTCCTCGATAGTTTCAGGGTACGTAGGTATATATAGGAGGAAGAGGGATGTCAGGGAAGCAACAGGGGGCCCACGAGGGTGGGGGCGCGCCTACCCCCCTGGCCGCGCCCACCGCCCTCATGGCCGCCTCTCTCGCTTCCTGGCGTGTACTCCAAGTCTTCTGGGTTGATATCGTTCCAAAAATATCTCTCCCGAAGCTCTCATTCCGTTTGGACTCCATTTGATATTCCTTTTTTGTGAAACACTGAAATAGGCAAAAACAACAATTTGCACTGGGCCTTAGGTTAGTAGGTTAGTCCCAAAAATAATGTAGAATTGTATAATAAAGCCCATTAAACATCCAAAATAGAATATATAATAGCATGGAACAATAAAAATTATAGATACATTGGAGACGTATCACTTGACATCGACATCACCAATGCCGCAACCGAAGCAAAAGGATGTGGCGCTAGCGATCATGAGCGTGGACTTGAGCAAGATGAGGGAGAAGATGATGAGCTGGTTCGAGGCTCGGTAGAACGAGATGTTAGACGCCGACGGCCTGAACTAGGTGGTCTGTTTGGACGTGGACATTCTTTTTGGAGGCTGGCATGGGTATCGGCCGGTGGCTGTGTGCCGGCGACAAACCTATACATTTTGGAGGCTGGTTGTGTTGTCGGCCGCTGGCTATGTTGTCGGCGACAAAACTATTCATTTTGGAGGCTGGTTGTGTTGCCGGCCGCTGGCTGTGTTGTCGGCGAGGTCGTGTAGGCTGGTTGTGTTGCCGGCGTGAATTAGGGCCGCTGACATGAACTATGGTTTGTGGTTATTCGAATATTTGCGTTTGAAAAAGGAGGCGGAGAGGATGCGGTCAAAGGATGCGTTTGCGCGTTGGGCGCACGGGCACCGCATCCCAGAAAAGGCCCGGACACGACCCCATTGCCCGCCCCAAACAGACAGAATCCGAGCCAAATGGATGTTCATTTGGGGTTGTGCGCTGGAGTTGGCCTAAGAGGGCATCTCCAAAACCAACTTCTTCATGCCCCTACCAACCAAATATTTGGAGTTTGACAACTGGTTGAGCCGGTTGATACTCGAATGAATATATCTTCTGTAGATACTTGCTTTTCTAATGATGAGGTAGACACTTTCGCATGTTAAGGTTTTCACTTCAAACTATCCAGATCCAGATGTACACTTCAATTTCTTGTTGTTGACACAGTTTACACTTGACTTCATTCAAACTGACGTTTATGTATCTATCTAGATGGGCATGCACTTAATCAAACTCAGGGGGGGCATTGAAACGCTACAAGCCATCCAACGCGCAATCCAAGAGGAGGTTTGCAGGGTTCCGCGGATTGGCCACGTATGCATTGGTCCCACTCAAACCATCTCCGCATGAAACGGGTGCCGCGCATTCATGTCGGTCAAGCCACTCCAGAGCGGACATGACTTGCGACATTGATGCAATTCAGAGAGACACGACGGGACGAGCGAGCGATGCCTCTTTAACATTGAAGCGACAGCCGAGAAGTCTACTTCAGAAGGTGCACCACATTGAAGCCGACTTTCAGTCCACTCGCTTGGCACAGCTCGAGTGCCATCCACATCACAGCTCTTACCCTTTCCTCTCCGCTCACCCCGCTCCTTTTCTCTTAGCTCGCCGTCGTCATAGCTCCTTTCCTCTCCGCGACAATGACCAACTCATGGTTCCCCGTGCCGGTGGTTGGCTCCAGATTTTGTTCCAAATGCGGATCATGGCCCCACTGCCATAGTTCTTCGGGGCCATCGTTCTCCACGAAAGAGGAGATCATCCTCTCCTCCAACGAGGAGCAGCAGCAACTGCACTTCCTTGCAGGGGCCACCACGAAGGAGGAGTACAAGCTACACCTGGCGCTCCTCATTGAGCGGTTGCTCAAGGATGATTGTCTCGCGCAGCATCTCCACCGTCTCAAGGTGGAGCTGGCATCACTGCCTCTCTGGCGCGTCAAGCAGGAGCCTCCCTCCCCAGCGCAACCGCGACATCCTAATCGGACGACGCGTGAAGGGTGAGGCGGCATTTCCGCCGCACAACCGGTACGACCGCATCCACCAGCCGATGTCACCGTCATGCCGCGTCTGGTGCGACAAGCCTGTGAAGGAGGTGTTAGAAATAATGGGCCTGGCTCATTAACAAATTCTGAATTCTCAAATAGTGGTCCATGAATAAAATAGCAAGTGATGGCTCTAAGTTTAGTCCCACCGCGGAGGTTGAGAAAGAGTTGGACCTCTCTATATAGTGGGTTCTCTCCACCACTCTAAGTGGTGTATTGAGAAGACAAAGGGAAGACCACATGCACGCACTCGCCTCGCCTCGTCTGGCCTGGTCGGGCGAGGGCCGGGGCGGCAAGTACGTGATACGTCTTCAACGTATCTATAATTTTTTATTGTTCCATGCTATTATTTATGAAGTCTTAGATGTTTAATGGGCTTTATCATTCACTTTTATATCATTTTTGGGACTAACCTACTAACCCAAAGGCCCAGTCCAGATTGCTGTTTTTTGCCTATTTCAGGGTTTTGTAGAAAAGGAATATCACACGGAGTCCAAACGGAATGAAACCTTCGCAGGAGATATTTTTGGAGGAAATCACGCGAGATAAACTTCAGGGCCAAGCCAGAGGACAGGGGGCCCACCCTCGAGGGTGGGGGCGCGCTCCCCTTCCCAGGGCGCACCCCTTGCCTCAAGGGCAGGCCCGGTGGCCCCCGGTGCCCCTCTTCCTCCTATATATGCCTACGTACCCCAGAAACTCCATACGCAGAGAGAGAAAACCCTAATTCCACCACCGTAGTTGCTGTTCCTGTGGAGATCCCATCGTGGAGCCTGTTCCGGGAGGGGGATCCATCACGGAGGCCTTCATCATCATCATCATCATCGCCCTCACCATGAGTTGTGAGTAGTTTACCATAGACCTTCGGGTCCATAGCTAGTATCTAGATGGCTTCTTCTCTCTCTCCGGATCTCAATACAAAGTTCTCCTCGGTCTTCGAGGAGATCTATTCGATGTAATCTCTTTTTGCGGTGTGTTTGTCGAGACCCGATGAATTGTGAGTTTATGATCGAGGTTATCTATGAAAAATATTTGGTTCTTCTCTGAACTTTTTATGTGTGCTCATAATATCCTTGCAAGTCTCTTCGAATTATTGGTTTGGTTTGGCCTACTAGATCTATAGTTCTTGCAATGGGAGAAGTGCTTCGCTTTGGGTTCAATCTTGCGGTGTCCTTTCCCAGTGACAGTAGGGGCAGCAAGGCACGTATTGTATTGTTGCCATCGAGGATAAAAAGATGGGGTTTTCATCATATTGCTTGAGTTTATCCCTCTACATCATGTCATCTTGCTTAAGGCGTTACTCTGTTCGTATGAACTCAATACACTAGATGCATGATGGATAGCGGTCGATGTGTGGAGTAATAGTAGTAGATGCATGCAGGAGTCGGTCTACTTGTCTCGGACGTGATGCCTATATACAATGATCATGCCTAGATAGTCTCATAATTATTCGCTTTTCTATCAATTGCTCGACAGTAATTTGTTTACCCGCCGTAGAATATCGCTATCATGAAAGAAGCCACTGGAGAAAACTATGGCCCCCGGGTCTATCTCTATCATATTACTTTCCCGTTAATTTCTTTTGCCGTTCTTTATTTTCTGTTTTATTAAACCAAAAATACCAAAAATATAAACTATCATCTCTATCAGATCTCACTATCGTAAGTGATCGTAAAGGGATTGACAACCCCTTATCGCGTTGGCTGCGAAGTTCTTATTTGTTTGTGCAGGTACGAGGGACTGGCGCGTGGTCTCCTACTGGATCGATACCTTGGTTCTCAAAAACTGAGGGAAATACTTATGCTACTGTGCTGCATCTCCCTTTCCTCTTTGAGGGAATACAACACAAGCTCAAGAGGTAGCAAGAAGAATTTATGGCACCGTTGCCGGGGAGGCTTACGCAAAAGTCATATACCAAGTACCTATCACAAACCCTTATGCTTCGCATTACATTTTCGCCTCTCGTTTTCCTCTCCCCCATTTCACCCTTGCCGTTTTATTTGCCCTTCTTCTGTCGTGTGTTTATCATTTGCGTGCCTCTTGTTTGCTTGAGTTGCTATGTGCCCTCATTTAGCTTGCATCTTCGCTTGCTAAAGTATAAATCCTCATCCACTTTCTAATCTCTTTAAGAGATCCAATTATGTTGAACCTATTGCTAGTGAGCTGCGTGCAATAGATTATCTTTATGGGGTTTTGCTTGAAATTTATGAATCTGAAAATTGTGAGGAATTGTTAAAAGAAAAAGTGATTCATGTTAGCTCCTTAAATAAAAAGCATGATTGCAATGATGTTACTATAAATTCTATTGATGTCAATTGTGCTAATAATATGCAAAACCCTAAGCTTGGGGATGCTAGTTTTGCTATGTCTACTACTTGTTACACTGATCATGATTGGGGTGATTCTTCTTATGATCTTGAAAATTTATTTAATCCGCATGATGAATATAAGATTGATAATAATGTTTGTATTAATATTGAAAGTGGTCTTGGAAGAGTGTCAACTTTAGATCCCACATACTTGGAGAATGTTCAATCTTATGAAACTTTTGATAAAAGTGGATTTGGAGAGGTCATGACTTTAGTTAGTGTTAATCCCACTATTTTGGAAGAGTGTCAACTTTGCATGCATGTGGATCGTGCTTAGAATATGTTATGTGATAGCTATTTTGTTGAATTTGATCATGATCCTACATGCAATTATTATGAGAGAGGAAAGTATGGTTGTAGGAATTTTCATGTTACTAAATTACCTCTCTTCATGTTGAGATTGATCTTGTTTCTCTCTTCTTCCTTGCATATGTTAGATCTTGCTTGTCTTGCTAATTTGTTCTCCTATAAAATGCCTATGTATAGGAAGTATGTTAGACTTAGATGTGTTTGCCATGTGCTTTATGATGCTCTCCTTGTGCCTCAATTCTTGTCTTTCATGAGAGCATCACTAAAATCGTGCCTAGCTAGGGGCGTAAAACAATAGCGCTTGTTGGGAGGCAACCAAATTTTATATTTGTTGTTTTTTCTGCTGTTTAGGAATAAATATTGCATCTAGCTTCTGTTTATATGTGGTTTCATGTTTTGTTTAGTGTTTGTGCCAAGTAGAACCTTTGGGAAGACTTGTGTGAAGTGTATGTGATCATGCTGTGAAAAACAGAATCGTTAGTGCTCGCTAAAGTAGTGGTGGGATTTTACTGGAGGGTGCTTTTTAGTTGATTCTTTTTGCATATGATTGGTTGACAAATTTCGCAAATTTACCAATTTAGTTTCAATTTTTTGGAGTTCCAGAAGTAGGCGAACCCTGCAGATTACCACAGACTGTTCTGTTTTTGACAGATTCTGTTTTTCGTGTGTTGTTTTGCTTATTCCGATGCATCTATGAGTAATATTGGAGGATATGAACCATATAGAACTTGGAGTACATTAGGTTTAACACCAATATAAACAATGAATGAATTCCTTGCTGTACCTTTGAGTAGTGGTTTGCTTTCTCTTACTAACGGAGCTCACGAGAATTTTTGTCTAAATTTTGTGTTGTGAAGTTTTCAAGTTTTGAGTATTGCTTTGATGGACTATGGAACAAGGAGTAGCAAAGGCCTAAGCTTGGGGATGCCCATGTCACGCCAAGTAATTTCAAGATAATCAAAAGCCTAAGCTTGGGGATGCCCCGGGAAGGCATCCCCTCTTTCGTCTTCATCCATCGGTAACTATACTTGGAGCTATATTTTTATTCGCAACATGCTATGTGTTTTGCTTGGAGCGTCTTGTATAATTTGAGTCTTTGCTTGTTAGTTTTCCACAATAATCCTTGCTGGACACACCTATTTGAGAGAGTTAAATATGCCCTATAAATTGTTGGAACACTCTATATGCTTCACTTATATCTTTTGAGTTGAATAGTTTTTGCTCTAGTGCTTCACTTATATCTTTTAGAGCACGGTGGTGGTAATATTTTGTAGAAATTGTTGAACTCTCATACTTCACTTAGATCTATTTGAGAGTCTATTAAAACAGCATGGTAAAGTGTTTAGGCTAAAGAAACTAGTCTTCACATGATAGACATCTAATATCAATGTAGTAATTTTTTCACATCAAGTGCATTGAGTAGAAAGAGATGTTCGATGCTTGATAAATGTTTTGAGACATGAGGATAGTGATATTAGAGTCATGCTAGTGGAGTAATTATGAAATTGAGAAATATTTATGTTAAGGTTGGTGATTCCCGTAGCATGCATGTATGGTGAACCGTTGTGTGACTAAGTTAAAGCATGAGGTATTTGTAGAGTGTCAACCTTTGTGTGGAGGTTGGGGGTGCGCGATGGTTAAGTCCTACCAACCTCCCCCCTAGGGGCATGCGTTGATTGCTTTGTTTTGATGACTCGTAGATTTTTGCAATAAGTATATGAGTTCTTATGACTAATGTTGAGTCCATGGATTATACGCACTCTCACCCTTCCACCATTGCTAGCCTCTCTTGTACCGCGCAACTTTCGCCGGTGCCATAAACCCACTATATATCCTTCCTCAAAACAGCCACCATATTGTTCCTCAAAACAGCCACCATACCTACCTATCATGGCATTTCCATAGACATTCCGAGATATATTGCCATGCAACTTTCCACCGTTCCGTTTATATGACACGCATCATATTGTCATATTGCCATTGCATGATCATGTAGTTGACATCGTATTTGTGGCAAGGCCACCATGCATAATTTTTATACAAGTCACTATTGTTTCATTGCACATACCGGTACACCATCGGAGGCATTCATATAGAGTCATACTTTGTTGTTGTATTATTGAGTTGTAATCTTGTGTTGTAATGAAAGTGTGATGATCATCATTTATAGAGCATTGTCCCATGGGAGGAAAGGCTGAATCTATAAAGCCCCTCCGCAAAAAAAGAAAGGCCCAAAAAAAGAAAAAAGGAAAAAAAAAGAAAAGAAAAAAGGGACAATTGCTACTATATTTTTCCACACTTCTGCTTCAAAGTAGCACCATGTTCTTCATCGTAGAGAGTCTCATGCTTAGTCACTTTCATATACTAGTGGGAATTTTCGTTATAGAACTTGGCTTGTATATTCCAACGATGGGCTTCCTCAAATGCCCTAGGTCTTCGTGAGCAAGCAAGTTGGATGCACACCCACTAGTTTCTTATGTTGAGCTTTCATTCATATTTAGCTCTAGTGCATCCGTTGCATGGCAATCCCTACTCACTCACATTGATATATATTGATGGGCATCTCCATAGCCCGTTGATACGCCTAGTCGATGTGTGACTATCTCCCTCTTTTTGTCTTCTCCACAACCACCTCTATTCCACCCATAGTGCTATGTCCATGGCTCACTCTCATGTATTGCGTGAAAGTTGAAAGGTTTGAAAAGATAGAGAATGAAAACAAATGCTTGGCTGAAATCGGGGTTGTGCATGATATCAATATCTTGTGTGATAGCAAGGAAGCATAGCCAACACTATATGATTTTGTAGGGATAACTTTCTTTACCCATAGTATTTTGAGAAGACGTGATTACTTTGTTTGTATTGCTTGAAGTATTGTTATTTCTTATGTCAATATAGACTTTTATCTTGAATCCTTCAGATCTGAACATTCATGCCACAGTTAAGATAATTACATTGAAAAACTATATTGGTTAGCATTCCACATCAAAAATTATTTCTTTATCATTTACCTACTCGAGGACGAGCAGGAATTAAGCTTGGGGATGCTTGATACGTCTCCAATGTATCTATAATTTTTGATTGTTCCATGCTATTATTTATGAAGTCTTAGATGCTTAATGGGCTTTATCATTCACTTTTATATCATTTTTGGGACAAACCTACTAACCCAAAGGCCCAGTCCAGATTGCTGTTTTTTTTGCCTATTTCAGGGTTTTGCAGAAAATGAATATCAAACGGAGTCCAAACAGAATGAAACCTTCGCAGGAGATATTTTTGGAGGAAATCACGCGAGATAAACTTCGGGGCCAAGCCAGAGGACAGGGGGCCCACCCTCGAGGGTGCGGGCGCGCTCCCCTTCCCAGGGCGCGCCCCCTGCCTCGAGGGCAGGCCCGATGGCCCCTGTCGCCCCTCTTCCTCCTATATATGCCTACGTACCCCAGAAACTCCATACACAGAGAGAGAAAACCCTAATTCCACCGCCGTAGCTGCTGTTCCTGTGGAGATCCCATCTTGGATCCTGTTCCGGGAGAGGGATCCATCACGGAGGCCTTCATCATCATCATCATCGCCCTCACCATGAGTTGTGAGTAGTTTACCATAGACCTTCGGGTCCATAGCTAGTATCTAGATGGCTTCTTCTCTCTCTTCGAATCTCAATACAAAGTTCTCCTCGGTCTTCGAGGATATCTATTCGATGTAATCTCTTTTTGCGGTGTGTTTGTCGAGATCCGATGAATTGTGAGTTTATGATCAAGGTTATCTATGAAAGATATTTGGTTCTTCTCTGAACTTTTTATGTGTGCTCATAATAACCTTGCAAGTCTCTTCGAATTATTGGTTTGGTTTGGCCTACTAGATCTATAGTTCTTGCAATGGGAGAAGTGCTTGGCTTTGGGTTCAATCTTGCGGTGTCCTTTCCCAGTGACAGTAGGGGCATCAAGGCACGTATTGTATTGTTGCCATCGAGGATAAAAAGATGGGGTTTTCATCATATTGCGTGAGTTTATCCCTCTACATCATGTCATCTTGCTTAAGGCGTTACTCTGTTCGTATGAACTCAATACACTAGATGCATGCTGGATAGCGGTCGATGTGTGGAGTAATAGTAGTAGATGCAGGCAGGAGTCGGTCTACTTGTCTTGGACGTGATGCCTATATACAATGATCATGCCTAGATAGTCTCATAATTATTCGCTTTTCTATCAATTGCTCGACAGTAATTTGTTTACCCGCCGTAGAATATCGCTATCATGAGAGAAGCCACTAGAGAAAACTATGGCCCCCGAGTCTATCTCTATCATATTACTTTCCCGTTAATTTTCTTTTGCCGTTGTTTATTTGCTATTTTATTAAACCAAAAATACCAAAAATATGAACTATCATCTCTATCAGATCTCACTATCGTAAGTGATCGTAAAGGGATTGACAATCCCTTATCGCGTTGGCTGCGAAGTTCTTATTTGTTTGTGCAGGTACGAGGGACTGGCGCGTGGTCTCCTACTGGATTGATACCTTGGTTCTCAAAAACTGAGGGAAATACTTATGCTACTGTGCTGCATCTCTCTTTCCTCTTCGAGGGAATACAACACAAGCTCAAGAGGTAGCAGTACGCGTGTGAATGGTCCTCCAAAATCCGATATGTTGCCTTATAGGGGTGCTACTTCCTTTTGTCATTTTATTTTTTATGCCTTGGCAAACAAGGTAATTTTTTCTTGTCTGGTAAGTATCCGACTTAGAAACCAAACCGTTCGACTTTGCAATCCCGCGCCGGGATTAGGTTTTTGAGAAGCGCTCAAGTTCGTCATCACGGGCCGTCTTTCGTCGAAATAGGGTGGTGCTACTCGTCGTCCTCCATCACCGTCAACAACAGATCTTCGCCAACATTATCATCAACACCGTTGCTCCTACAACAACTAACGAACAATTGGTCCTTCATGATCTGTTTATGTCTCTCTGTGAAATTGTTGTGTTGTGTGAGATGTCACTCTGCATGTTTTGTTGTTCACCTAGTTTGCTAGATCGTCGCATGCTAGTCTCTGTTCTAGTCGTGAATTATTATTGAGGAGGAATCATCGCCGAGCGACACTGTATCACTACCGGCAAGGGAAGGGCAGGGTTGCCCGGTCAGGGTCGGCGTCGGCAGACGCGAACCTGCGCAAGGCGCGGGAGGATGCCGAGCGGCTCCCCCACTAGCACCAGGCGGCGACCGGGCAAGGTTGTGGCGCCCCCGTGCCCTTCCGCCACTGGATAGGTCTCAGCAGCGACTCAGACTCCGACGATGGCATGGTCGGCGACGGAGGTCCCGTCGGCCAGGCATACGAGGTCACCGCCTGCTACAAATTAGTTTAGGTTTTTTTGTAAGTTTTTGTTGAACGGGCGAAATATCGTCTGATTCATGTAAATTATCTCAAATTTTATGTATGTTGCATGAATAAGTCTGCTTTAAGTTTTTTAAGTTTTAGTTTAACAGACGAAATACTGTCCAGTTTATGTAAATCAGGTTTGTGGTAAAAAATAATATTTTTTTGTTTGTATTGCAGACGGAGGTTTGTGGTAAAAAATAATATTTTTTGTTTGTATTGCAGACGGAGGGGTAATTCTTGTTTGTATCGCGGAGAGAGGTTTGAGGCAAGTGTTAACCAACTCCATATCTATGTGTGTTTATTGGAAAAGGCTTTCGCCTCGCTTTATATATAAAGCATAGATCAACAACAATCCAGTACAAACGCATGCCAGCATAACACACGCACACACCCAAGGCAAGATATATAGACGCTGAGCGCATCAACACTGTTGGGGATATAACTATTAGGTATAACCCGGCCAGGAGGGGCCGGGTTAAGCCGAAGGCGGGTTACCAAGACAGCCCACGAAGATATTGAAGATGGCGGTTCACGAAGCAGGCTTGCTAAGGGCCTAAAGTCCAAAGGCGACTTAAGGCCCGTAGGCGTAAACTTCCATGTATGTATGACGTGTGTTGTATGGTAGGAACAATTAGTCACCGAGCCAGACACATTGTATGAGCTGGCCGGGACTCTATGAATCGATGGGCGTCAACCAGTGTATATAAAAGGACGACCCGGCGGCGATTTAGGACAAGAAACAAGAGATCGAAGCTAGGTCAAGCGTATTCGCTCCCTGGTAATCGAAACCTACGTAATTCCACCTCAAACTGGATTAGGCTGTTACCTTCACCGCAAGGGGCCGAAACAGTATAAACTCTCTATGTCCTTTGTCCCGATTGTGACGCCCTCGATTTGTCCGTACACTAATCATGCACGCAAATGTGTACGACCAAGATCAGGGACTCACTGGAAGATATCACAACACAACTCTAGACACAAACTAAAATAATACAAGCTTTATATTACAAGCCAGGGGCCTCGAGGGCTCGAATACATAAGCTCGATACACAAGAGTCAGCGGAAGCAATAATATCTGAGTACATACATAAGTTAAACAAGTTTGCCTTAAGAAGGCTAGCACAAAAGTAATAATGATCGAAAAGGCAAGGCCTCCTGCCTGGGACCTCCTAACTACTCCTCGAAGCCGAACTCCATGTAGAAACATCATCGGGGTCCTTTGGCTCCTGGACTCCACCATCTGGTTGCGTCATCCGAGAAGAAGGGAGAAAAGGGGAAAAGAGGGAGAAAAGCAACCGTGAGTACTCATCCAAAGTACTCGCAAGCAAGGATCTACACTACATATGCAATGAAATAAGTGTAATGGGGCAATATCTGTGGGCTAAACTGCAGAATGCCAGAATAAGAGGGGGATAGCTAATCCAATCGAAGACTACGCTTCTCGCAATGTCCATCTTGCAGCAGAAGAAGAGAGTAGCTGGAAGTAACAAGTATCCTCGCCTCTGGCAGCCTCCGTCTTGAAGCAGTAGAAGGGAATAGATGGTAAGTTTACCAAGTAATATCGTACAGCATAAACCTACCCGGCGATCCTCCCGCACATCACCCTGTGAGAGAGCAACCACCGAGTTATATCTGGCACTTGTAAGGGTGTGTTTTATTAAGTATCCGGTTCTAGTTGTCATGAGGTCAGAGTACAACTCCGGGTCGTCCTTTTACCGAGGGACACGGCTATTCGAATAGATTAACTTCCTTGTAGGGGTGCACCACATAACCCAGCACGCTTGATCCCATTTGGCCGGACACACTTTCCAGGGCCATGCCCGGCCTCGGAAGATCAACACGTCGCAGCCCAACATAAGCACAGCAGAGAGGTCAGCACGTCGGTCTAAGTCCTAAGCACACAGGGGTCTGGGCCCATCGCCCAATGCACACCTGCACATTGCAAGGGCGGCCGGTAAGCAGACCTAGCCTCTCCTAATACCAAAGTAGGCTTTCCAGTCCAATCCGGCGCGCGCCGCTAAGTCGCTGACGTCAAAAAGGCTTCGGCTGTTACCACGACGTCGAGTACCCATAACTATTCCCACATAGCTGGTTAGTGCGTATAGACAAAATGGCCAGACTCAGATCAAATACCAAGATCCCGTTAAACGTGTTATTATGAAATAACCGCGGACAACGACCAGGGCCAGGCCCACCTGTCTCCTAGGTGGTCGCAACCCGCCCTGTCGCTCCGCCACAAAGTAACCATCAGGGGGCTGTCGGGAACCCAGGCCCACCACTACCTGGGTGGAACCACCTGCCCCTTCAGCCCCCATCTCCGAATCATCATCATGTGTATGTAAGTGTATATAGTATATACCCGTGATCACCACCCGAGGTGATCACGGCCCGATAGTATAGCATGGCAGACGGACAAGGATGTGGGGCCACTGATGGAATACTAGCATCCTACACTAAGCATTAGGATAATAGGTAAAGGTATCAACAGTGGTAGCAACAATGACAGGCTATGCATCAGAATAGGAGTTATGGAATCAACAACAGTAGTAAACTAATGCAAGAGTAAGAGGGAGGAGAATAGGCGATATCTGGTGATCAAGGGGGGGGGGCTTGCCTGGAAGCTCTGCAGACGAATGGAATCTTCGAAAGCGTAGCCATAGTCGAACACCGAAGCATCAAGGGTCTCGGGGTCTATCACGGTATCGGAGTCTACCGAAAATAAGCAACGAAGGGGAAACAAATAAATAACAGAGCAAACAATAGCATCACAAAGCATAACATGGCAAAACGCGGTGCTACGTGTGACCTAACGCGGTGCTCGGTGATACAGACGAAGAGGAATAACATCCGGGAAAGTATTCCCGATGTTAGGCATTTCGGGCAGATGATAGAGATGTGTGGCGGACGAATGGACCGCGAATTCATATTCGTCTCGTCGTTCTGAGCAACTTTCATGTATAAAGTTTTTCCATCCGAGCTACGGTTTATTTTATATTAATTTTAAAAGGATTTAATCATTTACTAGAATTAACAGAATTAATTTAATTCGAAAATGCATTTATGACGTCAGCATGACATCAGCGGCCAGTTTTGACCGTTGACCAGTCAAGCTGACGGGTGGGTCCCGTTTGTCATTGACTAAGGTTAACTAACCAGATTAATTAGGTTAACTAGCATTTAGCTTAATCTAATCAGGATTAATTAGTTTAATTAATTCTCTAATTAATTAAATAATTAATATTTTATTATTTATTTTATTATTTATTTAATTTTAGTTAACAATATCTTTATTATATATTTTTTTATTATGTTCTGGGCGCGGGCCCCCTCTGTCATTCGCCCGGGGGGCGATGCGGGTTACGGGCGCTGGGTGGATCGGGCGCATGGGCTCGCGGGCGCCCGACCTGGGCGATGGCAGCGCGGGCACGCGGCCACGATTGCGCTCCGGTGCGCGCAGCCGCCGACGAGTGGCGCAGCGACGGCGGTAGGGAGGCGGCGCGGTGCAGTTGCCAGGGGAGCGGTGCGGGGCCTGGTGCCGGACGGGGCGGAGCGGCACACTGGCGGTGAGGAGGAAGTCGGGGAGGGGCGGCCAAGGCGCACGCGAGGCCGTCGGCAGGAGCGGCGGCAAGCCGGGCGAGGCCTGGGTGGAGTGCGGCTGGTGCCGCCGGCCGGCAGTGGAACGGGGGAGCCCCGGGTGCTGGGCGCCGGCGGCCACGGCGAGCTGC
>LR738714.1:627568251-627686117 GCA_902687465.1 Secale cereale
CGTCGGCGGGCGGGGCGTATGCCCCGGCGGTAACCTACGGCGACGCGGCCAAGCAGGGGAGGCAGCCCGGTTGTGCGAGCGCTCCCAGGAGGAGTAGAGCTGCGGGTGCGGCTCGGCGTGGTTGCGGGCGCGCGCGACGGCACGCCGGACGGGGCGAGGCCGCGGTGAGCGCGGGCTGCTGAGCGAGGTGAGCGCGGGGAGTGGAGAGGGTGGAGGAGGACTATGTCCTCACTAGCGGCTACAGGGGATCAGGGCGGCGAGGCGTGGAGAAGCCGGCGGGGAAGAGGTCTGGATGTCAACAACGACGCGGTGGCGAGGAGACGAGGACGATGGCAGCGTCGCGACGATGGGGTCGTCGGGGTCGGGGGGGATGAGCGCCCCCGATCCAGATAGGGTCGTTGGGTAGGAGGGGTGAGTGGATCGGGGGGATGTGTTGGGATCGGGCTAGGGTTCGGTCGCCCGAGGGGATAAGAGGGATGGGGTGGGCTGGCCTGGTGGCCTAGATGCCCGGTTGGGCCATTCGGCCCAAAGGGAGGGGGTTTTGTTTTTCTTTTTTTTTCTTTTTTGTATTTTCTTTTTCCCTTACTTATTTTTTTTCCGTTCTCTTTTATTTACAAGTTAAATTTTGTTTTGTGTATTACAAAAGTTGTACCTAATTTAGTATTAGTAATTATTTCACTGCCACAAAAATTTCCACCCCAAAATAATATAGTTTATTATTTTAACAATATAAATGGCATTTAATTATTTGCCTTAGCTATTGTTTTATCCATTTTAGAGTATTAAAATATTTTATAAAAGTGTGGTTTCTCCACTATAATTGTTTATGCATTATCTGGTGCACTTAGAAATTTTAGTTTTAATATTTGAAAACTTTTATTGTTTGCTTGATTTTTCCTTTTAACTTGGATTTGAATTGGTTCCGAACTAACGTGAGATTAGCAACAGTAATCGTGGTGACGTGGCAGTATTAGCAGAGGTTTACTGTAGCTTGATTACCCGGGCCTCACACCGATTAACCTCTTTAAGCTAACTTCGGTGTGATGGCTCCGCAACTACGTCCTTGCACTAGGACATCTGTCATGTTAACCCCACGACAGTTGGCGCCCACCGTGGGGCATGCGCACGGTGGTTTTGAGTTCTTGAAGGGCAACTTCGAAGGGATCAAGGGATACACTATGGGACGGATGACCAAGAGTTGTCGCGACAAGCTCTACATCGACGATGCAGGCTGGGCCCCCAAGGCCGGCTCAATTGAGTACGGGTACCGGGTCCCCTTCGACGAAATTCATGTCTCTTCATCGGCAAGATCGGTGAACCGGGCCCTGAGACATCTGCACCGACATCATCGAGATGGCTCAGTGTGCACGACCGGCATGGGTTCGATCCGCTGTGAAGCGCGCCTTTGTTGGATACATCCATGGGGCGGAATTTGAGGAAGATTCTATATCTGGTGGAGAGATGATCGTATACTCTGACGGTGAGTCGTCCGGCTCAACCGATTCAATGTATCAATTACAAGATGGCCGGCTTGGGGGTTATTCCGATGGGGATAGTATTCCGGACCCCTATGAGTTACTGAGCTGGGTGGCAACCTTCATGGCCGGTACTCAGCCGGCGCTTGGATCTGCAACTGCTGCTGCTATGGCGTCCAATTCTACGACCGCGGTGACAGCCGGTGTTGTGGGCTCTGCACGCCCGCCAGCTCAGGCTCTGACGGAGTTGCTAGAAGCTTTAACAACCTTAATGGGGGTGGAGGTAACCCCAGATAATCAAGAACAACATAAGGTGGATGTTGCAAAGCTAAGGGATGAGATAGCTAAGGCCAAGGAGGACATAGCGGTGGAGAATGCTAGGATGGCTACGGAGCGAGCTGTTTTGGACGCTCAGGCACAACGGATTCAGGCGGACTATTTCCGGCCCACCTTGGATCAAAACACGGCTAATGAAGTCATGAGAAGGAGGCACCAGAGCCGTCTACTTCCGGTTTACGAGGGGAGGAATCTCTTTAACACGCCTGGAGCAGGGACTAGTAACCCGCCGGTGATAAACCAGATTGAAGCACCTGGGGCGGGAACACCGGCTTGGCCGCGCACGACGGAGCCACTCCGCCTGAATATTACTCCACCTCAACATGTACCCACGCCGCCGGGTCATTATTCTAACCCTTTCGATAATATGATTGCTGCAGCGACTCGGCTGACAGCTCTACCGGTTGAAGGCGAATCGCCGACAGTAATGGAAATACGACGAGCTAGAGAATTGCTTCAGACGGCTGTGGGCCTACAGGCGGCTTATTCTTACAGCCGTGAGAGGATTCATTCTACCCCTCGCCTGAGTCGAAGTTATAGCAGACACATCGACTCACCAGTGGTTTCAAGTAGTGACCGGCGCCGTAACCAGCCTCGTGGACAAGACCCGACGCGTGATGGTGCTCAGGCTTTGGTGGATCAGGGAAGAGCACGTTGGGAGCCTGAGCTGGTGGCTCAGCAAGCGGCTCATCAACACTCTCTGGTTTATTCGACCGCTTCGGTGGAGACATGCGTAACGTCTAGGACCTTGGGTGTGCCATGTTTAGTGCCGGCTCTGCGTAATGAGCGTTTACCAAAGGATTTCAAGGGTCCTCGTAAGGTGCCTAATTATACAGCTGACTTACCTCTCGATGCGTGGGTTGAGAGTTATGAGATGGCCATGGAGTTGTTGGATGTTAGCAACGCTGCATGTGCTAAGTATTTCACCATGATGCTAGAAGGAATGGCCCGTACTTGGTTGAAAGCGCTGCCTGCCAATTCCATTAGATCATGGGCCGAGTTAAAAGCCCGGTTTATCCAGAATTCTAAAGATACATGCAAGCAGCCTATGTCAATTGTGGGTTGGATGCTTGTGTCCAAGAAGAGGGCGAGTCAACAACCCATTGGGTGCGCCGGGTCTCAACTATCCTGCATTCATCGGATCGCATCAATGTCGACATAACAGTCTTGATGTTAGAAAAGAATTGCCATTTTTACCTCTTAAACAGAAGCTAGGGCGGCTCAAGCGCCACTGCAGCAATATGGGGGAGCTGATGGCGCCTTTGGTTAAGTATGCCGACTCTGATGGTACCAAGGACCCGGAGTCTGATGATGAAAAAACGGGAAAGGGAAAGAAGAGTGGCAACGCCAAGCAGCAGCATCATAACCCGACGAATCAGGGGGGCAATGGTAAGCGCAAGGCTGATAATAATTTGGATTTTTGGCTAATGCCAACACGCAGAATAATAATCAGTGTCGCAAGATGAGGTTGGCTCAGGGACCAAGATATGACGTTGAAGCAATAATGAATCAGCCGTGTCCAAAGCACGGAACATGTGAAAAGCCATCTAGCCATTTGTGGAAGGATTATTTTATCATGAGGCAGTTCATGGATTTTCATCTTTTCCAGCACGACCATGGCCTGAATGGCGGTTCAGGATCGGCCCTCATGGTCCGGGTCATAGAGGTGGCGGTTCAAGTTCTGGTTTCAAAGGCCAAGGTAATCAAAGCGGTTACAGCCAGCTGAATAATCAAGGAAATTATCAACAACTGCAGCAACAGCAGCAGTCTGGTTATCAGAGTAATCCAAAGCAGTTGAATAGCGGGCAATACCACATCTTCACCACAAGTCTATGCAAGCGGGATCAAAAGCTCCATAAAAGGGATGTAAACTCCGTTGAGCCGGTGATTTCCTGTTACTTACGATGGTCTGATGATACGTCTCCGTCGTATCTATAATTTCTGATTGTTCCATGCCAATATTCTACAACTTTCATATACTTTTGGCAAATTTTTATACTATTTTTTGGGACTAACATATTGATCCAGTGCCTAGTGCCTGTTCCTGTTTGTTGCATGTTTTTTGTTTCGCAGAATATCCATATAAAATGGAGTCCAAACGGGATAAGAACGGACAAATTTTTTTTTGGAATATATGTGAATTTTGGGAAGGGGAACCAACGTGAGAGGATGCCCGAGTGGCCCACGAGGGTGAGGGGCATGCCCAGGGCGGATGCGCGCCCTGGGCCCTCGTGGCCACTCCGTAAGGCGGTTGATGTCTTTCGCCGCAAGAAAGCTACTATCGGGATAAAAATCGTGTCCAAAACTCAGCCCAATCGGAGTTACGGATCTCCGGGAATTTAAGAAACGGTGGAAGGCCAGAATCTGGGAACACATAAACAGAGAGAGATAGAGAGACAGATCCAATCTCGGAGGGCCTCTCACCCCTCACACGCCATGGAGACCATGGACCCGAGGGGAAACCCTTCTCTCGTCTATGACGAAGGTCAAGGAAGAAGAAGAAGGAGGGGGGCTCTCTCCCCCTCGCTTCCGGTGGCACCGGAGTGCCGCCGGGGCCATCATCGTCACCGCAATCTACACGAACAACTTCACCGCCGTCATCACCAACTCTTCCCCCTCTATGCAGCGGTGTAACCCCTCTTCTAACCGCTGTAATCTCTACTTAAACATGGTGCTCAACGCTATATATTGTTTCCCAATGATGTATGGCTATCCTATGATGTTTGAGTAGATCTGTTTTGTCCTATGGGTTCATTGATGATCCTGATTGGTTTGAGTTGCATGTTTTATTATTGGTGATATCCTATGGTGCTCTCCGTGTCGCGCAAGCATGAGGGATCCTCGCTGTAGAGTTTGCAATATGTTCATGATTTGCTTATGGTGGGTGGCGTGAGTAACAGAAGCACAGACCCGAGTAAGTAGGTTGTTTGCGTATGGGAATAAAGAGGACTTGATACTTTAATGCTATGGTTGGGTTTTATCTTAATGATCTTTAGTAGTTGCGGATGCTTGCTAGAGTTCCAATCATAAGTGCCTATGGTCCAAGAAGAGAAAGTATGTTAGCTCATGCCTCTCCCTCAAATAAGATTGCAATAGTGATTATCGGTCTACTTATCGATTGCCTAGGGACAAATAACTTTCTCCTGACAAAAAGCTTTCTACTAAAACTAATTTAGTTGTGTCTTTATCTAAACAGCCCCTACTTTTTATTTACGCGCTCTTTATTATCTTGTAAACCTATCCCAAAAAACCCACAAAGTACTTCTAGTTTCATACTTTTTCTAGGTAAAGTACACGTCAAGCGTGCATAGAGTTGTATCGGTGGTCGATAGAACTTGAGGGAATATTTGTTCTACCTTTAGCTCCTCGTTGGGTTCGACACTCTTACTTATCGAAAGAGGCTACAAATGATCCCCTACACTTGTGGGTTATCATCTGAGCAGTCCATTTTGTGGAGTCGAGAAGATCACCCGCCCCGGGTTGATAATCCGGGTCACTTGGCTTTGGTGGTGGCGCCTCAGGTTGGAGGGTACACGTTCACTAAGGTAGTCATGGAAGGAGGTAGCAGCATTAATATCCTTTACTATGATACTTTCGGTCACATGGGGTTAACTGACAAAAATCTTAAACCGTCCAATACTGTTTACCATGGAGTGGTGCCTGGTAACTCGGCGTATCCTGTAGGCAAGATCGCTCTGGAAGTAGCCTTTGGGGATGAATATGACTCCAGGGCAGAAACGTTGACTTTTGAGGTGGTTATAATCCAAAGCCTATAACATGCTCTGTTTGGGCAGCCGGCTTATGCTAAGTTCATGGCATGGCCATGTTATGTTTATTTGCATCTTAATATGTCGGGTTACAAGGGCACTATCACAGTGCATGGGAGTCGTAAGATAGCCTTAGAGTGTGAAGAAGGCGATGCTGCTTACACTGAATCTGTTTGTGCAACAGAGGAATTGAAATTTTACAAAGATAATGTCGACCCGGCGGATATGACATCATTGAAAAAGCCAACCACGGAGCATGATCCTCTGTTGAAGTTTAAGTCGGTAGGTGACACTAAGATGGTTGATTTCGTTCCTAGCGATTCATCCAAGCAGTTCAGTATCAGTGCTAATCTGGATCCAAAATAGGAAAGCGCGCTCATCGAGTTCATCCGTGAGAACCGGGACATCTTTGCATAAAAACCTTCTGATATGCCAGGTGTACCGAGGGAACTCACTGAGCACACTCTTAATATTGATCCGAAGTTTAAGCCGGTCAAGCAATTCCTTCGTCGCTTCAATGAGGAGAGGCGTAAGGCCATTGGTGAAGAAGTGGCCCGGCTCCTGGTGGCTGGGTTCATTGTTGAAGTCATTCATCCTGAGTGGTTAGCTAACCCGGTGCTAGTACTTAAGAAGAATGGCACTTGGCGTATGTGTGTGGACTACACCGACTTAAACAAGGCTTGTCCGACTGATCCTTTTGCTCTCCCTTGTATTGATCAAATTATTGATGCTACACCGGGTTGTGAGCGTTTGAGATTTTTGGAAGCTTATTCTGGTTATCATCAAATCAAGATGGCAGTTAAGGACCAAGAGAAGACGGCTTTCATCACTCCTTTTGGAGCCTTCTGCTATGGTCTATGCCTTTTGGGCCCAAGAGTGCCCAGGCGACTTACCAGCGTTGTGTGCAGAATTTCTTCATAATCAGATTGGGTGCAACGTTCATGCTTATGTGGATGATATTGTGGTGAATTCTAGAGAGAAGGAAACCTTGATACATGATTTGAAAGAGACCTTTGACAATCTCCGGGTCTACAAGATGATGCTTAACCCGACCAAGTGTGTCTTTGGTGTTCCATCAGGCAAGCTCTTGGGCTTTTTGGTTTCTGAACGGGGTATTGAAGCTAACCCAGAGAAAATTAAGGATATTACTTCCCTGGCTAAACCGGCGTCTGTCAATGATATTCACCGTCTGGCGGGTCGTATTGCGGCCTTAAGCCATTTCATAAGCTGGCTGGGAGAGAAGGCTCTCCCTCTGTATCAGATGATGAAAAAGACAGATAATTTTTTCTGGAGTGATGCTTCTAATGAAGTGTTTGACACCTTGAATAAACAGTTAGCTGAGCCGCCGATCCTTGCTGCTCCTATTGACAAAGAGCCATTGTTATTATACGTGGATGCTAGTGCCCGGGCGGTCAGCGTTGCTATTGTGGTAGAACGGAAGGAAGCAGGCAATGAATATCCGGTTCAGCGGCCGGTTTACTACATCGATGAAGTGCTTGTCAAGTCCAAACAGAGGTATCCACACTGGCAGAATCTTGTCTATGGGGTGTTCATGGCTAGTCGAAAGCTCAAGCAGTATTTCTTCTGTCATCCTATCACTGTGGTTAGTTCTGCTCCTTTAGGGGATATTATTCAATTAAGAGAAGCCACAGGTAGGGTAGCCAAGTGGGCCATTGAGCTTGGACTTCATGGTTTGAAATATATGCCTCGCACGGCCATCAAGTCCCAAGCACTTGTGGATTTTATCAATGACTGGACAGAGTTGCAGATGCCCGAGGACAAGCCGGATAACACATATTGGACTATTCATTTGATGGGTCCAGGCAATTGGAAATCTCGGGGGATGGAGTTGTATTGACTTCCCCACGAGGTGATAAATTATGTTATGTCTTAAGGTTGATGTTCCCTTGTACTAACAATGCAGCTGAGTACGAAGCCTTGCTCCATGGTCTTCGGATGGCTAAGGAGATGAATTTAAGCCGGGTGAGATGTTTCGGCGACTTAGATTTGGTTGCTCAGCAAGTTTCGGGCACTTGGATCCGAAAGATCCACTCATGGCGGCTTATCGATGCGAGGTTGATGTTATTGCTGGTTATTTCAACGATTATCAAGTGGAACATATTGATCGCAGGAAGAATGAGGCGGCTGATGCTTTGAGCCGGTTAGGATCCCAACGTAAGCCGATGCCACCTAACACTTTCCTGGATGTTCTACGTAACCCTTCAGTTAAATTGCCCACAGAGGAAGATCTTGCTATTCCTGAACCATAGGTGCAATTGGTAGCGGTGCTTCATGCAATTCCTGATTGGACAATTCCGTATTTGGCTTATATGACCTGAGGCGAATTACCTGAAGATGAAACTTTAGCCAGACAAATAACCCGGCGGTCTAAGTCCATGACAAATGTCAACGGAGAATTGCACCATTGCAGTGTCACCGGGGCGTTTCAATGATGTGTTTCACCTCAGGAGGGCCATGAAATTCTTCGTGAGATTCATGAAGGAGATTGTGGTCATCATGTCGGCTCTAAGTCTCTTGTGGCTAAGGCTTTTCGCCACGGGTTTTATCGGCTGACGGCTCACGTTGATGCAGAGGATTTGGTCAGTAAGTGTGATGGTTGTCAGAAATTTTCACACCAGGCTCATGTACCGGCTCAAGAATTGAGGATGATTCCAATAACTTGGCCATTTGCAGTCTGGGGACTTGATATGGTTGGGCCTTTCAAAAGATCCAAAGATAAAAAGACTCACCTCTTGGTGGCAGTTGACAAGTTTACAAAATGGATCAAAGCAGAGCCGGTTAGTAAGTGTGATGCAGCAACGATGGTTCAATTCATGAAAAAGGTGATTTCCCGTTTTGGTTTTCCACATAGCATCATAACTGATAATGGTACCAATCTGTCCAAGGGAGCCATGAAAGAGTTTTGCCAAAGATAACACATCCGGCTCGATGTATCATCAGTGGCTCACCCCCAATCCAATGGTCAAGCTGAGAGAGCCAATCAAGCGATCCTGAGAGGCATCAAGCCCCGGCTTATGGTCCCTTTGCAAAGGATGTCGGGTTGTTGGGTGGAGGAGTTACCTTCAGTATTATGGAGCATCAATACTACCCCCAACAGATCTACAGGTTACACACCGTTTTTCATGGTTTACGGAGCAGAGGCAGTCCTTCCTAGTGACATCCATCACGATTCGCCCCGGGTGGCGGCTTATGTTGAAGCTGATAATGAAAAGGCACATCAGGATGCACTCGACCTATTGGATGAGGAGCGTGACCTGGTGGCGGCTCGTTCGGCGATTTACCAGCAGGATCTGCGCCGTTATCATAGCCGTCGGGCTAAGACCAGACCTTTTCAAGAGGGTTACTTGGTGCTCCGGCTTCTCCAGGATCAAAAAGATATGCATAAACTATCCCCACCTTGGGAAGGACCTTTTGTGGTCAGCAAGAATCTGAACAATGGATCATACTACCTTATCGATGTTCGAGACCACAAGGACTCACGCACGTCAGAGGAGGAGACCCGCCGGCCATGGAATATTGCTCATCTTCGGCCTTATTACACCTGAGCCACCGGCTCTTATGATGTACATATTTTGACAATGTATATATTATGATAAATATAATAAAGCCGTCATCCCTGGCAAAGCAGGGCCTCTGTCGTTTCATCTTTGATAATAATGAGTCTTTATTGACACTTATTAGGGTCACTTGGGGGCTTCCTGCTCATTGAGCAAGCCATCATTACCCTTTGATCCGGCTTATACGCCATATTTACAAAAACACTTGGGGGCTTGCTACCCAGGTTATAGGGACCAAAGAGAGTTGGATGCACAGCACATCTCAAACATAGGTACCCATTGAGCACAACTCAAAAATATATCACTTGGGGGCTTCCTATTCAAAGAACATAGCTATACTCACCCTTTTGATTGGCTTAGACGCCAGGTGTATTCACCAAAAATCCAGGTTATTCTGCATGTGTGCTAGATGCTCTTCTATCAGGTAACCCTGACTGACCTTCTATGTTCTTAACAGTCAGTCTTTTAAATAAAGACCCTGAACTTGTTAAGGTTAAAAACATTAATAGTCATGTAAGAGCCGGCTTACGGAAAGTAAGGATAAATCCAGGCTATTAAGCCGCCTTCCTTGAAACTTGGTTACACCGGCCTATTTTGCACGATGCTACTCCAACCCCGCATACTCTTGATAAGTCAACGAACTTATCTAGGTTAAAATGTTGATTGGGTCATGTGAGAGCGGGCTTACAGAAAGCGCGGATATTCCAATGGCTATCATGCTAGTTTCATTGAAGAAGAAAATTTTGGCTTGGCGGCCTATAAAAGCCTCGTATTTTTCAGATTTTTTCTTCATCTTGGATTTATATCATTCCTTTTTACCATATGATTTTCACAAAGTCGGGCCAAGCAGCTCTGTTTATGTCTCATATTTGAACATCTTTGGGTTTTTTGACCCGCCATGATGGTGGACACTAAGTCGCCAAAAAGTAATCTTGTGTATAGAGTTATGGCTTTAAGGCTTGGGATATTGCCTCTTAACTATTTACGACGTTATAAGCCTACAACATGAGTCCATGGAATATGGAGATACATTCTCAATCAATGGGATGGAACTCTTCCTGCACGGATCTGATAAGCCGGCAGTTTAAGCAAATACCACAGGTATGACATTTTATTAACAATTGTATACAGATTGCAGTTATACCAACCCTGGTTATGGACTATTTGTCCCCATAGGTTTAAAACAGGGTATTGTGAGACGACCGGCAGTAAACCGCCAGGGCACTTGTGATCTGTTTGTATGCAGGGTACTATTAAATCTGATCTACATCAATCGACGCTATCATGCACATAAAGTGGCAGATCTTCAAAGTTACAGATCAGCAATGTCATATAAAACAGGAAACATGCACGATGGCATGACAGATCAAAAGTTTAATTAGCCTATTACAAGGCGTCGGATGATCAATAAGGAGAAATGTTTTCAAAGAAAGGTATGATGCTCAGGGAAAAGCAGCTTATGATTGTGGACGGGTTGAAGCCTCCTGGTCATCCTGCGCCTCCTCTTCATCTTTAGTTCTTTGGTTATCCACCAGCTGGAAGTCGGTCTTAGCCCAGTTGATACCGGTCAACGCTCTAAACACAGCTTCATCATCAATGAGGTTTCATGGATCAATGTCAGGAGCGAAAGTATGCTTACAAATCAGCGGAATGAGATCCGTAGTCAGATGAACCGGAGATTTAACCTTTCTGTTGTCATTATCGTAAGCCGCCTGTTATGTGGCAAGGTTGGTCTCTTCACCCAGCTTATTGGCCAAAGGACGCACTGCTCTTGCTATTTCGGCAAAGTCATCAGCACTGAAAGCAGATCCATCTTCTTTTACGCTGGGACATCCATTGGCCAAGTCTTCCAGATCAAGATCTGCCAGCCATGCCTTCGCCCGGCTTAAAGGGGTTAAGGCACCGGCTCTAGCAGCCCCCCGTTTCAAATCCTCAATCCTTTGAGGCAACACGGATAACTTATCCAAGGTATCTTTGATAAATGGGGAGGGAGTTTTCTTGTGCATAGCAGCAGCAATGGTACGTTGGGCACCAATATATAATTGTTCCACAAGAGTGTAAATAGCCTTAATCCAGACGCGCATATCTGAGCCCAACTTTGCGCTTCGTGAACCCATGTCAGGGGAATTATGGGTAAACCGGCAGATATTGACAAAACTAGTTTTGGAAGTACAAGGGAGATATATTTCATATACTCACCAAAGATGGCTGACGACATCATGTTAGCGTGTTCCTTTAAGTCGGACAGCTCTTCAGTCACCAGCTTAAGTGCTTCTTCAGCATCAACATCTCTCTTCGATAGAGTCACCTTTTCAGTTTCCCAGCTAGTATTTTCAGCATTGAAATCTTGCTTCAGCTGTTCCGTACTTTCCAAAGCAATTTTTAATGTTGTCTTAGTCTTGGATGTCTCGGCTTGCTGAGTTGTCAAGCCGGCCTTAAGATCTTTCAGCCCAGCCTCTTTTTCGATCAGTTCAGATGATATATGTAAACATGGAAGGGGTTATGATCATCAAAGATTTCTGAAAAGTCCCAAGCATAATACAAGTATTATACTTGGCACTTGGGGGCTAATGTATACTTGCTTTTGAAACTTTCTAAAAAGTCCCAAGCACAATAAAAATATTATACTTGGCACTTGGGGGCTAATGCATATTGCTCTTTTTTGAGACAGACTCAAGTGCTAACCCGGATAAATGACATGATCCGGCTTATAAAATCTACAAGCTAGAATATTGGTTTTTGGAAGGATGGTTAGTCCCATATAAGTGATGGCTGATATTATAAGTCCCGGCTCATGTTTGCAAACATAAACCGGCCCTAGGGGGCTACACATGCAAAGTTGAAGTGCTGATATTATAAGTCCCGGTTCATGTTTGGAAACATAAACCGGCCCTTGGGGACTACTGTAGTTGATCTATGCAACTATTGAAGTTTGCACCATATTCTTTTCTATCATACCCAATAAACTTGGCGGCTAAGGAAAGTATAGTTATATAAAGGAGTGGCAGCATGTACCTCATAGCGCTCTTTCATCAGATTTACTAAGCCGACCTCAAAGTCACGGCCGGTGTACAGACGATTTAAATAACCAGAGTGGATGTCATGGGCACTGAAATGGGTATAGCTCTCCAAATCCGCCTTCCATTTGCCTTTATCTTGAGCAGAAAGTTCTTCTTTAGCAGTATGCTTGCTTAAGACAGTAGGTCGACCCGGAGCTGTGAAACCATCTCGGGTGACAACAACATCATCATTCGTTTCCTCAATAGGCTTGAGTGGGCTTGGCGGTTCATAAACTGGTTCAGTATCCATATGATCTGCGAAGGGTTCATGATCTTGCGGTGGTGGATCATTAAGAGCATTTTCAGAAATTGAATTAGATGGTTCTGACTGTTGTTTTTCCGGCTCAGATAGGATGGGAAAGTTGGCCGGTTTATTCAGTTTAGCTTTCTTACTAGGTTTGGCCTGGCCCCTGAAAATAAGAAGCATAAGATGTCAGTATAATGATTAAACATAAGTTTTATATGATTGAACATACTCTTACCCAGGTACAGCTTTGAAAGCCGGGATTTGAGTTCCCGTTGACTCGCCAAAGGAAGAATGTGAAGTCCCCTGATAGTTTGAATCAGACAGGTTAAGAGGTTGTCGGAAATAACTAGCCTTGGGATAAAAAGTGTCAGAAATGTGAGAGACCTCTGGGCGGCTTTTGCGAACCGGTGTGTTTGGTAATACGGATGAAGTGATTACACCACCGCTATGCCGGGTCGTATGGCGTGCTTCGAATTGTTGTTTCTTCAAAAGAAAGTTTGGATCCAAGTGAGCTAGAGGGTGAGAACAGCTTACTTTCTGGCTTGTCTGTCGGGTTTTCTTTGTTGGCAGAGATTCTGAGCCGGAGGAAAGAATAATTACCTCTGCGTCATCCGCGCGGCTGGCCTCTGCGTCGTCCTGATAACAGTCATTGTCAATGAGATGTACAAAAAATGAGCCAAGAGAGTCAAGTTCTACCTCCGACTCATCATCATCAATGTCATCATCCAAGTTTAACTCGGCAGGTTTAGGAGATTTCTTCTTGGCGGATTTCTTAGCGGCTTTGGATTTGGTACGAGCCGGTTTGACCGGCTTATCCTGCGGCTTCTTTTTCCAAAAGGAAGAATCGCCCTAGTAATGTTAAAAGGATCAGGAGTGAACAATAATTAATGCAAATATGGTTGAGCAGAGGATATGTAATGGCCAGTATGCGGCTATGTCCCCCACGTGCCGAGGCACGACTTAAGGACATAAACGCATACTAGAATAATCTCAAGTATGGTATCTTTGCACAACTCATGTAAAATTCATGGATGAAAGCGTAAAATGATAGTTGGCTTACACTCGCCACGTCACACAATGAATACAATAGCATACATCATCCAAATAACATCAGGGTCCAACTACGAACGAAATCCAAAGGAAAAGATACCATAAATAACACAAGCCCGGATCCTCCTAGTAAGAACAACTACTGACCGTCGGGATAAGACACATAGTAACGTCCACTCTTCATCGAACTCCCACTGGATTTCTGGACCATCTCCTGCATAGGTCTCAGCGGTACCTGCATCTGGTGTGTGTTGAATCTCTGAGCCACAGAGGACTAAGCAATCCCGTTCCCGGGTATCAAAACTACCAAAGCCTTAGGTGTGGAAAGGCTATAAACAAGGTTGCAGCAAGCACTAAGCACTAGCTTATGATTTTAGAGCGAGAAGAGAATAAGTGCCAACGATCGCCAAGTTGATCAAGAAGTGATCCTAGCTACTCGCGATCAAACATAATCCCACCGTGTTCACTTCCCGAAGCCCTTCGGAAAGAGACCATCACGGTTACTCACACAGGTAGTGTATTCATGAATAAGGTGTCAAGTTATGTACAACCGAATATTAACAAATTCCCATCTGCCACATAACGTCGGGCACGGCTTTTGAAAGATCAAACCCTGCAGAGGTGTCCCAACTTACCCCATCACAAGCTCACGATCCGCGGAGTCGCAACTCCAAGGTGGGAAGACCCGAGTATTCTCGGAATCCCGTGCTCAAGATATTTCGACAAAGGTAAAACTAATCCAGCAGGACCTCCCGGCGTGCCGACACCCTGATAGTAGCCACGCGTATCTCGTCTCAGGCCACGACCGGATGGGACAACCTACAGGAAAATACCAGATACCTCGGGTTTCCCCAAGGACGCCCTGCAGTCTGCCCGGTTGGACCAACACTGATGAGGAGCACTGCCCCGGGGATTGTTAATTAAGTCCACGGGCTAGCTAGTCCCTATGAAAATTTTAGTTGTTAGGCAAATGTAAAACCAATGTCGGGCCTTGCTGGAAAAGCTTTAAACAGAGCGAATTATCTAGGGGGTCCCATAACTCCAACTGTGTTAGGAACGCAAAATCAAGAAACATAACACCGGTTTATAGGTTCCTAAGGCGGCATGAGTGGAACAAAACACCAAGAAGAAAGGCTTAGCCTTCCACCCATTACCAATATATAGGTGCATTTAGTTTAACATGTAATATATTGTGATATCCCAATAACAAGTTCATCATGGAGCAACATCTTCAAAACTTCACCTGCAACTTAGAACGCTATAAGAGGGACTGAACGAAGCGTACTTAGCCAAACAATGGTTTGCTAGGAAGGTGGTTAGAGTGTTTCATGGCAAAAATAGGAGGGCTGACAAACAGGAATAGGCATCGAGGCAATATCTAAAGAGCGAGATATCTATCATAGGCAAAGATAGAAGTGATATCTGGGAATGGTCATCTTGCCTGGTAAGTCGTCAGTGGGATCGTAAGACGGCTCCTCGAACTCAGTCTCGGCAATATCCTCGAACTCAGTATCGTCTCCCGGCTCTACCCAACACAAAAGCACAACAACGGCACAATATCAAACACGGTACAATGCACAATCAACATGATGCAAGACATATCTTGGTATGCAAGTATGATGTGCGTGTGCATGAGGATGCTCTTGAGCCTAAGGAGAAGATGATGGAATGGCCTCATCTTGGTAAACCAAGCAAGCCAATGGATAAATTGGAAGATTTCGATTGAAATCAATATAAAGATCATCGGAAATGAATGCACGGTTTGCAAATGGCAAGCAAAACAAGATTCAAGCAAAACTGCAGTTTACAGCAACATGGCATCTTTGGAGCAAGAAATAATTATGCTACAGCACCCAAACATGGAGACAAAGGGCATGAATGTGAAATAGACATGATACTTAATAAGCATGAACTTAGAGCACCCCCAAAACCTTGCTGGAACACAATTAAACAAGCATGGCAAGTTGCAATAAATTTACAGAATTCTCAGACTTGGTGAGAATTACAAGGTGTGGCAGAATTACAACGAATAGGCATGTTTGCAAGCTTGTGAAACTCAACTCAAAGCATAGCATGGCAAGTTAAGATCCCCAACAGCAAGAAGACATATTTGAGAAGCTACTCAAAGAAAGAACATGCTCATAGGATGCATATAACACTAGATATACTCGTGGCAAAACTGAACTTATTGATAACATGCTGACAGATACATTTTATAGCCACTTGAAAGCATGAAAACAACAAGTTACGGTAAGCCATCATGCAAGCAAAAGGCATGGCATAACATACCTAACATGCTCTTCAAGAATAACCACATGGCTACTTCTACAACATACTAGAACATGTCCCAAACACCATGGCAAAAGTGCAAAAGTTTATCCAGACTTGGCAAAATCTGGGCATGCTGGCAGAAACATTTTATAGCAACTTCAGGGCCTCATAAGAATAAGCTACATCATGGCATCATGGAAAACAAGAGCATGAATAGCTAGAGCATAACATATACATTAAGGAACACCCACTGGACAACTCTAAACATGCACAACAATGATGGTGGCATCATGGATGCATGGCATAAAAATTACCAGATTCACACTTCGCAGAAATTTGACATCATGATGACATGTTAACAAGCTTTTTGCAGTCATTTTAAGACATATCGTGGCATGAAAATGAATCTATCATGTAGAGCACGTTCCAAAGAGCAAAACTCATGTTGACACCTAGCTCATATGACACATGGATAAATATGCACAAGCAAGACAAAACATCATCTCATAACAAGTGCAGAAACTTATCAGCAAAATGCACTTTTGAAACAGAGATAAACATGGCAATATGACACCTAACATGAATTATGCAGCAACCATCATGTAGAGCACTTCACAATGAAGATTTGGACATATCATTCACTCCATTCGGACCAACATGCACAAAGTTACTAGCTCACGAACATGCCAACAAAATTACATAGACCACAAGTGCTGAAACAGTTTCATCATGATGCACACTTGCCACGAAGATTAAGTCAACTAGAAGAACACTATCATGCATGAAACTGATGCTAACATGTAGAGCACGACGAGACGAACATTTCGACATACCATATGCGCAAAACGGATCAACGAGCACAAAGTTATCACATGATGAAGTAGCCAACAAATTTAACAGATCCGGGGACTTAGAAGAAATATACCACACGAAAAGGTCAACCCGGGACGGGGATGTCCCGGGACGGAGAGATCCGCGGGGACGGGGGTGTTTGGTTTGGTGTGTGGGTGGATCTGATCCACCCACTGGATCCGGATCTCGATCGACCGGTGGCTCACCGGAGCGGTAACGGCGGACGCCCGACGCGGTGGCGGCGGCGAGGGTCGTGGTGGCGGCAACGAGGGTCGGCTCCGGCAGTGAGGGTCGTGGTGGCGGCGGCGAGGGTCGGCGCCGGCAGTGGCGTCGGAGGACGCGGCGGCGAGGCTCGGCGCCGGCGGTGGCGTCGGAGGAGACGGCCGGCGAGGCTCGTCACCGGCGGTGGCGTCGGAGGAGGCGGCCGGCGGCGGGCATTGGAGGCGCGGCGGCGGGGATCTGCGGGACCGGTGGGAGGCGGCGGGATCCGGCGCGGTGGCGCGGGATCGAAGCGGCGGCAGGGCGAGCGCTGGGCGGCGCGCGCGCGTTGGCCTGGCGGGCCCGATCCGGGCCGCGGCGGGCCCGGTAGGCGCGGGGAGGAGCCGGCGGTGGAGAGGCTACGTGGCGGGCTGCGATTGGCGCGGGGCGGCGGCTGGACGCGTCCGGCGCGATCCGGACATGTCCGGCGGCGCGGAGGACGAAATTTTAGGGTTTGCACCGGATTTCGAGGGAAGAGGGCCTATTTATAGATTCTGGGAGCTAGGAAGGTTCAAATGGGGTGCGGTTTTCGCCCACACGATCACGATCTGACGACCGAGAGGATGGGAGTGGTTGTGCTGGGTTAGTGGGCTGTTGTGGAGGGGGGTCTTGGGCCAAAAGGAAGAGGAGCTTTTAGCCCACGAGGTTAACCGTTGGAGTACCAAACGATCTTCAAACGCGACGAAACTTGACAGGCGGTCTCCACGTACTAAAACAACAACGTACAACAAGTCTCACCTCATTCCGAGAAGATTTCGCGGCCACATACTAAAGAAGGACTCGGAGGTGCCACGGGCATGTGTGTGAGTGTCGGAACTCGAAACGGACAACGGTAAGAGACGAGCATGACCGGGTGCAAGTGACAACATGAATGCAATGCAATGCACATAATGACATGACATGGATGATATGCACACACGCACATGCAAAAACGAAGAAACCCGAAGTGAAGGAGGAGCCCAGAATGGAATTGAAGAGTCAACGTTGCATATATTGCCATAAATGGAAGGTATCACATATGGGGTGTTACAAACTTTCCTCCACTACAAAAAGATCTCGTTCCGGGATCTAAGACTGAAAGAAAGCGGGATACTCGGAACGGAGATGATCTTCTCGTTCCCATGTAGCTTCTCGGTCGGTATGGTGTGACCACTTCACTTTCAAGTATTTGATTGACTTGTTGCGGGTCTTGCGCTCAGTTTCTTCAAGAATAGCAACGGGGTGCTCACGATAAGACAAGTCTTGTTGAAGATCAATCTCTTCGAACGGAATGGTGCGTTCAGGCGTCTTGAAGCACTTGCGGAGTTGATACACGTGAAACACATCATGCACATTTGCAAAGCTGGAGGGAAGCTCGAGTTGGTAGGCTAGATCGCCTCTCTTGCCAATAATCTTGAAAGGGCCCACGTAACTTGGAGCAAGCTTGCCCTTGATACCAAACCTCTGAGTGCCCTTCATAGGAGAAACACAGAGATAGACATGATCACCAATGTCGAAAGCCAAGTCATGATGCTTGCCGTCATAGTATCTCTTTTGACGCGATTGCGCGGCTTTGAGATTCTCACGTATGACTTTGCACATTTCTTCGGCTTCTGAGATCAAATCATTTCAAAGGAGTTGACGTTCACCAGTATCGGACCAGTTGAGGGGGGTACGACAGTTTCTGCAATAGAGGATTTCAAAAGGAGTTTTGCCGGCACTTGCTTGGAAACTGTTGTTGTAGAAGAATTCGGCAAACGGAAGGCAATCTTCCCATTTCATACCGAAGGAGATGACACAAGCTCTTAGCATATCTTCAAGAACCTGGTTCACTCCTTTGACTTGACCACTAGTCTGAGGGTGAAACGCAGTGCTGAAGCGAATCTTTGTGCCCATGGCTGACTGAAAAGAATCCCAGAACTTGGAAGTGAACAAGCTTCCGCGGTCTGAGGAGATCACTTGAGGAATGCCATGCAAAGAGACAATTCTGGAGGTGTATTGTAATGCCCAGTATGAGATTATACCTCCTACGTGTCGAGGCACGACTTAAAGGTATAAGCTCATACTAGAATGATCTCAAGTTTGGTATCTTTGCATGAATCATGTAAAATAGGGATGAAATTGTAAAAGAGTAGTTGGCTTACACTCGCCACGTCACACAATACATTACATAAGCAATCATCATCCAATAAACATCACAGTCCGCCTACGGACGAAGATCCAAATGACAGATACCAAATAAATAAAGCCACAAGGTTCGAATCGCCCCTAGTAGAAGCCACTACTGATCATCGGGATAGTGCACATAGTATCGACTACGTTCTTCATCGAACTCCTAGTACAGCTCGGTGCCGTCACCTGTATAGTCCACCATAGTACCTGCATCTGGTGTTGTGTAGAATCTGTGAGCCACGGAGGACTCAGCAATCCTGTTCCCGGGTAACAAAACTATCTAAGCCTTGGGTGTGGATCAAGGCTGAAGAATAAAGGTTGCAGCTGCACTAGCACTAGCTTACGTGTTTAGAGCGAGAAGAGAAGTGCCACGAGCGTCAAAGTGATCACGAAGTGATCCTATCTAAGCACGTCAATCATAACCCCACCGTGTTCACTTCCCGAACCCCTTTCGGAAAATGACTGTCACGGTTACTCACGCTGGTAGTGTGTTCTGAATATGGTGTCAAGTTTTCTACAACCGGATATTAACAAATTCCCATCTGCCACATAACCGCGGGCACAGCTTTTGAAAGATCAAACCCTGCAGGGGTGTCCCAACTTAGCCCATCACAAGCTCACGATCTGCGGAGTCGCAACTCCAAGGTGGGAAGCCCCGAGTATTCTTGGAATCCCGTGCTCAAGATATACCGACTAAGGTAAAACTAATCCAGCAAGACCTCCCGGCGTGCCGACACCCTGACAGTAGCCGCGTGTATCTAGTTTCTGGACACGATCGGATGAGTCATCCTACAGGTGAATACCAAATACCTCGGGTTTCCCCAAGGCGGCCCCGCAGTCTACTCAGTTCGGACCAACACTCATGTGGAGCACTGGCCCGGGGGTTGTTAATTAAGATCACGGGATAGCTAGTCCCTATGCAAGTTTTAGTTATTAGGCAAATGGAGTACCACTGTTGGGCCTTGCTGGAAAAGCTTTAGCGCTAAGCGGGTTATCAAGGGAGGCCCATAAACCCCAACCGTGTTAGAGACGCATAATCAAGGAACATAACACCGGTTTATACGGTTCCTAGGGCGGCATGAGTGGAACAAAACACCAAGCAAGAGGCTTAGCCTTCCACCCATTGCCAATATATAGATGATTTAGTTAAGAGTTTATATAGTGTGATATCCCAATAATAATTCAACATGACGCAAGAATCTTCAAATCTTCTCCTGCAACTAGCAATGCTATAAGAGGGGTTGAGCGAAGCTTACGTAGCCAAACAAAGGTTTGCTAGGTTGTGTGGTTAGATAGATTCATGGTCACAATAGGAGGCTGACAAACAAACATGGGCATCGAGGCAATAAGCTAAAGAGTGAGACATCTAGCAATAGGCGAAGATAATAATGATATCTGGGTCAGGTCATCTTGCCTGTCGAGTCGTCGATGGGATCGTAAGACGGCTCCTCGTACTCAACCTCGGTAGGAACCTCGCACTCGGTCTCGGCTTCCGGCTCTACTCAACACAAGAACACAACATGGCACGATATCAAACAAGGTGCAGTGCAGAATCAACATGATGCAAGTATGATGCATTTCATGGCAAGGGAAGAAGCACACAAGAACAACACAAAACAACAAGTTTAAATGAGGCCGGAATCAACATATATCAAAACCGGTAAATCCTCGTATGCATATTTTGAAATTGGTCCAGATCTGAACAAACCTTAAGTTAAAGTTGTTAAACAGCAATTTAACATGCACCATGATGATCTACACGAAATTCTAGTCAAGTTTCATATAAAGTTTGTTTAATTCGGAGCTACGGTCTAGAAGATATGAGCAAAACAAGACAAACATGGCAACGGTGCAAGATGCACCCAAACATCAAGCAAACACACTCGAAACATGTTAACAACATGATATTATGATTCTACATGCAAAATCACACAAGTTTCATATAGGTCACGCTCAAAACGGAGCAACGGTTCAACACATACACACGAAACAAGATACAATGCAAAGCTGAAATTAACAGCCGCATAGCAACTTTGGAGCAAGGAATTTATACTCTACAGCACCCAAACATGATGACAATAAGCATGGACATGAAGTAGACATATCCTACAGCAAACAACTCCATTGGAGCATCTCCATAGGAGGCATGGATCAATAGCAACAAGCTACACCATTTTGATCATGTCGTTAAAAACCTGACAGTTATAATTTATAGCAACTTGAGAGCAAGAAATAAATAAGCTACAACAAGTCATATGAGCAAGTGAGGGCATGGATGGATAGACAATATCATGGACAACAAGGAATGATCAATGGCCACTCCAAAACATGCATGAATTTGACTAGGGTATCAAGCAAACATAGCATCAGGTTATGACAGATTCCAGACTTAGCAGAAATTTCACTAAGTATAAAACAGTTATGTTGGCATGGCATGTTTACAAGAATGTTTAAGTCACCTAAAGGCATTTCATGGAAAGTGGTTTGCACCACAGCAAAGACCATATGATGGAGATCCTAAAACATATTGACATGTGACATGGGGACCAACACATCAATAGCAACGAGCACTTCAAATCAGCATCTCTTAACTTGTTTCATAACTTAACAGCCACATGCACTTTTGCAACCAAGATTAGCATGGCAATATGAGACCTAACATGAATGCTACAGCAACCATCATGTAGAGCATTTCACAATGAACATTTTGACATATCATTTGCTTCATTTGGATAAACATGCACCAAGTTATCACATCTCAAACATGGCATAAAAATAACAAGTAACAGCAGTTTATAACAAGTAGCACTCTTGTCACGAAGATTAGGGCATCTAGATGATCTGAAACAAGCATGCCACAATGGAACAAAATGTAGAGCACATCACCACGATCATTTTGATATATCACACGCCCAAAACGGATCTACGAGCACAAAGTTACAGCCATGCAAAGAAGCAACAAAATAACAGATCTCAGGGACTTAGTGAAAAATCACCTCCGCGAAAAGTCAATGCGGGACGGGACGTACCCGGGACGGAGGGATCCGGGCTGCGGACGCGTGTTTGGTTCGACGAACGGTTGGATCTAATCCACCCGGTCTGGGACAGCGGCGCTCCGGCGGCTGTGGGGACCCCGACTTAGAAGTCGAGATCACCGAATGCACGTGTACAGTGATCCCAGAGATCAATGCTCACTGAACACACAGAAGCTGAAATAACAAGAGTCTTACATCCATACAAATAGTCTTACACGAATTATGGCCATTATGGCCAAGTCTTACATAGATAGAGCCTCACGGGCTGAATAGCAAATAACTCAAGTAGCGGAAGTCTTCGATAACGGGTAGAACCCATGCCATCTGCCTTAACCCTACAGGCATTCTGACTGGGATAGCGTCCTAGTTCGCATGTTCGTCTCCAAAGAACTCTTCCTCATATTCCTGTTCTTCCATGCCTGGCCAATTAAATAACCAGTGGCAAGCCAATGAGTACTTTGAATGTACTCGCAAGCAACCCATGATGTGGTCCAAAGTAACAATGCAATTGAATAAAAATGATCAATTTAGCAAGGCTAGAACAACATACTACTATCAAGTTAATGCATCAATAAACTCGCGTAACCTCGAAGTCAGGTTACCGATATCAACATGAATATGATTCATCTCATCGAGTCAAGTCACCACCTTGACTCACATACACACGCATGGTTTCACAAACATTTGACGTAGCCCAAGAGCGGTTACCCAACTGTCCATGACCGTGGACACGGCTATTCGAATAGTTTGACACTCTGCAGAGGTTGTACACTTTACCCACAAGATCCGGGGAACTTCCGTGTCATCCACGACCCGCGGTACCTCAAGTACCCGGGGTAAGCACCCGGTCATTATCTTTCCTTAGACGACACTAACATAGAGTCCACTCGTTGGTACACGGCCCTCGGGTACAAACAATAGATCACGGGACTTGCCCTAATTTCAATGTCACGCATACCCGAAGGGACCAACGGTGTGTCCGGTGCCCTGTGAAAACAGTCATGGTCGCCTTATCCAAGCACGACCCCGTCCCGGGAAAGACCTCAAGTCTCCCCGTCACTAGTAATGCGGGCACCATGCTAGTATCGACCTAAGTAATCAATAAAGGCCCGTCCCATAAGGGGTAGTGTGGTTGCACATGTATGGTTGGAATAACGGTCGCAACTTAAACCAATCCGTTTGAAAAACACACACACTTGCCTTGGCACACCACTTCGTCATCAAGTGGTCACCCAACTCATCATCTTCTCCCTCGGGCATGAATGGCACCCGACGGGGTTTTATGCAAAGACTTCAACCATCAAGGTTCATGACACACATGCATCACTATTCATAACCACTAACCATATGCAAGTCATCTAGCACATAGCAAGATCAAGATCATGGCATGCATCATATGGTGGAATCAACTAGGTTACCATCGTAACCCTAATATCATGCATCGGAAACAAACGGGTTCCGAGGAACAAGTGTATCATGGTCAAAGGGCTGCTTGCCTGGATTAGCTTGGTCTTCAAAGTCTTCAAATCCTTCTCCTTCTTCTTCCACAGCAACTTCGTCAAATACGGGATCTATACGTCGCATAATAACCACGGAAAAATAAGAATACAAACAAAACAGAAAAATCAAAGTGCTCAGAAAAATGTCAACTCATTTTTGTAAAATACTAGAGGGATTTCTAAGATGGGGAAAAATCTTAGTTGGAGTTTTGGAGTTATAGAATAGAATCTATTGATTTTTGAACAGGAGTATTACTGCCCAAATTTGAATTTAAATTTGAACAGTACAGAAAAGTTTCATGGATTTGAATGAAAGAGGTACCATTAAATAGGTTGGAATATTACAAGGTTTTAGGAGTTGGAATAATTTAATTTGGACCATTATTCTTTTCTGTAGAAATGTTTAAAACATTAACAGAAAAGAAAAGGAAAAAGGGTCCTGTGCACTGGGCCAGAGAAGGCCACAGTGCAAGGCCCAGGTGGTCCAGCCCAGCCGCACGGGAGCCTGCGCGCGCACGTCAGGTTTTTAAACCTGACGGGCGGGGTCCGTGGGTCAGTGGCACAGAGGAGGGGGAGAGAGGTGAGGGGATGACAGGCGGGGCCTGCCTGTCATCTCTAACCCCACGGCCACGGCCACGGCGAGCTCACCGGCGAGGTTCCCGGCCACGGCGACGGCAACGGAGGGCAGGAACGTGACCAGTGTCGTGTCGCGGATGCAGGGGTGGTGGTGCGGCACGGCGGGGAGGTATGGTTCGCCGGCGACGAGGTGGGACGGCGGAAGCTCATCGGAGGGTTGATGCTCCGGTCGTTTCCGACTGCAAACGGAGGGGGAAACAGGGGGGAAAGGGTCAGTGGAGCACGGCGGTTCCGAAACAGGTGAAAGGAGGGGCAGGGAAGGCCCGTACCACGAGATCGCCGGCGGCCCGACGCGGCGGAGCTCCGGTCGATCCCGAGCACCGGGACGTCCTGGGGAGGAGTGGGTGGTGCTAGGAGGTTCGGTGGAGTGAGGAGAGGTCGCTGGTGGTGCTGGAGAGGCTCGGGAGGGGTTTATATAGCCGCGCCCGTGGTCCACCGTGGACCCGTGCGCCGGCGAGGTTGCAGGCGAGGCTAGGAGGGGTTCTGGAGCCTGGGATCACGCCGGGGAGGACCGTGGACTTGCTCCACGTCCAGCTGAGGGGAAAAGAGGAGTGGGGAAGCGTCTGGAGCGTGCGCGCATGCGAGGCAGAGGAGTGGCCGCCGCGGGCGGCCAGTGAGCGTGCGATGATGGCCACTAGAGGGCGCAGGAGGAGGGGGAACATCGCCGGGGAGGTCGCGGACGTCGAGGGGCCTCGACTGGCGCGAGGGGGAGGCCCGAGGCTGTCGGGGAAGGCCGATTGGCCGAAGCTATAGTGCTTGTCTGCACTGTTACGCGCTCCAGAGCGCGCGTTTGGCTGGCATCACCGTGCTCTCGCCGTCCTGGTCAAAAACAACGTGTCCAGCGACGTCTAGAAGGTCAGGGGGAGAGTAAAGAATTGGCCTGAGGCCTTGGATGCCCTGGAGATGCTGAGAGAGAGTGAGAGTGCTGGTGAAATGGTGAAAGCTTGCTGTCCAGCAAGGTAAAACAGTGCTTTCACCCCTCAATCATGGAGCTGGGGTGCTGGGGGAGTTACTGGAGGTAGCTGGTAACTCAATGATCATGTGGTAAGAAGTTGAGGCCATGGAGAAAAGAAAAAGTGATCAAGTTGGAGGTTTTAGCAATTCTGCAGAAGGTGTTTGATCAGTGTTTGGTGAAGTAAATGAACTCCTCTTGACATGGCACTTAACAGGGTTGAAAGACATGAGAAAATAGGGTGCTTCACCAAGTTTGGGCCCATTTGAAGAAACTAGCCAATGTAACTTTGGTGAACCCTAGAAATCAACAGAAACAGTTTCATCTTGATTGAGTCAAGCTAATCATCTCCCCTTGATGCACCACTTGGTGTAGCATCATCATTTGGGGTATTGATCATGCCCACAAAGTTTGAAGCTCCAGATAAAAAGTTGGTAATGTAAAGTTGTTCAAATTTGCATTTGAACAGAAAGGGTTTTGAGCTGATCTGATCAAGTTGCTCTATTCCAAATCTTGTGCCATTTGGTCTAGATGCCTTATTAGGTCATTCTAGCATGTGCACCAAGTTTGAGAGCATTTGGACAAGTTTGGCAATGTAAAGTTGCTCAAACTTCAAATAGGGATAGAATGGTTATGAAGGGGTTTGAGGATGTTTTCTTGCTTCCCAAGGCATGGGGCTTGGCAAGATCATCAAATATGTCATATATGACATGATAGAATTTCCCTGGAATTTTTGGAGAATATTTTCCTTTGTAAATATTTCAAAAGCTTGAAATATCCAAAAAGGGTTTTAGAGGGTTTAGCCCATTATTTTGAACATGACCAAGTGTTGAAACTCTTATATATGGACAATATATGTCCTCTGAGTCTCTCTGAATTTTGGCAAATACTTTTGAAATAGTTAAATAATTTTCCCCTGTTAAAGACCATTTCTGGCCTTAAGAAAAAGCTTTTAAATAAAATAGGAAAATAACTTTTAAAATTATACCTTTGTGGTTTCTGGGAGTCCTATGACTACTAGGTCTCAAATAAACCTTTTGAAATAATTTTCTCACCCTAAATCAAGTACTTGCAGTGCAAATCTCAATTCAGGGGTTTTTGGAAAACTAAATTTATAAAATACTTTTTGGCCAAATTAATTTTGTAAGAAAATACTATACTGTTATATAACACTTGGCATGATCATTGGGCAGAAGTTTTGGGTATGGAGATGAAATCTACAAGAGGTCATAGTTGACTTTAATGAGCACAAGAAAAAGCACATGAAGAAAACTCAATTCCAAATAAAGCCAAATGGTGCTAAAAAAAATTTGCTGGTCCAAATTTTCATGCTTAAAAGTTACAAATAACATGTTACAAAATGCAGGGTGTGACAGACCTACCCCCCTTACAATAATCTCGTCCCCGAGATTCCTAAACTAGGGCTTAAAAGAGATCGGGAAACTCGGATCTAAGATAGTCTTCTCGTTCCCAGGTTGCTTCTGCTTCGGTGTGGTTGCTCCACTGGACCATGAAGTACTTGATGGTACGGCTCCGCGTACGTCGTTCTGCTTCGTCCAGAATACGAATGGGCTTCTCGCGGTAGGTCAAATCAGGCTGCAGATCAATGGCTTGGTGATCCACATCCTTGTAGAGATTGGGCTTGTCTGGAACTTGGAGACATTTCCGGAGTTGTGACACATGGAATACATTGTGCACATCGGATAGCTCAGGTGGTAGTTCTAGCTGGTAAGCCACTTCTCCTCATTGGTCGGTGATCTTGAAAGGGCCAATGAATCTTGGCGCAAGTTTCCCCTTGACGTGGAATCGCTTGGTTCCCTTCAGAGGGGTTACCCACAGGTACACATGATCTCCGACACGGAAACTCATGTCTCGGCGTCGAGTGTCAGCATAACTCTTCTGCCTTGACTTGGCTGCCTTTAATCGCTCTCTGACTAGTTGGACTTGCTCTTCTGCTGCGTGGAGAATATCCGGTCCAAAGACTAGTCCTTCTCCAGTCTCCGACCAATTGAGGGGTGTGCGGCATCTGCGTCCGTACAACACCTCAAATGGTGCCATCTGAAGGCTTGACTGGTAACTGTTGTTATAGGAGAACTCGGCAAAAGGGAGACAGTCTTCCCACTTGGCTCCATATGCCAGGACACAGGCTCGGAGCATGTCTTCGAGAATCTGGTTGACTCGCTCTGTCTGACCTCCGGTCTGTGGGTGGAAAGCTGTGCTGAAAGACAACTTGGTTCCCAAGGCTTCTTGGAATCTCTTCCAGAACCTTGAAGTGAACTGGGTGCCTCGATCTGACACAATCTCCTTGGGAACACCGTGAAGACTTACGATTCGGTTGATATAGAGAGTTGCCAGCTGGTTGCCTGAGTAGGTAGTCTTGACAGGAATGAAATGAGCCACCTTGGTCAAATGATCGACTACGACCCAGATAGAGTCATGTCCTCTATTCGACCTTGGTAATCCAGTGATGAAGTCCATTCCGACTTTATCCCACTTCCACTCAGGAACCTTGAGTGGTTGAAGCAATCCAGCAGGTCGCTGATATTCAGCCTTGACCCTTTGGCACACCTCACACTTTGCAACATAGGTTGCAATCTCTCTCTTCATACCGTGCCACCAGAATCGCGCCTTCAAGTCTTGATACATCTTGGTTCCTCCGGGGTGGATGGAATACGGAGTGTCGTGGGCTTCTTGCAGAATCAGCGTCTTCAGCTCGGTGTTGTTTGGTACGCAGAGGTGATCTTTGTACCAAACAATCCCGTGCTCGTCTTCGGAGAATCCTGGGGCCTTGCCCAGCTTCATCTTCTTCTTGATGCCTTCGATGCTTGCGTGTCCTTCTTGAGCCTTCTTGACGTCGTCCAACAGGGTCGGTCTGACTTCCAAATGATCCAGAAATCTAGGGGTGACCAATTCCAAACTGAATTGTTCGATCTCCTTAAACAAGGCTGGCTGCCTTTCTTGAATAACGGCATTCAAAGAGCAAGCCTTCCTGCTTAAGGCATCGGCCACCACGTTAGCCTTCCCAGGGTGATACTGAACACTGAGGTCATAATCTTTGATGAGTTCCAACCATCTCCGTTGCCTCATGTTCAATTCCTTTTGGGTGAAAATGTACTTCAGACTTTTGTGGTCTGTGTAGATCTCACACCGTTTCCCTAGGAGGTAATGCCGCCATGTCTTCAAGGCATGAACTACTGCCGCTAGCTCAAGATCGTGAGTAGCGTAGTTCTCCTCATGGGGTCGTAGCTGCCTGGAGAGGTATGCTATGACGCGGCCTTCTTGCATCAGAACGCTTCCCAATCCGGTTCGAGAGGCATCACAATATAGCACGAACTCCTTGTGAATATCAGGTGTTGCCAGAACTGGGGCGGTGGTCAATCTCTTCTTGAGCTCTTGGAAGCTCTCTTCGCATTTTGGCGTCCACTCGAACTTCTTGTCCTTCTTGAGGAGCTGAGTCATTGGTCGTGCAATGCTAGAGAATCCTTCCACGAACTTGCGGTAATAGCCCGCTAATCCGAGGAAGCTTCTGACTTCCTTGACGGTCGTTGGAGATTGCCATTGGGTCACAGCTTCTATCTTCGCAGGATCAACAGATAATCCTTCCTCGGTCAAGACATGACCTAAGAATCCAACTTTATGCAGCCAGAACTCACACTTGCTGAATTTGGCATACAGTTGGTGCTCACGAAGCTTGTCTAGGACCATCCTCAGGTGCTGCTCGTGCTCTTCCTCCGACTTCGAGAACACAAGAATGTCATCAATGAAGACAACAACAAACTTGTCCAAATATTCCATGAAGACTTTATTCATGAGGTACATGAAGTAAGCTGGGGCATTGGTTAACCCAAAAGACATGACCGTGCACTCGTACAGGCCATATCTGGTTACGAATGCCGTCTTCGGAATATCTTGGGGTCTGATCTTCAGCTGGTAATACCCAGATCTGAGGTCGATCTTGGAGAATACCTTGGCTCCGCTGAGCTGATCAAACAGATCTTCGATCTTGGGAAGTGGATACTTGTTCTTGATTGTAACTTCATTGAGGGAACGATAGTCAATGCATAAGAGGATGGTACCGTCCCTCTTGGCCACAAACAGAACAGGAGATCCCCAAGGGGAGGCACTTGGGCGGATAAATCCCTTCCTTAGCTGCTCATCCAGCTGCTTCTTCAGCTCGGCTAATTCTTCCGTCCCCATTCTATAAGGCTTCTTATAGATGGGTCCTGCTCCGGGCACGAGCTCGATGATGAACTCAATGTCACGGTCAGGGGGCATTCCCGGTAGTTCATCCGGAAAGACATCAGGATACTCACATACCACCGGTACTTGATCTAGCCCAACTTCAGACAGACAGTTGACTTTAGCGGCTTGAGCGGAAGAGGAGTTGGAAGCAAACTTGACTTCGACCCCTTGGTCATTGGTCACAGTGACGGTCCGATTGGCACAGTCTAACAAGCCTTGGTGCTTACTGAGCCAATCCATCCCTAAGATCACATCCAAGCCTTGCGATCTCAGGATGATAAGGTCTGCTAGGAAATCTACACCGTTAATGGTAATACTGACTCCTTTACAGCCTATCTTGGCTCTCATCTCGGCTCCGGGGGTTTGTACCACCATAGGGTTATTCAGGGGTGTAGGGGTCATGCCACTTTTTAATGCAAATCTTTGAGTGACAAATGAATGTGTTGCTCCAGAATCAAACAAGACAGTTGCAGGTGCTGAGTTGACAAGGAACGTACCCAGCACGACGTCCGGGTCTTCCTGGGCTTCTTCAGTAGTGACGTGATTCACACGCCCCCTCCCATGGTTCGATGGATTGCGAGGAGCTGGGTTCCTTGGTGGCATTCCACGGCCTTGTCCCTGGTTCTGCGCATTGGGGCGCAGGGCATCAGGCTTCTTGTTGGGGCACACCCTTGAGATGTGTCCGGGCTGACCACATCCAAAGCAAGTGACTTGGTTTGCAGCGTTGATCTTGTTGCCACCACTGGTATTGGGGTTGAAAGCTGGCCTGGGGTTGGCATACTGCTGAGGCTGAGGATTGGCACGAGGTGCAGGAGCTCTTGGCTGCTGATAGGTTGGCTTGGCCGGGGCTGACTGCCACGGACGAGGCTTCTAGTTGCTGGAACTTCCCTTACTGACCAACTTGCGCTTGCGAGTGTCTTCCAAAGCACGTCGCTTGTCTTCAAGCATAAGTGCCTTGTTCACCAGGTCAGGGAAAGACGGGCAGTCGCACACGACAAGCGAGTATTGCAGAGTCTGATTAAGGCCTTCCATGAAGCGCTCCCTTTTGGCAGCATCAGTGCTGACATCCTCAGGGGCATACCTTGACAGAATGCTGAACTTCTGCATGTACTCCTTGACAGTTCCACTTCCTTGCTTCAGGGCTCGGAACTCACGCTTTTTGATAGCCATGATTCCGGAAGGAATGTGGGCCTTGTGGAATTCTGCCTTGAAGTTAACCCAAGTGATGTCTTGTTCAGCATGCATGACCTTGAATCCATCCCACCAAGCTCTTGCAGTTCCCCCGAGGCAGTGGGCTGCATAAGCCACCTTCTCGCGATCTTCGGTGCATCCGACTAGTTCCAGGATTTCCTCAATGGAACGGACCCAGTCATCTGCATCCAGGGGTTCAGCAGTCTCGATGAAGGTTGGTGGTGCATGCTTCCTGAACTCTGCCAACGTGGAACGTCCATTGCCATTCCCCGCCGGCTGGCGGTTGTTGGTGACAGCTTGAGCAATCAGCTGGAGAGCTGCAGTGTTGGCTTGGCGTTCCTCTCGGAAAGCTTGGAGAAGCTGAGCCATGTCCATGCTTGGAGGAGGTGGTGGTGGAGCTTGGTCGTTGGTTTGGTCGTGGCCTGCCTCTGGCTGAGAGGATGCTCCGGCTTCGGGCTGCTGGTTAGAGGTACCAGTACGAGTTACAACAGGCATCCTGTTGGAGCGGTAAAAGGTCTCATGACTTGGAAGAGGGAAAGCAAGATAGATGGGTGCCTAGTAAGGGGGTGGGTGTGACACTAAATCAAATCATGCAAGGGCCATAAGGCCAAAACACATTCATTAAAATCCAAATAGGTGATGTAGTCGTTTACACATTCCCTGAAGGAAGAATACAACATACATCCAAACACGACAAAAGCAAACACTAGATGGTTTCATATGAACCATACAAGGACTCGACTGCGCATAGGGGTTACACGACCTATCCTACCGTAGGGGTTACAACTGGCATATCCGAGTAGCGAATAATGCCTAAGCGGCGGAATGCTCGGTCGCGTATTCTGGCTCTTCTGGGTCTTCCTCCTTGTCTTCATCTGTCTGGGCTCCCTTGTCGCTTGAGGGAGTGGGGGAGTGGAGGAGTTGGATACGACGGTGCTTTGTCGGTGGTGCAGGGAAAAGCTTGCGATATTCCCTTGCTGTCATCCGGCGTCGCCGAGGTGGTTCTTCACCCTTGGAAGATACATCCTCGGAGGGCCTTCCGCCTCGATATGCGATAGCGGATTGTCCAGAAGGTGCTCCTTCCTTCTTGATCCTTTTTGCCTTCTCTTGAGCTCGACGAAGAAGTGCCTTGGTCTTGTGAAGTTCTTCTCGAAGCTTCATTGATTCCGAGGCCAAGTCTTGTGCCAAGCTGTCGGCACATAGACTGAAGTAGGTCTGGAATCGAAGCGAGAGTCCTTCCTTCAGTGGAGGGGCTAGTGTGATGCTTTCTTCGTCACCTTCCTTCCGGTAAGGTAAGAAGCGAGTTGTCATCTTGGCTGCCATCTCCGGAAGAAGCTCGCGGAGACGGGTTAATGCCTTGAGTGCAGCAGCCTCGACAGCGAGTGGGAGTGTTGCCATCTGGGGTCCCTCGAAGAACCAACTTGTGGGAGGATCGTTTGCCTTCACGATCACTTCCACATGGTACTCCACCTCAGTATCGCTCACCCAATGCTCAAGGTAGGTGAGGATGGGTGCTCGGTGGAACTGACACTCCTGGAGGCTATCCTCGAGTAGTAAGGGAAACCCAGTGGTCAGGTGCTCTTCGGGTACAGCGGCCATCTACAAAGGTGGAATAGGAGGGGTTAATAAGCTGAGGAAATCTCAGGTTTAGAAAAGAAGAGAGATTCAGAAGGCTTTTTGAAAAAAGGGTCTCAACTAACTAACGCCCATGCTAACTAAGGCTTCCTACAGTCAGGATGGCTCTGATACCAGCTCTGTGGGGACCCCGACTTAGAAGTCGAGATCACCGAATGCACGTGTACAGTGATCCCAGAGATCAATGCTCACTGAACACACAGAAGCTGAAATAACAAGAGTCTTACATCCATACAAATAGTCTTACACGAATTATGGCCATTATGGCCAAGTCTTACATAGATAGAGTCTCACGGGCTGAATAGCAAATAACTCAAGTAGCGGAAGTCTTTGATAACGGGTAGAACCCATGCCATCTGCCTTAACCCTACAGGCATTCTGACTGGGATAGCGTCCTAGTTCGCATGTTCGTCTCCAAAGAACTCTTCCTCATATTCCTGTTCTTCCATGCCTGGCCAATTAAATAACCAGTGGCAAGCCAATGAGTACTTTGAATGTACTCGCAAGCAACCCATGATGTGGTCCAAAGTAACAATGCAATTGAATAAAAATGATCAATCTAGCAAGGCTAGAACAACATACTACTATCAAGTTAATGCATCAATAAACTCGCGTAACCTCGAAGTCAGGTTACCGATATCAACATGAATATGATTCATCTCATCGAGTCAAGTCACCACCTTGACTCACATACACACGCATGGTTTCACAAACATTGGACGTAGCCCAAGAGTGGTTACCCAACTGTCCATGACCGTGGACACGGCTATTCGAATAGTTTGACACTCTGCAGAGGTTGTACACTTTACCCACAAGATCCGGGGAACTTCCGTGTCATCCACGACCCGCGGTACCTCAAGTACCCGGGGTAAGCACCCGGTCATTATCTTTCCTTAGACGACACTAACATAGAGTCCACTCGTTGGTACACGGCCCTCGGGTACAAACAATAGATCACGGGACTTGCCCTAATTTCAATGTCATGCATACCCGAAGGGACCAACGGTGTGTCCGGTGCCCTGTGAAAACATTCATGGTCGCCTTATCCAAGCACGACCCCGACCCGGGAAAGACCTCAAGTCTCCCCGTCACTAGTAATGCGGGCACCATGCTAGTATCGACCTAAGTAATCAATAAAGGCCCGTCCCATAAGGGGTAGTGTGGTTGCACATGTATGGTTGGAATAACGGTCGCAACTTAAACCAATCCGTTTGAAAAACACACACACTTGCCTTGGCACACCACTTCGTCATCAAGTGGTCACCCAACTCATCATCTTCTCCCTCGGGCATGAATGGCACCCGACGGGGTTTTATGCAAAGACTTCAACCATGAAGGTTCATGACACACATGCATCACTATTCATAACCTAACCATATGCAAGTCATCTAGCACATAGCAAGATCAAGATCATGGCATGCATCTTATGGTGGAATCAACTAGGTTACCATCGTAACCCTAATATCATGCATCGGAAACAAACGGGTTCCGAGGAACAAGTGTATCATGGTCAAAGGGCTGCTTGCCTGGATTGGCTTGGTCTTCAAAGTCTTCAAATCCTTCTCCTTCTTCTTCCACAGCAACTTCGTCAAATACGGGATCTATACGTCGCATAATAACCACGGAAAAAATAAGAATACAAACAAAACAGAAAAATCAAAGTGCTCAGAAAAATGTCAACTCATTTTTTGTAAAATACTAGAGGGATTTCTAAGATGGGGAAAAATCTTAGTTGGAGTTTTGGAGTTACAGAATAGAATCTATTGATTTTTGAACAGGAGTATTACTGCCCCAATTTGAATTTAAATTTGAACAGTACAGAAAAGTTTCATGGATTTGAATGAAAGAGGTACCATTAAATAGGTTGGAATATTACAAGGTTTTAGGAGTTGGAATAATTTAATTTGGACCATTATTCTTTTCTGTAGAAATGTTTAAAACATTAACAGAAAAGAAAAGGAAAAAGGGTCCTGTGCACTGGGCCAGAGAAGGCCACAGTGCAAGGCCCAGGTGGTCCAGCCCAGCCGCACGGGAGCCTGCGCGCGCACGTCAGGTTTTTAAACCTGACGGGCGGGGCCCGTGGGTCAGTGGCACAGAGGAGGGGGAGAGAGGTGAAGGGATGATAGGCGGGGCCCGCCTGTCATCTCTAACCCCACGGCCACGGCGACGGCGAGCTCACCGGCGAGGTTCCCGGCCACGGCGACGGCAACGGAGGGCAGGAACGTGACCAGCGTCGTGTCGCGGATGCAGGGGTGGTGGTGCGGCACGGCGGGGAGGTCTGGTTCGCCGGCGACGAGGTGGGACGGCGGAAGCTCGTCGGAGGGTTGATGCTCCGGTCGTTTCCGACTGCAAACGGAGGGGGAAACAGGGGGGAAAGGGTCAGTGGAGCACGGCGGTTCCGAAACAGGTGAAAGGAGGGGCGGGGAAGGCCCGTACCACGAGATCACCGGCGGCCCGACACGGCGGAGCTCCGGTCGATCCCGAGCACCGGGACGTCCTGGGGAGGAGTGGGTGGTGATGGGAGGTTCAGTGGAGTGAGGAGAGGTCGCTGGTGGTGCTGGAGAGGCTCGGGAGGGGTTTATATAGCCGCGCCCGTGGTCCACCATGGACCCGTGCGCCGGCGAGGTTGCAGGCGAGGCTAGGAGGGGTTCTGGAGCCTGGGATCACGCCGGGGGAGGACCGTGGACTTGCTCCACGTCCAGCTGAGGGGAAAAGAGGAGTGGGGAAGCTTCTGGAGCGTGCGCGCGTGCGAGGCAGAGGAGTGGCCGCCGCGGGCGGCCAGCGCGCGTGCGACGACGGCCACTGGAGGGCGCAGGAGGAGGGGGAACAGCGCCGGGGAGGTCGCGGACGTCGAGGGGCCTCGACTGGCGCGAGGGGAAGGCCCGAGGCTGTCGGGGGAGGCCGATTGGCCGAAGCTACAGTGCTTGTCTGCACCGTTACGCGCTCCAGAGCGCGCGTTTGGCTGGCATCGCCGCGCTCTCGTCGTCCTGGTCAAAACCAACGTGTCCAGCAACGTCTAGAAGGTCAGGGGGAGAGTAAAGAATTGGCCTAAGGCCTTGGATGCCCTGGAGATGCTGAGAGAGAGTGAGAGTGCTGGTGAAATGGTGAAAGCTTGCTGTCCAGCAAGGTAAAACAGTGCTTTCACCCCTCAATCTTGGAGCTGGGGTGCTGGGGGAGTTACTGGAGGTAGCTGGTAACTCAATGATCATGTGGTAAGAAGTTGAGGCCATGGAGAAAAGAAAAAGTGATCAAGTTGGAGGTTTAAGCAATTCTGCAGAAGGTGCTTGATCAGTGTTTGGTCAAGTAAATGAACTCCACTTGACATGGCACTTAACAGGGTTGATAGACATGAGAAAATAGGGTGCTTCACCAAGTTTGGGCCCATTTGAAGAAACTAGCCAATGTAACTTTGGTGAACCCTAGAAATCAACAGAAACAGTTTCATCTTGATTGAGTCAAGCTAATCATCTCCCCTTGATCCACCACTTGGTGTAGCATCATCATTTGGGGTATTGATCATGCCCACAAAGTTTGAAGCTCCAGATAAAAAGTTGGTAATGTAAAGTTGTTCAAATTTGCATTTGAACAGAAAGGGTTTTGAGGTGATCTGATCAAGTTGCTCTATTCCAAATCTTGTGCCATTTGGTCTAGATGCCTTATTAGGTCATTCTAGCATGTGCACCAAGTTTGAGAGCATTTGGACAAGTTTGGCAATGTAAAGTTGCTCAAACTTCAAATAGAGACAAAATGGTTATGAAGGGGTTTGAGGATGTTTTCTTGCTTCCCAAGGCATGGGGCTTGGCAAGATCATCAAATATGTCATATATGACATGATAGAATTCCCCTGGAATTTTTGGAGAATATTTTCCTTTGTAAATATTTCAAAAGCTTGAAATATCCAGAAAGGGTTTTAGAGGGTTTAGCCCATTATTTTGAACATGACCAAGTGTTGAAACTCTTATATATGGACAATATATGTCCTCTGAGTCTCTCTGAATTTTGGCAAATACTTTTGAAATAGTTAAATAATTTTCCCCTGTTAAAGACCATTTCTGGCCTTAAGAAAAAGCTTTTAAATAAAATAGGAAAATAACTTTTAAAATTATACCTTTGTGGTTTCTGGGAGTCCTATGACTACTAGGTCTCAAATAAACCTTTTGAAATAATTTTCTCACCCTAAATCAAGTACTTGCAGTGCAAATCTCAATTCAGGGGTTTTTTGAAAACTAAATTTATAAAATACTTTTTGGCCAAATTAATTTTGTAAGAAAATACTATACTGTTATATAACACTTGGCATGATCATTGGGCAGAAGTTTTGGGTATGGAGATGAAATCTACAAGAGGTCATAGTTGACTTTAATGAGCACAAGAAAAAGCACATGAAGAAAACTCAATTCCAAATAAAGCCAAATGGTGCTAAAAAAATTTGCTGGTCCAAATTTTCATGCTTAAAAGTTACAAATAACATGTTACAAAATGCAGGGTGTGACAGCCGCCGGAGCGAGAGAAGAAGGCGGCGCGGGTGGCCGGCGGCGACGGGGTGGCGGCCGGCGACTGGGAGGCGGCGGCGCAGTGTGGAGGACGGGGTGGCGGCGCCCGCGGCAGCCGGAGGCGGCGGCGCCCGCGGCAGCCGGAGGCGGCGGCGGCGGCCATGGGGCCGGGCGACGGCGGCTCGCCGGCCGGGGACGGCGACCGGCCGGGCGGCGGGGTCGAGGGCCGCCGGCGGGAGGCATCCGACCGGACGAGGTGGCGGCGGCGGAGCGTCCCAGGCGCGGGGCACGTCGGGCAAGCGACGGCGGAGTCGAGGCCCGCGGGGGACGGGTATGGGCCTGGCGGGCCCGAGCGGCGGCGCGGTGGCGGAGCGCCATGTGTCGCTTGCGGATTGGCCGCAGGGGCGGCGGCGGACGTGTCCGGCGTCGGTGGACACGTCCGGCGCGCGGAGGAGCTGCGGGGCGCAGGGAAAAATGAAAAAAAAGGAAGACTAGGGTTTCGCCCAAAAATGGAGGGGTGTGGACTTTTTTATAGGCATAGGGAGCTATGAGACTCCAAATGAGGAGCGGTTTTCGGCCACACGATCACGATTCGACGACCGAGATGATGGGAAGGGTTGTGCTGGGTTTGTGGGCTGTTGTGGAGGGGGTCTTGGGCCTTAAAGAAGAGGTTCTTTTAGCCCACTAGGTTAACCGTTGGAGTACCAAACGAACTCCAAACGCGACGAAACTTGGCAGGCGGCCTACACGTACCAAAACAACAACGCACGACAAGCATCACGTCATTCCGGAAACGTTACACGGCCACACACGAAAGAAGGACTCGGGGATGCCACGGGCACGTGTGTGAGCGTCGGAACTCGAAACGGACAACAGGAAGAGACGAGTGGGACCGGGTGCAAGTGACAACGCAAAAGCAATGCAATGCACATGGCAACATGACATGAATGAAATGAACACACGCACACGACAAAACGAAGAAACCCGAAATGAAAGAAGAGCCCAGAATGGAATTGATGAAGTCGAAGTTTCATATATTGCCATATTTGGAAAGTGTTACATCAGGGGCATTACAAACTCTCCTCTACTACGAAAAGATCTCGTCCCGAGATCTAGGACTGGAAGAAGGAAGGATACTCGGAACGAAGGTGATCTTCTCGTTCCCACGTAGCTTCTCGGTCGGTATGGTTTGACCACTTAACTTTCAAGAACTTGATTGACTTGTTGCGGGTCTTGCGCTCGGTTTCTTCAAGAATAGCAACGGGGTGCTCACGGTAAGACAAGTCTTGTTGAAGATCAATCTCCTCGAACGGAATGGTGCGTTCAGGTGTCTTGAAGCACTTGCGGAGTTGAGACACGTGAAACACATCATGAACATTTGCAAAGTTGGAGGGGAGCTCAAGTTGATAGGCTAGATCGCCTCTTTTGCTAAGAATCTTGAAAGGGCCCACGTATCTAGGAGCAAGCTTTCCTTTGATACCGAATCTTTGGGTGCCTTTCATAGGAGAAACACGAAGATAGACATGATTCCCAATGTTGAAGGCCAAATCACGATGCTTGCCGTCATAGTAACTCTTTTGACGCGACTGAGTGGCCTTGAGATTCTCACGTATGACTTTGCACATTTCTTCTGCTTCTGAGATCAAGTCATTGCCAAGGAGTTAACGTTCACCGGTCTCGGACCAGTTGAGAGGAGTACGGCACTTTCTGCCATAGAGGATTTCAAAAGGAGCTTTACCGGCACTTGCTTGGTAACTGTTGTTGTAAGAGAATTCGGCAAACAGAAGGCACTCTTCCCACTTCATGCCAAAAGAGATGACACAAGCTCTGAGCATGTCCTCGAGGATCTGGTTCACTCTTTCGACTTGACCACTAGTCTGGGGGTGAAACGTAGTGCTGAAACGGATCTTAGTGCCCATGGCTGACTAAAAGGAGTCCCAGAACTTGGATGTGAACAAACTTCCACGGTCTGAGGAGATAACTTGAGGAATGCCATGTAACGACACAATTCTGGAAGTGTACAACTCTACCAGCTGAGCTGCATTGATGGATTCTTTGACTGGCAGTAAGTGAGCTACTTTGGTTAGCTTGTCAATCACCACAAAGATAGCATCATTCCCCTTCTTGGACTTGGGAAACCCAATTACGAAATCCATTTCAATGTGGTCGAATTTCCACTCAGGAATAGGAAGAGGTTGGAGGAGACCGGCTGGACGTTGATGCTCTGCCTTCACACTTCTGCAGACATCACATTCATTCACGAATTGGGCAATCTCCCTTTTCATGCGAGTCCACCAGTAAGATTGCTTGAGGTCTTGGTACATCTTCAAACTTCTGGGATGAATGGAGAGAAGGGAGTCATGTGCTTCGTTCATTATGAGCTTTCTGAGATCACCCTTGGGAACCACAAGTCTGTCCTCAAAGAACAAGGTGTCTTTCTCATCAACGCGATAGCACTTGTATTTGGGAGTACCCTTTGCAATACCATGTTTCACTTTCTACACCATAGCATCACTGAGCTGGGCCTCACGGATCTGATCTTCCAAGGTAGGAGCAACTTGAAGATTTGCAAGAAAGCCTTGCGGAACAACTTGGAGGTTGAGCTTCCTGAATGCTTCACAAAGCTCAGGCTAAAACGACTTGATAAGGAGACTGTTGCAATATGCCTTTCTTCTCAAGGCATCTGCAATGACATTGGCCTTGCCAGGTGTGTATTCGATGCTTGGATCATACTCTTGGATCATCTCAACCCAACGAGTCTGGCGAAGGTTCAGGTTCGGCTGTGTGAAGATGTACTTCAAGCTCTTGTGATCGGTGAAGATGTCCACTTTTCTGCCCAACAGAAGGTGTCTCCACGTGATCAAGGCATGTACCACTGCTGCTAGCTCGAGATCATGTGTGGGGTAGTTCTTCTCATTTGGCTTTAATTGACGAGAAGTGTATGCCACAATTTTCTTGTCTTGCATTAAAACACCATCAAGTCCTTGATGAGAAGCATCACAGAATACTTCGTAGGGCTTGGACTCATCCGGAGGAGTAAGAACTGGAGCAGAGATGAGCTTTTCTTTGAGTGTTTTGAATGTCGTATCACAATCCGGAGACCAGTTGTACTTGACATTCTTCTGCAGCAAGTTGGAGAGAGGCTTGGCAATCTTGGAGAAGTTCTCAACGAACCTTCTGCAATAGCTAGCAAGACCAAGGAAGCTTCAGAGTTGCTTGACGTTCTGCGGGGGTTCCCAGTTGACAATCGCTTCAACTTTCTCGGGGTTGACAGCAATACCCTCGGTAGAGATGATATGGCCAAGATATAAGACCTTATCGAGCCAGAATTCACATTTGGAGAACTTCGCATAGAACTTGTGTTCACGGAGTCTGTCGAGAACCAAACGGAGTTGCTTGGTATGATCCTCTTCATTCTTGGAGAATACCAAGATGTCATCCAGATAGACGAGAACGAATTCGTTGGTGTAGGGGTTGAATATGTAGTGCATCATTCTCGAGAAGGTGGGTGGAGCATTTGCGAGGCCAAAAGACATGACTGTGTATTCATAGGAGTCGTAGCTTGTTCTGAATGCAGTCTTGTGAATATCTTCTTCACGGATACGGATCTGGTGATAACCCATCCGGAGATCGAGCTTTGAGAACACTTTTGCTCCTTTCAGCTGCTCGAACAATTCATTGATGTTGGGGAGCGCATACTTGTTCTTTATTGTCTTCTTGTTCAATGGCTAGTAATCAACGCAAAGGCGCTCCATGCCATCCTTCTTCTTGACAAATAGAACACCACAGCCCCAAGGAGAAGTGCTAGGCCTGATTAGACCCATACGCTCTTGCTCATCGAGTTGTCTCTTCAGCTCCTTCAACTCTTTAGGGGAAAGCTTGTACGAACGCCGACATGCTGGCTCGGTACCGGGCTCGAGTTCAATGACGATTTCAACTTGACGATGCGGAGGCATGCCTGTAAGCTCTTCAGGGAAAACATCTTCATATTCATTGACCACCGGAATTTGAGAGATGGCATTAATCTCGCCCTTGTCATTGAGAGAGAATAGCCTGATTGTGTTATCTCGAGAGGCGAAGATAATCACGTCTTCGTCAGGATGAGTAAGCTTGACTTCCTTATTTGCACAATCAATGTGAGCATCATGCTGGGAAAGCAAATCCATCCCAAGAATAAGATCAATGCCGGAGTTGCCGAGAACAACTGGAAAAGCCAGAAAGCGGTAATCACCCATACGAATAGATACATCCGGAGCCCTCAAATTTGAAGTCATGCATTTCCCCGGAGAAATAATTTGCAACTTCTTATCCAGAAATGCCGAAGTGAAATAATGCTTGGTAAAGAATGGCCTTGATATGAAACTGAGAGATGCACCAGAATCAAACAATACTTTTGCAGGAATAGAGTTAACTGAGAGGTTACCAAGTATCACATCTGAAGAATTCTCCGCTTGAGCTGCATTCATCAGATTCACTCTTGCTGTCTTGGGATCGTGCTTGACAATAGCAGTGCTGACAAGTGGAGGAGGCGGAAGGCGCCTTTGAGTACACTTGTTGGCATAGTGAACCTTCTTGCCACACTTGTTGCAAACCACTTCTGAGAGAGGACGGTAATAAGGAGCACTTGACTTCGAAGCTTGAAAGTGATTCTTGGACTGATTGCTTGGGTTGGGTGCGTGGGAGAAACCACGGCCACCAGAATGCTTGTTGTTGTTGTTGGAAGGTCGGATCACTGGAGGAGGTGGAAGCCAAAACTTCTGCTGATTTGCAACAACTTGGGAAGAAGAGGAGGATTTGACAGCATCTCTGATTCTCTTTTTAGAAGCTTCCATCTTGAGTTGGGCTGCCTCTTGCTTAAGTGCCATGTTATAGAATTGATCAAATTCTTCCGGCTCAAACAAGGTGAGAGCTAGCTGGAGTTCATCCTTCAGACCACCACGGAACTGATAAATCTTGCTCTTGGCATCTGGGATGTCTTGCTTGGCATAGCGGGCAAGGTTTTGGAACTTGACATTGTATTGATAAACAGACATTGAGCCTTGCTTCAGGTTGCGGAATTGCTCACGCATACCTTTGATGACACTTGTTGGAATGTGGTGGGAGCTGAAATCCTTACAGAAGTCAGTCCACGAGATTTCACGTCCCTCTCTGGAATCTTTGTACTGCTACCACCAATCAGCGGCTTGGTCCTTGAGTTGGAAGGCGGCAAACTTCACATAGTCCTCAGGTCTCACGTTACTGCACTCGAAATGCTTCTTGATATCTGTTATCCAGTCTTCAGCATCTAGAGGGTCCACACAGTAACTAAACGCCTTCGGTTGGTTTGCCAGGAATTGGTTGAGAGTAGCAAAGTGAGGTTGGTTGAACAAATTGCCTTGGCCTTGGTTCCCATGACCACCTTGATTTGTTTGATTTGCTTGAATGTTCTGCATCATTTGCATAAGCATCTGGGTGTTCTGGTTCATCGCTTGCATAATTGCTCTCCAGGCCTCAGACGGAGGAGGAGGGGAAGGAGGACGATCAGGAACTTCTTCACCCTCTGGGTTAGCGTTGGGAACCCTTTTAGGAGCCATCCTGAATGAGATGACAACTATTAGCCATTGATTGAGAAATATATAAGCTGAATCAATGGCTAGAAATTGCAACATAATTCTTCACAAGAACATTCGAACGAAATGAATGAATGTAATCCACAGTTTAATGGTAACAACAATCTTCTTGAGAAGCCACTTGGGAAAACAAAAGGTAAATAAAGACAACAAGGAGCAGATAGAACAAATACAAGATAGAAGCTTCGTTTGACATATTCGTGCTGAAAGCTTATGGAACGTGTTACAAAAGGGTTTTGCAATCCCCGGATCAGCATAGCCAAGGACCCTTTAAGATGCAACTCCCGATCGGAACAACGCCCATAAAACTACTTCACTCAATGTAGAACCCCGAACTCCATATCATGCATTCGTTGGAAGAATGCCTACGAACTAATAGATGAACCCACCTATTAATTTCCGAAAGTTTCCAGTTATGCAATCAGGTGTTGGGGATACAGGGGAAGCATCGCGCACTCAACTCTAATCCTACATCCAGCTGTATCCATCCTTCAACACATAACTAGTTATTTCCGGAAACCGTTTACCTCGAACCTTCGAAACGCATCTGCTATACAAGCTATGGCAATACTCCCGAACTACCTCCCCAGTACTGGGTGATGTCGGGGTTATCTTGCCACTAACCGCATAGGAGAGTTTTCGATGTCGGCCGTCTTAATTATTCCAGAACTGCTGCGATATATTTGTGACGACAACACCTCGGAGCTCAACTCCCCGGAACACTGCCACAACCCCTAAATGACAGGAGGCATCGAGAACAATGTTCTCGTCACAAAGACATCGGAACAATCCAAACAATACTCGCGTGATCCTAAAAAAAATTTGTGAATTTTTGAGAGTAGAAGAGATAAGTAATCGTTAGGAGTCCTCACCAGAGTGAAAAGGGATGAGGAGCAAAAAGAAATCCTTCTCTCCGATATATATATAGGACTCAAAACATTTTCAAGTGTGTGCCTAGACTCAACCATCAATGATTCGATCAATCAGTGGGGGCTTCTAGGTCGGAGAAGGCTCTGAATACCAACTTGTAATGCCCGGTATGAGATTATACCTCCTACGTGTCGAGGCACGACTTAAAGATATAAGCTCATACTAGAATGATCTCAAGTTTGGTATCTTTACACGACTCATGTAAAATAGGGATGAAATTGTAAAAGAGTAGTTGGCTTACACTCGCCATGTCACACAATACAGTACATAAGAAATCATCATCCAATAAACATCACAGTCCGCCCACGGACGAAGATCCAAATGACAGATACCAAATAAATAAAGCCACAAGGTCCGAATCGCCCCTAGTAGAAGCCACTACTGATCATCGGGATAGTGCACATAGTATCGACTACGTTCTTCATCGAACTCCCAGTACAGCTCGGTGCCGTCACCTGTATAGTCCACCATAGTACCTGCATCTGGTGTTGTGTAGAATCTGTGAGCCACGAAGGACTCAGCAATCTCGTTCCCGTGTAACAAAACTATCTAAGCCTTGGGTGTGGATCAAGGCTGGAGAATAAAGGTTGCAGCTGCACTAGCACTAGCTTACGTGTTTAGAGCGAGAAGAGAAGTGCCACGAGCGTCAAAGTGATCACGAAGTGATCCTATCTAAGCACGTCAATCATAACCCCACCATGTTCACTTCCCGAACCCTTTCGGAAAATGACCGTCACGGTTACTCACGCTGGTAGTGTGTTCTGAATATGGTGTCAAGTTTTCTACAACCGGATATTAACAAATTCCCATTTCCCACATAACCGCGGGCACGGCTTTCGAAAGATCAAACCCTGCAAGGGTGTCCCAACTTAGCCCATCACAAGCTCACGATCTGCGGAGTCGCAACTCCAAGGTGGGAAGGCCCGAGTATTCTCGGAATCCCGTGCTCAAGATATTCTGACTAAGGTAAAACTAATCCAGCAAGACCTCCCGGCGTGCCGACACCCTGACAGTAGCCGCGCGTATCTAGTCTCAGGCCACGACCGGATGAGTCATCCTACGGGTGAATACCAAATACCTCGGGTTTCCCCAAGGTGGCCTCGCAGTCTGCTCAGTTCGGACCAACACTCATGCGGAGCACTGGCCCGGGGGTTGTTAATTAAGATCACGGGATAGCTAGTCCCTATGCAAGTTTTTGTTATTAGGAAAATGGAGTACCAATGTTGGGCCTTGCTGGAAAAGCTTTAGCGCTAAGCGGGTTATCAAGGGGGGCCCATAAACCCCAACCGTGTTAGGGACGCATAATCAAGGAACATAACACCGGTTTATACGGTTCCTAGGGCGGCATGAGTGGAACAAAACACCAAGCAAGAGGCTTAGCCTTCCACCCATTGCCAATATATAGATGATTTAGTTAAGAGTTTATATAGTGTGATATCGCAACAATAACTTCAACATGAAGCAAGAATCTTCAAATCTTCTCCTGCAACTAGTAATGCTATAAGAGGGGCTGAGCGAAGCTTACGTAGCCAAACAAAGGTTTGCTAGGTTGGGTGGTTAGACAGATTCATGGTTACAATAGGAGGCTGACAAACAAACATGGGCATCGAGGCAATAAGCTAAAGAGCGAGACATCTAGCAATAGGCAAAGATAGTAATGATATCTAGGTCAGGTCATCTTGCCTGTCGAGTCGTCAATGGGATCGTAAGACGGCTCCTCGTACTCAACCTCGGTTGGAACCTCGCACTCGGTCTCGGCTTTCGGCTCTACTCAACACAAGAACACAACATGGCACGATATCAAACAAGGTGCAACGCACAATCAACATGATGTAAGTATGATGCATTTCATGGCAAGGGGAGAAGCACACAAGAACAACACAAAACAAGAAGTTTAAATGAGGCCGGAATCAACATATATCAAAACCGGTAAGTCCTCATATGCATATTTTGAAATTGGTCCAGATCTGAACAAACCTTAAGCTAAAGTTGTTAAACAGCAAGTTAACATGCACCATGATGATCTACACGAAATTCTAGTCAAGTTTCATATAAAGTTTGTTTAATTCGGAGCTACGGTCTAGAAGATATGAGCAAAACAAGACAAACATGGCAACGGTGCAAGATGCACCCAAACATCAAGCAAACACACTCCAAACATGTTAACAACATTATATTATGATTCTACATGCAAAATCACACAAGTTTCATATAGGGCACACTCAAAACGGAGCAACGGTTCAACACATACACACGAAACAAGATACAATGCAAAGCTGAAATTAACAGCCAAATAGCAACTTTGGAGCAAGAAATATATACTCTACAGCACCCAAACATGATGACAATAAGCATGGACATGAAGTAGAAATATCCTACAGCAAACAACTCCATTGGAGCATCTCCATAGGAGGCATGGATCAATAGCAACAAGCTACACCATTTTGATCATGTCGTTAAAAACCTGACAGTTATAATTTATAGCAACTTGAGAGCAAGAAATAAATAAGCTACAGCAAGCCATATGAGAAACTAAGGGCATGGATGGATATACAATAATAAGTACAACAAGGAATGATCAATGGCCACTGCAAAACATGCATGAATTTGACTAGGGCATCAAGCAAACATAGCATCAGGTTATGACAGATTACAGACTTAGCAGAAATTTCAGTAAGTATAAAACAGTTATGTTGGCATGGCATGTTTACAAGCATGTTTAAGTCACCTAAAGGCATTTCATGGAAAGTGGTTTGCACCACAGCAAAGACCATATGATGGAGATCCTAAAACATATTGACATGTGACATGGGGACCAACACATCAATAGCAACGAGCACTTCAAATCAGCATCTCTTAACTTGTTTCATAACTTAACAGCCACATGCACTTTTGCAACCAAGATTAGCATGGCAATATTAGACCTAACATGAATGCTACAGCAACCATCATGTAGAGCATTTCACAATGAACATTTTGACATATTATTTGCTTCATTTGGATAAACATGCACCAAGTTATCACATCTCAAACATGGCATAAAAATAACAAGTAACAGCAGTTTATAACAAGTAGAACTCCTGTCACGAAGATTAGGACATCTAGATAATCTCAAACAAGCATGCCACAATGGAACAAAATGTAGAGCACATCACCACGATCATTTTGATATATCACACGCCCAAAACGGATCTACGAGCACAAAGTTACAGCCATGCAAAGAAGTAACAAAATAATAGATCTCAGGGATTTAGTGAAAAATCACCTCCGCAAAAAGTCAACGCGGGACGGGACGGACCCGGGACGGAGGGATCCAGGCTGCGGACGCGTGTTTAGTTCGACGAACGGGTGGATCTAATCCACCCGGTCAGATCTGGGACGGGCGGCCGGAGCCGGAGAAGAAGGCCGCGCGGGTGGCCGGCGACGATGGGGCAGCGGCCGGCGACGGGGAGGCGGCAGCGCGGTGTGGAGGACGGGGCGGCGGCGCCCGCGGCAGCCGGAGGCGGCGGCGGCCACGGGGCCGGGCGGCGGCGGCTCGCCGGCCGGGGACGGCGACCGGCCGGGCGGCAGGGTCGAGGGCCGTCGGCGGGAGGCGTCCGACCGGACGAGGTGGTGATACGTCCAAAACGTATCTATAATTTCTGCTTGCTCCATGCCTCTTTTATGTGATATTGCTATGATATTCATGCACTTCCATACACTTTTGATCATATTTGGACTAACCTATTAACTCAGTGCACCACAGTGCCAGTTCCTGTTTTCTGCTGTTTTTCTATTTCAGGTTTCCCCTATATTAAAAGTGCTCTAAAAATTCCGGGAAAAATACAGGAAAAATCAGCGTATCGGGAGCTTCAAGGAAAACCAAAGCAGGGCCAGAGGGGAGCCAGGGGCAGCCCAGGCGGCCAGCCCAGGCGGCCCCACCCCTGGCCTCTTAGGGGGGGCGCCTGGGCCCCCCTCTCCGCTTCTGGTGACCCCCTTTGGCATATATTTATCACCCGTCGCGAAAACCCTGATTCCAGAACCCTTTTCTCCAGAAGCAATTCCGATCTCCGCCGCCATCGCCACCAAGTTTCGGGGGACCGGAATTCCTGTGTCGGCATCCTACCGGGACGGGGAAGTGCCCCCGGATTCATCTCCATCGACGTTGCTTCCTCCCTCCATGATGCGGGAGTAGTTCCTCCTCGGGGCTGAGGTTTCTACCAGTAGCTATGTGGTCAATTCTCTCTCCCATGATGTGATCTTCGTTGTGATCATAGGCTATGTTAATCTAGGGTGATCCCATGATATTTCCCCTTCCTCTATCTATTGGATTGATGTACTCACTTGTCTTTATCTAGTATAATCCCCGAGACCAAGGTGACAGCGGTCTATTGGACATGGATTAGAAGAATATTTTCATGAGTGATTTCCTCTTTTGTGTGTTAATTGAAGATTGAGAGTCTCTTGGTGCTTGTCTTTGACTATCCTTGAGATATGTTGTGGTGATTGTGGTACTCTCTTTGGATGGCCGCGGTGACATTGGGAAATCCATAGATAGAGAACTACGAACTTAGAGGTGTGCTTTTGTAGCCCTACATAATTCTCGTCCTCTCTTGACCACGAAGGAATGACCTCCGAGTGCATGTTTTATGGGAAATATCATGTGATTCGATTATGTTAATGTTGTTGGGAGTTGCCACTAGTGAAAGTATGAAGCCTAGGCCTTGTTTCCACCATTGCAATACCATTTGTGCTCACGTTTACCACTTGTTTGCTTGCTGCACTTTTTATTACAGATTTATATTACTTTGCTTTGCCACTCCTATCATCCATATTTTACCATCTCTTCGCCGAACTAGTGCACCTATACAACTCATAGTTGTATTAGGTGTGTTGGGGACACAAGAGACTTCTTGTATCTTAGTTGCAGGGTTGCTTGAGAGAGACCATCTTCGACCTCTACTTCCCTGAGTTCGATAAACCTTAGGTCATCCACTTGAGGGAAATTGCTGCTGTCCTACAAACCTCTGCGCTTGGAGGCCCAACATAGTCTACAAGAATAGAAGCGTGTGTAGACATCAAGCTATTTCTGGCGCCGTTGCCGGGGAAGTATGTGTTTGAAGGTATATCTTTAGATCTTGCAATTAAATCTTTTCGTTTCTTGTTTTTAGTTTCACTAGTTATGTTTATGGAAAACCGCACTCTTAGTTCGCTGCTTGGGGAAGGCCGCTTTACCACACCCGTGGTAGAGAAGTCTCCTCCACCTACTGAATGTATCCCGTTCCAAATACCACTTGGGATAATTGAAATAATTAGGAATGATTGTTATGATGGGACAGTCAATCCTAGTATTCATTTGTTGAAACTTAACGAACTTTGTGAGTTGTTTAAGATTTCGGGTTTGACAAGAGATGGAGTCATGAGGAAATTATTTGCCTTGTCACTAAAAGGAAAAGCATTGGAATGGTATAGGCTACTAGATGACTCTCACCTGCTGGATTGGGAAGAGATCCAGTCTCTCTTTTACTCCGAGTTTTATCCTTTTCATGAAGTCCATGAGAATAGGAATTATGTTTATAATTTCTATCCTCATGACGGAGAGAGCATAACTCAAGCTTGGGGAAGACTGAAAACGTTAATGCTAAAATGTCTTAACCATGGGCTCCCCAAAGATATGATTATTACTAATTTCTATGCGAGGCTCTCTCGACAGGATAAAGATTTGCTTGATGCTTCCTCTATGGGTTCTTTCACAAACGAAAAGATTGATGCTAAATGGGAACTCCTTGAAAGAATTCAACGCAACACTGAAAATTGGGAGATCGACAAAGGTAAAGAGTCAGGTATAATTTATGAGTATGATTGCATTAAGTCCTTTGTTGAAACTACAAGTTTTAATAAGTTTAGTGCTAAGTTTGGGCTTGATTCTCAACTCCTTGTTGATTTCCTCAAATCTTTTGCTTCACATCTTAATATGCCTAAGGAGGATTGGATCAAGCATCATGAACCTTTTAAAGATATTTGCAAAGAAAATGAAATTGTTCATGATGATTGCAACATGCATGATCCAATTCCTAAAAATGAAGTTTTATATAAGCATGTTAATTTTTGTGGAGTGAATAGACCTTGTGAAAGGCCTATGATTGAAGAAGAGAAGTATTGTAAGCAACATAAGAATGAAAGAACAATCACTTGGGTCAAAGATTTAAATGAAATTGCTAGAGAATTGTGTGACCTTTATCCTTTTACTTGTGAACTTTGCTGTATAGAGGGTCACTTTAATTTTCAATGCATGCACTTTCAAAACATAACTGTTAACCAGTTGTGTGATAACATGATCACCCCTGATCTTTATGATGAGCTTATGTTATTTTTGATGTGTGAAGAGTTATCAGAAAAGACTTCTTGGCTAGATGTTAATGCCATAGGAATAAAAAACACTTTGCAAAATTGCCATCTCTATTGTGTTGTTAATTGCCATAAAAATGATTACATAAGTAAGATTAGAAAGAAGGGAACTTTACCAAAGTATAAAAATGTCTCTTATATTTCTGCTAATAAAAAGGAGAGTTTCTCCCAAGTTTCCCCTATTGTTTCTAATGATAAACCAGGATATGTGGAGAAGCTTCATCTTCAACCACTCCCTCCTAAGGTGAAGAAGAATAAAAAGAAGAGGATGAGGAAGAGGAGCAAGAAGGAAGAAGAATGGGTATCAACCTGGCCTGAGCATATTCCTCCCATCAACTTTTATCCTAACGGTTGTAAGTTTAATGAAGAAGGTGAAGTTTATTGCCTTAATTATCATCTTGATGATACGTCCGTAGGTACTATTGAAGATGATTTTGATTATGATATGCATGTTACTTATTGTGATTGGGAAAATGATGATAATGCTACTTATGATCTTGAAAATCTTTTTGGTACCAACTCTGAAAGTGATGATATGGAAAGCTCTAAGCTTGGGGATGATAGGACTGCAAATCCTTTACCCACTAGTGATGTGATAATTGATAATTCTTTTGCTAGTAAGAATAAAGACAACATGTTTACAAATATAGTTGCTAGCAATGACAATGCTCTTCTCTACTATGATGATGTTATAACTCCAATCTATAGTGATTATAAAGGTACGTATGACATAAGGAGAAATTATCCTTATGAAACTTGTCATAATCATGGAGGGAATTACTCCCTTGTTAAACACCATCTTCCTAATACACAATTAATCTATAGTGTTCAAGTTGTTTATGATAGTCCTACTCCCACTATTACCAATGAGAAAGATTATGCTTATGTGGAGAGTAAGAGTACCTTTTTGCATGTGGATCATGGTAACAATGCTTTATGTGATGCTTATATTGTTGAGTTTATTCGTGATCCCACTGAAAATTATTATGAGAAGGGAACATATGCTTATAGATATTTCAATAATATCAAGTTCCCTCTCTTTATGTTGAAGGTTTTGAAGCTGCACTTGTTTTGTCTTCCTATGCTTATTGCTTTGTGCTTCAATGAATTATTCTATTTCAATATTCATATGCATAGGAAGCATGTTAGGCTTAAATGTGTTTGGTATTTGCTTCTTGATGCTCTCTTTTGTTTCTTCAACTCTTATTCCTACGAGAGCATCATTAAAGTCTCATGCGTAGCTTAAAGGCATAAAAGAAAGAGCTTTTGGGAGGCAGCCCACAACGAATTAGGTTTTATTTTTCTTTTGTTGTGTCTTGATGTTTGTTACTACAGTAGCATCATCATTGTATCTTTTCTTTTCAACTTTGTGCCAAGTTTAGCCTCCGATTGCAAGAAAGTTCAAAAGTTGTGACGTGCAGTCCAGAAAACAGATTCTGTCCTTGGACAGAAAAATTCGTATAAAATCACCAGATCATCTTTTTGATCTGAATTTTTTTGACAGCATGCTCTATACAATTGGCGTTTGGGCGTCTGTTCTGAGTTTTTTTATTTGAGTTGCAGAAGTGCACCGAAAAAATTATTTACTACCTGCTGGTCTGTTTTTCACAGATTCTGTCCTGTTTTGCCTTTTCTTCGTTTTGCAAACCTTGAGCTTGCTTTTTCTTTGCAAAAACCTTTTGGCAATCTTGAGAAACAGTAGCTCTTCAAGATTATCCTTATTTCCAGTAGGGAAAAATTATTTTATTATGGGTACTAACCTCGCTAATCAGATTATGATGAGTTATGTATGAAGGGAGTTTTCAAGTGTGCGAGGGAAGATGATAAAAAGATTCAGGAGGGTCAAACGCTCAAGCTTGGGGATGCCCCCGTGCACCCCCAAGAAATATTCAAGAAGACTCAAGCGTCTAAGCTTGGGGATGCCCCCGTGCATCCCCTTCTCCATCAACAATTATCAGTTCGTCTTTCGTTCCACTGTAATTATCACTTCATGTGTTATGTGCTATGCTTGGAGCGTCTTGCTCTTAGTTTTCTTTAGCTTTGCTTGCTGTTCATAACGAGTTAGAACCCAGCTTTCTTTGTGTGGGAGAGAAACACGCTCCACTTCAACCTAGAACACAACATAGGATTTTCATGCTTATCTTTGTTGTGTGTGCTCTTTGTCTTTCCATAACTGCTCACATGTTTAGCTCTTAGTTTTCATGCTTTTCTTTTTAAAGAGCTTTTGTTTAGTTGGTTGTTGAACTCTCTTGAGTTTTCATGTTTATCTTGTTAAGAGAGTTTGTCTGTTGCACTGAGTTGTGTGTCTTAACTTAAAGTAGGTAATTGAGGTTGCTATTTAATTTTAGTAGTAACTTGCAATAGTTTTGAGGTATTGCCATGAGTAATGACTGAACTTTTGGTGTCAAGAGCTTTAGCTTATTAGTGATAGATGTCATATTTTGGGCAATCCGTGTTTATTTTCGAAAACCTACAAAATAGTTGAGAACTTTAGCTACTAAATGGATCACTAATCTTTGGAGGGATCGAATATTAGAGTACACTCACGTACCATGAGTCGAGGATGCGCAAGGATAACCAAACCCCCATACACTCCTCCTCGGGGTACTTGTCTCTTTGTGAACCTCCTAATTAGATTGAGAGTTATCGATAATAAGTGCATGAGTTCTTCGGACTAATGTGAGTATTCGAAGGTTGACACTTCCACCTATCCATATTTTTCTAGCCTCTTCGGTACCGTGCATTGCCCTTTCTCACCTCGAGAGTTGGCGCATACTTCGCCGGTGCATCCAAATCCTTGGCACGATACACTCTGTCATCATAAGCCTCATTATATCCTTCCTCAAAACAGCCACCATACCTACCTATCAAGGCATTTCCATAGCCTTTCCGAGATACATTGCCATGCAACATCCATCTTCTCATGACTTGATCTTCATGTCATACATGCTTTTTGCTTGATCGATGAGCCGCATTCTAGTTGGGCCTTGCCCTAATCATTGCTACATGACGCGCTAGTATCATTGCATATCCTGCTACACTGACAGAGGCATACATTTGCATACATCATGATAGTTTCATTTTCTTTATGTTGAGTACTTTTGTAAAGTGTGAAAGATCTTCTATACTTCTTGTAATATATAGAGTGTTGCCCCTAAATGAGGAAAAGATCCCAAATAGGACAAAATCAAAAGATCCCAAAGAGGACAAAATCAAAAGATCCCAAAGAGGACAAATGAGAGTTAAATAGAAAGAGCCATGGAGGCCACAAAAAATAAAAAATAAAAATAATAGAAAAAATAAAAAAAGAAAAAAAAAGAGAGAAGGGGGCACACTACTATTTCTTTTGAGAGATCCACACTCGTACTCCATCTTATATCATATACTCCATAGAGATTATCATTCATGCATACAGCTATGTGGGGACCTTTACACTATAGAACTTGGCTTGTATATTCCAATGATGAGCCTCCTCAAAAGAGTTCTAGGTCTTCTTGAGCAAGCAAGTTGGATGCACCCCCACTGGTTCCATTGGAGAGCTTACCTTAGCTCATATGTGCATCCGTTGCATGGCAATCCCTACTCCTCACATCATATCTATCATTTGGCTTTCTCTCGCCGATGATTGTCCTCATTGATGTGAGCCTTTCACACCTTTTTTTTGTCTTCCCCCTCTATCATTTTTCTCTCTTTGCCATCCTATGTGTCGACTTTCTTTCTTACGCTCATCCATTGCATGAGTGCTCAAAATATCGAAAGGGAGTGGATCATTTTGACTTGTACCTGGCTGACGGTCTGGGGATGAGTCAAGATAAGATTCCAAAGAAGACCAAGTGTGAAACTTTAGTAGATTAAGTTCTCAACAATACAAAAACTATGTTTTACTCTCTCATATATCCCTATCCCCTTTCTTGCACGCAAACACCATTTGGAGACATTCGAGTCACGGACAGCGAGAGCTCTTGCACCTTTATGTTCTTATGTTGCTTGTTACAATGCTAATATAGGCTCTTGCTTGTTATGACTTGAATTGAATTACATGCCTTGATTGCTTTACTTAAAAGTTCTTATATGGTTGATATCATGTCACCACAGAAATTATGCTTGTTATCATTTACCTACTCGAGGACGAGCAGGAATTAAGCTTGGGGATGTTGATACGTCCAAAACGTATCTATAATTTCTGCTTGCTCCATGCCTCTTTTATGTGATATTGCTATGACATTCATGCACTTCCATACACTTTTGATCATATTTGGACTAACCTATTAACTCAGTGCACCACAGTGCCAGTTCCTGTTTTCTGCTGTTTTTCTATTTCAGGTTTCCCCTATATTAAAAGTGCTCTAAAAATTCCGGGAAAAATACAGGAAAAATCAGCGTATCGGGAGCTTCAAGAAAAACCAAAGCAGGGCCAGAGGGGAGCCAGGGGCAGCCCAGGCGGCCAGCCCAGGCGGCCCCACCCCTGGCCGCCTAGGGGGGGCGCCTGGGCCCCCCTCTCCGCTTCTGGTGACCCCCTTTGGCATATATTTATCACCCGTCGCGAAAACCCTGATTCCAGAACCCTTTTCTCCATAAGCAATTCCGATCTCCACCGCCATCGCCACCAAGTTTCGGGGGACCAGAATTCCTGTGCCGGCATCCTGCCGGGACGGGGAAGTGCCCCCGGATTCATCTCCATCGACGTTGCTTCCTCCCTCCATGATGCGGGAGTAGTTCCTCCTCGGGGCTGAGGTTTCTACCAGTAGCTATGTGGTCAATTCTCTCTCCCATGATGTGATCTTCGTTGTGATCATAGGCTATGTTAATCTAGGGTGATCCCATGATATTTCCCCTTCCTCTATGTATTGGATTGATGTACTCACTTGTCTTTATCTAGTATAATCCCCGAGACCAAGGTGACAGCGGTCTATTGGACATGGATTAGAAGAATATTTTCATGAGTGATTTCCTCTTTTGTGTGTTGATTAAAGATTGAGAGTCTCTTGGTGCTTGTCTTTGACTATCCTTGAGATATGTTGTGGTGATTGTGGTACTCTCTTTGGATGGCCGCGGTGACATTGGGAAATCCATAGATAGAGAACTACGAACTTAGAGGTGTGCTTTTGTAGCCCTACATAATTCTCGTCCTCTCTTGACCACAAAGGAATGACCTCCGAGTGCATGTTTTATGGGAAATATCATGTGATTAGATTATGTTAATATTGTTGGGAGTTGCCACTAGTGAAAGTATGAAGCCTAGGCCTTGTTTCCACCATTGCAATACCATTTGTGGTCACGTTTACCACTTGTTTGCTTGCTGCACTTTTTATTACAGATTTATATTACTTTGCTTTGCCACTCCTATCATCCATATTTTACCATCTCTTCGCCGAACTAGTGCACCTATACAACTCCTAGTTGTATTAGGTGTGTTGGGGACACAAGAAACTTCTTGTATCTTAGTTGCAGGGTTACTTGAGAGAGACCATCTTCGACCTCTACTTCCCTGAGTTCGATAAACCTTAGGTCATCCACTTGAGGGAAATTGTTGTTGTCCTACAAACCTCTGCGCTTGGAGGCCCAACATAGTCTACAAGAATAGAAGCGTGTGTAGACATCAGGTGGCAGCGGCGGAGCTTCCCAGGCGGGGGGCGCGTCGGGCAAGCGGCGGCGGAGTCGAGGCCCGCGGGGGCCGGGGATGGGCCTGGCGGACCCGAGCTGCGGCGCGGTGGCGGACCGCCACGTGTCGCCTGCGGATTGGCCGCGGGGGCGGCGGCGGACGTGTCCGGCGCCAGTGGGCACGTCCGGCGCGCGGAGGAGCTGCGGGGCGCGGGGAAAATGAAAAAAAAGGAAGACTAGGGTTTCGCCCAAAAATGGAGGGGTGTGGACGTTTTTATAGGCATAGGGAGCTAGGAGACTCCAAATGAGGAGCGGTTTTCGGCCACGCGATCACGATTCGATGACCGAGATGATGGGAAGGGTTGTGCTGGGTTTGTGGGCTGTTGTGGAGGGGGTCTTGGGCCTTAAAGAAGAGGTTCTTTTAGCCCACTAGGTTAACTGTTGGAGTACCAAACGAACTCCAAACGCGACGAAACTTGACAGGCGGCCTACACGTACCAAAACAACCACGCACGACAAGCCTCACGTCATTCCGGAAACGTTACACGGCCACACACGAAAGAAGGACTCGGGGATGCCACGGGCATGTGTGTGAGCGTAGGAACTCGAAACGGACAACGGGAAGAGACGAGTGGGACTGGGTGCAAGTGACAACGCAAAAGCAATGCAATGCACATGACAACATGAAATGAATGAAATGCACACACGCGCACGACAAAACGAAGAAACCCGAAATGAAAGAAGATCCCAGAATGAAATTGATGAAGTCAAAGTTTCATATATTGCCATATTTGGAAAGTGTTACATCTGGGGCATTACATGTATAGCTCTGCCAGCTGAGTTGCATTGATGGATTCTTTGACGGGAAGAAAATGAGCTACTTTAGTTAGCTTGTCAATCACCACAAAGATAGCATCATTTCCCTTCTTGGACTTGGGAAAACCGGTGACGAAATCCATCTCAATGTGATCAAATTTCCACTCGGGAATAGGTAGAGGTTGAAGGAGTCCGGCTGGACGTTGATGCTCTGCCTTCACTCTTCTGCAGACATCACATTCATTCACGAATTGGGCAATCTCCCTTTTCATGCGAGTCCACCAATACGATTGCTTGAGGTCATGGTACATCTTGGAACTTCGTGGATGTATCAAGAGGAGGGAGTCACGCGCTTCGTTCATTATGAGCTTCCTGAGATCACCTTTGGGAACCACAATCCTGTCCTCAAAGAACAAGGTGTCTTTCTCGTCAACACGATAGCACTTGTACTTGGGAGTACCCTTAGCAATATCGTGTTTCACTTTCTGCACCATAGCATCACTGAGTTGGGCCTCACGGATTTGATCTTACAAGGTAGGAGCAACTTGAAGATTTGCAAGAAAGCCTTGCGGAACGACTTGGAGGTTGAGCTTCCTGAATGATTCACAAAGTTCGGGCTGGAATGGTTTGAGAAGGAGATTGTTGCAATATGCCTTTCTGCTCAAGGCATCTGCAATGACATTGGCCTTGCCAGGAGTATACTCAATGCATGGATCGGACTCTTGAATCATCTCAACCCAACGAGTCTGGCGAAGGTTAAGGTTTGGCTGAGTGAAGATGTACTTCAAGCTCTTGTGATCGGTGAAGATGTCCACTTTTCTGCCCAACAGAAGGTGTCTCCACGTGATCAAGGCATGAACAACTGCTGCTAGCTCAAGGTCATGTGTGGGGTAATTCTTCTCATTTGGTTTTAGCTGACGTGAAGTGTATGCAACGATCTTCTTGTCTTGCATGAGAACACCACCAAGACCTTGCAATGAAGCAACACAAAAGACTTCATAAGGCCTGGACTCATCCGGAGGAGTAAGGACTGGAGCATAAATGAGCTTCTGTTTGAGGGTATTGAATGCCACATCACAATCAGGAGTCCACGAGTACTTAACATTCTTCTGCAACAGGTTGGAGAGAGGCTTGGCAATCTTGTAGAAGTTCTCAACTAACCTTCTGCAATAGCTAGCGAGACCAATGAAGCTTCGGAGTTGTTTGACATTCTGCAGAGGTTCCCAGTTGACAATAGCTTCAACCTTCTCGGGGTTCACAGAAATGCCCTCGGCAGAGATAATATGGCCAAGATAGAGGACTTTATCCAGCCATAATTCACATTTGGAGAACTTCGCATAGAACTTGTGTTCACGGAGCCTGTCAAGGACCAAAAGGAGGTGCTTGGCATGGTCTTCTTCATTCTTGGAGAATACCAGAATATCATCCAGATAGACGAGAACAAATTCATTGGTGTAGGGGTTGAATATGAAGTGCATCATCCGAGAGAAAGTGGGTGGAGCATTTGTAAGGCCGAAAGACATGACCGTGTATTCATAGGAGCCATAGCTTGTCCTGAATGCGGTCTTGGGAATATCCTCTTCACGGATACGAATCAGATGGTAACCCATCCGGAGATCGAGCTTCGAGAACACCTTTGCTCCTTTGATCTGCTCGAACAATTCATTCATATTGGGGAGCGGGTACTTATTCTTTATTGTCTTCTTGTTCAATGGTCGGTAATCAACGCAAAGGCATTCCGTGTCATCCTTCTTATTGAAAAATAGAACACCACAGCCCCAAGGAGAAGTACTAGGCCTGATTAGACCCACACGTTCTTGATCATCGAGTTGTTTCTTCAGCTCCTTCAACTCATCAGAGAAAGCTTGTGCGGACGCCGACATGATGGCTCGGTACCGGGTTCAAGTTCAATGACGAATTCAACTTGATGATGGGGAGGCATGCCTGGAATCTCTTCAGGGAATACATCCTCATATTCACGAACCACCGGAATCTGAGAAATGGCATTAATCTCGCCCTTGTCATTGAGAGAGAATAGCCTGATTGTGTTATCTTGAGATGCGAAGATAATCATGTCTTCGTCAGGATGAGTTAGCTTGACCTCCTTGTTTGCACAATCAATATTTGTGTCATGCTTGGAGAGCCAATTCATCACAAGAATAAGATCAATGTCCGAGTTACCGAGAATAACCGGGGAAACCAGAAAACTATAATCACCCATGTGAATGGATATGTCCGGAGCCACTGAGGTGGAAGTCATGTGTTTGCCCGGAGAAATAATTGATAACTTATGTGGTAAGTCCACTGTGCCCACGTTGTGCTTGGATGCAAATGGACATGACATGAAGGAAAGTGATGCACCCGAATCAAGCAAGACTTTTGCAGGAATAGAGTTAACTGAGAGGTTACCCAAAATCACATCAGAAGAATTCTCTGCTTGAGCTGCATTCATCAAGTTCACTCTTGCATGCTTGGGATTGTTCTTGACAATAGCATTGCTGGCAGGTGGAGGAGGCGGAAGGCGCCTTTGAGTACACTTGTTTGCATAGTGACCCTTCTAGCCACACTTGTTGCAAGTAACTTCTGAAAGAGGCCGATGATAAGGACCACTTGGTCTTGGAGCTTGGAACTAAGGCTTGGACTGATTGCTTGGGTTGGGTGGGTGGGAGAAACCACAACCACCTGAGTGCTTGTTGGTGCTTGGAGGACGGAGCACTGGAGGAGGTGGTAGCCAGAACTTCAGCTTCTTGGCAACCACTTGAGAGGAAGAGGAGGAGTGAACAGCATCTCTAATCCTCTTTTTGGCAGCTTCACACTTGAGCTGAGCTACCTCTTGCTTGAGAGCCATATTGTAGAATTGGTCTAATTCATCCGGCTCGAACAAGGTGAGAGCAAGTTGGAGTTCATCTTTCAGACCACCTTGGAACTGATATATCTTGCTCTTGGCATCTAGGATGTCTTGCTTCGCATAACGGGCAAGATTCTGGAACTTGACATTGTATTGATAGACGGACATGGTGCCTTGCCTCAGGTTGCGGAATTGCTCACACATGCCTTCAATGACACTGGTTGGAATGTGGTGAGAGCGGAAATCTTTGCAGAAGTCAGTCCACGAGATCTCACGATTACCTCTGGAATCTTTGTACTGTTGCCACCAATCAGCAGCTTGATCTTTGAGTTGGAAAGTGGCAAACTTGACATAATCCTCAGTCCTCACATTACTGCATTCAAAGTGCTTTTTGATGTCTGTGATCCAATCTTCAGCATCGAGCGGGGCCACATAGTAACTGAAAGACTTTTGTTGGTTTGCCAGGAATTGGTTCGGTGTCGCAAAGTGAGGTTGATTGAACAGATTGCCTTGGCCTTGGTTCCCATGATTGCCTTGATTTTCTTGGTTGGCTTGAAAGTTCTGCATCATCTGCATGAGCATTTGAGTGTTCTGGTTGGTTGCTTGCATAATTGCTCTCCATGCCTCAGACGGAGGAGGAGGGCAAGGAGGACGTTCAGGAGGACGCTCTTCTTCACCCTCTTGGTTAGGGTTGGGAACCTTCTTGGGAGCCATCCTGAATATGATGACAACCGTTAGCCATTGATGCAAAACAGGTAACCTGAATCAACGGCTAGAAATTGCAACATAAGTCTTCACAATGAACATTCGAACAAAATGAACGAATGAATTCCACAGTTTAATGGTACAACAATCTTATCGAGAAGCCACTTGGGAGAAAAAAAGATAAAATAAAAACAACAAGGTGCAGATGGAACAAATACATGATAGAAGCTTCGTCCCACATGTTCGTGCTGAATGCCCCATGGAACGTGTTACAAAGGGTGTTGCAATCCCCGGATCAGCATAGCCAAGGACCCTTTAAGATGCGACTCCCAATTGAAACAACACTCATGAAACCTCTTCACTCGATGTTGAACCCCAAACCTCAAACCATGCACTCGTTGGAAGAATGCCTACGAGCTACTTGAAACCCACCCATTAATTCCCGAAGCTTTCTGGTTATGTAATCCGGTGTTGGGGATACAGGGGAAGCATCGCGCACTCAACTCTAAACCTACATCCAGCTGTATCCATCCGTCAACACATAACCAATCATCCTCAGGAACTGTTTACCTCGGACCTTCGAAACGCATCCGCTATACTAGATGTGGCAATACTCCCGAACTATCTCCCCAGTACTGGGTGATGTCGGGGTTATCTCACCACTAACCGCATAGAAGAGTTTTCGATGTCGGCCTTCTTAAGTATTCTAGAACCGCTACGATGCATTTGTGACGACAACACCTCGGAGCTCAACTCTCCGGGACACTGCCAAAACCCCTAAATGACAGGAGGCATCGAGAACAATGTTCTCGTCACAAAGATATCGGAACAATCCAAACAATACTCGCATGATCCTAAAAAAAATTAGTGATTTTTGTAGAGTAGAGGAGATAGAACAATGTCAGGAATCCTCACCAGAGCGATGATGGGATGAGGAGTAAAAAGAAATCCTACTCTCGGATATATATATATAGGACTCAAAACATTTTTATTGTGTGTGCCTAGACTCAACCGTCAGCGATTCGATTAATCAGGGGGCTCCTAGGTCGGAGAAGGCTCTAAATACCAACTTCTAATGCCCAATATGGGGCTATGTCTCCCACGTGTGGAGGCATGACTTAAGGACATAAACGCATACTAGAATGATCTCAAGTATGGTATCTTTGCACAACTCATGTAAAATTCAGGGATGAAAGCGTAAAATGATAGTTGGCTTACACTCGCCACGTCACACAATGAATACAATAGCATACATCATCCAAATAACATCAGGGTCCGACTACGGACGAAATCCAAACGAAAAGATACCATAAATAACACAAGACTGGATCCTCCTAGTAAGAACCACTACTGATCGTCGAGATAAGACACATAGTAACATCCACGCTCTTCATCGAACTCCCACTGGAGTTCTGGACCATCTCTTGCATAGGATTCAGAGGTACCTGCATCTGGTGTGTGTTGAATCTGTGAGCCACACAGGACTCAGCAATCCCGTTCCAGGGTATCAAAACTACCAAAGCCTTAGGTGTGGAAATGCTATAAACAAGGTTGCAGCAAGCACTAAGCACTAGCTTATGAGTTTAGAGTGAGAAGAGAACAAATGCCAACGATCGCCAAGTTGATCAAGAAGTGATCCTAGCTACTCGCGATCAAACATAACCCCACCGTGTTCACTTCCCGAAGCCCTTCGGAAAGAGACCATCACGGTTACTCACACAGGTAGTGTATTCATGAATAAGGTGTCAAGTTATCTACAACCGTATATTAACAAATTCCCATTGGCCACATAACCGCGGGCACAACTTTCGAAAGATCAAACTTGCAGGGGTGTCCCAACTTAGCCCATCACAAGCTCACGATCCGCGGAGTCGCAACTCCAAGGTGGGAAGACCCGAGTATTCTTGGAATCCCGTGCTCAAGATATTTCGACAAAGGTAAAACTAATCCAGCAAGACCTCCCGGCATGCCGACACCCTGATAGTAGCCGCGCATATCTCGTCTCAGGCCACGACCGGATGGGACAGCCTACAGGAAAATACCAGATACCTCGGGTTTCCCCAAGATGGCCCTGCAGTCTGCCCGGTTGGACCAACACTCATGAGGAGCACTGCCCCGGGGGTTGTTAATTAAGTCCACGGGGTAGTTAGTCCCTATGCAAATTTTAGTTGTTAGGCAAATGTAAAACCAATGTTGGGCCTTGCTGGAAAAGCTTTAAACATAGCGAATTATCAAGGGGGTCCCATAACCCCAACCGTGCTAGGAACGCAAAATCAAGGAACATAACACCGGTTTATAGGTTCCTAAGGTGGCATGAGTGGAACAAAACACCAAGCAGAAAGGCTTAGCCTTCCACCCATTACCAATATATAGGTGCATTTAGTTTAACAGGTAATATATTGTGATATCCCAATAACAAGTTCATCATGGAGCAACATCTTCAAAACTTCACCTGCAACTAACAACGCTATAAGAGGGACTGAGCGAAGCGTACTTAGCCAAACAACGGTTTGCTAGGAAGGTGGTTAGAGTGTTTCATGGCAACAATAGTAGGGCTGACAAACATGAATAGGCATCGAGGCAATAACTAAAGGGCGAGATATCTAGCATAGGCAAAGATAGAAGTGATATCTGGGAATGGTCATCTTGCCTGGTAAGTCGTCAGTGGGATCGTAAGACGGCTCCTCGAACTCAGTCTCGGTAAGATCCTCAAACTCGGTATCGGCTCCCGGCTCTACCCAACACAAAAGCACAACAACGGCACAATATCAAACACGGTGCAATGCACAATCAACATGATGCAAGACATATCATGGGATGCAAGTATGATGTGCGTATGCATGAGGATGCTCTTGAGCCTAAGGAGAGGATGATGGAATGGCCTCATCTTGGGAAACCAAGCAATCCACCGGATAGATTGGAAGTTTTCGGTTGAAATCAATATAAAGATCACCGAAAATGGATGCACGGTTTGCAAATGGCAAGCAAAACAAGATTCAAGCAAAACTGCAGTTTACAGCAACATGGCATCTTTGGAGCAAGAAATAATTATGCTACAGCACCCAAACATGGAGACAAAGGGCATGGATGTGAAATAGACATGATACTTAACAAGCATGAACTTAGAGCACACCGAAAACCTTGCTGGAACACAATTAAACAAGCATGGAAAGTTGCAATAAATTTACAGAATTCTCAGACTTAGTGAAAATTACAAGGCATGGCAGAATTACAACGAATAGGCATGTTTGCAAGCTTGTGCAACTCAACTCAAAGCATAGCATGGCAAGTTAAGATACCCAATAGCAAGAAGACATATTTGAGAAGCTACTCAAAGCAAGAACATGCTCATAGGATGCATATAACACTAGATATACTCGTGGCAAAGCTGAACTTGTTGATAACATGCTGACAGATACATTTTATAGCCACTTGAGAGCATGAAAACAACAAGTTACAGCAAGCCATCATGCACGCAAAAGGCATGGCAATAACATACCTAACATGCTCTTCAAGAATAAGCACATGGCTACTTCTACAACATACTAGAACATGTCCCCAAACACCATGGAAAAAGTGCAAACGTGTATCCATACTTAGCAAAATCTGGGCATGCTGGCAGAAACATTTTATAGCAACTTGAGGGCCTCATAAGAACAAGCTACAGCATGGCATCATGGAAAACAAGAGCATGGATAGCTAGAGCATAACATATACATCAAGGAACACCCACTGGACAACTCTAAACATGCACAACAATGACGGTGGCATCATGGATACATGGCATAAAAATTACCAGATTCACACTTAGCCGAAATTAAACATCATGATGACATGTTAACAAGCTTGTTGCACTCATTTTAAGACATATCATGGCATGAAAATGAATCTATCATGTAGAGCACATTCCAAAGAGCAAAACTCATGTTGACACCTAGCTCATATGACACATGGATTAATATGCACAAGGAAGACAAAACATCATCTCATAACAAGTGCAGAAACTTATCAGCCAAATGCACTTTTGCAACACAGATAAACATGGCAATATGACACCTAACATGAATGCTACAGCAACCATCATGTAGAGCACTTCACAATGAAGATCTGGACATATCATTCACTCCTTTCGGACCAACATGCACAAAGTTACTAGCTCACGAACATGCCAACAAAATTACACAGACCACAGGTGCTGAAACAATTTCATCATGATGCACTCTTGCCACGAAGATTAAGTCAACTAGAAGAACTCTATCATGCATGAAACTGATGCTAACATGTAGAGCACGACGAGACGAACATTTCGACATATCATATGTGTAAAACGGAGCAACGAGCACACAGTTATCACATGATGAAGGAGGCAACAAATTTAACAGATCCGGGGACTTAGAAGAAATATACCACACGAAAAAGTCAACCCGGGATGAAGAGATCCGCGGGGACGGGGGTGTTTGGTTCGTTGTGTGGTTGGATCTGATCCACCCACTGGATCCGGATCTCGATCGGCCGGCGGCTCACCGGAGCGGCACCGGTGGACGCCCGGCGCGGTGGCGGCGGCGAGGGTAGTGGTGGCGGTGGCGAGGGTCGGCGCCGGCGGTGAGGGTCATGGTGGCGGCGGCGAGGGTCGGCGCCGACGGTGGCGTCGGAGGAGGCGGCGGCGAGGCTCGGCGGCGGCGGTGGCGTTGGAGGAGACGGCCGGCGGCGGGCATTGGAGGCGCGGCGGCGGGGGTCCGTGGGACAGGCGGGAGGCGGCGAGATCCGGCGCAGTGGCATGGGATCGAAGCGGCAGCGCGCGCGCGTGGGCCGGGCAGGCCCGATCAGGGCCGCGGCGGGCCCGGTCGGCGCGGGGAGGAGCCGGCGGCGGAGAGGCCACATGGCGGGCTGCAATTGGCGCGGGCCGGCTGCTGGACGCATCCGGCGCGATCCGTACGTGTCCAGCGGCGCGGAGGACGAAATTTTAGGGTTTGCACCGGATTTCGGGGGAAGAGGGCCTATTTATAGATTCTGGGAGCTAGGAAGGTCCAAATGGGGTGCGGTTTTCGTCCACACGATCACGATCCGACGACCGAGAGGATGGGAGTGGTTGTGCTGGGTTAGTGGGCTGTTGTGGAGAGGGGTCTTGGGCCAAAAGGAAGAGGAGCTTTTAGCCCACGAGGTTAACCGTTGGAATACCAAACGATCTCCAAACGCGACGAAACTTGACAGGCGGTCTCCACGTACTAAAATAACAACGTACGACAAGTCTCACCTCATTCCGAGAACATTTTGCGGCCACATTCGAAAGAAGGACTCGGAGGTGCCACGGGCACGTGTGTGAGTGTCGGAACTCGAAACGGACAACGGGAAGAGACGAGCATGACCGGGTGCAAGTGACAACATAAATGCAATGCAATGCACATAATGACATGGCATGGATGATATGCACACACGCACACGCAAAAACAAAGAAACCCGAAATGAAGGAAGAGCCCAGAATGGAATTGAAGAGTCAACTTTGCATATATTGCCATAAATGGAAGGTATCACATATGGAGTGTTACAGGATATGCAACACTTACAGTTGGCTGTTTGTTGAAGGTGCTGAAAGGGCTAAGTCATGTTTTGTTGCATTCTGTTAAGGGTTCGTTCAGTAATTTCTTTGTAGACTCAGTAATTTCTGCATCGGATAGTTGAACGTCGCAGTGGCACTGGGGATCTTTTACATTACCAGTATATTCGCACATTAAGCCGGGACGGCGACTTAATGGAAAGATACTACAAGACAACCAGCATCGAACAAGGTCAACGCCAGTTAAGCTGTTGGCCATAAAGGCTCTGAGTTTTGAAAATGTTGGTGCGTACTTGGCCCGTTCCTTTGCACTAAGCCATGAGGGGAGTGGATGTGTGCTACTGAGTCAGTGATCACGGTAACCCGGCAGAGGATTCTCGTCAGCTGGAGATGTGTCTTGACAGTAAAACCAAGTCTGGTTCCAGTCCTTGGGATGACTATGAGCCTCAGCATGAGGAAAACTGACGTCTTTCCTCTTTTGAATCGTAACCCCACCAAGTTTGGTGTGGGGTCCATCAACGAACTCTGTCTGGCTATTTAAATAGTAAAATTCTCTGAATAAATCAACCGTGGGCTCCTCTTGAAGATAAGCTTCATAGAACACTTGAAAATTGCAGATGTTGGATACAGAACTGGGTCCGATGTCCTGGGGGTGGAGCTGGAGAAAATGGAGCACGTCGCGGAATTTTTTTGAGCCGGGAGGGCTAAACCCTTGTTGCAAGTGGTCAGTAAAAACAATCACCTCTCCGTCTTTGGGCTTAGGAGGACATTCTTCGCCGGGGACCCTCCAATGGATGTATGTTTTCCTAGTTAAGGCGCCAATGGTCACAAAATTATTCAGGTCTGTTTCAGTGACCCGGGATTTGACCCAGTTACAAGCAGAGTATGTCTTAGCCATTTTTCAATGATCCGAAAAGAAAGATTGTACCGGTTTAAGATTATGAAGTTAAGCCGGTTAAAAGGTTATGAAAGGCAGATAATAATGAAGCATGCAACGTAGATTCAAGATAAGTTAGCGGCGGCTTAAGAGGGGACTAGTGGTACCTGGCGGGTTACAGTTTCTAAGTTAAGCCGCCCACGCAGCCATTGAAATACAGATCTGAGAAGGGAAAATTGCCAAGTGTTGGAAAACAGGTTTCACAGATTAATGCTATGATTTTGGATCTACGACGCGTCAGATAAATGGAAAATATTTAGACCTAAAAGTGCAGTGCTTGAGCAGTTCATGTGTCCTGATTGGATTTATTATACAATGGAGATGTTTCTAATATCTAAAAGGAATACTACGGTTATTTTCACGGAGGAGGAGTACAAAGGTTGGATCGAAATCACATGATGAAGTGAAGATAAGGAACGACCAAGATGAACTCCGACAAACTCATCAAAACCCTAATGGGATCTACGAGAAAAGGAAAGAGGAGAACTCACCGTGGTTGTTGAACATCGGAGGCGCGCGGGCGAAATCTGGTCGGTTCAGGTTGATGCAGCGGCCGTTGTTGAAGCAGTGGTGAAGATCGATGGCGGCGGCGGAGCTCGGGTGCTGAAGCGACGCGAGGTGGAAGACAGAGACGATGAGGCGGGGGGGGGAAGTGAAAAGGGACCCCTGGCCCTATTTATAATGTTGAAAGGATAAGTAGCATGCGTGGGAATCAAGGAAGCAAAAATATGGATGTATAATGGCACAGACGCCTCGATTGTCGGAGGATCATTAAAAGAGAATATATATTAAAGATTTGGGCGTTGTATAATATTAATGACAGGTGATGTCATGGTGGGTTACCACAATCGTAGGAGATGACGTCATAGCGGGTTACAGTGCTTCGCAAGAGTGAACGAAGAAGGATTTTTCTGAGTATTGAAGATTGATATGAACAAGTTCAAATCAACCTGGGGCCTAATATTGGGGATATAACTATTAGGTATAACCCGGCCAGGAGGGGCCGGATTAAGCCGATGGCGGGTTACCAAGACAGCCCACGAAGATACTGAAGATGGCGGTTCATGAAGCAGGCTTGCTAAGGGCCTGAAGCCCAAAGGTGACTTAAGACCCGTAGGTGTAAACCGCCATGTATGTATGACTTGTGTTGTAAGATGGGAATAATTAGTCACCGAGCCGGACATGTTGTATGAGCCGGCCGGGACTCTATGAACCGACGGGCGTCAACCTGTGTATATAAAGGGACGACCGGACGGCGGTTTAGAACAAGAAACAAGAGATCGAAAGCTAGGTCAAGCGTATTCGCTCCCTGGTAATCGAAACCTACGTAATTCCATCTCAAACTGGATTAGGCTGCTACCTTCACCGCAAGGGGCCGAACCAGTATTGACCCCTTTAAGCTAACCTCGGCGTGATGGCTCCGCAACTAAGTCCTTGCACTAGGACATCTGCCGTATTAACCCCGCGACAAACACCACCTCAGGCACTACAAGAGCAGCAGGGTCCTCGACTGTGAACACTCCACCGCGAAGAGATGAAGCCGCATATGACGAACCGTGGCCCCAAGGTGGCGTCTTCAAAAAGGATACGACACCGGAGCGCCAGCACCACTTGACTCGAGGATTAGAGTTTCCCCTGGAGCAACATGACGGACAATGATGGCCCCAGCGACACCTTCAAGAAGGGAACGAGCTTCGCTGCCGCCGGTCCGTCCGTAGATAGAAGAGGTTTTCGCAACAGCCAGTCTGTAGATAGAAGAGGTTTTCGCAACAGCCAATAGTCTGTAGATAGAAGAGGTTTTCGCAACAGCCAATACTCACCGTAGATAGAAGAGGTTTTCGCAACAGCCAATACTCACCGCCACCGAAAGCCACTTAGGGATTTCACAACAAAAACAAGGTGCAAGCATTTGCCACGAATAACACATCGGAAACTTTCATTTACCAAAATACTTCACACTAATGTCAAGAGTTACTCCTTATCCTCCTCGACTCAGTACAATCTCAAAACACAGATAATTGAAAAGGTTGACTAGTGACAATTAATCGATGCATACAACAAATCCTGTCAACTGCAGCTTGCAACCCCTCAAAAGAAAAAAAAACGCAGCTTGCAGCTCAAGACCAGTACTTTGGCCAAGTAAAAAATTCCCCTAAACTTGGGAACTGAATCCGGACGAGCGAAGACAGCATCCCCTTGCTGAGTTTGTAGCTAAGCAACGACTTCTCCTTCAACGTCCACTCCTGGAGCATGTGCTTGCAATTTTCACACACTGGACTCTTATAAAGTTTAATGTCCTCGAGATTCACCGCTGCTTCCATGACATTCCTGGTAAAGCGCACGATTTTTTCGTTTGCTTCAAACCTCCCATAGATTCTGAGCTCGGCTAGGTTGTGGTGCTTGAAATCAGATGCAGATGGTTCCCACTCTAGTCCCTTGTCCTTCTCCTCGCTAAAGGCATATTTTTTTCTCCGATCCCCAGTTACCATTTCACATAAATGGTCCCGCACCTGCATTTGGTCAGGTAAAAAATTCTTAACTGGACACAGCAAGTTTGTACTTCGAAATGAGATAACAAAAACGAGAACTGAATAATCAGCACAAGAGTTCACCAAGATGCGTAGTTCCTTAAGGGTGGGTGCACCTTGAAGTATGAACATTATCCAAGTCAGATCGCATTCTTCAGAAATGTTAATCAAATTCACAAGCCTTAGCTTGTGTAACACTGGTAACAATTGTCTTCGACCTTCCGGCTTGACCCAAATCTGCACAAGAGTGGGGAAACGCAGAACTATGTTAACCAAAAAGAATGATTATAACCTCCACCCACCACCGACACCAAAACTTACGCACATCACTGACAACATTGAGAACCTTCACTAACCTTTTCACTTTTGAAGTTCAAATGCAGGTTGCTTATGGCGGTTTCACCCAGCAACTCACTTATCTTGAGCATCTTGTGCCAAGAAAAACCAGTATTAATGATGCTCACAGTCTGGAGAAGTGGGACATAGCCAAGACAGAAGGGGTCATCTTGAGATCGAAATATATTAAATTTCAGTACTGTGAGTTTTGGTACCCACTTCAGATCAACCCTCTTAATAAGCACGCTACGGCCAATTACCAGTTCACTGAGTTGTGAGTGTTCCACTTCCAGCAAAGACTCAATGCCCATATCACAGTGGTAGAGGCAGAGGACCTCGAGTTGCTTGCATATACTGAAAATTTTGGGAAAGTCTGATTCTCCTAACCTCAAATTCTCTAGCGTGAGGCGTGCAAGACCACCAAATGTGTTTGGACACGAATCAAGGAATGACATGAACTGCCTCCCATAAGTGAGCAGGTCATTATTGGTAAAATTTGTGCGTACCTTCGTCAAGATTGTAAACTCAACTGAAGCAACCTTGTGTGTTGCTATGGTGTTGGCAACAGTCTGACCAATGAAAATGGACTCATCTCCCAAGTAGAATTGCATGCGCAACAGGTGAATGGTGTGTGGACTTGCAGCCCTCTTTTCCAGTATGCTCCTGGTTGCTTCCAGCACGTTGGTATTGGCCCGAACTATATCATCTGAGGTTAACTTCCTACCTTCATGCTTGGGTTGAAAAGAACCAACCATTATAACAATCTTTGAGAGTATAGCAGGGATCTGCTTCCAACGTCTGGAGAGGATAGTGGTCCGTGCAGCATCAGCGATATCAAGTCGCTCCACAATGTTGAGCAAAACGTCATCAGGCAACCTACTGAGCCTGTCAACTTCATTGTCCTCCTACATTTGATATATGGTAACAAATCATAGTTGATTTCTTATATTAGTCTAATCACAGGTGCAAATTTAATATTCTCCACAAACATAGACACAATTTTCATACTTCCCACAGAAAGACGCAATTTTGATTATATAGTTTCTATACTTTCGACAGAAAAAAAAACCCACAAAATTGATAATATAAATTTTATATACTTGCAAGACACTGACGCAATTTTGATATTTCCCCACAAAAAAGGTTAAATTCGACCACGAATTCTGATTATGCGCTGACTTTGTAAGAGCTCCACTAATAAAGGAAAAAAAGAAACAGGAGGACAAACTCACCACCATATCGAGGGAGGATTTGCCGAGGCCCTCCACGGATGGTTTTGCCATCGATCTGGCAGTCGGCCGCCGAAGGTACTTGATTGTAACCTCCTAAAACTGGCGTGTACCACGGTTGCCGCCAGGCCAGATTTATAGCGGCTACGTTCCTGCCACCGATGGCAGCTCGTAGACTTTAAATTAAAACTGAAACAGGACCTGTTTCTGATTGCAGCCCGGGAAGGACTGCTTTGATTCCGGATTGCCGCTAAAGAAAGGAGCCGCTTCGATTGCGGAGCGCGACTCGGAGAGGAGCCGCTTGATTTCTTCGCTTGCGGATGGCAGCTCGAAAAGCTGCTGCTGCTGCTGCTTCGATTGGAAACTGCAGCTCCCAAAGGGGAGCTGCTTATTTGGTCGTCCCTTCTCAAGCACTGCTCGATCCTCATGCGAGGCCTCAGGCAAGGGCGATGGCGCGAGGCGGGAGCTCGGCGGACGGCAGGCGGCGGGGCAACCGGCGCATAACTGACCTCAGATCCCCTTTTCGGCTTTTCCTCTCTGATGTGGGCGGCGTGGTACGGATCACCGTTATGTGTACTGTGGCCTGCGATGGAATGATGTCACGGATGGGCTAAAGGCCCAACCGCGATTGCAGTACTTTTCGGAAAAAAAGAAAAGAAAAAAACTTGTCTCACGGTCCGCGTATGATTCGTGCCATCAAGTCGTGCCCGAGTTTTTTTTTTACGTCAGTACAGACGCAATCGTTCGTATAAACGCGTATACACTCACCCCTATGAACGCATACACGCACACCCTACCCCTATAAGCATCTCCGAGAGACTGAGCCGGCATATCATCTTGAGATTTACGAAGTCACCGTAGGCGTCTCGTCGTCGACGGAAACGTCTCCTCCTACCGAAAGCAACCCTGGTGGGTTGGGAATACCACTGTTCACCTGACCATCTTAACCACAGGTTGGTTCGCGTGCCCGAGCTTCTCAGACGTCTAATTTCGCAGATGCATTTTTGTGCAAGGAAACAATTACCTTTTTTTTTGCATTAATCACGTCTAATTAGTTTCTTTTTTTTGAAGCCGCGTCTAATTAGTTTCCTAACTACTTATGATTTGCTTCCAACAAATATATTTGTATTTTTGCAGCTGCATTTTTTGCAAGGAAACATCTTTTTTTTTAGATTGAGATGTGCTTCCAATAAAAAATACAAAAAACTTTATTTCCGTGGAAAGTTTGCATAGAAGCATTACTTTTTGTCAATGGAAGCACACTTTCGCGTTGCAAACATCTTTACCTAATCTATACCTACTATTAAAGGAAATAGGTATTCTTAGTTTGGTTCCGCTTTGTTCTATCCCGTTTTAACTACTTTTACGTACACTACTTTTTATAATTGAAAACGAAGACATTTTTTTAGGGAAATTGGAAAACGAGATGTTTTACTTGTAAAGGAAAATAAAAACTAAATGAAGCGGCCGACTGGCCCATATCTCTATTTTTTATATATCCGCAGCATACTGGGCCAAGTCTTGCCTGCATCGACTGGCTGAGCTGCCGCTGGCTCATGCTCCAGCCTAGAGCGAGCCAAAAAGAATTGGTGCTCAAGCGGGAGTCGAACTCGCAACACAGCGCAAACACACAAAAATTCGCAACCAACTCATCGAGTTGTTTCTTCTGAATTGTAACAAGTTGTTTTCTATTTATACAGTACTTTTGACGGAGTTATGTAGGCTAGATTCGTACTTTCAGTGTGTGTGAGGCAAAACAATGTCCACATCTAGGATTCATAAGATAACATGTATGTCTAGATTCTAAAAAAAAAATGTAAGTATAGAAACTTGCAATTTCAAGTTTTTTTTGGGAGTTGACTTGCCACGTGAAGGAACTTATATGGTGACCTTTTTGCTTAATCCACCGTACTAATGGATTGTAGAGCCTGCCTAAAAAACCTGGGCCGAGTCAAACTGGGTCTGCATCAAAAAGCTGATCGATGGATTTGTTACCCCATTAAATAGTACCATCTCGCCTTTTTATATAGAGTTTTACAGATTTATATATGTGCAGGAGTTACCTCGAAGACAAATAAGGCACCTCAAGAATAAGAATTAAAAGGATGAAGTGTGTGTCTCATTCATCCAGTGAGCATAAAAGGAAGGAGAAACTAATACCTAGGAATTAAATATCTGAAGAGCTGAATGTGCACCATATATATTCATGCAAGACAAATAGCAATGACACAAGCGTTTGGACTAATAACGCAATGGAATAATACGAGATAAGAGGGCACGACACAAGAGTGGATTTGGGAGAGATGGGAGGGGCTAAAACACACTTAGCAAGATTTCTTCACGACTCGTGCGAATTCCAAAAATTGCACCAACTTCCAAATATTGCCTTGGTATGTAGGATTTGAAAATTAGGCCTTTTAAATAACATCGCATTCATACAAAAATCGTACCAAAAATAGCATATGTGATGGTTTTTAATGTATGACTCATATGCATTTATGATAGCGTGTGTCTCGCTGCCACCCTTCGATGGCACCATTCGGATATTGTTTTTTTTTAGCATAGCACCATTCGGATATTGTTATGCCACGTTGTTGCGATGGACAAGTTAATTATATCTTCCGTTGCAACGCACGGGCATATGTGCTAGTAATAATAAAGGACGGAAGATTTTATAGTTCTTCATCCGTCACCAGTTTATATCCATTGAATTTATGTTAATCATAAAGATTGACGGCTGAGATTTAAAAATAAACCTTCCTAGCAGATCAGATCAAAATAAGGAAAGAAGGAAACTTTCTTGGCACGTCCCGCTCCATGGAAGAAAAAGGGAAGCAAAGGAAACCATATGTAGCACGTTGGATGAAATAAACCAAAAAACAAAGCACACACGCACTATCTCTGAAAAAACAATCCTATAGAATCAAATCTGCTTCCTAGCCCCTGTGTACGAGTTCCAAAAGGCCTCCACGCCGGATTCTCCTGACACAACCGGCTCGGGGCTCCCACCGGTCTCGGACACTCCCGGTGGACTAAGGCAACATCGACGAGTGGCGATCCTTATCTTGAGGGAAAGAGGAGCTTGGGACCGAGGAGCCACATGAGGTGGGAAGTCGAGACCAACGCGGTCCAGCGAGGCAGGAGCTCCGGGCGGCGGCATCACCTCAGTTGTTGCTTTGTGGGGAAAGGAAGGGTGGAGGGGCCGGTGCGGTCGCTGCTGCCGCATCCGCCCTACCTCTGCCGCCGCCTACACTGCCATTGCTCATCGGGGGAGGATTCCAAACTCCTCTATTTTTCCCACAGCGAGATCCACGAGGAAGAGATGCTGGGATTGGAGGAGGCCACATGAGGTGGGAGATCGAGATCAACGCGGTCGAGGAGGCGGGAGCTCCGGGTGACGGCATCGCCTCGTTTGTTGCCGCATAGGGAAGAGGAGGGGGTGGAGGAGCCAGCGCTGCCTCTTCCACCGCTGGAGATGGAAGTGATGGTGCTGATGCTCGCCGTGTCCGTCGTCAGCTCTATCTTGAAAAGGTGCAGTGCTATTGGAATCTCCAGCGCTCTTCATAGCAGGTCCTTGCCCATCGCCATAGGCGTGCCCTGGAACAGTTAGTTGGCAAACCACGACGCCACCAGCGGCTGCTGCATCACTGGCCATGGCCACTGGTACCCCCTTCCACTTCTCCCTCCCCATTCCCTTCCCCTGGGGTTCAAACTTGGAAGTATTTTTATTCGGGTATTAGTTTGGTTCATCTTGTTGTTGGGCATATGACGAGATCCGTGAATTCTGCCCCAAGAGATGATTTTTATGGCCTTAAGCTTTTGTGTAATTCCCGGGTCTGTGTTCCTTTGAGGTGAATATCTACGTGGGATTAGATTTCTGGAAATATCAGCTTATCAGTGGTGGCTTGCTTGGTGAATCCACTTGATATATGACTATGAGTATTACTCTGCTAAATAGTACTGTTCCCCAAAAGATGATTTTTGTGACCTGAAGCTTGTGTGTGACTCCCGGGTCTGTGTTCATTTGAAGTAAATATGTACGTGGGATTAGATTTCTGGAGATATTCAGCTTATCCGTGGTTGCTTGCTTGGTGAACCCACTTACTATATGACTATGAGTATTACTCTGCTACATAGTACTGTTTAGCTAGATTCATATAAAAATTGTGTGAAATATTGTGATTCTTAATTTCTTGAAAACTACTCAATGATATTATTTTTCCACTACATTAGCCTTTAGAATTTTGTTGGCCTTGCTTTTCGTCACTAATGTTTTCAGTGTCATCCTTCTCCAGTTCTCCCCCGCTGCTGCCCCGGCTAGGATTCGCAGTGACGCTGCCGCAGCAGCAAGGAAACGAGCTCACGGTGGGTGTTGCCCGCTTCCACAGACATGGGAGCCTCCATAGCCAGCGAGTACGTGGGCGCACACATGGACCATGGCTTTCGAGGATGCGAGAGATATCTCAACTAGAGATGATGCGCCAAACCATCTCCAGGTATATAGGTGTAGTTTTTTTTTGCGGGTGAATATGGGTGTAGTTCTTTAGCTAGCATAGTCACCCAGCCTTGAAAAACATCTCTCCCTATCTCCACTCCGATCTGTACTCCCTCCTTCCCGAAATATAAGGCACGATTGACTTTTCACGGTCTTTGATTCACGACTTTGACCACCAATATATATCAAAGTACACAAATTGAATATGTATAAATGACATCATCGTATTTGTCTTGCAAAACAATTTTATTTCATATGTATGTATATTAATTTTATAGACATAAAACACATGAAAATTATAGTCAAAGTTGTGCAATGAAGACTAGAAAAGTCAATATGTGCCTTATATTTTGGGAAGGAGGGAGTTGCATTTTCTTTTCTGCTCTCCTACTGTGATGTTGCAGTGTGTGCAGCAATTGTTCTTGTAAATGTCTTAGCGTAAACACTGCTCATGGGAGATGCCTCTATGACCAGACCTCTATGTATGTCCTTTGCAGGCTTTCCTATAAAATACTATATTGTCATTGCCATAGTAATTGTGTAGTACCCTATTAGAAAATCACAAGGTAGTTTCAGCGTTGTTGTTCTCAACCATGTAACCCTTATGTGCAAGACATCAGTGTGATATATATATCCCTCAAAAAAATAGGATACCATATGAAAATCCGAGATGGTTTTTTTATGACTAATGTATATGATCGGAAGCATGTGTTCTGAATTTTTCTGTGACCAGACTACGAACTGAAACATGTGTTCTGAAAATTTTGTGACGATGCATATGAACTGAAGCTCGATAATTTTTATTTGAAGTTGACATTAGTTACAACCAATAGAATTAAAAATAAAAATGGTCACGACCAATACATTTCTCATAGTGTTCTTTCTAAGCTCCATATACGAACACCGTCATCGTCGGTGCCCCTTTGGCATCCACTACACGGCTGGTTGCCAATGCTCTCAATCGCCTACCACAGCCACGTCCGCTCATTCGTATATCATTGTTGATTTTATCAATCTTAACTACATACAACAATGTAATCTTATTTTCACTTTTGATTTAGTTGGGCGTAGCTAGAGCTCAGTCACCAATCGGTCGTCCTCACGGGGAATCGGATGGGGCTGCCCTTGGTAGGAAAGTACAGGTGTGCTCATGTAATATATTGTTCAATTTAATTGCTCATGTTACTATTTTCCCAAAGCTGCTGCTGGTGTACTGGGATTCATCAGCCGTATCAAGAAAACCAAAGTAAAACAGGTACTCAGATTTCTGATTCTTCTTTTACCAGACACGAAGGTTGTACCACACAGATTATTGCGTGTGGCTCACACAAACTCCCTATGTGACACATCTTGTGAAATTTTCACTGTATGAACGAGGATTCGACATTTGCTTTGACCCCAACATTTGGGATGCAGTTTAGAACGTTTCATCATAACAAAAATTGTTAGTTTTTCTGCAGTATCCTGTCCATTTTCATGAATTTAGGACATCTTTGCTCCAGTACAAAACTATAGAGAAGCGACCTGACATATATTTGTGTTAAATGTTTCTGTAAGCACATCTAGAAACTTTATTCCTTTTTCTAGATTGATTTACTTGGTGGCGCTAATGTCCATTTTCTCTGAACAAAACATATGTGATGTTCCAAAAGGAGCTCATGCGGCCTTGATCAAAGTTTTAGACATGTGAGCTAAGGAAAGTGTGCCTAAAGGATGTTAAGCGGTGATAGGTGGGGCCTCGTGTTAAAAAAGAGGAAGTGGCCCTCTGGGATCTTGAGCCATACTTATTGCGATATGCAAGTGTCAATTTTTCTCTCCCCCGTTGCAACGCACGGGCATTTTTCCTAGTGTTACTCAATCATAGGAGCATTACTTTTATCGATGGAAGCACGCTTTCATGCTGTGATGCCATTGTGCTTCCGTTGAGAAGAACTAGTAAATGTGTCTGTGCGTTGCCACGGGTGAAACAAAATGATTTTACAATGCGAGAAAAAATCACTTGATTTTACAGTTTCACATATATCTTTGTTTAATTACCTATCTTCCTTCTAACACCAATGTCGGGGTAGGAGGTCAGAGAGGCTTACTGCAAGCACACACCTAACACAATCAAACCAATTCCTAGCAACGACCAACCACAGCCTCTCACCCGGCAACGCTGATGCCGCCTTGTAGTGCGCCAGTGGATTGGTGTTTGCGCTTGTTACTTTAATTTCTAAAACCAAGTATGCGATGTTATCGACTTGTTGACGACCAAGTTGTAGGTGCTTGACATGAACTCGCCATGCCTTATAAACTTGACATGATGTTATAATTAGTCTAGTGTATAACTTGACATGAATATAAAAAAAATACAAACTGAGGGAAATAGTTGCCCTGCTAGGTCACTATATTGAAAAATATTGGTCTTTACAACTCGTCATGCTTCAAACAATGATGTGCACAGCAAGACCACAATCCAACTCATAACCAACAAACACACTCATTCATACTGAATCTAACATAACCAGGTGAAACAGAGAGACTGAGGATTCAGTGTTCAAATGCCAACACCTGCGAACATATTGACAAACATTGTAGATTCTTTGCCGAGTCCCCTGTTTATGCCTTCTTCTCCTACCCAAAAAAAGATGACGGTGCTTAGTTCTACAGGGTCAGTAGTATGGAGCCCGGCGTCTTCCGGGCCTTGAAGTCAGCGTGTGCGCGGGACACCTCCGGCAGCGGGTGGGTGTGCTTCACGCGGATGTGCAGCGGGTCGGTATGTCACACAACAGCAGGAGCAAGACAAAATGTACCTTAACTATGTGGTGAACCAGCATATGGACAGTCATCCCCTTCAGCACGATAGCAGCCGTTGTGTGATCAATCAAAAGCGTGATGGGAACCACCATTGGCTGAAATAATCTGCTCTTTGGCATAAGAGCCCATCGGCTTGCCTGCATACGCGACAACATCCCCAATGTTCCTGCCAGTCAGCCCGGGCCCTACGGCGGTCACCACACCAACAACTTCCATACCTGTTGGTTGAACAGATCATTAAGCTAGACAATAATCTAACAGAAACACTAATAACAATGCAAAGAACAACCCACAAGCCAATTGATAGAAGCAAACAACCCAATGCCATATAGTGTCGCAGGATAACACAACAGAACACCAATTCTTCTTTAAGCAATAAAATAAATTGGAACATTTGGTCTTATGTTCAGTGAGCAATCATCTCCAGAATCATGCTTCTGGGCATCTAAAAGAGCAGACAACCAAACTTATGGTGTATGTATCAATTGAAATGTTTGTGCGTGGTTTGAGGCATCTTTGAACCGGTAACTGAGAGAATGTTGGTTTGGTTGGCAACTGGCCCGGGATAGATACATTTTCTTCTGTTTCATCAGCAACAGGAAGCTATCATCAATCAATCTAGTGAAATAATTGCAAGGTGTTTCATCCATACCGTACAAACAGGGAATCTAGTGAAATCAATTGGGCAAAGTACACTACTTTTATGAACTAAAAGCTGCATTTTCATGGATAATATGACTGTATTAGGAGAAAAACAATGATATCAAAACAACATTTTTTTCCCGCTAGATACATAACAGTAGAAGAACATCCAATTGATTGTATCATTACTTCAATGAACTAATTGGGAAGTAGTATTACTTTAGAGCTAGATATATTCAAGATGAAAGCATGTACACCAAATATTTTTGTGACCAAATCCAAGAAAGCAACAACATTTCACAGATCCATGGACATAAGAACGTAGTGGACTGATACCCACACACCTAATAACTTCATGCCCTTTAGTGTGCCATTTGCAAAAAATTCAGTAAAATGATTATAAAGAGAGCTTAGCATTCCACCTCTAGACAGTACAATCAGATCTTTAGCTTAAGCTTATTAACTGAACTGCAAGAGTAAACACGACACTCATGATAACAAATGAACATGTCAACCTACTTGCCTCACGGTGTACCATGTACACCAAAAGCCAGAGCTGGTGAATGAATAAAACCTACGGGCAGCTATGATCAGTGTCACTAAATTAAATAGTCCAAATACTTGTCGTAGGTCAAAGTGGCGTCTGAAACCTTTGAGAATGTGCAGTTCAGACTTGAGAATATAGAACGGCAAGACACAGGTGCATGATACACACAGGAAGAATTCGCCTTCAGAGTGGCACCAAGGAAGAACTCCAAATAAAATCTGCACTTATATGGACAATATGACTATATTAGGAGATTAAAAATATAGACACCAAACTATGGAGAAAAACTATCATGAGTAAATATCAAGAAGTATTTGTGCGGACAAATACGGTGGAATCCTGTACAACAAACCAAGTTTGACTCAAATCAAGTGCTTGGGTGTATCACTCTTGCATCTTTTCACTCTCCTTCTGCTCAAACATTAGCCTTACATATCTTCTCCAACCTAAATAAACAAAATTAGGAAATAGTTAGTCACTAACAATATTCAGAAAATTGACGGAAAAACAATCATGTTGATATGAAAAACACAAAATTGGACCGTAAGACCATAATACACGTAGACTGGTCGGCGCCCGTCATTACCGCTTCTTTCTTGGCGTCGCTGGACAGAAGCCCGTGTCGCTCGACCCATTGGTGTCGTTAGACATTGGCATCACATCTCGCCATGTCCCGCCTGGCATCTATATCCTCCCCACTCACGAATCAGTGGCAAAATCTGTGAGAGATGTTCGGCTAGACTGTTAAGCGCTGAATTGGCTTATTTTAGTGAATTTGAAGATTCTATGGGATGACATATGAATAATCACTACCCATTAGGCCGTTACTGGCTCGTGTGCTCATATTCAGTAATTTTAATTTACAAAATAGTCTATGTAAACTTGTCCTGCAATTTAACTGTTCAAGGAGGTGACTGAGGAATTCTCATGCCAATATCTTTAGATGGTAACCGGTTATGCACTCCTCATTTTCACTTGGATTCTACTTCTACCAAGTATATGAAAGTGCATTTGTTTCTTATGGCTTGTGTTCTTTCTTCTTTAGAGGGTCATCGACATGGCTTTCTTCGTTGAGGACGTCCATCGTTTAGCAAGGTATTGTTGTACAGAACAATAACATAATCTGGATTTGTTAACCCAGTTGGCAGCACAACAAAAAGCTATCTTCACTCTACTTTGGATATCACATATTTAACAGTCCGGGGTCACGCTTCTTTATTATTTATACTATACAAAAATATCTAATCCTTCTCTTTATTCTTTATTATTGTGTGGGTCATATATGCTAAGTTGTTCTCTTCTGCTGCAGTGCAAGTGTGGATGGACAGACATACAGTAATCTCATGTCTGGCTGACGTATTTATTTTTGGCAAGAAAAGTGAATTTTGGAGTTTCAGCTAAAAACTTCCATCGAAACTGTGGAGTGAATGACTCTAAGGAGTCGATGAATAATGTTCGTAAGCTAGGCAACAAATAGAAATGGTAAAACGAATATAGGATCGTATCAGCATGGTTGGCAATCAATAGGATAGTAGTTTGCTCATATAGGAGAAGAAAAGGTAACTAAACAATACCAATTGGTATCAAAGAAAAACAAACAGGCCGATTAGATGAAATAGGAGACCAGCTGTAGAGCATTTGGTTCCAAAGCAGGCCACATTTGTGAAACAACCATAGTAGTGGCAATTCAAATTAGAAGACTATAACAGAATGATGAGAGAAAGCACTTATAAGGAATCTGCCGACCCTAGAGAGGAACAAGTCCCTTGTAAAGCCAGGCATTATTAACCAATAAGTTAGAGCGCATAGGATAAGGGTAAGTAAAGCAAATCATGAAGTTGTTAAGATGGATCGAGATTTACTTACCCAGCAGCACCCTCAGATTTTATGAACTTGGGAAGCCCATCACTCAACCCACAAGCAAATCCAGGTTGTGTCTGCACACGGACCTTGACAACTTCAAAGGGGCATAGAGCGATATCAGCAATTACCTCAGCAAAAGCTGACCCTGCAAGGTAAATTATAGGGTCTTGTACTTCACGGCATTCTTAGGCCCAGCCATATCTGAGTAGGTCTTCTTAAAGAACTTGTAGAACCCAAACTTGCAAGCCCCCTGAGCACTGTAACCAAGCAAGGTAGGCACCCGTCCCCTGAAGAATCCCCTAGCTCCTTGCTCCTTTAACAGAACGCTAAATCCAGATGAGATGCTCTTGTATTTCGCCGGGTCAATCTGAGACAATTGATAGAAATGTGTTAGGTCCAAAATACTTACGTGAAACCTATCAACACATTACCAGGTGTAGCTTAGAAGGTCCAAGATGGAGAGCAAACACATCGCAGTACATCTCAAATTCCATTATTCTCAACCAAGAAGAAACCCTTTTCTTAGAAATCAGACTACATCTCATGAATAAATCACACCCATCTCAATTATCCATTTATACACATCACATGCATCGGCTAATCAACCCATATGAACTGCTTGCTTGTTTTATTTTATACAGTAGCTAATCCACCAAAAGAAGCTAAGGAACTCCGAACAAAAGCACACAAGGAATCATTGCAGGCAATTCTATGCCCTGGAAGCAACACAAGAACCAGGCACAAAGCATGAAGAACCATACCTGCAGGTGTATTTCTCAAACACGCACATTGGAAGAACCATCAGATGCAGGTAAATACAGCAAGCACGTACACATGAAGAGCAAGCATGCCACAGGTACATCATTCTCGGGGAGAGGAGAAGGCCCGCCCTTGGAGAGCTTCATCGTCCTGTAGGGAGCAGCCGACCCCATTTAACCTCGTCGTGGATCAAGTCATGGACATGGTAGCTCGACGTGGATCTCGTCGTTGCCTTGGCCTGCCGTCTCACCTTCCTCATCTCTCCACGCCGGAACTGGCGCGTCTCCCCCAAATCGTGCAAGCCCACGCAGGGGTGTTAGCTCGTGGAGTTGCTGCCCCAAATCGGGGAGGTGGAGGAGGAGCGTCTGGTGCTCCAGATCAGCGATTAGAGGAGCCGTGAGGGGGAGAGAAAGGAGTGCCCAGTGCGAGGGTGCTCAACGGTGGGAGGGTGCCTAGGTAAGGGAGGTCGGCGTGGTGGGAGAAGACGGTGTCGGTGTACAAAAAGAGGGGTACATTTTTTTGTACCCCTATGACTGTGCACGGGAAGTCTGAGACACGGGCACCACCACACCAAGCATGGCAAGGGAGGTGAGCCCGGGCAAGACCGGAGCTTGATGGAGACTGGAACAACGCCAAGAACAAGACCACAAAGAGCAAAGGGACGAAGCGGCTTTCCCCGGCAAGATCCTTGCCAGGAGCCAGTTTCAGCAGCCCTGGCAAGACCCTTGCCGGGGCCGGCTCTGGCAGCCCCGGCAAGACCCTTGCCGCGGCAGCTCGCCCCACGCCTACGAAGCAGATCACCCTTGAGTCCATCGCCCCCATGGGGCGAGGATTCGGGAGATATCCCCGTGGTGGCATGCAGATCTTTGTGAAGACATCCAAGATCAGATACATGTTAAGAAGACGACGACCCTTGGCGGGATCCTAGCCAAGGGGAACCACAAGGCCTCCGGCAAGCACCTTGCCGGGGATGACAGCAGGCGCTGCGGCAAGACCCTTGCCGGGGCCCCGTCAAGGCCCTTGCCGAGGACACCCGCGGGGCCACCATCAGGCCCGCACCAACTGGGTTTCCACCGACCCACGCAGCTGCCGACCCGACCAGCTGGACAGGCTCCTGCGTGGCAACTCGCAGATCTTTGTGGAGACCCGCCTTTGCGCCACCTCAGCTGCCTGTCTGCCTACATGGCACCTTAGGCACCGTTGGCCAGGGCGTGTGTCAGCACAAGGAGGAGCGGCGACGGACAAGACGGACGTCTCCCCTCGTCCCTGATAAAGCAAGGACACCTAAGCTAAGCGCATTAAATGCGCCTTGTCCTGTAATGCGACGGATAACCTCGCATCACTGTACCCTTTCCACCTCCTGTGTGCCACTGTGGCGACCCCTTTTTCCTATAAAAGGAGGCCCGAGGCGACCAGGAGAAGGATTCGGCTTTTTAGAACTCCTCGCGACTCTTTTGGAGCTCCTCACTAGCTGAAGAGCACAAACATATAATCCACCAAAGCAGGAGTAGGGTTTTAAGCATCTTTGCGGCCCGAACCTGGGTAAAGGAACCTTGTCCTGACTGTTAGATCCGCTCTTCTCTCAACCCCGCGCCCCACAACCGTAGTAGGGCCTTGGCTGTCATTCTTTGTGCAAATGGGGCCCTTCCCGATCGGCAACGCCTTTGCTCTGTTTTGAGTCCGCTCAATAGTTCAAACGGCTGCGTTGGAAACGGTAGGGTAGCCTTCCGCAATTGGCAAAGCTTTCGACCCTGACTCGAGTCAAACTCGACAGTTCGAGCGGCTGCGTTAAGAGCGGCAAGGTGGCGGACCCGATAGCACGCTCGCCCGGCAGGCCAATGGGGACCCGTCCCCAAGACGCCGCCTTGGGTATTTCGCGCCGGCAAGCCTACCCAGTTAATGTAGGGTAGACACACAAAGAGGCAGCAAACAGGAAAATAACATGCATGCTTCTAAAGATATTTCAAAGTTATATTACATCGTGCCATCGCTGCGGTTCAAACTAAAGATAAAATTTGTCTTGGTCATGGGCCCGCAGCGCAAGGAAGAACGGGATGCCTAATCCCGACGCTGGCCCTCCACCCTCTTGATTTCGTCGATGCGGCTGATGACGGGCTTGATGCGCTCCTTAAGCGCCGTGAGGTCAGCATCCTTCGGCAAGTTGTCCATCGCGGCTTCAAAGTCGAGGGCGGGGTTTCAGAACGCCACCTTGGTGAGGACCTTGGTCATGACCCCTCGGCAGAGCCGCCGGGCCTCCCCGGCGAGCGTGGCCGTTCTGTTGGAGTGAAGATCAGTCAAGGCACTGAGGACGCCCTCGAAGAACAGGGTCAGCTTGGCGTTGATGGACCCGCTCCATTCAGGGGCATACCTCACGTTTGGCATCCCCATGAGGGCCAACTGTGAGGTAACCCTGCCGGCGATGTCCTCCAGTCGGCTGATCCACCTGTTCTCGCCCGCCATGTATTGTTGGTGGGAGGCGCCCTTGTCCGCTCGCAGCTGCTTCTCCTCCTCCAGGCTCTTGGTCAAGGCCTCCTCCCGAGCTGAGCTCTGCGCCAACATCTTCTCGAGATTCTCCAGCCTCAGCCTGAGATCTCTGATGGAGTTTTGCGCCTCGGAGAGCTCCCCAGTCCTGCTGATGACCGCTCCCTGCGCCTCTGTCAAGGCACAGTTGAGCCTGTTCTTTTCATCGGACAGCTTGAGGTCCTGCTCCTTCAGCCCGTCCCGTCCCACCTCCAGCTCTTGCACCTTGCCGGCATGGGCCAGAGCTTGGGCATCGAGTGCCTCATTGTGCCTCTGCCCCAGCTCATGAGTTCGCCGCTTGACAAGAGCCTCGAGCTCCTCATCCTTGCCGCGGAGCATTGTGGCAAGCTTCGCTTCACGCGCGGAGAGGTCTTCTTCCTGGGAATCGAGGGCGGCTTGATGCTGGTTCCGGGCGGCCTCCGCCGCGGCAGCCAAGTTCGCTGCCTCTTCCTGGGCCTTCTCGATGTCGGCCATCTTCATGATGAGCTCCGCATTACGCTTGGCCAGTTCTTCCTGGAAGGCCCTCTGCTCCTTGCGGGACTGGTGGAACCAGGTTTGCGCCTCAGCGACGCGCGCCTGGAAGTCCACCTCCGCATCGTCCACCACTGCCGTTCTGGACTTAACCTTGTCCATACGGACACGGTAGAGCGCCTGGAGCTTCCGGAAGTTGGCCCCCATGGCCCGGAAGAGCTGCCCTTCTGGAGAGCCGTCGCCGCCGGTGCCCGGTTCATCAACAACCTCGAGCCCGGTGGCGGCGAGCACCTCGCCATCAAAGACTTCCCCTTCGGCGGGCGCCCGGGAGCTTGACGCCCCGGCAAGATGGACGAAGAGGTTGTCGCCCACCTTCAGATACCTGCCGGGGCCCGAGGTCGCGAAGGAAGAAGGCTGGTCATCAATCGCCTCTTCCTCAGCTGCGGCCCTGCCGGCCTCCCCGGCAGGCCCACCGCTGGCACCCTCGGCTGCGCCTCTGGCAGCGTCCTCGGTGGCTTTATCCACGGCGGCCCCGGCGGCGATCTTGTCGGCCTCCGCCGCGGCCTACTCGGCAACCTTCTTGATGACGGCGTCCACGTCCTCCACATCTGTTGAAGGAGGGCCTGGGCCGTGATGGGGATGATGAAGTCAAAAAAAGGAGATAAGGGAAAAGCAAAGACAGAAGACAGGCGACTCACTAGTGCCGGGCTGTGGAGCGGAAGTCCCCTCCCTGCCGGCGTCCGGCGCCGGGGCCGAGCCACCAGCGCCCGAGTTCCCCTCTTCCTCCATGCGTGTGGGCTCCATGCTTGGTGCCCTTGCCGGGGACGCCCCTCGTGGCGGCATGGTCGATGGGGGTGGTGCGTTGGGAGTAGCCCCCTGCGGCTCCTCCTGCTGCTGCTCCCGTCCTACAGAACCGACAAGGTCAGCACCTTAGCATCAAATGCCTACTACATGTCGAGCGAGAAGAGGATGGTGGACTCATGCTGGGGGTTGTGCGGGGGGCTGCCGTCTGGGCTGCTCTACACCATCAGTGGTGTCCCTGAAGCCCCAGCTGGGGGCTGGCTGCTCGCCGAAGCTTTGGCCCTCTTTGCCCTCTGGGCCAGCGTCTCTGCGTCCCTGAAGAAGCAAGAACAAATCAAGATGCGTGGCATGGACTAGGAAGATGGAAATGACGGTAAGGAATGGAATACTTACTCATCGTCCATCTCCTCCTCCTCCGCCGTTTTCCTCTTCCTCTTTGGGCTGAGGGGCCCGAGGTCGAAGGGGAACTCCGCGTCGCCCTCCTAATCGACGCCTGTGCGCGCCTCGACGAAGAGAGAGCTGCCGTTTTCTTCTTCTCGGCGGCCTTCGTCGACCTCCTCGCCGCCGTGGCCCTCGTGAGGCGTCCGGACCCCTCCAGGGCCAATTGAGGCTAAAGAACACAAACATATAATCCAACAAAGCAGGAGTACGGTTTTACGCATCTTTGCAGCCCGAACCTGGGTAAAGGAACCGTGTCCTGACTGTTAGATCCGCTCTTCTCTCAACCCCGCGCTCCGCAACCGTAGTAGGGATTCTTGTGATCCCATAGGTGTCGATCCAAATACACCGACAGACGGTGAGCGGGAGATGCACCGACGAAGCCCTGCTCGAAACCCTAGCCATGGGGGCGGGGCTGCGAGCGGGCGATAGAGGCCGAGAGCGGAGAATCTGGCCGGAGGGGAGGGAGGCGCGGACTGTGGGGAGCTTGGGTACATGTTGCGCGGCTCCGGAGCTCACCGGAAGCGGCCGGCGTGGGTGGTGGCGGTGGTGGCGAGGACTTCTGGGCGAGAGGGAGAGGAGGCGAGCGCGAGCCAGAGCCCGAGCTCGTGTTCCGTGTGTGTTTGGGTCTTTTTTTCTTTACAAAAAAGCGAAATGTTACCCACTTAGAAATAGGACTGTGGGTTAAATTCTCAGAAATGGAAGGACTTTTTAAAAAAACGCCGACGACGTACGATCCAATAACTGGTTTATTAGTCTTTATCTTTATCTTTATCTTTACTTAATTAATAATAAAGAAAACTGGGTTTCTGATCGTCCGTCACACGTTTTTATCTGGTCGTCCGTCACACGTTTATCAATCCATACACCATTTTTACGTCATGTTTCTTCCCAGCCATTTAAGTGCATGCCATTCTATCTTTGTTCATGTTGCTGACAGTACATTTTCAATATTGTCAGGATTTGGTTATGATGATGTTTCATACTGCTCCTCTGGAGTCTACACCTCTTTGGACTATTGGGGACACTTGTAGCCAATGAGACTACTTTTTCAGTTGTTGGCTGGAGCTATCACTATGACTGAAATTTTATTTTCACTCAAATAAATTTATATGCTCATCGAAAACCAATGCCATGTCAAGACTTATCAGCAGTTTGCAATTTGTATTAGAATGTGCCTAAGCCAATGGTCAGGCAATGTTGTTTTAGATAGGAAATGCAGAAAATGTGGTCGTGATTTATGTAGATTGGAGAATCCTTTCAAACTGCATCTTCAACCTTGAGTGGACAATTATATGTTCCCTTATAGAAAATTGACTATATGTTTCATGAATTAACTGATTACTTTGGCCCTATCAGATTAAACTAGGTCTAGATTTGAAGGTACAGTTCAGGCAGCTGGTGTTGGTTTGTTTATTGTACTAACTATGCTCTTTAGACAGAGACATGTGGTCTTCCTCATTCCTCAGTCGTTATGAGTTGGGCATAGTTCCGCTACCCGGCCAATCCAGATTCATTGCAACAGATGTTTTCTCCACACAGGTCTAAACAATGCAATTTCTTCTTAGGCTGTGGAAATATAAGCCGGATGGAGGTAGATGGACGATGAAGTCCGTTACTTTCTGGAGAAATTAGGGATATGAATTTTCTTCTCCCGGTGTAACGCACAGGCCTTTTTGCTAGTTAATAATAAAGAAAATTGGGTTTCTGATCATCCATCACACGTTTTTATCTGGTCGTCCGTCACACGTTTTTACAGAAAATTCCCTCCGTTTCGGATGAATTAACCCACAGTTCTATTTAAGTGAATCTGCAAAAACGATTCATTTTTACAGAAACACCCCTACATTCGTAAGAAATCAGCCAGCAATCCTTTCATTATCCAGACATCTTCCTTTCCAGTGTAGCGGGGCCGCCGGGGTGACAGCTCCGGGTGGGCTCGTGGGCGACCGTGCTGCAGGATGCTTCGCGCGAGCACCCGATCTCCCGTGTGTCCACCCCTGGGTGCCCGATCCTCCATGTGTCCACCCCTGGGTTCTCTTCATCACGCCGGCGGCTGCCCTTGCCGCCACTCTCCGTTCATCTGCCTCGTAGCAGAGGATGCAAAAATAAAATCATCACTGCTCGGGATTAAACTCTCCACCTGCGAACCAGAGAGGATTCGACTTCATATTAGAAAAAAAGATAGTACCACATCTCTATTTTAGATCACATTTCACCAATATATATATGTGGGCGATCTGAAATCAACAAGGTGCCTAATAATCAATCAAGGGAAGGAATTAAAAAAGGAGAACCAGCTCGAGGGGGACCTATCAACCAATTACCATAAAACGGAAAGAACGAAAAAAGGAAGATCGATTCTGACCTGATGGTGGGAGGTTTGGCACATCCAGTGTTGACAGTCATGGGGGGAGTCGGATGAGCCTGCGACTGTCGGACACGGGCCTCGCAGAGGAGGAGAAAGAACAACGCCGGCTTGGCGGCACCGCAGATGTTGGCGGAGAGGAAAAGTAGCCCAACAGAGCTGGGTCGTCGCCAGCACACCGGAACGACATGCATGTGAGGCGAATTTAGGCGGCGCAGGTCCTCGTGGAGATCAGAGGGGGGGACATCGCGCCGGAGTCAATGGAAGGGAAGGCGTGGCCAGGGGAGCGGCTGTTGAGAAATTAAGCAATTGTTCGATTAATTTAATCCAAGAATAAATCATGAACATGATATAGACAGTGCTAATGACATACTGAAAATTCATGATGTACGCACATACTAGACATATAGTAGAAACATCTACGCAAACCACTAGTACTGCACACATGGAAATAATCAGGATAAGGGTAAGCATGTTATACCCTCCAGTAGGCCAGTTGGCCGGATCAGCAGCAGAGGCGGCGGCCTCGTCGGCGATGCGCTTGTCGGAGGCGGCCTTGTCGGCAGCAGCCTTGTCAGCGTCGGTGCTGGTGCTCATGGTGAAGGCGAAGGCGACGCGGACGAAGATGTAGTCGACGTAGAGGAAGCAGTCGAACCGAGGCGAGCAGTCGCGTAGAAGACGCTCCCCAAAAACCTAATCGCCCCTCTCCCGTACAGGATCTGGAGAGGCGGGGTTTCGGAGGCCTGCTCTCCCGTCGGCCGTGTACGCGGAAGACGGGATGGAGTCACCGGCGACAGCAGCAGCAAGAGGAACGACAGAGGTGGTGGTGGCAGAGCAGATGTGATCTGTGTTCTTCTCTGGAGAGGAGCGACCTCTCTTATATAGGCGCAGAGGAGGAGACAAACGGTCCAGCATAAACGCACATAATGAATCACAATGAATTCTGGTAACGGCCGTACTTAAGACGAAACGTTTCAGCTCATATTCATTTTCCATTGATCGTTTTCAGTTGACTGTTCAAATTCCAATCCTGCGTGACAAAAAGAACACATCGGCTCGGCGAGATTCCCGCAACCCGCAACCCGCGTCGCGTCGTGACGAGACGAGCGGGCGGCGGAGGAGGAGGAGCGCGCGTGTGGAACACCTCTCCTTCCTTCACACCAACTCATACTAGTGGGAGAATGTCTCACCTTATAAGTTGGTGTACATCTCTCTCAACTAGCAATGTGGGACTAAACTCCCACCACTTGCTAGGCAGCATGGGCCCTTAGGGATTTTTCTGTAATTGCTAAATGGGCCCAAAGCCCATCTCATATTCAGCAATCCCCCACCAGATCCCAAAGGCCCATGGTGTTGTCCTTTATTCCAAACTCTGTTTTGATATACCAGTATTTCAGTGGAGACCTGTTAAGATTGAACATCCACCTAGAGCAAATAGCTACACCCCTCCACAACTGAACAATGGACTAAGCCTTGAATTGTCAGTTTGGCGTAAAGAAGTTTCACCACATGTCTTACTGATACTAGGCTGCCGAAGGCTGACCCCTCGGGTGGAGCATATAAGTCACACTCCTGGCCTGTTCATGAGCTTACTAGAGATCACCCCAATCTCATAGACTGTGACCAGCAGTCGGGCTCATATAGGTGTGTTCCTCCAAAGATCGCTCTGTAGGATAGCATCTTGCTTATACATATAAGCCTTGGAACACATTAAGACAGTAGTCATCCTCCCATACAGTATTGAGAGTATTGCATCTCCAGCGGAGTGGGTTAGTATAGTTACTCTCCTCAGTTCACCACTGGCTTGTTTTCCCAGGTCCTACTTCACGGGATCTCCGATCACATAGGTTGGGTTACCACCATGGAAACTCATGTGGGTCTCATGCCCATCTCCCTCGATGCATTATCTATCACAACACGTGATAGCCCTTTTGTAAAGGGATCTGCCAGATTCTTAGCCGTATGGACATATTCCAACGCTATCACCCCGGAGTTTCTCAATTTTCTGACAGCTTTTAATCTCATTCTTATGTGTTTGTTGGACTTCATGTTGTCCTTTGAACTCTTCACCTTGGTGATGACGGTCTGATTGTCACAGTTCATAAGGATAGCCGGAACCGGTTTATCAACCAATGGCAAGTCCATCAAGAGATCTCGAAGCCATCCCGCTTCGACACCAGATGTGTCTAATGCTGTTAATTCTGCTTCCATTGTCGATCTCGTTAAGATCGTTTGCTTGCAAGACTTCCAGGAAACAGTGCCACCTCCAAGAGTAAACATATACCCAGTTGTGGCCTTCATCTCATCAGCATCAGAGATCCAATTCGCATCACTATACCCTTCAAGTACCGACGGGTATCCGGTATAGTGAAGTCCATAGTTCATAGTACCCTTTAGATAACGCATAACTCTTTCAACAGCATGCCAATGTACATCACCCGGTTTTGATACAAACCGACTCAGTTTGCTCACAGCAAAAGCGATGTCAGGCCTCGTAGCGCTAGCTAGGTACATCAGTGAACCAATGATTTGAGAGTATCTCAATTAATCTATAGCTGTGCCTTTGGATTTTCGAATCAACACGCTAGGATCATATGGTGTTTGAGATGGTGTGCAGTCCGAGTATCCAAAACGACTCAACACCTTCTCAACATAATGGGATTGCAAAAGTGTAATCCCACCCTCATTATCTCTCAGTAGCTTGATGTTCAAGATAACATCAGCCACACCAAGGTATTTCATCTCAAAGTTCTGAGATAGAAACGACTTGACCTCCTCAATTACTTTGAGGTTGGTTCCGAATATCAGTATGTCATCAACATACAAGCACAGTATAACTCCTTCGCCCCCACCATGGCGATAGTATACACATTTGTCAGCTTCATTAACAACGAAGCCAACAGATGTCAGTGTTGTATTAAACTTATCATGCCATTGCTTAGGTGCTTGTTTCGGGCCATATAAAGATTTTATCAACCTACACACTTTTCCTTCCTGACCATCTATCACAAAGCCATCTGGCTGTTGCATATAGATTTCCTCGTTTAGCTCTCCATTCAGGAAAGCTGTCTTAACATCCATCTGGTGGACGAGAAGACCATGCAAGGCCGCCAACGAGAGTAATACTCGAATGGTGGTCAGTCTGGCCACAGGTGAATAAGTATCGAAGAAATCCTCATCTTCTTTCTAGGAATAACCCTTGGCCACAAGCCTAGCCTTGTATTTTTCAATCGTACCATCAGGCCTAAGCTTCTTTTTGAACACCCACTTACATCCCAATGGTTTACAGCCATAGGGACGTTCTATGATTTCCCATGTCCCATTAGCCAAGATGGAGTCCATCTCGCTACGGACCGCTTCTTTCCAGTAGTCAGCATCCGGAGACGCATAAGCTTCTGAAATAGAAGTGGGAGTATCATCCACAAGGTACACAAGGAAATCATCACCAAAGGACTTTGCAGTCCTCTGTCTCTTGCCCCTACCAAGGGTTTCCTTGTCCTCCTCCTCAGGATTTTCATCATGTGTTTGTTCATAATATTCCATCGGAATGGCAGGTTCAGGAGTCTCATCAGATTTCAGTCTAGAAGTGCTTTGCATATCTCTCATAGGAAAAATATCCTCAAAGAATGTAGCATCTTTAGACTCCATAATCATACCGACTTTCATGTCAGGTACCTCAGATTTCACTACCAGAAATCTATAGCCGACGCTATTCTTAGCGTAGCCCAAATTAACGCAATCCACAGTCTTTGGTCCAAGCTTACGCTTTTTGGGGATCGGCACATTGACTTTCGCCAAACAGCCCCAAGTACGTAAGTATGAGAGTGTTGTTCTTCTCTTTTCCCATTGTTCATAGGGAGTGATCTCATTGTCTTTTGTCGGAACTTTATTCAGGACATGACATGATGTCAATATAGCCTCCCCCCACCATGCCTTGGATAAACCCGATGTATCTAACATGGCATTAACCAAATCAGTTAGAGTACGGTTTTTCCGTTCGGCAACCCCATTTGACTGAGGTGAGTAGGGAGGCGTCCTCTCATGAATAATACCATGTTCCGCACAAAAGGAATCAAACTCATTAGAGAAATACTCTCCACCACAATCTGACCGGACTCGTTTTATTTTCTTTTCAAGTTGATTCTCAACTTCTGCCTTATAGATTTTAAAGTAGTGTAGAGCCTCATCTTTAGTGTTTAAAAGATATACATAGCAGTATCTAGTAGAATCATCTATCAGTGTCATGAAGTATCTCTTTCCACCTTTAGTCAACACACCATTCATCTCACAAAGATCAGAATGTATGAGTTCTAATGGCGCCAAGTGTCTCTCCTCCGCAGCCTTATGGGGCTTGCGAGGTTGCTTTGCTTGCACACACGAATGGCACTTAGAACCTTTGGCTAAAGTGAACCTTGGGATTAAATTTAACTTTGCTAACCGCGTCATACAACCAAAACCAATGTGACAAAGACGTGAATGCCAAACTTCTGTTTCATTAACATTTGAATGAATAGTGTTCACGACTTTATTACAAAGATCAGCGAGGGAAAAGCGGAATAGACCTCCACATTCATAACCTTTTCCAACAAACAGTCCATATTTCGTAACAACTACTTTATTAGACTCGAATACCAGCTTAAACCCTTCTCTACATAGAAGGGAACCACTAACGAGATTCTTCTTGATGGCGGGGACATGCTGCACGTTCTTCAGTTGCACGATCCTTCCCGAAGTAAACTTCAGATCGACCGTGCCAACACCATGAACAGAAGCACTCTCGCCATTCCCCATCAGTACGGACCCGTTTCCTGTGGCCTGATAAGAAGAAAACAATGAAATGTCAGCACACACATGAATATTTGCACCTGTGTCAATCCACCAATCGGTAGACTGGCAAACTGAAAATACAGTAAACAAATTACCGTACCCAGATGGCCCACTCTCATTGTTGCTCACAATCATGTTGACAGTCTTGGAGTCCTGTCCTGGCTTCTTGAACTTGTGTGGGCACTTGACAGCCCAATGTTCATCAGAACCACAAGTGAAACAGCCACCCTTCTTCTTATCCTTCTTGAAAGGCTTCTTGCCCTTCTTCTTAAACTCGGTATTCTGTTGGACACCAGTCTTTTCCTTGGGCTTGTGGGGGTTGAAGTTCTTCTGCACCATGTTGGCGACAGAGGTCCCTTCGTTCCCTTTTCCATTCGAGTCCTTTGCTCTCAAGTTCTGCTCAACACTCAGATGGCCAATGACATCCTCAACTGAGAATTCACGCCTCTGATGTTTCAGAGTGGTAGCAAAATTCCTCCAGGAATTGGGTAGCTTAGCGATGATGCATCCCGCGACAAATTTGCCCGGCAGCACACACTTCAGAACCTCAAGTTCCTTAGCGATGCACTGTATCTCATGAGCCTGTTCCAATACAGGACGGTTTTCAACCATCTTGTAATCGTGGAACTGCTCCATAATATACATCTCGCTTCCAGCATTGGTTGCGCCGAATTTAGATTCGAGCGCCTCCCACAAGTCCTTGGCAACCCGCATATGTAAATATGCATCAACCAACTTATCTCCGATCACGCTCAGAACGCATCCAACAAAGACGCCGGTGGCCTCCCTGAACGCCTTCTCCTGTTCAGGAGCAATCGTTCCCGTGGGAGTCACACCGGCGACCCAGAACACGTTCATCGCCGTGAGCCATAAGACGGTTTTGGTCTGCCAACGCTTAAAGTACGTCCCCGTAAACGGGGCAGGTTTTAGTGCAGCAGCAAAACCATGGATCGAAAATTGCCTACACAGATTAGGTTTTTGGATTGTTGAGAAATTAAGCAATTGTTCGATTAATTTAATCCAAGAATAAATCATGAACATGATATAGACAGTGCTAATGACATACTGAAAATTCATGATGTACGCACATACTAGACATATAGTAGAAACATCTACGCAAACCACTAGTACTGCACACATGGAAATAATCAGGATAAGGGTAAGCATGTTATACCCTCCAGTAGGCCAGTTGGCCGGATCAGCAGCAGAGGCGGCGGCCTCATCGACGATGCGCTTGTCGGAGGCGGCCTTGTCGGCAGCAGCCTTGTCAGCGTCTGTGCTGGTGCTCATGGTGAAGGGGAAGGCGACGCGGACGAAGATGTAGTCGACGTAGAGGAAGCAGTCGAACCGAGGCGAGCAGTCGCGTAGAAGACGCTCCCCAAAAACCTAATCGCCCCTCTCCCATACAGGATCTGGAGAGGCGGGGTTTCGGAGGCCTGCTCTCCCGTCGGCCGTGTACGCGGAAGACGAGATGGAGTCACCGGCGACAGCAGCAGCGAGAGGAACGACAGAGGTGGTGGTGGCAGAGCAGATGTGATCTGTGTTCTTCTCTGGAGAGGAGCGACCTCTCTTATATAGGCGCAGAGGAGGAGACAAACGGTCCAGCATAAACGCACATAATGAATCACAATGAATTCTGGTAACGGCCGTACTTAAGACGAGATCGTTTTCAGTTGACTGTTCAAATTCCAATCCTGCGTGACAAAAAGAACACATCGGCTCGGCGAGATTCCCGCAACCCGCGGCGCGGCGCGTCGTGACGAGCGGCGGAGGAGGAGCGCGCGTGTGGAACACCTCTCCTTCCTTCACACCAACTCATACTAGTGGGAGAATGTCTCACCTTATAAGTTGATGTACATCTCTCTCAACTAGCAATGTGGGACTAAACTCTCACCACTTGCTAGGCAGCATGGGCCCTTAGGGATTTTTCTGTAATTGCTAAATGAGCCCAAAGCTCATCTCATATTCAGCAGCGGCTGCCCACGAGGGGACAGCTCGGGGGAGGGAAGGGAGCGCACACAACGGGCTGGCCACGATGCAGGTGGTGGTGGCCACCGTCGGCGGGGAGGGGCTGGAGATGGAGATGGGGCGCTGGTGCCGGCACACTCCGGGGAAGCTCTCGCGTGGATAGGAATGAGAGAGAGATGGAGAGATGGAGAGAGGAGAGAGCCCAGAGCGGTGGAGGCAGGTGGAGACGGATGGATAAGGGGCCTCTCTAGAGGTGTGTCCGTCCGCTCGATTTTTATGAGCTGGCTGGATTTTCTAAACCTTTCCTAAACAAAAGACGACATGCACGATGCTCTAGGACCTTTTATAGAAGAAATCAAAGAGATGCTACGATCTACACAAGAGTACAAGGCCACCTGGGCTCGGTGTACGGCTAATCTAGCTGCTCTTGTTTTAGCTAAAGTGGAGGTTAGCCATGATTTAGAGATGGTTTTGCCTGATGTGCCACCGGACTGCATTTTACATTTTGTAGTGAATGACATTCCCAACGTTGTTCAAGTAATAAAGTTGGGAGTACCCCTAAAAAAATATCTGTGCATAGTATACATGCAGGACTTGTAAACTGAAACGAAGGAAGTACTATATTGGTGTATTTTTATGTCTATTCGGTTATGTTGAGTCAAGAAATGGATGGCCTCACACCGTAATTTAATTTGCATTAATAATTATTGTTGTGCGCGCGTTCAATAAGAAAATGGATCGCCTGACATGTTATAACATGATAGGTTTTGAACGACACGAATATGTATGTGGCGATTGCAACGCATGAGGAACTACAAGGAGGTGCAGGCAGGGGCTCGCGAAATCGGCATGGTGAGTGTGATGATCAAGATCACCACCTTAGGACTGTGTATCATCGACATCGATGACAAAGAGGAGAATTGGAACACAGACGACTCGCTTGGGGTGTGCGAGAGTTTATTTCTCCCGTTGCAACGCACGGACACTTGTGCTAGTCTTTACCTAATAACTAGCACATATGCCCGTGCGTTGCAACGAAAAAAAAATAATGTTTCGTGGAAGCATAATGTTCCACAACATCGGATTCACTATGAAGAACATGCTTCAATGCATCATCCATCTACAAAATGAACATAAAAAAATACAATGCAATTTAGCTCTGTTACATTTTCTTTGCCGGACATAATCGCCTACTGATTCCATTTAAGTATTATCCTTCATTTAATTACCATGACGTCTTCATCCGTTTCAGTCGGAAATCAAATCCTTCCTTTTCTTATTTAGTAGCCCCAACACATTGAAGCCTACAGATCATTCCTTTTAATTATCCTACCTTTTTACCACAAGTCCTTCCTTTAATTAGCCTCATCTATTTGAATATTCTATTTATTAAGACCACAATTTTTCATTTAATTATTCCATTGATTTACCTACAATCCTTTTTAATTAACCACATCCATTTAAATATTTTATTTAAGCCCACAACCCATCATTTAATTAGCTCATTCGCTTAATTATCTCACCCTAAACATGATGAATGCCACTCGTATATTTAGAGCGAGTTGGGATTTGTAATTAAGAATGGTGCATAGATTCTTTAGTGGTTGCACCAAAGATCCAGACATTAGGTTATGTGTTCAATCCCCACAATGTTGATTTATTTTGACCAAATTATTTTTCACGGTCTCTATGAAAGCCCATAAAAGGCCCGTCACTACAAGTAACTAGCCGAGATCGCTTAGCCCACTCAAACCAAACGAAAAGGACTGAACCAAACCAAGAATACCTATTGCCTTTAATAATAGGTATAGATATAATAACAACAACAATAATAGTAATAATAAAGAAAATAAAGAAAATTGGGTTTCTGGTCGTTCGTCGCACGTTTTCACAGAAAAGTCCCTCCGTTTCTGATAAATTAACCCGCAGTTCCTGTTTAAGTGAATCTGCAAAAACGATTCGTTTTTACAGAAACACCCCTATATTCGTAAGAATTCAGCCAATGATCCTTTCATTATCCAGACAACTTCCTTTCCAGTGCAACGGGGCGGCGCCTTTCTGTTGGGGAACGTAGTATTTCAAATTTCCTACGATCACGCAAGATCTATCTACCAGATGCATAGCAATGAGAGGGGAGAGTCCGTCTACGTATCCTCGTAGACCGAAAGCGGAAGCGTCTAGTGACGCGGTTGATGTAGTCGAACGTCTTAGCGATCCAACCGATCAAGCACCGAACGTACAACACCTCCGCATTCAGCACACGTTCAGCTCGATGACGTCCCACGAGCTCTTGATCCAGTTGAGCTTCACGAGAGAGTTTCGTCAGCACGACGGCGTGGTGACGGAGATGATGAAGCTACCGGCGCAGGGCTTCGCCTAAGCAGTGTAACGGTACGACCGAGATGTGTTTCTGTGGAGGTGGGCACCGCACACGACTAAAAGATCAATGATCAACTTGTGTGTCCATGGGGTGCCCCCCACCCCCGTATATAAAGGAGTGGAGGAGGGGGAGAGGCCGGCCCTCTCTATGGCACGCCCTAGGGGAGTCCAACTCCCACCGGGAGTAGGATTCCCCCTTTCCTAGTAGAACTAGGAGCCCTTCCATGTAGTAGGAGTAGGAGAGAAGGAAAGGGAAAAGAGAAGAGAAGGAAGGAGGAGGCGATGCCCCTCCCCCTAGTCCAATTCGGACTAAGCCTTGGGGGGTGCGCAGCCTCCTCTCTCTCTTTCCCCTAAAGTCCAATAAGGCCCATATGCTCCCTCGCGAATTCCCGTAACTCTCCGGTACTCCGAAAAATACCCGAATCACTCGGAAACTTTCCGATGTCCGAATATAGTCGTCCAATATATCGATCTTTACGTCTCAGACATTCCAAGACTCCTCGTCATGTCCGTGATCTCATTCGGTACTTAGAACTACCTTCGGTACATCAAAACTCATAATATCGATCGTCATCAAACGTTAAGCGTGCGGACCCTACGGGTTCGAGAACTATGTAGACATGACCGAGACACATCTCCGGTCAATAACCAATAGCGGAACCTGGATGCTCATATTGGTTCCTACATATCCTACGAAGATCTTTATCGGTCAAACCGCATAACAACATACGTTGTTCCCTTTGTCATCGGTATGTTACTTGCCCAAGATTCGATCGTCGGTATCACCATACCTAGTTAATCTCGTTACCGGCAAGTCTCTTTACTCGTTCCGTAATACATCATCTCGTGACTAACTCATTAGTCATCTGCTTGCAAGGCTTATTATGATGTGTATTATCGAGAGGGCCTAGAGATATTTCTCCGACACTCGGAGTGACAAATCCTATTCTTGATCTATGCCAACACCACGAACACCTTCGAAGACACCTGTAGAGCATCTTTATAATCACCCAGTTACGTTGTGACGTTTGATAGCACACAAGGTGTTCCTCCGGTATTCGGGAGTTGCATAATCTCATAGTCATAGGAACATGTATAAGTGATGAAGAAAGCAATAGCAGTAAAACTAAACGATCATAGTGCTAAGCTAACGGATGGGTCTTGTCCATCACATCATTCTCCTAATGATGTGATCCCGTTGATCAAATGATAACTCATGTCTATGGCTAGGAAACATAACCATCTTTGATCAATGAGCTAGTCTAGTAGAGGCATACTAGGGACACTCTGTTTTGTCTATGTATTCACACATGTACTAAGTTTCCGGTTAATACAATTCTAGCATGAATAATAAACATTTATCATGATATAAGGAAATATAAATAACAACTTTATTATTGCCTCTAGGGCATATTTCCTTCAGTCTCCCACTTGCACTAGAGTCAATAATCTAGTTCACACCGCCATGTGATTTAATACCGATAGTTCACATCGTTATGTGAATTAACACCCATAGTTCACATCGCCATGTGACCACTACCCAAAGGTCTTACTAGAGTCAACAATCTAGTTCACATCGTCATGTGATTAACACCCAAAGAGTACTAAGGTGTGATCATGTTTTTCTTCGTGAGAGAAGTTTAGTCAGCGGGTCTGTTACATTTAGTTTCGTATGTATTTTTGCAAATTTCTATGTCTACAATGCTCTGCACGGAGCTACTCTAGCTAATTGCTCCCAATTTCAATATGTATCCAGATCAAGACTCAGAGTCATCTAGATCGGTGTTAAAGCTTGCATCGACGTAACTCTTTATGACGAACTCTTTATCACCTCCATAACCAAGAAATATTTCCTTAGTCCTCTAAGGATAATTTTGACTGCTGTCCAGTGATCTACTCCTAGATAAAAAAAAATTGTACCCCCTTGCCAAAATCAGGGCAGGGCATACAATAGGTCTGGTATACAGCATGGCATACTTTATAGAACCTATGGCTGAGGCATAGGGAATTACTTTCATTCTATCTTCTGAAGTGGTCGTGCATTGAGTCTTACTTAACTTCACACCTTGCAACACAGGCAAGAAATCTTTCTTTAACTGTTCCATTTTGAACTACTTCAAAATCTTGTCAAGGTATGTACTCATTGAAAAAACTGATCAATCGTCTTGGTTTATCTCTATAGATCTTGATGCTCAATATGCAAGCAGCTTTATCGAGGTTTTTCTTTGAAAAAACTCCTTTCAGACACTCCTTTATGCTTTCCAGAAAATTCTACATCATTTCCAATTGACAATATGTCATTCACATATACTTATCAAAAAGGATGTAGTGCTCCCACTCACTTTCTTGTAAATACAGACTTCACCACAAGTTTGTATAAAACCATATGCTTTGATCACCTCATCAAAGCATATATTCCAACTCCGAGATGCTTGCACCAGTCCATAGATGGATCGCTGGAGCTTGCACACTTTGTTAGCACCTTTAGGATCGACAAAACCTTTTGGTTGCATCATATACAACTCCTCTTTGAGATATCCATTCAGGAATGCAGTTTTGACATCCATTTGCCAGATTTTATAATCATAAAATGCGGCAATTGCTAACATGATTCAGACGAACTTAAGCATCGCTACGAGTGAGAAAGTCTCATGGTAGTCAACTCCTTGAACTTGTCGAAAACCTTTCGCAACAAGCCGAGCTTTGTAGACAGTAACATTACCGTCGGTGTTGGTCTTCCTCTTCAAGATCCATTTATTTTCAATTGCTTGCCGATCATCGGGCAAGTCAACCAAAGTCCACACTTTGTTCTCGTACATGTATCCCATCTTAGATTTCATGGCCTTAAGCCATTTTTGCGGAATCTGGGCTCATCATCGCTTCCTCATAGTTCGTAGGTTCATCATGGTCTAGTAACATGACTTCCAGAACTGGGTTTCCGTACCACTCTGGTGCGGAACGTACTCTGGTTGATCTACTGTAATGCCCAAGATGTGACTATATCTCCTACGTGTCGAGGCACAACTTAGAGACATAAGCGCATTCTGGAATGATCGCAAACATGGTATCTTTGCACAACTCATGTAAAAGAACATGGATGAAAGAGTAAAATTGTTGGCTTACACTCGCCATGTCACACAATGAATACAATAGCATACATTCATCCAAATAACACAGGGTCCGACTACGGACGAAATCCAAACGAGAAAGATACCATAAACACAAGGCCTGATCGCCCCTAGTAGGAACCACTACTGATCGTCGGGATAAGAGGCATAGTAACGACCACACTCTTCATCAAACTCCCACTGAAGTTCTGATCCATCTCCTGCATCGTACTCGGCTGTACCTGCATCTGATGTGTGTAGTAATCTGTGAGTCACAAGGACTCAACAATCCCATTCCCGGGTATCAAAACTAACAAAGCTTTTAGGTGTGGAGAGGCAATAAAGTGTCTGCAGCAAGCACTAAGCAACTAGCTTACGAGTTCAGAGCGAGATGAGAATATGTGCCAACGGTCGCTAAAGATGATCAATAACTAATCCTAGCTACTCACGTCAAACATAACCCCACCGTGTTCACTTCTCGAAGCCCTTCAGAAAGAGACCTTCACGGTTACTCACACAGGTAGTGTATTCTTAAGGATATGGTGTCAAGTTATCTACAACCGGATATTAATAAATTCCCATCTACCACATAACCGCGGGAACGGCTTTCGAAAGTTCAAAATCCTGCAGGGGTGTCCCAACTTAGTCCATCACAAGCTCACGATCTGCGGAGTCACAACTCCATGTTGGGAAGACCCGAGTATTCTCGGAATCCCGTGTTCAAGATATTTCGACAAAGGTAAAACTAATCCAGCAAGACCTCCCGGCGTGCCGACATCCTGATAGTAGCCGCGCGTATCTCGTCTCAGGCCACGATCGAATGAGCACAGCGTACAGTGACCAAAGACCCAAGTTGCCAAGGGGGGTACCGCACACGACTCTGGGTTGGACCAACACTCAAAACGAGCACTGGCCCAGGGGTTGATTAATAAATCCTCGGGTTAATTACTCCCTCGGCAAGTTTTAGTTGTTAGGCAAATGTAGTACCGAAGTTGGGCCTTGCTGGAAAAGCTTTAAGCAGTATGAATTATCAAGGGGGGGCCATAAACCCCAATCATGGTAGGAACGCAAAATCAAGGAACATAACACCAGTTTATCGGGTCCTAAGGTGGCATGAGTGGAACAAAAAACCAAGCAGAAGGCCAAGCCTTCCACCCATTACCAATATATATGTGTGTTAATTTAATAAAGATATATATTGTGTTATCCCAATAAAGAAGTCCAAACATGGAGCATTCTTCAAACTTCACCTGCAACTAACAAAACTATAAGAGGGGGCTGAGCAAAAGCGTACTTAGCCAATCAACGGTTTGCTAGGAAGGCGGTTAGAGTGTTTCATGGCAACATAGGAGGCTAACAAAACAGGAATAGGCATCGAGGCAGAGCTAAAGAGCGAGACAACTAGCAAAGCAAAGATAGAGCTGATATCGGGGAACGGCCATCTTGCCTGGGATTCCGCAAGGAAGAAGAACGAGTCCAAGAAGTAGACGGAGCAACGTAGTCGAGCAAATCCTCACAACTTCGGAACGAAACTGAAGCTAACGAGAGAAGCATACCGGAAAGAAGCAAACAACACGGTAAACACACAAGCATAAACATGTCATGATGCACAAACAAGTATGATGCATGTCCAATTTAAATATGCATGGCATGGCAAAGTGCACAAACAACACTACAATTTAAGTGGAGCTCAATATGCAACGAGTTGCATATTGACAAAACACCACATTCACATATTTAGTTTGATCTCGGTTAGGTACCCAACAATATTAAATGTTAAATAACATGGCAAGAGGTGAAGCATGAGCAAACTACACTATCTAGGCATTTTTAACTGAGGCCGGAAATAACAACAACAATTCCGGAAAATCCCCATGTGCAATTATTTAGCATATTTTAATGCAAACAACACTTTGAAACATTTTAAATGTTGTTTTCATGATGCGGATGACATATGCAAGCTTTATGCAATTTTTATGAAAAGTTGACATGTTATAAGATAGGGAGCATTTGTCGCCACGGCGGAAGAAAGGGGTGCCACGACGGCGAGAAGGGAAACAGTGCCACGGCAATGTTCCGGCTCCGACAACTCGTTGAGATGCCGATGCAAAAGAAGGGTGGCGTGAGCGTGTCATGCAAGATGGTGGGGTGATCCCGGTTACCCGGTTCCCACATGACAACGGTAGGGCATACGAGGAGGAACATGCAACGAAAAGTCGGTCACGGTGCAACACACGGTTCAACTCATACATCGCAAGCATTCATCCGTTCACGGGCGTCGTCTCGGCGATATACCTTTGAAGCATGCGTTTTCAAAGCGGTTCGAGTCGTCAAGGGAAGTAGTTGTTCACGGACGTCGTGAAAGTAGTGGTACACACGGTGGTAGTGGTACACGGTTCTTTGGCGACGGTAGGGGTACACGTTTTCATAGAGGAACTTTGCGTATCCATGTACTTTTCCAGTGTGGTAGTCGTTCACTTGTCGACGAGGTACTCGGCGATAGTTGTGGTACACGACATCGGAGAGGAAGTAGCCGTTTGGGCGTCGAGGTACTCATCTTTATAGATGTTCATGTCATCGTGTCGTGGTACTTGGAAATTCCGAAGACCGCGGTAAAGGTACTTGATGCGCCACCGTGTAGTCGTGCTCGAGGGTCGTCGTGGTACTTGCGTCCATGTAGTCGATCTTGCCGGTCTTGACAGTCCAAAACGAAGCAACGGAGAAGCACGGGTCAACACACTGCTCGACGAGGACGAGGTAGAAACAGAGACATGGCATGGGGGCTTGCGTCAAGGACGGCACCGCGAGACCGGAGGTTGGGGATGCGCGAAGGAGTCCGGTCCGGCACGGGAGTTCGGCAGCGTGGGCGCAGGAACGGGAACCAGGCACGAAAAAACAAGGATGACCGGCGGCGAGCTCCTTCGTCGAGATTCATGGCAGCATACGAACTCCTCGGGGTTCCCAACAGGCATGGCAGCAGGGTCTTGGCGCACCGCAAGCTGGGGAGGTCCGGCGGGGATGCGGGACCCGGGCGGCGTGACGACGGTGGTGACGCTGTTGCTGGCGGCGTCCTTGCCGCGAACAACGGAGGCGGAGCGCGGGCACCGGGGCGAGGTCGAACGGTGGGAGGAGGAGGTGAGGATGAGGCCGACGGAGACGGGGCAAGGTGGTGGTGGAGGATGCTGGAGACGGCGCGGTGGCGGGCTCCAGTGGCCTTGGCGAGGCCGAGGTGAGGCGCCATGGAGGCCGGCGGTGTCCTTTCTGTGACTGTGCGGGTCAGGCGCAGGGAAGGCGGAGAAGCTCTAGGGAAGCTGCGCTGGCACAGCGCGGCGGTGGCGGTGGTGGTGCGTTCCAAGCGGCAGCGGACGCTGCAAGGGGATGCGCGGAGGAGAAGGAGCGGGAGGGCGAGGAAGGAGGACGAGCGAGGGGATGGGGGGTCGGGCGATGGGTGGCGGCGCTGTAGGCGATCGGGGAGAGATGGGGAGGGTTCGGTCGGCTAGGGTTACTACGGGGGTGCCGGCTGGGCTGCAGCTGCAGCTACAAGGCCCAAGTGGGCTGCTCGCTGCTCTCCTCCTCAACTCTTCCTAAAACAGAAAAAATAACAAAGAAGAGAAAAAGGAGAAGAAAGGAGGAGCTAGGGATGGTGTTTAGGCATGGGGTGTTTTTTCCGGACTCATAAAAATGAGCCTTATCTAGGAGAAATAGAAGTGGCATGATTGAGATGATGATTTCAAACTCGTTTGAATTTAATTCATATGAGTTTGAGAAGGAAGTGGGTAATTGGTATGTCCAAAAAATATTGAGAGTTTTTGATGGAGCTCGGGAAAATGACAAAAGGATTTATGGGCCAAGTTTGAGATCAAGAATTGAGATACAAAAGGCATGGAGAATATTATGTAAGTGTGTTATGGTTAATCCAAAGTTAATGGACTATTTTAATATAGCTCCCTAAATATTGGGAGGATATATTATAAAGAGAAAACACCATGTGCATTTCCCTCAATTTAAATGGATCGAAGATCCATGCGGTTTATTTAGTTGAGTTGCAAAACAATGATATGATGCATGATGACATGATGCAATGCAAAATAAATAAAAAGAGCAAGCACAAATGAAACACAAGGTGAAACCCGGAACATATGAAAGTCTTCCGGAGCGTCGGTCTTGGGGCGTCACAACTCTGCCACACTAACAGAGGATCTCGACCCGAGATCCTAAGGATGGCACCGGATAAAACGGAAAAGGAAGAGGTAAAACAAAGTTGCTTCTTGACAAACGAGTGAAACCACGAACTTGAGAGGTTGACCAACTTGAAAGAAGAATACAACCAAGATGAACGAATATGAAAACACTCTAGAAAAGAGGGACAAGGTACATTACGAGAACCTTGTAGGTTGAAAGGCATGAAACACGAGCTCACGGATCATGGAAGAATTTAAAACCCACTCTTGTTAAAACAAGATGGAGAAGGAATGAGAACGAAATAATTTTGACATCATTCCGACTATGAATGGAAGGAATTGAACATGAACTCGAGAAGATATGATGATGCTTGATGAAATCAAGAACATGCTGCCTCCAGAACTATTGAAAGAATGGCACAAGGGGTAAGAAAGATTTCAGACAACACTCCGGTTGAAAAAGAGAGGCAAAACTTGATAAGATGAGAGAACTTGAATGGAGGATACGAAAATCTAGTTGAATGGATATGCAAAGGAAAGACTCGATAAAACAAGAAGATGGTTTGGAGAGAGCAACATCACAATGCCTCCGGAATGAAAGAATAAATGCTAGATCATTGGAAAGAAAAGAATGGAGAAGAAAAATGACAACTTCTCCCACAAATGAATTAGAAAAATCATCCTTACGAAGAAGGATTGAACGGAGTTGTTGAAAATAATCAACAACAAAAGAATAAGCTTGTTGTGGCCTTATGGAAAACATCTCAAAGTTATGAGGTGACAACCAGCCACTAATGGAAAACAATTGATTGGATTGAGATCAACGAAGAGATGAAAAACTTCTTTCACCGAGAGGGTAAATGACGAATTTGGGTCATTTATAAGCACCCCAATAGCAACAATCCTTAGGGAAAGCTTTTAGGTGAAATAAAATCCAAGATAACTCCAATGAATAAATTGAAGGGTTGAAAAGATCTCCTGAACAAAGGAAAATGATGGTTTTAAATATCTCCTTCCTGACAACTTGTGAACCATGAAACATGACGGGAAATTGTCAAGAATGACATAACACCATCTCAAAAGATAAGGTAGAAAGAATTACACTTCAAAATACAAGATGAGGAATACTTGAGCTCCAACAACAAGAATATTGATGCATACTTGAAGAATGAATTAAATCATGATGAACCACCATGACGAACTCCGGTAATAAAAGGATGAGAAGTGAAAGATGAAAAGAATAAGATTCAAGGCCTGCGATGATTGAGATGGAGCTTCGTGACAAGATAATTGAGAGAGTTTGGAACTCCGCAAAGAAAAGATGAACAACCAATAATTTGATATCAGGAACGAACTTCAGACAAAGGAATTAAATCACCTTGAAGAAATAAGAATAAGAGTTATGTCATGCTTATCCTTCACCAATTTAAATTGATGACAACCAATGGATTTGGCATACTACTTATTCTCGTTGCAAAGAATTAAAGAGAGATCTCGCACAAACTTGGGTAAATATTCAACGAAGCACCGGTAGGATTATGAAAAGAACGAATGAATTGATACGATAACAACGGAAGAGTAATCTTGAATGAACCACCGTAAGAATATGGAGACGAACGAAGAGGCATCAATTAAGAATAGTTAGAGGACGAAGTTGCAAACTGAGAACGAAGAAATCTTCTGAAATGATGGCCTTCGGAGGATCACAATGGGAAGAATTCATGAAATGCTTCAGATGGGTATAAAAAAAATTCCTCACAATCGGAACAATAATGAGGATGGCATGAAGCTAGAACCATGAATCTTTAGAAGAACGGGTAAGGATTCAAGAGGAACTCTTCTTCGGTCTTCAAATGTTGAGAATGAAGATGAGAAATGCCATGAAGAATTTCGAGATACTCTGGATGAATCAGAAGAGAGAAGGTCGAACCAAAGTTGAAAAGAATTTGAAAGGGATCTTGGAGAAGGCATATGACTAATGTAATCCATTCTTACGTCACACTTTGAAAGGAATTTGAGAATAACTCCGAAAAAATAGAAGAGTCAGGTAAGATCCTGGAAAAAGGCCTGTAGGTTAGGGCCCACTCAAAAGAAACACCGGTGAACTGATTACTTGAAGAGATATTGCACCGGTTGAATTACATGGCTTGAATGAGATAACAGCCTCAAAATAGTTTGAACGGGTTAAGAATTGAAACACGAATCTTCTGAGATACCTGGTACACCCCGGATAAGAATTAGAGAGAGTTGAATAAACATGAGACTTTGGATAAGAAATTCCAACATTTGAAAACATGTGAAACAAGAGGAAAAGATATGATTAACACCGAAGCTTGAATTTAGTCCACCAGAGAAGAAACGAGAACGGAGAATGATAAACTTGAAACTGATGAGCATCTTCATGAGAAATCACCGGCTAAGAACATTGAAGGAAAGAATGAAGAACTTCACATGAATAAAAGGATACTTGATTTGAGATTTCTGGCTCCGAGAAGAAGAAGGGTGGGAGGGTGGTGAAAAACAAAGACAACTTGGGATGAATGAAACATACCCCGTTGAGAAAAACCAAGAATTGGTCTTGCACATATTAAAAGGATCGGGTTAACTTGAAGAGAAACGCGCCGGTTGAAAAAGACTTTAACATGACAATCTTGATGATTAAGAAGGACTAGCACTCCCATAGAAAGATGAGAAAACCGACTAGGAAAGGTATGGAATCAACACTTGACATCGAAGGAACTCGGATACCACAATAAAAACAAAAACAAAGGATATATATGTTGCAACATAATCTTCACACTATCATTCGAACTGAGAATTGAACGAAAGAATTCCATATCTTAATGATACATCAACTTGTCGAGAAGTCACTTGGGAGAACGAAATGATAGAATAAAACAACAAGGTAACAGATGGAACAAATACATAATAGAGGTTCCGTCCCACATGTTCGTGCTGATGCCCCATGGCACGTGTTACAAAGGGCACTGTCATCCCCGGATCAGCATAGCCAAGGATCCTTTAAGATGCAACTCCCAATTGGAACATCGCCCATGAAACCTCTTCACTAGATGTTGAACCCCAAACCTCATACCATTCACCCGTTGGAAGATTACCTATGAGCTACTTGAAACCCACCTATTAATTCCCGAAGCTTTCCGGTTATGCAATCTGGTGTTGGGGATAGAGGGGAAGCACCGCGCACTGAACTTTAAACCTACATCCAGCTGTATCCATCCGTCAACACATACCCAGTCATCTTCGGAACCATTTACCTCGGACCTTCGAAACGCATCCGCTATACAAGCTGTGGCAATACTCCCGAACTATCCCACCAGTACTGGGTGACGTCGGGGTTATCTCACCACTAGACACGCATAGAAGAGTTTTCGATGTCGCCCGCCTCTGGTATTCTAGAACCACTACGATACATTTGTGACGACAACACCTCGGAGCTCAACTTCCCGGGACACTACCACAACCCCTAAATGACAGGAGGCATCGAGAACAATGTTCTCGTCACAAAGATATCCGAACAATCCAAACAATACCCGCTTGATCCTAAAAAAATTGGTGAAATTTTGAGAATAGTGAAGATAAAACAGCGCCAGGAGTCCTCACCAGAGGGACGAAGGGGATGAGGAGTAAAAAGAAATCCTACTCTCCGATATATATAGGACTCAAAACATTTTTGTGTGTCTGACTAGACTCAACCGTCAGCGGTTCGATCAATCAGGGGGCTCCTAGGTCGGAGAAGGCTCTGAATACCAACTTGTAATGCCCAGGATGCGACTATATCTCCTACGTGTCGAGGCACTACTTAGAGACATAAGCGCATTCTGGAATGATCGCAAGCGTGGTATCTTTGCACAACTCATGTAAAAGAACATGGATGAAAGAGTAAAATAGTTGGCTTACACTCGCCACGTCACACAATGAATACAATAGCATACATTCATCCAAATAACACAGGTTCCGACTACGGACGAAATCCAAACGAGAAAGATACCATAAACACAAGGCATGGGAGGAGAAGGAGCGAGAGGGCGAGGAAGGAGGATGAGCGAGGGGATGGGGGGTCGGGCGATGGGTGGCGGCGCTGTAGGAGATCGGGAAGAGATGGGGAGGGTTCGGTCGGCTAGGGTTACTACGGGGGTGTGGGCTGGGCTGCAACTACAAGGCCCAAGTGGGCTGCTGGCTGCTCTCATCCTCAACTCTTCCTAAAACAGAAAAAATAACAAAGAAGAGAAAAAGGAGAAGAAAGGAGGAGCTAGGAATGGTGTTTAGGCATGGGGTGTTTTTCCCGGACTCATAAAAATGAGCCTTATCCAGGAGAAATAGAAGTGGCATGATTGAGACGATGATTTCAAACTCGTTTGAATTTAATTCATATGAGTTTGAGAAGGAAGTGGGTAATTGGTATGTCCAAAAAATATTGAGAGTTTTTGATGGAGCTTGGGAAAATGACGAAATGATTTATGGGCAAAGTTTGAGATCAATAATTGAGATAGAAAAGGCATGTAGAATATTATGTAAGTCTGTTATGTTTAATCCAAAGTTAATGGACTATTTTAATATAGCTCCCTAAATATTGGGAGGATATATTATAAAGAGAAAACACCATGTGGATTTCCCTCAATTTAAATGGATCGAAGATCCATGCGGTTTATTTAGTTGAGTTGAAAAACAATGATATGATGCATGATGACATGATGCAATGCAAAATAAATAAAAAGAGCAAGCACAAATGAAACACACGGTGAAACCCGGAACATATGGAAGTCTTTCGGAGCATCGGTCTTGGGGCATCACATCTACAAGTTCAGTAGTAACTTGATCCGAAATTTCATGATCACCATCATTAGCTTCCTCACTAATTGGTGTAGGAATCACTGGAACTAGTTTCTGTGATGTACTACTTTCCAATTTGGGAGAATGTACAATTACCTCATGAAGTTCCACTTTCCTCCCACTCACTTCTTTCGAGAGAAACTCCTTCTCTAGAAAGGATCCATTCTTAGCAGTGAATATCTAGCCTTCGGATCTGTGATAGAAGGTGTACTCAACAGTCTCCTTTGGGTATCCTATGAAGACACATTTCTTCGACTTGGGTTTGAGCTTATTAGGTTGGAGTTTTTCACATAAGCATCGCAACCCCAAACTTTAAGAAACGACAACTTTGGTTTCTTGCCAAACCACAGTTCATAAGGCGTCGTCTCAACGGATTTAGATGGTGCCCTATTTAACATGAATGCAGTTGTCTCTAATGCATAACCCAAAACTATAGTGGTAAATCGGTAAGAGACATTATAGATCGCACCATATCTAATAAAGTGCGGTTACGAAGTTCGGGCACACCATTATGCTGTGGTGTTCCAGGTGGCGTGAGTTGTGAAACTATTTCACATTGTTTCAAATGAAGACCAAACTCGTAACTCAAATATTCACCTCTACGATCAGATCGTAGAAACTTTATTTTCTTGTTACGATGATTCTCTACTTCACTCTGAAATTCTTTGAACTTCTCAATTGTTTCAGACTTGTGCTTCATCAAGTAGATATACCCATATCTGCTCAAATCATCAGTGAAGGTCAGAAAATAACGATACCCGCCGCGAGCTTCAATACTCATCGGTCCACATACATCAGTATGTATGATTTCCAACAAATCTGTTGCTCGCTCCATTGTTCTGGAGAACGGAGTTTTAGTCATCTTGCCCATGAGGCATGGTTCGCAAGCATCAAGTGATTCATAATTAAGTGATTCTGAAAGTCCATCACTATGGAGTTTCTTCATGCGTTTTACACCAATATGACCTAAACGACAGTGCCACAAATAAGTTGCACTATCATTATTAACCTTGCATCTTTTGGCTTCAATATTATGAATATGTGTAACACTACGATCGAGATCCAACAAACTATTTTCATTGGGTGTATGACCATCGAAGGTTTTATTCATGTAAAGAGAATAATAATTATTCTATGACTTTAAATGAATAACCGTATTGCAACAAACATGATCAAATAATATTCATGCTCAACTAAAATGCCAAATAACATTTATTTAGGTTCTATACTAATCCCGAAAGTATAGGGAGTGTGCGATGATGATCATATCAATATTGGAACCACTTCCAACACACATCGTCACTTCACCTTTAACTAGTCTCTGTTCATTTTGCAACTCTCGTTTCGAGTTACTAATTTTAGCAACTGAACTGGTATCAAATACCCAGGGGTTGCTATGAACACTATTAAAATACACATCAATAATCTATATATCAAATATACCTTTGTACACTTTGTCATCCTTCTTATCTGCCAAGTATCTAGGGCAGTTCCACTTCCAGTGACCATTTCCTTTGTAGTAGAAGCACTTAGTTTCAGGCTTGAGTTTAGCTTTGGGTTTCTTCATGGGAGTGACAACTTGCTTGTCATTCTTCTTGAAGTTCCCCTTCTATCCCTTTGCCCCTTTACTTGAAACAAGTCGTCCTGTTAACCATCAACACTTGATGTTCTTTCTTGATTTCTACCTTCGTCGATTTGAGTATCGCGAAGAGCTCGGGAATCACCTTCGTCATCCCTTGCATATTATAGTTCATCACGAAGTTCTTCTAACTTGGTGATAGTGACTAGAGAACTATGTCAATTACTATCTTATCTGGAAGATTAACTCCCACTTCATTCAAGCAATTGTAGTACCGAGACAATCTGAGCACATGCTCACTGGTTGAGCTATTCTCCTCCATCTTGTAGGCAAAGTACTATCAGAGGAATCATACCTCTCGACACGGGCATGAGTATGAAATACTAATTTCAACCCTAGGAACATCTCATATGCTCCGTGGGGTTCAAAATGTTTTTGAAGTCCCAATTATAAGCCGTAAAGCATGGCGCACTAAACTATCAAGTAGTCATCATACCGAGCTTGTCAAACGTTCATAACGTCTGCATCTGCTCCTGCAATAGGTTCGTCACCTAGCGGCGCATCAAGGACATAATACTTCTATGCAGCAATGAGGATAATCCTCAGATCACGAACCTAGTCCGCATCATTGGTACTAACATCTTTCAACTTATATTTCTCTAGGAACATATAAAATAAACGGGGAGCTACATCGCGAGCTATTGATCTATAACATAGATATGCTAATACTACCAGGACTAAGTTCATGATAAATTAAAGTCCAATTAATCATATTACTAAAGAACTCCCACTTAGATAGACATCCCTCTAGTCATCTAAATGATCACGTGATCCAAATCAACTAAACCATGTCCGATCATCACGTGAGATGGAGTAGTTTTCAATGGTGAAAATCTTATGTTGATCATATCTACTATATGATTCACGCTCGACCTTTCTGTCTCCAGTGTTCCGAGGCCATGTCTGTACATGCTAGGCTCGTCAAGTTTAACCCGAGTATTCTACGTGTGCAAAAATGGCTTGCACCTGTTGTATGTGAATATAGAGCTTATAACACTGATCATCACGTGGTGTCTCGGCATGACGAACTTTCGCAACGGTGCATACTCAGGGAGAACACACTTGTACCTTGAAATTTTGTAAGGGGTCATCTTATAATGCTACCGCCGTACTAAGCAAAATAAGAAGCATAATAAGATAAACATCACATGCAATCAAAATATGTGACATGATATGGCCATCATCATCTTGTGCTTTTGATCTCCATCTCCAAGGCACTGTCATGATCACCATCGTCACCGGCGCGACACCTTGGTCTACACCGTAGCATCGTTGTCGTCTTGCCAACTATTGCTTCCATGACTATCGCTCCCGTTTAGTGATAAAGTAAAGCAATTACATGGCGATTGTATTTCATACAATAAAGCGACAACCAGATGGCTCCTGCCAGTTGCCGATAACTTTACAAAACATGATCATCTCATACAATAACGTATAACTTATCATGTCTAGACCATATCACATCACAACATGCCCTGCAAAAACAAGTTAGACGTCCTCTACTTCGTTGTTGCAAGTTTTACGTGGTTGCTACGGGCTTAGCAAGAACCGTTCTTACCTACGCATACAAAACCACAGCGATATTTTGTCAAGTATGTGATGTTTTAACCTTCACAAGGACTGGGCGTAGCCACACTTAATTCAACTAAAGTTGGAGAAACAGACACCCGCCAGCCACCTGTGTGCGAAGCACGTCGGTAGAACCAGTCTCGCATAAGCGTACGCGTAATGTCGGTCCGGGCCGCTTCATCCAACAATGCCGCCGAATCGAAGTATGACATGCTGGTAAGCAGTATGACTAGTATCGTCCACAACTCACTTGTGTTCTACTCGTGCATATCATCTATGCATAAACCTGGCTCTAATACCATTGTTGGGGAGAGTGTGTCAACGTACCCTCGTAGACCGAAAGCAGAAGCGTCTAGTGACGCGGTTGATGTAGTCGAACGTCTTCGCGATCCAACCGATCAAGCACCGAACGTACGACACCTCTGCGTTCAGCACACGTTTAGCTCGATGACATCCCATGAGCTCTTGATCCAGTTGGGCTTCACGGGAGAGTTTCGTTAGCACGACGGCGTGGTTACGGAGATGATGAAACTACCGGCGCAGGGCTTCGCCTAAGTACTGCAACGGTACGACCGAGGTGTGTTTCTGTGGAGGGGGGCACCGCACACGGCTAAAAGATCAATGATCAACTTGTGTGTCCATGGGGTGCCCCCTAGCCCCATATATAAAGGAGTGGAGGAGGGGGAGAGGCCGGCCCTCTCTATGGCGCGCCCTAGGGGAGTCCTACTCCCACAGGGAGTAGGATTCCCCCTTTCCTACTAGAACTAGGAGCCGTTCCAAGTAGTATGAGTAGGAGAGAAGGAAATGGAAAAGAGAAGAGAAGGAAGGAGGGGGCGCTGCCCCTCCCCCTAGTCCAATTCTAACTAAGCCTTGGGGGGCGCGCAGCCTCCTCTCTCTCTTTCCCCTAAAGCCCAATAAGGCCCATATGCTCCCCAGCGAATTCCCGTAACTCTCCGGTACTCCGAAAAATACCTGAATCACTCGGAACCTTTCCGATGTCCGAATATAGTCGTCCAATATATCGATCTTTACGTCTCGGACATTCCAAGACTCCTCGTCATGTCCGTGATCTTATCCGGGAATCCGAGCTACCTTTGGTACATCAAAACTCATAAACTCATAATACCGATCATCATCAAACGTTAAACGTGCGGACCCTACGGGTTCGAGAACTATGTAGACATGACCGAGACACATCTCCGGTCAATAACCAATAGCGGAACCTGGATGCTCATATTGGTTCCTACATATTCTACGAAGATCTTTATCGGTCAAACCGCATAACAACATACGTTGTTCCCTTTGTCATCGGTATGTTACTTGCCCGAGATTCGATCGTCGGTATCACCATACCTAGTTAATATCGTTATCGACAAGTCTCTTTACTCGTTCTGTAATACATCATCTCGTTACTAACTCATTAGTCATTTTCTTGCAAGGCTTATTATGATGTGTATTATCGAAAGGGCCCAGAGATACCTCTCCGACACTCGGAGTGACAAATCCTATTCTTGATCTATGCCAACACCACGAACACCTTCGGAGACACCTGTAGGGCATCTTTATAATCACCCAATTACGTCGTGAAGTTTGATAGCACACAAGGTGTTCCTCCGGTATTCGGGAGTTGCATAATCTCATAGTCATAGGAACATGTATAAGTCATGAAGAAAGCAATAGCAGTAAAACTAAACGATCATAGTGCTAAGGTAACGGATGGGTCTTGTCCATCACATCATTCTACTAATGATGTGATCCTGTTGATGAAATGACAACTCATGTCTATGGCTAGGAAACATAACCATCTTTGATCAATGTGCTAATCTAGTAGATGCATACTAGGGACACTCTGTTTTGTCTATGTATTCATACATGTACTAAGTTTCCGGTTAATACAATTCTAGCATGAATAATAAACATTTATGATGATATAAGTAAATATAAATAACAACTTTATTACTGCCTCTAGGGCATATTTCCTTCACCTTCACGGGGGCGACAACTCCGGGTGGGCTCGTGGGCGACCGTGCTGCAGGATGCTTCGCGCGAGCACCCCATCTTCTGTGTGTCCACCCCTGGGTTCTCGTCATCATGTCGGCGGCTGCCCTTGCCACCACTCTCCGTTCATCTGCCTCCTAGCTGAGGAGGCAAAAATAAAATCACTGCTCATGATCAAACTCTCCACCTGCGAACCAGAGAGGATTCAACTTCATATTAGAAAAAAGATAGTACCACCTCGCTATTTTAGATCACATTTCACCAAAATATATATATATATATATATATATATATATATATATATATATATATATATATATATATATATATATATATATATATATATATATATATATATATATATATATATATATATATATATATATATATATATAGGAAAATGGTTGTGTACTCCTGGGAGTACGTACTCCCAGCTCCTCATATACCATATAGATGAATCTTTTATACCTCTTTATTATTTTTAATATACTTAATTAGTAATTATTAGATACCCCAAAATGAGTTTCATGAAAAAATTCATGCGAGTCTACATATTTTTAAATGTTTACGTATATACTGATGTGTTTGTACGTGAAAAAGGTATATTACAAAAAGTACGTCGCAGATGATATTTTTTCAACAAAACTCATATTGGGGTATCTTAAAATATTTAATGAAGTATATTGAGAATGATAAAGAGGTATAATTAATGCGTATATGGGGTATATTGAGGATGGGAGTGCATACTCCTAGGAGTACAAAATAGGAGTCCTATATATATATACACTATTCTGATCATGGGATCAGAATATTATTCTGATCACAACATATACTTCCTGAGATACACGCGTGAACTTCCCTCTATATGAACTCGACCTTCGGGCTATCTTCGCAACCGTGGCTCTTCGCGTGAATTATTCTTGTTAGTCGTGTTCTATGTGATGTAAGTGTAATCTGCAAATGGGTTTTAGCAACTAAATACTCTTTTTAAATAGAAATCTCGCTCATGGGCGGATTTTGCTCTCGGGTTGTGATGAACTCGTGTTTTTTCGCAATTTTACTACCTGAGTTGCATACCTGAACTTCCCTCTGAACTAGGTTGAACTTCCGCCAACATCGCCCAAACGGGGCTTGCGATATACCGTTGGAAAGCTATGGACACCAGTATCATGCCCCAACTTAAATTTTTGTCAAAATATAAGTGGTTTAAGAGCAGTTTTGAAAACCGTTTTTTCTTCGCACAAAAAACGTGAATCGTATTTTCGATCTCATTTCTAAACCGTTTATTGGAATGCGACATATAATATGTCGTTGCAAAGCTGCTGCAAAACCGATCCTTTCACATGTTGAAAGTTTTCTCTAATTCCCTATGGTTAAAACGTTATTTGGAAAAACATGAAATTTTGCAAACCGAACAGCCGAGTTTGTATTTTTGATGTGATTTCTAAACGGCTAATCCAATTAGGGCATGCTTTATGGCGTTGGAAAGCTTATGAAAATGCACTACTTTTTCATGTTGAAAGTTTTTTCTAATTCTGAACGGTTTAAGAGTAATCTAGAAAACGGTACAAGTCCTACCGAGTTTGCTTTTTCGAGTTGATTTTTTAACCCTACGTCCGAATGCAGCAAGTGATATGGCGTTGGAAAGCTTGGACAAATGCGAAACTTTTTGTATGTATTGTTTCTCCTAATTCTTTACAGTTTTAAGTCAGTTCCGAAAATGGCAGAAAACGTATTTTCGCTGTATTTTCTACAAACTTTATTGTAATGGGGCAAGTAATATACCGTTGAAAAGCTACAGAAAATGCGAAACTTTCTCATGTTGACAGTTTTCTCTGATTCCCAGCCGTTTTCAAGTAATTGCAAAAATGGCGAGATCATTTTTCTGACTTTATCGCGAAACAGATTCTTCAAAAATGCACCGCGTGAAGAACGTGAACTTCTGGGCAAGTGTAGTTGAACTTCACTCTATTTTTCACGTTTTTTTTGCTCGTTGCTCTTGATCCACTGCTCGGATCTGTCCATCCACTCACCGGAATTGAGCAAGTGATATACCGACGGAAAGCTGCTATAAACACGTAACTTTCCCGTGTTGATCATTTTTCCATACTCGCGATGATTTTAAAAGTTTTTCATCTGAAATTCATTTAGTGTAGTAGTTGAACTTCCTGCTGTTTTCACGTTGAACTTCTGTTTCGTACTTCACTCTGTTGTTTGACGTGTTGTTTTTTGATGTGCAGTTTTTTGCACTGTGTGAAGTAGTTGAACTTCTGGGGGCATGTATGTTTGAACTTCACTCCGTTTCACTTTTTTTGTATTTTTCTTATATGATACACACCACATGCAGTACGTGAACTTCCGGTTGTTATCTCTTGTGAAATTCTCTCTTGTTTTTTCAATAAATCATGAACTTCTTCGTTATTTTGAACTGAACTTCTTGGTTTATTCGTAAGTAACGGGAAAATTATGAGTTTTTGTAACAAATATTGAACTGCTCTATTTTTTGAAATTGAACTTCTTGGTTTATTATTTTAGTAACAAAGAAAATCCAGAGTTAAAATTTTGTAGGTGACGCTTTTTTTATTTCTTGGTAAATTAACCTTGAACTAACTTTGTTATTTTAATTTGAACTTCCTGGTGTTTTCTCTAAATTGCCACCTGTGTGAAGTTAGATTTTCAGATTTCCAGATTGGCAAGTTCCTCTAAATTGCCACCTGAAGGTCAGGGCCTCCTCCAACTGCAGGTCAATCTCTCCTGCAGCTGCAGGCAGCGCCTAATCCGCGCGTGGGCTGGTGGTCCAGCCGTCCAGGTTGGCTGTTATATTCAACCTCAGGCAGGAAACCACCAACTGAGCCGCACAGGCACATGTGAAGCAACCAATTTTTTCTACGCGCACAAGATGATTAAGGCCACAAAATGACTCAACTTAAACACGAGAAATTTTGCCCACTTCATTGCGGATCCATTGCATCAAACATCACACACCATTGTATAGTAAAGAAAGAGATCGGTGCTTACCTTTTGATACATCCGCAATGTATGCTACCGGATACACGCATGCAAGCACTGTCAGACTTCACAGGCTCACCGTCCGAACTTCACATGCTCGGTGAAGTTTCTTCTCTCCAGGCGAGGTGCGCCCAACCCGGGCTAGCTGGAGCACAACTTAGGCAAGCTCCGGTGGTAATCGTCGGCTCCGTTAGAGAAGGCTGGGGCCGCGCGTTTGAGGGAGGGGCCGGGTCGGGTGACCTGAGCCGCCGACGCGTTCGATGGAGGTGCTCGGCTGCTGCGGCCATTGGGTGCGGCGCTGGCCTGGCTGGGGCAGCAGGCTGGGATCCAAGGCCGACGGCGGCATGCTGGGATCCAGGGCCGGCCGCGCATGGGGATCCAGTGGAGGCGGCGCGTGGGGATCCAGGGACGGTTGTGGGAGCTGCGCT
>LR738714.1:627687233-627729629 GCA_902687465.1 Secale cereale
ACATCGCGCCGGAGTCACGGGAAGGGAAGGCGCGACCAGGGGAGCAGCTCCCCCGGATCTAATCTTGCCGAGCGCCGGGCTGACAGCCCGGGGGAGGGGAGGGGGCGCACGCAATAGCTGGCCATGATGCAGGTGGTGGTGGCCACCGTCGGCGGGGAGGAGCTGGAGATGGAGATGGGGCGCTGGTGCCAGCACGCTCCGGGGAAGCTCTCGCGTGGATAGGAATGAGAGAGATGGATGGATCGATAGAGAATAAGAGAGCCGAGAGCGGTGGAGGTAGGTGGAGATGGATGGATAAGGGGCCTCTCTAGAGGCGTACACGTGATGGTTACGTGTCCGCTCGATTTTTATCAGCCGACTGAATTTTCTAATCCTTTCCTAAACAAAAGACGACATGGACGATGCTCTTAGCACTGGGACCTTTTATATAAGAAATCAAAGAGATGCTACGATCTACACAAGAGTACAAGGTCACCTGGGCTCGGTGTACACCTAATCTAGCTGCTCTTGTTTTAGCTAAAGTGGAGGTTAGCAATGATTTTAGATATGGCTTGGCCTGATGTGCCACAGGACTGCATTTTACATTTTGTAGCGAATGACATTCCCAATGTTGTTCAAGTAATAAAGTTGGAAGTACCCCTAAAAAACTATTTGTGCGTAGTATACGCACATGACTTGTAAACTGAAACGGAGTGAGTACTATATTGTTGTGTTTTTATGTCTATTCGGTTTATGTTGAGTCAAGAAATTGATGGCCTCACACCGTAATTTAATTTGCATTAATAATTATTGTTGTGAACGCGCTCAATAAGAAAATGGATCGTCTGACATGTTATAACATGATAGATTTTGAACGACACGAATATGTATGTGACGGTTGCAACACATGAGGAATTACAAGGTGGTGCAGGCAGGGGCTCGGGAAATCGGCATGGTGAGTGTGATGATCAAGATCACCACCTTAGGACCAATCACATTTGTTGTAATAGGTGGGCAAGTGACTATCATCGACATCGACGACAAATATGAGAATTGGAACACAGATGACTCGCTAGGGGTGTGCGAGAGTTTATTTCTCTCATTGCAACGCATGGGCACTTGTGCTAGTAGTTAAAGATAAAGATATTTGCTTGCATCATATTACAATTGTGCTTCTGTTCAGAAGAATGTTTGCTTCGAATATGTTTCTGTCGAAAAGAATATTTTCTTCTATCAAAAATGAGATTTAATTCACTCTAACCAAAAATCGCATCCAATGTTCAGCTACATTCTCTTACAATCATGCAATTTTTTATTTCCATCCACTACAATTCAATAGATGACGGTACCCCGATCCTAAGTCACACCGGTCTAGGATTCACCACATCATATCACTTTGCGGCCTCACGCACAGTATCCCCACGGGTGCCACCTTACCTGGCCCGGGACCGTTTGTGCATTTTGGCTCACGTATATGATAGTATTGCTAGCATCCATATGACAGAGAACCCGGGCCGACATGGCTAGTTATAAACCAAAAGTGGCACTAAATTATAAGGACAAACATACATGACCCAACAATGCACGTGCCGATCAGCAGTGAGTGTTGCCGGGCTATAGCAAGCTAACAGGACTCCGGTATACACCGCGTGACATTTCCCCAGAGGAGACAGACACAGGATCAAGGAAGGACACATGCCGATCAATCCATGTCTTCCGGAGCAGCAGCAAGCTACCAAGGCTCAGTGGAAGCACTAGGAGGCATTTCCCCATAATATAGGCTACCAAGGGTAAACAACTAGGTGTCGGATCCCACACATACCAAGCATTTCAATAACATACACACAATATGGTCGATACGTGCAAATACAACATGGCATCACAACAAAACTCTATGAATCAAAGTATTTATTCATTAGGCTCCGAGGAGCCAGATATTACAAACATGGGTCTCATGACCCAACATACAGAGCATACAAGCAACATAAGCATAACATGTCTGAGTACAGACATCTAAAAATGAAAAAGGCTGAGAAGCCTGACTATCCATAAAACCCTCCCAAGGGCACAAGATGGTAGCTGAGGTAACAAGCTAAACGTCGAAGTCCATGCGGAACCACTAGTGAGACTGAAGTCTCTCTGCAAAAACATAAATTAAGCAAACATGAGTACAAAGGTACTCAGCAAGACTTACATTAGAACTAGCTACATATGCATTAGTATCAACAAAAGGGGTAGTGGAGTTTAACTGCAGCAAGCCAACTTTTACTTAGTGGCTATCATGTACTACGACTGCTGGTAACTCTTTTGAGGTGGCGCACACGAGTCCACATATTCACCAAATCAATACACCCCTATGGATCCGCTCCCGTCTCCCTACAAGAAGGCCATCCATAACACTCACGCTTATCTTGTGCATTTTAGAGTATCCAGTTTCACTTGTCTATGAACTGTACATGCAACCTAGAAGTCCTTTACCACGGGCGCGGCTATTCGAATAGATGATGTTAACCCTGCAGGGGTGTACTTCTTCACACACGCTCTCGCCACTTACCACCATGTACATGTCGTGTATATCGGCAACCTTCAAGCGGAAGCAGCCTGGCGAGGGAGATGGCCACAACCTGACTAACCACACAAGTCTCTAGTCCAGGTTTATCGCCTATTCGGGTTCCATCCGCAAGGAGATCCGGCCGGGGTGTCGCTCCGGCCCCAAACGATGTGAGAAGGGTTCCCAAGCCCACCAAACTAGCGACGCCTGGTACATCGTGCCACTGCACCTAGTCTGTCCCAAGCCCACCTGTACCGGGTGCCACTTGGTAGACTACTAGCACTACCTACAAACACGAGAAACTAGTTGCAACTCCTGGACAGAGATTAGGTTGATTAATAAGCCGAGAGGGGTCGAGTTACCGAAACCCAATGTGTGGTAGTAGCTGTTCGTGGATAACTAACACATAACTCAGTTCATGAGGACAGTTTCATTGAGACAACCCACCATGTACTCCTACATGGCCTCTCATCGCTACCTTTACCAAATCGTGTTCACACACTTTGCTCTCAACAGTAGGACATGTTCACAACTTTCCAATTCATCCCCGATGAATCAGACCTGACACAACTCTAAGCAATAGCAGGCATGACATACAAGCATGAATGAGTAGGCACATCAGGGCTCAAACAACTCCTACTCATGCTAGTGGTTTCATCTATTTACTTTGGCAATGACAGGTCATGCAGAGGAAAGGGGTTCAACTACCACAACATGTACCAATTGAATCGATGTTGTCCTAATGCAGCAAAAGAGAGCAAGAACGAGAGAGTGGGATTGTATCGGAATGAAAAAGGTTTTTTTTCTTGCCTGGCACTTCTGAAGATAGTATAGTTCTTCATCGGTGTCATCGATCTCATCGTCAGAACCACGTCTACTCAGAGGGGACATGTATCGGTAAACAGAGAAGGAACATAATCAATGCAATGCAACAATATGATGCATGAATGTGACATGGCAATATGCTATGAATTGTGTTAATGCAACTAGCAACAAGTTCAGTGAAGCTCATTTGAACCAAGGATTCAAATACAACTCCAAACATAAGCATTTAAAATAGCCTTTATGAGTTTTTACTTATACATTAGGTATAAGTTGGGTTTTCATGCATTAAAATGGTATAGATGGATATATTGCATTTTTCTGATAAATTTTCATATATAAATTATTTCATTTTGAGTTATGGTTGATTTTCTATGATTTTTTGTAGTTTAACCCCTTTTTTGGAATTTCTGAATATTTAAAAAATAAACTAATTCCAGAAAAGGAATACTACGTCAGTACTGCGTCAGGGTGACGTCAGCGAGTCAACGGGACATCACATGTCAAACTGACCAGGGGGTCCCGCATGTCAGTTGTGACGCCCGAGACCGACGTCCCAGAAGATTCCAGAAGATTCCAGATGTTCCCGGTTCTCCCGTGTGTTCTTTGTGCTTGTGTTATTTATTTTTGCATTGCATCATGTCATCATGCCATCATGTCATTTTTATTTTGCATCTCAACCTTAATAAATCGTGTGGACCTTCGGTCCATTTAAATCGAGGGAAGGATGTCTTCTCTTTAAAACATATAAAAGCCTCTCAATATTTAGGGAGCTATATTAAAAATATTCCAATTGTTTGGGATCACCGTAACACACTTGCAATTTTTCCCCATGTCTATTTCACTTCGAGTTCTCCTACAAAACCTTGCCAATAATTCTTTCCGTTGTTTCGAGGTTCCTCCGAAAATTCGAACATTTTTGGACACTTCAATCATCAAGTCTTAGTTCAAACTATTTGAATTAAATTCAAATATGTTTGAATTATTTTCCGATCACGCCTTTTTCTATATTTCTCGGACCGTGCTCTTTTTACGAGCCCGAGAAAAATGCTCCCATGTGCTAACTTTTCTCCTAACCCCCCTCTTTCCTTTTTTTTCTCTAATCTTGTCTCTATCTTCTTTTTCTTCATTCTTTCTCTCTTCTTTTTAAGAGAAGGGTGAGCCCAGCCTTTGGGCCAGGCCTCCAGGCCCAACCGCACCTCCCCTCCCAGCCGGCCCGGTTTCCCCAGTCTAACCCTACCGCACTCTTTTCTCCCTCTCCTCGACCCCCAGCCGCCGCACTCTCCTCGTTCCCCTCGCTTGGAGTCCCGATCCCGTCGTCCCTAGTCGCCTCGATCTCTCCTCTCTCCCTCGAGCCTTCGCTCCACCTCCCGCACGCCAGGGCGCCGGCCCGCGACCGCATTCCTCGCCAGGTCGCCCGAACTCATCGAGCCTCTCCCGCGGCTCCCTCCCCTCTGCCTCGCCAGAGCCGGCGACCGCGCCTCCCTCCAGCTCTGGCGCGAGCCCGGCTGTCCCTTCTGCCCCTCCTCTCCAGAAGTCGAGCGCCAGGGCCGCGCCGCCCTCCCGTCGACCGCCGTCCGCCGCAGCGGCCGCGTCTTCCTGCGCTCCTGGGCCTCCTCGCCCTGCTGCCCTCCGTCCTCGCCGTCCCTCCGGGCCTCCGCTGCGCCGTGTCGCCGGCCAGGAGCTCTGCTCCTCCTTCGCCAGCAACCAGAGGCCCGCGCCTCCGGCTCCCTCCTCGAGCCAGGGCCCCGACGTCCTTCCTCCTGCGGATCCTCCAGCGCCCCGAGCCCCGCGTCGGGCCACCGGATCCCACGGCCCCTGCCTCGTCGCCGGCCTCCTTCGGTGCCGTGCTGCTGCCGTGGCCTCGTGGCCCTTCACGCCAAGACCGTGCTGTAGTTTTTGTGTTGTTTTGGTTGCTTGTGTTCCTTGACAGAGAACGTGTACAACTACGACTCGAGACCAAAGATTCAAGTACCTCTACGACCCGAGTACCACTACCGTCGCCCCGTGTTCGACTACCGATGCGCCAAGTACATCTACGAACGAGTTCGTCTACCGTCGCCGTGTACCCCTACCGATGCGTCAAGTACCACTACCGTCGACAAGACCGAGACCGGCAAGTTCCACGACGTGACAAGTACCTCTCCGAACGGGATGTGAACGACTACACGTGTACCTCTACGGGAACGACTACTTCCTCTTCGGAAACGTGAACGACTACTTCCTCTACGAATCGCGTGAACGCCTTCTTCCTCTACGATCTCGAACCGTCCCGAAACGAGTGTTTCGAAGGTATATCACCGAGACGATGACCCGTGTGATGCTTGTTGTGGTTGTATGAAATGTCTCACTTGTGTGCTTCGTGCCCGTTCCGATCTTTGTCGTGCTCCTCGGTTGCCTCGTCGCCGACTCGTGGGTACCCGACAACGGGATCAACCCACTTCCATCTTGTTCGACTTGCTCACGTCGATTCTTTCCTTTTGCACCGGACTCTCAACGAGTTACCGGAACCGCTATGTTGCCGTGGCATCATTTTCGGAATCGTTGCCGTGGCACCCTTTCGTTCCACCACGGTGACAAATGCTTCATATCTCTTTTAAGTCAACCTTTAATTAATAATTGCATAAACTTGATCATGTCATCCGCATCATGTTAACAACACAAAAATGTTTAATTGTTGTTGTTTATAATTATTAAACATGCTCATCGGGATTTTCCGGATATGTTGTTATTCTCCGGCCTCATTTAAATTGCCTTAATAGTATAGTTTCTTTATGCTTCACCTCTTGCCATGTTACAAACATTTAACCTTGTCTTGTAAATAACGAGAGTCAACTAAATAATTAAATGTGGTGTTTCGTCAATATGCAACTCATTGCATATTGAGCTCCACTTAACTTGTAGTTTTGTTTGTGCACTTTGCCATGCCATGCATAATTAAACCGGACATGCATCATACTTGGATGTGCATCGTATGCCATGTTTATGCTTGTGTGTTTACCGTGTTGTTTGTTTCTTTCCGGTCGCTTCTCTTGTTAGCTTCGGTTTCGTTCCGGAGTTGTGAGGATTCGTGCGACACTGTTGCTCCGTCTACTTCATGGATCCGTTCTTCTCCCTTGTGGAATCCTAGGCAAGATGACCGAACCCGGATACCATTACTATCTTTGCCTATTGCTAGTAGTTCCGCTCTATAGTTTTGCCTCGATGCCCATGTCTTTCTTGTCAGCCTCCTACTTGTAACCATTGCCATGTTTAACCACCCTACCTATGCAAACCGTTTCTTGGCTAAGTACGCTTCGCTCAGCCCCTCTTATAGCTTTGTTAGTTGCAGGTGAAGATTGAAGATGCTTGCTTCATGTTGAAGTTTGGTTGGGTTATATCACACTATATATATGCTTAAAAATGAAATCATCTATATATTGGCAAGGGTGGAAGGCTAAGACTTTTGCCTGGTGTTTTGTTCCACTCATGCCGTTAGGAACCGTATAAACCGGTGTTATGTTCCTTGATTATGCGTTCCTAACACGGTTGGGGTGTATGGGACCCCCTTGATAAACCGCTAAGTGCTAAGTCTTTTCCAGCAAGTCCCAACATTTGGTACTATTTGCCTCATAATAACAACTTAATTAATTAATTAAATTTGCATAGGGGGTCGCTCCCTCGAGGATTCTTAATTCTACATAGCAGGGGGGGCCAGTGCCGATGGTGTTGGTCCCAAACGGGGAGTCTGCGGGGCCGCCTTGGGGAAACCCGAGGTATCTGGTATACCTGTAGAATCGCCCATCCGGTCGTGTCCTGAGACTTAGATACGCGCGGCTACTATCAGGGTGTCGACACGCCGGGAGGATTTGCTGGATTAGCCTTACCTTAGTTCGGTTTAACTTGAGCACGGGATTCCGAGAATACTCGGGTCTTCCCACCTTGGAGTTGCGACTCCGCGGATCGTGGGCTTGTAATGGGTCAAGTTGGAACACCCCTGCAGGGTTTGAACTTTCGAAAACCGTGCCCACGGTTATGTGGCAGATGGGAGCTTGTTAATATCCGGTTGTAGAAAACTTGACACAATGATTCAATACACTACCAGCGTGTGTACCGTGACTGTCAATTTCCGAATAGGGATTCGGGAGTTGAACACGGTGGGGTTATGTTTGACCGGTTTTAGTTAGGATCACTTCGTGATCATCTTTCGACCGAGGCACTTCTCTTCTCGCTCTCTATTACGTAAGTTAGTGCTAGTTGCTGCTGCAGACTCTTGTTGTTCCTTCACCTCTCGTTCTTTCTTCAGCCTTGTCCTCACCCAAGGCTTAAATAGTCTTGTTACCCGGGAACGGGATTGCTGAGTCCTCTGTGGCTCACAGTTACTTCACCACACCAAATGCAATTCAATTTTGGGAGAAGTTGTCTTTTTCTTCTCCATTCATTCTTCATTGAGTTATATGCTATTCTGTCATTCCGGAGGCTTTGTGATATTGCTCTCTCCAAACCATCATCTTGTTTTCTTTTCAAGATCATGTTCTTTCCCTTGCTTATCATTTAACCGGAGTGTTGTATTCTTCATTCTAGTTCCATCATCTTATCAAGTTTGCCTCTCTTTTCAACCGGAGTGCTGTCTGAATCCTTCTTACACCTTGTGCCATTCTTTTAATTGTTTCAGAGGCTGTGTGTGTTGTTGTTTTCATCAAGTATCACTCCATCTTCTCAAGTTCATGTTTAATTCCTTCCATTTTCAGACGGAGTGCTGTCCAAATTCTGTCATTCTTATTCCTTGGCTATACCATTGCGGTTTCTTATTCTTTCGTCATCCGTGAGCTCTTGTTTCATGTCTTTCAACCTTCAAGGTTCTCATATACTCCTTGTTACTCTTTCTAACGGAGTGTTTTCATCTTCGTTCATCTCCGTTGCATTCTTTCTTTCAAGTTTGTTTAACCTCTCAAGGTTCTTTGGTTTCACTCATCTGTCAAAGAAGCAACTTTGTTTACCTCTTCTTTTTCGTTTTTACCCGGAGATATCTCTAGGATCTCGGGTCGAGATCCTCTGTTAGTGTGGGAGAGTTGTGACGCCCGAGACCGACGTCCCAGAAGATTCCAGATGTTCCGGGTTGCCCGTGTGTTCTTTTGTGCTTGTGTTATTTATTTTTGCATTGCATCATGTCATCATGCCATCATGTCATATTTATTTTGCATCTCAACCTAATAAATCGTGTGGACCTTCGGTCCATTTAAATCGAGGGAAGGTGACTTCTCTTTAAAACATATAAAAGCCTCTCAATATTATTAGGGAGCTATATTAAATATTCCATTCGTTGGAATTAACCCAACACACTTGCATATTTTCTTCATGCCTTTTCACCTCGAGTTTCTCCATCTAAACCTCCCCTATATTCTTTTCTCAATTTTTCGAGGCTCCTCTAAATCTAGACTCCTTTTAAACTCCTTTAAGTCAAGCTATTTATTTTAGTTTGCACTTCCCTTTTGTTGGAACTATTTTTGTGAGGTTGGAATTATTCCGTAAAGCCTTACAGAAATGTCCATCATTTTATTCTTTCTTTGCCTCTTTTCTTTTATTTTTGGCTCTCTCCTTATTTTTTTTTGTTCTGCTAAGAAACCAACAGAAGAAGGAGCCCAGCCAGCCTTCTAGGCCAGCCGACCCGTTTTTCCCTGCGGCCCATTCTCTTCTGGCCCAAGGCTCCCCGCGAGCGCAACCCTAGCGCTCAGCCGAGCCTCGCATCGCTCCTCCTCGATCCCTCTGTCCGCCGCACCCCTCCTCCCACCGAACCCCTCTGGCCTCGAACCCTATTCTCCCGATCCCGCTTTTCCCTCTTTCCCCGATCCCCCATCGCTCTCCATCTCTCCCTCAGCCCGCACCAGAGGCTCCGTCGCCAAGGCGCCGCCGCGACCTCGCGCCTCCAGCGACGGGCGTCGGGCGCCCTTCCGTTCCTAGCACCGTGGCCTCCCGCGCCCAAGCTCTCCACCTCGCCTCAGGCGCCTGCGCCTCTGCCAGCGCCTTCTCGAGCGCCCAGCGGCCAGGAGCCCCGCGCCCCGCCTACAGAAGCGCCGGTCGCCGCAGGATCCAGCTCCGGCCGCCCCTCTTCTCTCCCTGCGCGCCCCGAGCCGGCGCTTCCCTCCTCCAGGTTGCCTCCTCCCGCGCCGCGCCGCACCAGGGCCTCGTCCCTCGTCCCTCCGTTCTCCAGCAAGCCACCAGGACGAGCGCCCCGAGCAGCGCCATGGCCGCCGCGTCCCGTCCGCAGCCGCGGCCAAGAGGCCTTCCTCCTCGCGCCCGTCTTCTGGCCCTCCAGCGCGAGCCCACTCCCTCCTCTCCGACCTCGGCGCCCCAGGAGCTGCGAGCCCAGCGCTCGACCCGTCGGTTCCCTCGCCTCCTCTCCAGCAAGCATGAGTGCTCCCTCCCGCGCATCGGCAGTCCCTCTGCCTCGTCCTCCCGTCGCGCGAGCGGCCACCCGAAGCCCCGAGGACCGCCTCCATCTTCTGGGCCACCGCCCCGCGCTGCTGCCCTTGCTGCGTTTTGTGCCTTGTTGCTGCTGTTTTTGTTTTGTTGTTTTCGTCAAGTGCACGAGGACCTCAAGCTCGGCAAGTACGACTACACGAGGAATCACCAAGAACCCCTTCGTCACCAAGTCCGGACGAGAACGACTACATGTACAAGTACCACTACCGTCGCAAACGAGAACCCCAAGTACCACGACACGAGCTCCGAGAACGTCTACCGTCGCCCGAACGTCTACCGTCGCCTCGTGTAACACTACGGCTCAAGTTCCTCTCCGATACGACCAAGTACCACGACGACCGTACAACTACGACTCGGGACGAGACCGGCAAGACCGAACGGAACGAGTACATCTACCGTCGCCGAGTACCACTACTTCCTCTACCGTCGCCCCGGAAAACGATGGTTGCGCCGTGTACCTCTACGTGAACAACTACTTCCCTCTACGGAACGACTTCTTCCTCGTCGGACACGTGAACGCCTTCTTCCTCTACGTCTCGAACCGCCCCGGAACGCACGCTTCAAAGGTATAACGAGACGACCCCGTGGATGACCCGTGAGATGCTTGTTGTGGTTGTATGAAATGTTTCCCGTGTGTGCTCCGTGCCCGTTTCGTCCGTTTGGCTTGTTCCTCGGTTGCCTCGTCACCAACTCGTGGGAACCCGGCAACGGGATCGCCCCACCTCTTTCATCTCGTTTGACTCACCCACGCCTTCTACCTTTTGCACCGGTCTCTCAACGAGAAACCGGAACCGAGATGTTGCCATGCTTCATTTTCGGATCGTTGCCGTGGCACCCTTTCTTCCACCACGGTGACAAGTGCTTCATATCTCTCTTGTCAACCTTTTAATAAAATTGCATAAACTTGTTCATGTCATCCGCATCATGTTAACAACATTATATATGTGTGAATTGGTGTTGCTTTAATAATTATTAAACATGCTTATGGGGATTTTCCGGATATGTTGTTGTTATTCTCCGGCCTCATTTAAAATGCCTAAATAGGTAGTTTATTTATGCTTCACCTCTTGCCATGTTAACAAACATTTAATCTTGTCTTGTAATTAAATGAGAGTCAACTAAATAATTAAATGTGGTGTTTCGTCAATATGCAACTCATTGCATATTGAGCTCCACTTAACTTGTAGTGTTGTTTGTGCATTTTGCCATGCCATGCATATTTAAACCGGACATGCATCATACTTGGATGTGCATCGTATGCCATGTTTATGCTTGTATGTTTACCGTGTTGTTTTGCTTCTTTCCGGTTGCTTCTCTTGTTAGCTTCGGTTTCGTTCCGGAGTTGTGAGGATTCGCTCCGTCTTCTTCATGGATCCGTTCTTCTCCCTTGTGGAATCCCAGGCAAGATGATCATACCCTTGGATACCTTTACTACCATTGCCATGCTTAGTTGTCTCGATGCTATCGTTACATGTCGCGCTACCCATTTTTTTATGTCAGCCTCTCCTTGTTGCCATGAAACCTCTAACCTTGACACCTTCCTAGCAAAACCACTGTTTGGCTATGTTACCCGCTTGCTCAGCCTCGCTTGCTCAGTCCCTCTTATAGCGTTGTTAGTTGCAGGTGAAGATGAAGTTTGTTCCAGGAGGGAACTTGTTGTTGGATATATCACAATATCTATTAATATTATTAACACACCTATACACTGGGCATGGGTGGAAGGCTTGGCCTTTTGCTCGGTGTTTTGTTCCACTCATGCCACCTTAGGCGCCGATAAACCGGCATTATGTTCCTTGATTTTGCGTTCCTTACACGATGGGTGGATGGGGACCTCTTGACAGTTCGACTTTGAATAAAACTCCTCCAGCAAGGCCCAACATTGGTTTTAATTTGCCTCATAATAACAACTTAATTAATTAATTAAATTTGCATAGGGAGTTAGCGCTACCCGAGGATTCTTAATTCTACATAGCAGGGGGGGCCAGTGCTGATGGTGTTGGTCCCAAACTAGAGCCACTTGCGGATACCACCCAGTTCGCTGGGATCTTCGGTATCTGTACGTACTGCTCATCCGGACGTGGCCTGAGACGAGATACGCGCGGCTACTATCAGGGTGTCGGCACGCCGGGAGGTCTTGCTGGACTTGTTTTACCATTGTCGAAATGACTTGTGCTACCGGGATGCCGAGCCTGATCGGTTTTCCCTAAGATAAGGGGTGATGATATTATATTTATCACTTCAGCTAATCGTGAGAGCTTGTGATGGGCTAAGTTGGAACACCCCTGCAGGGTTATGAACTTTCGAAAGTCGTGCCCGCGGTTATGTGGTAGATTGGAATTTGTTAATGTCCGGTTGTAGAAAACTTGACAGAGGATCCGAAGTAAAACACACAACTGTGTGAGTAACCGTGACTGTCTCTTTTCACTTTGAGAAGAGAACACGGTGGGGTTATGTTTGAACGTATGTAGTTAGGATCTTTAGCGATCACCTTTTGCGACCGTTTGCGTAGATGCTCATCTTATTCTGGTACTCGTAAGTTAGCCACCATATATTGCTTAGCCGCTGCTGCAGCCTCACCACTTTACCTCTTCCTACCCAAAGCTTTGCTAGTCTTGTTACCCATGGTTATGGGATTGTTGAGTCCTCGTGGCTCACAGTTACTACAACACCAGATGCAGGTTCAGCCGAGTTTGATGTAGAAGCTGGTTCAAGTTCTTCACCAGGAGTTCGATGAAGAGAGTGGCCGTATGTTTGTGACGTTTCGATGTTCAGTAGTAGTTTCTACTAGGATTCGATCCTGACCTGTGGCTTTATGTTGTTTTGGTATCTTTCTTTTGGATCTTCACCCGTAGTCGGGTTGTGATGTTTTGAATGATGTTATGCTTATGTAATGTATTGTGTGAAGTGGCGAGTGTAAGCCAACTATCTTCTTTTGCATTTTAATCCCTCTTTTACATGAGTCGTGCAAAGATACCAAACTTGAGATCATTCTAGGATGGGCTTATACCTTTAAGTCGTGCCTCGACACGTAGGAGGTATAGTCCCATCCTGGGCATTACAATGTACCTACGGAATTCATTCGTTCAATTCTTTGTTCGGATGATGTTGTGAAGATTAGGCTGTTGCATATCTATCCTTTGTTTTGTTTTGATTCTGGTATTCGAGTTGCTTCGATGTCAAGTGTTGATTCCATACCTTTCCTAATCGGTGTTCTCATATTTCTATGAGAGTGCTAGTCCTTTTTGATCATCAAGATGGTCATGTTAAATTCTTTTTCAACTGGTGTGCCTTCTCTTCAAGTTTTTCCATACAGACGCCGTTGAGAAATCTGACGATTTGTCTGTTTCATTCATCCCAAGTTGTCTTTGTTTTCCCCACCCTCCCCCCCTTTTCTTCTTGGTTTCAGAAATTCTCAGATGAAGTATCCATTTTTATTCATGTGATATTTCTTCATTCTTCCTTCAATGTTCTTATCCGGTGATTTATCGTGAAGTTGCTCAAGAGCTTCAAGTTCATCATTCTTTTGTTTTCATATTCTGCCGGTGGATGCAATTCAAGATTTCGGTGTTGATCTTATCCTTTTCCTCATTTCACAATGCTTTCTTATTCCGGTGCACCAATTATTCATTCTCCTCTTGTTATTCATATCCGGAGTGCTGAAGATTCATGTTTCCATTCTTAATCCTGTCAAGCTATTTTGAGGTTGCTATCTTATTTAAGCCATTTAATTCAACCGGTGCTATATCTCTTAAGCTATCTTTTCCAACGGTGATTTTCTTTGAGTGGGCCCTAACCCACAGGTCTTTTCCCAGGATCTTACCTGACTCTTCTATTTTTCTGGAGTGATACTCAAATTCTTTTCAAGTGCGACGTAAGAATGATTCCCATCAGTCACATGCCTTCTCCAAGATCGCTTTCAAATTCTTTTTCATCATTGGTACAACCTTTTTAATTCTTCATTCCGGAGTGCTCAACAATTCTTATGGCATTTCTCGTCTTCATTATCAGCATTTGAAGACCGGAGAAGTGTTTCTCTTAAATCCTGACCCGTTCTCTTGAAGATTCGTGGTTCTAGCTTCATGTCAACCTCATTATTGTCCAGATTGTGAGGAATTCTTTTACACCCTTCAGAGCAATTCTTGAATTCTTTTCTTTGTGATCCTCCGAAGGCCATCATTTCAGAAGATTTCTTCGTTCTCAGTTTTCAACTTCGTCCTCCAAATATTCTTCATTGATGCCTCTCGTTCGTCTCCCTATTCTTACGGTGGTTCTTTCAAGTTTATTCTTCCGTTGTTATCGTATCAATTCATTTGTTCTTTTCATCATCCTACCGGTGCTTTGTTGAAGATTTACCCAAGCTTGTGTGAGATCTCTCTTTAATCCTTTCCAACGAGAATAAGTAGTATGCCAAATCCTTTGTTTGTCATCAATTTAAATTGGTGAAGGAGATGCATGACATAATTCTTATTCTTATTCCTTCAAGGTGATTTAATTCTTTTTCCGGAGCTTGTTCATCATATCATATTCTCGATTCTAAGTTGTTCATCTTGTTTCCGGAGCTTCAAGTTATTTCAATTATATCATTTCAAAGCTCCATCTAATTCATCACAGGTCCTGAATCTTATTCTTTTCATCTTTCACTTCTCATGCTTTCTTTAACCGGAGTTCTCATGGTGGTTCATCATGTTTTAATTCATCCTCAAAGTCTTCATCAAGATTATTGTTGGAGCTCAAGCATTCTTCATCTTGCTTTCCAAGTGCAATTCTTTCTACCTTATCTTTTCAGATGGTGTTATGTCATTTTTGACAATTTCCCTTCATGTTTCATGATTCACGAGTTATCAAGAATGAGATAATTAAAACCATCATTTTCCTTGTTCACGAGATCTTTTCAGCTCTTCAATTATTAGTTGGAGTTATCTTGGGTTGTATTTCACCTAAAAGCTTTCCCTGAGAATTGTTGCTATTATGGTGCTTGTAAATGACCCAAGTTCTTCATTTATCATTCCGGTGATATAAGTTTATCGTCTCCTTGTTGATATCAATTCAAGCAATTGTTTCTGTTAGTGGCTGGTTGTCACCTCTTAATTTTGAGATGTTTTCCATAAGCCCACATCAAGCTTATTCATTTCGTGTTGATTTTTTCCATCAACTCCGTTCAACACTTCTTCGTAAGGATGCTCTTTCAAATTCAATTTTGAGAGAAGTTGTCATTTTCTTCTCCGTTCTTTCTCCCAAACGTTCTAGCATATATTCTTTCATTCCGGAGGCATTGTGATGTTGCTCTCTCCAAACCATCATATCGTTTTATCGAGATCATGTTATTTCCCTTGCTTACCATTTAACCGGAGTGTTGTATTCTTCATTCTAGTTCCCTCATCTTATATAGTTTTGCCTCTCTTCTTAACCGGAGTGCTGTCTGAATCTTTCTTAACCTTGTGCCATTCTTTCAATTGTTTCGGAGACAATATGTTGCTGTTTTCATCAAGTATCATCTCAACTTGGCAAGTTCTTGTTAATTCCTTCCATTTTCAGACGGAGTGCTGTCCAAATTCTGTCATTCTTATTCCTTGGCTATACCATTGCGGTTTCTTATTCTTTTGGTCCGTGAGCTCTTGTTTCATGTCTTTCAACCTTCCAGGTTCTCATAATGTTCCTTGTTCCTCCTGCTTACCGGAGTGTTTCATCTTCGTTCATCTCCATTCATTTCTTTCTTTCAAGTTTGTTTAACCTCTCAAGGTTCTTTGATTTCACTCGTCTATCAAAGAAGCAACTTTGTCTACCTCTTCCTCTTCCGTTTTTACCCGGTGATATCTCTAGGATCTCGGGTCGAGATCCTCTGTTAGTGTGGGAGAGTTGTGACGCCCGAGACCGACGTCCCAGAAGATTCCAGAAGATTCCAGATGTTCTGGGTTCTCCCGTGTGTTCTTTGTGCTTGTGTTATTTATTTTTGCATTGCATCATGTCATCATGCCATCATGTCATTTTTATTTTGCATCTCAACCTTAATAAATCGTGTGGACCTTCGGTCCATTTAAATCGAGGGAAGGATGTCTTCTCTTTAAAACATATAAAAGCCTCTCAATATTTAGGGAGCTATATTAAAAATATTCCAATTGTTTGGGATCACCGTAACACACTTGCAATTTTTCCCCATGTCTATTTCACTTCGAGTTCTCCTACAAAACCTTGCCAATAATTCTTTCCGTTGTTTCGAGGTTCCTCCGAAAATTCAAACATTTTTGGACACTTCAATCATCAAGTCTTAGTTCAAACTATTTGAATTAAATTCAAATATGTTTGAATTATTTTCCGATCACGCCTTTTTCTATTTTTCTCGGACCGTGCTCTTTTTACGAGCCCGAGAAAAATGCTCCCATGTGCTAACTTTTCTACTAACCCCCCTCTTTCCTTTTTTTTCTCTAATCTTGTCTCTATCTTCTTTTTCTTCTTTCTTTCTCTCTTCTTTTTAAGAGAAGGGTGAGCCCAGCCTTTGGGCCAGGCCTCCAGGCCCAACCGCACCTCCCCTCCCAGCCGGCCCGGTTTCCCCAGTCTAACCCTAGCGCACTCTTTTCTCCCTCTCCTCGACCCCCAGCCGCCGCACTCTCCTCGTTCCCCTCGCTTGGAGTCCCGATCCCGTCGTCCCTCGTCGCCTCGATCTCTCCTCTCTCCCTCGAGCCTTCGCTCCACCTCCCGCACGCCAGGGCGCCGGCCCGCGACCGCATTCCTCGCCAGGTCGCCCGAACTCATCGAGCCTCTCCCGCGGCTCCCTCCCCTCTGCCTCGCCAGAGCCGGCGACCGCGCCTCCCTCCAGCTCTGGCGCGAGCCCGGCTGTCCCTTCTGCCCCTCCTCTCTAGAAGTCGAGCGCCAGGGCCGCGCCGCCCTCCCGTCGACCGCCGTCCGCCGCAGCGGCCGCGTCTTCCTGCGCGCCTGGGCCTCCTCGCCCTGCTGCCCTCCGTCCTCGCCGTCCCTCCGGGCCTCCGCTGCGCCGTGCCGCCGGCCAGGAGCTCTGCTCCTCCTTCGCCAGCAACCAGAGGCCCGCGCCTCCGGCTCCCTCCTCGAGCCAGGGCCCCGACGTCCTTCCTCCTGCGGCTCCTCCAGCGCCCCGAGCCCCGCGTCCGGCCACCGGATCCCGCGGCCCTTGCCTCGTCGCCGGCCTCCTTCGGTGCCGTGCTGCTGCCGTGGCCTCGTGACCCTTCACGCCAAGACCGTGCTTTAGTTTTTGTGTTGTTTTGGTTGCTTGTGTTCCTTGACAGAGAACGTGTACAACTACGACTCGAGACCAAAGATTCAAGTACCTCTACGACACGAGTACCACTACCGTCGCCCCGTGTTAGACTACCGATGCGCCAAGTACATCTACGAACGAGTTCGTCTACCGTCGCCGTGTACCCCTACCGATGCGTCAAGTACCACTACCGTCGACAAGACCGAGACCGGCAAGTTCCACGACGTGACAAGTACCTCTCCAAACGGGATGTGAACGACTACACGTGTACCTCTACGGGAACGACTACTTCCTCTTCGGAAACGTGAACGACTACTTCCTCTACGAATCGCGTGAACGCCTTCTTCCTCTACGATCTCGAACCGTCCCGAAACGAGTGTTTCGAAGGTATATCACCGAGACGATGACCCGTGTGATGCTTGTTGTGGTTGTATGAAATGTCTCCCTTGTGTGCTTTGTGCCCGTTCCGATCTTTGTCGTGCTCCTCGGTTGCCTCGTCGCCGACTCGTGGGTACCCGACAACGGGATCAACCCACTTCCATCTTGTTCGACTTGCTCACGTCGATTCTTTCCTTTTGCACCAGACTCTCAACGAGTTACCGGAACCGATATGTTGCCGTGGCATCATTTTCGGAATCGTTGCCGTGGCACCCTTTCGTTCCACCACGGTGACAAATGCTTCATATCTCTTTTAAGTCAACCTTTAATTAATAATTGCATAAACTTGATCATGTCATCCGCATCATGTTAACAACACAAAAATGTTTAATTGTTGTTGCTTATAATTATTAAACATGCTCATGGGGATTTTCCGGATATGTTGTTATTCTCCGGCCTCATTTAAATTGCCTTAATAGTATAGTTTCTTTATGCTTCACCTCTTGCCATGTTAAAAACATTTAACCTTGTCTTGTAAATAACGAGAGTCAACTAAATAATTAAATGTGGTGTTTCGTCAATATGCAACTCGTTGCATATTGAGCTCCACTTAACTTGTAGTTTTGTTTGTGCACTTTGCCATGCCATGCATAATTAAACCGGACATGCATCATACTTGGATGTGCATCGTATGCCATGTTTATGCTTGTGTGTTTACCGTGTTGTTTGTTTCTTTCCGGTCGCTTCTCTTGTTAGCTTCGGTTTTGTTCCGGAGTTGTGAGGATTCGTGCGACACTGTTGCTCCGTCTACTTCATGGATCCGTTCTTCTCCCTTGTGGAATCCCAGGCAAGATGACCGAACCCGGATACCATTACTATCTTTGCCTATTGCTAGTAGTTCTGCTCTATAGTTTTGCCTCGATGCCCATGTCTTTCTTGTCAGCCTCCTACTTGTAACCATTGCCATGTTTAACCACCCTACCTACGCAAACCGTTGCTTGGCTAAGTACGCTTCGCTCAGCCCCTCTTATAGCTTTGTTAGTTGCAGGTGAAGATTGAAGATGCTTGCTTCATGTTGAAGTTTGGTTGGGTTATATCACACTATATATATGCTTAAAAATGAAATCATCTATATATTGGCAAGGGTGGAAGGCTAAGCCTTTTGCTTGGTGTTTTGTTCCACTCATGCCGTTAGGAACCGTATAAACCGGTGTTATGTTCCTTGATTATGCGTTCCTAACACGGTTGGGGTGTATGGGACCCCCTTGATAAACCGCTAAGTGCTAAGTCTTTTCCAGCAAGTCCCAACATTTGGTACTATTTGCCTCATAATAACAACTTAATTAATTAATTAAATTTGCATAGGGGGTCGCTCCCTCGAGGATTCTTAATTCTACATAGCAGGGGGGCCTGTGCCGATGGTGTTGGTCCCAAACGGGGAGTCTGCGAGGCCGCCTTGGGGAAACCCGAGGTATCTGGTATACCTGTAGAATCGCCCATCCGGTCGTGTCCTGAGACTTAGATACGCGCGGCTACTATCAGGGTGTCGACACGCCGGGAGGATTTGCTGGATTAGCCTTACCTTAGTTCGGTTTAACTTGAGCACGGGATTCCGTGAATACTCGGGTCTTCCCACCTTGGAGTTGCGACTCCGCGGATCGTGGGCTTGTAATGGGTCAAGTTGGAACACCCCTGCAGGGTTTGAACTTTCGAAAGCCGTGCCCGCGGTTATGTGGCAGATGGGAGCTTGTTAATATCCGGTTGTAGAAAACTTGACACAATGATTCAATACACTACCAGCGTGTGTACCGTGACTGTCAATTTCCGAATAGGGATTCGGGAGTTGAACACGGTGGGGTTATGTTTGACCGGTTTTAGTTAGGATCACTTCTTGATCATCTTTCGACCGAGGCACTTCTCTTCTCGCTCTCTATTACGTAAGTTAGTGCTAGTTGCTGCTGCAGACTCTTGTTGTTCCTTCACCTCTCGTTCTTTCTTCAGCCTTGTCCTCACCCAAGGCTTAAATAGTCTTGTTACCCGGGAACGGGATTGCTGAGTCCTCTGTGGCTCACAGTTACTTCACCACAGGAGAGGAGGGGGAGTCGGTCCGTGAGCTCACAGAGGTTTAGCAGAGCGGCTCAGAGGCTTGGGGAAGCTTTTGCAGCGGCGAAACAACGACGGTGATCTCCAGTGGCCGACGAGGAAGACGAAGACGAGGGCGACGTTCTAGACATCCCGTGGGCGCGTGCTTAGTCTTGGTGCTCCGCGGCGTCGAGGCGGTCCCGTTGGACAAGGCAGAGGGCGAGGGGAGCTCGTTGGACGCGGTGGCAACGAACGGCGGCAACGGGCTCACTCGATGGTGCTGCAGGGAAGAGCAGAGGAGGGGGGAAGGGGTCCAGGAAGAGTGGGGATCGGGAGAGGAGGCTCCAGGGTGTCTCCGTGGCGTTGCTAGAATGCTCGGGGGGAGAAGCAGGCAGGGAGGAGGCGTGGCACCCTCGAGAGCGCGCGCTGTCCTGCCTCTGCCTACTAGCAGAGGTTGAAGACAACCGCTTCGGCCAGGTGGGCTGGGCCGAAGATGGGCTGCCAGGTGGCTGCGCCAGGTAAGGTTTCTCACCTTTTTGTTTTTGTTTTCTATTTTTGCTTCTGTTTTGAATTTGACTCACTAACCAAATTATTTTTGCAGCTTCTGGAAACTTTTGTGGATGTAAAATGGTTTATCCCAAAGCTCCACAAAATGTTTCAGAATTATTGGAGCAATACAATATTTATAGGATTTATTTGCTCCAACCCAAAGACAATATGAGTTAATTCAACAATTCATAATGTCCTAGAAATATATTCATTACTTTTGGCAGAGGTTTCCACCTTAACCGAAAATCATGAACTTTTCTTAAGGGCACTTTGGGTTCATTGAAAATATTTTTATTTGAACCTAGTTGAATTCATTTGGTGTTAGGGTTTGAACATCTCCAATTCAAATTCTTTTGAATTTAAACATGATACATGGATGCTCACAGATGCAACTAACTACAAGCAATTCTAGGGCTGTGACAATAGAACATAAAGTTGCGTCGGGCAAACATAAAAAATCTGCTCCTATATTTGATTACTTATATTTCCAAGGAAATGAAAATTACAATCACAATTCAGAGTGAGCCTGAACCAGTTCAAGCAACATCTTTCATAGCTTCTTTTTGGCTTACTTCACCCTCTCCCTTATTGGAGCTCCGATGATGGTGCCGTCGTGAACTGCACTTCAGCTGCCGCATACCACCAAACATAGCCTCCACTGGAAATACAGAAATGGTACGATGTTTGTTCAAGATAGTTGTATGGAAACAAGATAATAGAAATAAGAAAGCTTTTTCGTTGAACAAGCTAACTATTGAACACAGTACGAGAAATTGCGGGAAGCATTAATTTATGGGAACCCAACATAACATATATTTGTATGAAGCAGAGATCGCTGGTAAATAGATAATAAAAATAAGTTTGGCACAAACAAGAGGATGCATCTCTTGTGTGGCCAACATACAAACTGAACCTATTATCGACTGATGAATGGAAGCATTTTTCTTGTGAGATGAAACCAAATGATTACAATGTAGAAGCACCCCGGTGAGAAGTGTGCAGAAGTGCATTGGGTACATATGTAGTGTTATTTCGAAGCATAAAATTTTAAAAATGAACAAAAAACAAATATTGCTTTTGGGGAGTCATATTTATGAAAGTAACACATGGTTTGGTAAATAACATGAATCATGAAAACATATGAACTCAACACAGCTGGTCATGCTATGAAGCATCAGAAATTGATAATGAATAATCAAATAAATCTTGTGTGATGCCCCGAGACCGATGCTCCAGTTGTCTTCCATTTATTTTTGTTGTTGTTGTTGTGTGTTTCAATTGTTTGTTGCCTTGGTCATGATCTATTTCCATGTGGGTTCTTTCTTTTATGGCTTTATTTTGTTGCTTTGTTGATTTACTTCTTGCATTGCCATGCCCACAGTACAAAAAAGAGACATCCGTGACATTTTGGGCTGAACGATTTTTTCTGTCATACTTATGACACTTCTATGACAATAATTGTGACAAAACACAGTATCATCATAGATGTGGTGGGGTCCTACTTCTATGACAAAAAATCATGACAGAAAATGGGCTTTTCGTCCTTGGCAGGCCGGAGACGCGACTACATGACATTCTTTGGGCCGTTCATGACGGAAAAAACCGTGGTAGAAGCATGGGCAAGGAAAATATCGGGGTGTCCCGGTTATGGTGGGTGGTTGGGGCCGAGCAATGTGTGTTTCTCTCATACACGCACACGCGTGGGTGCGAGGCGTTGGGCTCTAACTAAACCCGAGCGAGGTGTTGGGCTCTAACTGAACCCGAATGATTGCACTGTAGGCTACGCGTTACTGAACCCGAACGATCGATCGATGGCTGTTAACTGAACCCGATCGAGAGATTCCTTCGCTACTGCTGCTAACTGAAGTCAATTGATGCTGCTACTGGATGAATAGTGAGCGTTGCTGGGGGGGTTTGGATGAACAGTTCCCAGTGGGGGTGGATGAATAGGACCCTGTGGTGTTGCCTCTAGATGAACAGGACCCTGATCGATCGAGACGGTTGGGATTGGATGAACATGAGCCCGTGGAGGGCTGGATGAACAGGACCACCCCATGGAGGGCTGGATGAACAGTAGACGGTGGAGGGCTGGATGAACAGTAGCCTGTGGAGGGGTGGTTGAACAGGAGCCCGTGTAGAGGGCTGGTTAAACAGTAGCCAGTGGAGTACGCGCGGTGGAGGCTGGATGAACAGGAGCCCGTGGATGAACAGTCGCAGGTGGAGGCTTGAGGAGGTCGACGGTGGATGAACAGTAGCCCATGGAGGCTGGAGGGGGTCGACAATGGAGATGAACAGTATCTCGTGGAGTCCTGTTTTGCGGTACGCCACACCCCTCCCGATGAACAGGACCCCTGTTTCGACCGTAGCGCTCCAACACAAGTCTATTTCCTCCATTTTTCGGTACGCCACACACCTCCCGATCAACAGGACCCCCGTTTCGACCATAGGAGGTCCGATTCCTCCGGTTTGCGGTATGCCAGACCCCTCCCGATGAACAGGACCCCGTTTTGATCATGGCCGGTCGAACACAAGGCCGTTTCCTCCGTTCTGCGGTATGCCAGGCCTCGTTTCCATCAGCTGTTCCGTCCAAGCCCTCCCGATGAACACAATGGCGCATTCTGTTCTGACCCAGTCGGTTGGCTCCCCATGAACACAACGACGACGTTGTTTCTCCGTTCCGACCAAGCCATGTACACGAGCCCTGGCCGTACGTATGCGCGAGTAGGCGTTCGAGACCCTGCCCGTATGTACGTACGTGGCTGTATTTTCTTTCTTGCACACTGACCGCTGTACGTACGTGTACATGCTACGTGCGCGCCTCTACTACGACATGTGCGCACCTCTACATCGACCAATATGTACGTACATGTTCGCGACCAGAATGACAACGCTATGTACGCTTCGAGCAGGTGGGTCATGACTGTCACGCACTTCCTTGCATGCGAAGATGTAGCTGGTGGGTCCCAGCAGTCAGGGGGGCGAATCGTTTGTGTGCTCGGACGCACTTCCTTGCATGCGAAGATATAGCAGGTGAGTCCCAGCAGTCAGGGGAAACATTTTTTCACGAAATACGGTGGCCTGTCCGGTGGGTCCCCGCTGTCAGATGGAGGAATAATTATTTTACGGGTAATAAGGAGGCACTTCCTTGCTGCGACCATGGACCCAGCTGTCAGCCTCTCCATGTACAGTACTCTTTCGATGGAAGTCGGTCGTTGACCACATTGACCACGCCGCGCCGAGAGCACCAACGCGGTGGATGATGGCGATGCCTAGGAAGGGGACAAAGCGGAGCCAGGGAAGACGCGGCAGTGGATTCCCACGCGGAGAGCAGTACGAGAGTTCACTGGTTCGGCTGCGGTGTGAGGCTGCCGTCGCCGCAGAATAACAGGGGGTGTGGGTGAGTAGAGGGATGGTCTGGCCAGCGGTGGGAGTTGTAGGCGGCGGTGAGGCCTCTGCGGCATCGCAGCCGGTCATGAGAGGCAGGAGCACGAGGCATGACCGGCAATGGTTTGGGCGGCTGGAGCAAGAAGACCAGAGGTTGAAGAAGCACTACGGCCGTTGGATGGACATCGTGCGGTCAATGGAGCTAGAATCGTGCATATTGACTAAGTTGACAAAGCCCTTGGTCCCGGTCAACTTAGTAGGCCCACAAGTCAGCCTCCCACTATACCGGGTCCCAGCTAGCAGGGGGAGTATTCATTTTTTTGTGCATAATAAGGAGGCACTTCCGGTGGGTCCGAGATTACACTGGGGGGAACGTTTTTTTTCGCAAAATACGGTGGCCCGTCCGGTGGGTTCCAGCAGTCAGGGGTAAACATTTTTTTTTTCAAATACGGTGGCCCTTCCGGTGGGTCCCTGGTGTCAGGTGGAGGAATAATTATTTTCCACGTAATAAGGAGGCACTTCTTTGGGGCTGCCGTGGACCCATCTGTCAGCCTCTCCACGACAGTACTCTTCCGATGGAAGTCGTTCCTTGACCACGTTGACCAGGCCGCGCCGAGAGCACCAGGGTGGTGGACGACGACGAGGCCTAGGAAGGGGACGACGTGTAGCCGGGGAAGACGCGACAGTGGATGCCCACGCGGAGAGGAGTACGAGGGTTCACTGGTTCGGCTGCGGAGTGAGGCTGCCGTCGCCGTAGAATAACCGGGGGTTTGGGTGAGTAGCGGGATGGCCTGGCCAGCGGTGGGAGTAGTAGGGGGCGGTGAGGCCTCCGCGGCATCGCAGTCAGCCACGGGAGGCAGGAGCACGAGGCACGATCGACGCTGGTTTGGGCGGCTGGAGCAAGAAGACCAGAGGTTGAAGTAGCAATACAGCCGTTGGATGGATATCGTACAGTCAATGGAAATAGAATCATGCATATTGACATAGTTAACAAAGCCCCTTGTCCCCGTCAACTTAGTAGGCCCACAAGTCAGCCTCCCACTATACTGGGTCCCAGCTAGCAGAGGGAGTATTCATTTTTTGTGTGTAATAAGGAGGCACTTCCGGTGGGTCCGAGCTGACAGCGGGGGAACGTTTTTTCGCGAAATATGGTGGCCCGTACGGTGGGTCCCAGCAGTCAGGGGGGAAACATCTTTTTGCCAAATATGGTGGCCCGTCTGGTGGGTCCCTGCTGTCAGGTGGAGGAATAATTATTTTCCACCTAATAAGGAGGCACTTCCTTGCGGCAGCCGTGGACCCAGCTGTCAGCCTCTCCACGACAGTACTCTTCCGATGGAAGTCATTTCTTGACCACGTTGACCAGGCCACACCGGGAGCACCAGGGCAGTGGATGACGGCGAGGCCTAGGAAGGGGATGACGCGGAGCTGGGGAAGATACGGCAGTGGATGCCCATGCGGAGAGGAGTACGAGGGTTCACTGGTTCGACTGCGGTGTGAGGCTGTCGTCGCCGCAGAATAACAGGGGGTGTGGGTGAGTAGAGGGATGGCCTGACCAGCGATGGGAGTAGTAGGGGGCGGTGGTGCCTCCGCGGCATCGCTGCCAGCCACGGGAGGCAGGAGCACGAGGCACGACCGACGCTGGTTTGGGCGGCTGGAGCAAGAAGACCAGAGGTTGAAGAAGCACTACGGTCGTTGGATGGACATCGTACGATCAATGGAGCTAGAATCGTGCATATTGACTAAGTTGACAAAGCCCTCCGTCCCCGTCAACTTAGTAGGCCCACAAGTCAGCCTCCCACTGGGTCCCAGCTAGCAGGGGGAGTATTCATTTTTTTGTGGGTAATAAGGAGGCACTTCCGGTGGGTCCGAGCTGACAGCGGGGGGAACATTTTTTTTCACGAAATACGGTGGCCCGTCCGGTGGGTCCCAGCAGCCAGGGGGAAACATTTTTTCGCCAAATACGATGGCCCGTCCGGTGGGTCTGCTGTCAGGGGGAGGAATAATTATTTTCTGCGTAATAAGGAGGCACTTCCTTGCGGCTGCCGTGGACCCAACTGTCAGCCTCTCCACGACAGTACTCTTCTGATGGAAGTCGTTCCTTGACCATGTTGACCAGGTCGCGCCGAGAGCACCAGGTCGGTGGACGACGACGAGGCCTAGGAAGGGGAAGACGCGGAGCTGGGGAAGACGCGACAGTGAATGCCCACGCGAAGAGTAGTACGAGGGTTCACTGGTTCGGCTATGGTGTGAGGCTGCCGTCGTCGCAGAATAACAGGGGGTGTGGATGAGTAGAGGGATGGCCTGGCCAGCGGTGGGAGTAGTAGGTGGCGGTGTGGCCTGCACGGGAGGCGGGAGGAGGCGGTCCCGCCGGCGCTGGATTTGGCGGCTAGAGCAAGAAGATCAGAGATTGAAGAAACACGACGGCCGTTGGATTGACATCCAACGGTTACGTCTGCTAGAATCGTTTGTTGACGTATATAATAACTAAAAAAATCTTGCATACGCGTCAACTTAATAGGCCCATAAGTCAGACCATTCCCTCTTTTTTTTAATAATTTATATATAGCTCATTGCGACTTCTTATGCAATTTATTGCAGTCCGTTTTTTTAGGTTGGCCAGGGCCAATTTCGCATATTTTTGTGGGTTCCAAACTGTTTATAATACCGAAATGTCGAGCCAGATTTAAAGTACTTTGAAGATATATTTAAATTAGGTTAATGCCAAGTGAAATAGGTATCTGAAAATGTGAAAAAATTCAGAAATTATAAAGTAATTGCCAATTTGTCATACGTTTTCATATTTACAACCAAGTTCATATTACTTTCAAGTTTTGCAGGCGTTTTGAAAGAGTTGCAGCCCATCAGGGCGTAGAAAAATAAATAGGCGTGGATTGGGTATTCTTTAGAAAAAATAAATTGGGCTCATTTTATAGTTTGTTAAAAGTACATCCCATTTTCTATGTAGGACAACGATTAATAGTTTCAACCAACTGTTCAAGACAGAATTGAATAAAATTTCCCATGTTTTGATGGGATCCGAAATATTTTTATCCAGAAATTTCTAGTCAGATTAAATATAAATTTGTGTTACGTAAAAATCTAACGAAACAGTTCACGCGCAACAATTAAAATTTAAGATTTTCAAAATCCATAAATAATATTTTATAAACTAATTTCGTGCTTGGTGCATTTTTTTATAGTTACTGCCCAGTTTTTATAATTACATCTCATTTATTATATATTAAAGCCCATTTTCCTGTTAATCCTAATGCATCCCTCCTAGGAAAGATTTGCAGCACAGAGGGGCGGAGAATAACAAGTTGACCTTGCCTGGGTATTTCTCAAAAAAACGTATAGCTGGGCTACCCATTTTCATCTTGAAAAAAATTAATATCTGGACTGGATATCTGTCCTAGGCTAGACGGGCCACAATCTGCCCAGTTAATACCCTGCTCTCCTTTGAACAACAACGAAAACATCGGCAAGAAAAACTCTGCAGTGCTCACGCCTCAAAAACACAAATACTGCTCGAGCTACTTGGTCCCAGCTGTCGGCCGCACCTTGTGCAATTCTCTCATTTATATGAGAGAATTCCTCATTTGGCCCTATCTTAAATTTTTCTTTCCTATTTGGCCCAAAATAAAATTTTCTTCCCTATTTGACATCTAAAGTAATTTTCATTCCCTTATTTGGCACTTCCATCCATTATAGGCAGTAACGAGGTTAAGTATGACGTGAAAATACCATTTTGCCCCTAATGCATTATGTAACTATCTTAGATGTAGTTAAAAAGCAATCAGTCCACCTGTTTTATGGATGTTCATCAGATACTGCGCTTGTATATGTATTCTTTAATATATTTTTCTTAGGTAAACTGGTATGTGCGTGTGAAAAACGTACAATACATCCGTAAAACTTGTAATAGCATATCTATGATTACTTACATTTTTTGCGAATAAGTACAGCGTCATGTATTTTCTGGCGAGATGCAGTATAAGCTAGTCGCGGCTGATTACTTTCTGGCCGCCAATCGGGAGACTCGCGCACATGTACGTAAGCAGCTGGATCGATTTACACTAGATGCACTTGCATGTATGAATTACAAGTCGCCGACTAGTAGATCGATGGCATAACTAATTGCCACGGGACACGGGAGCTTGTCGCTCTCATTAATATCTTCATTGCCTTTTCTCACGGTATACAAGTTATCACATATATATATACTAGCAGTGCTAATTGGAACCTCTAAACATATTCAGGATGAAGTGCTAATTAGAGGATTTAGTGGTATGTGACTATGTAATACTGTGCTTCAGAACATGATGAACTAATCAAAATATGCTAGTACATTTTTTTGCGAGGTGCTAGTACAAATTCTATGGATGTTTTGTATGGTTTTTACACACAGACCAGATTACGTAAGAAAAAATATTGGAGCATACATATACATGTGCAACATCCTTTGAACATCCATAAAACATGGGTGACCTGATTGCTCTTTTACTTCATCCAAGATAGTTACAAATTGCATTAGGGGTAAAATGGTCTTTCACCTCATAGTTAACACAATTAGTGTCAAAAATGTACAAAAGTGTCATATAAGGAACAAAAATTACTTTAGGTGTCAAATAGGGAAGAAAATTTATTTTGGGCCAAATAGGGAAGCAAATTTTAAGAAAGGGCCAAATAAGGAATTCTCTCCATTTATATTGACCACATAGGTTGACAATGGCGTGGGACCGTGATGTCAGGAAACCAGGAGGAAGCAAAAAAAATATAGTTGTACATAATAAGGAGGCACTTGCGTACGTACGGCTATGGCCCTAGTTGGTCCCTACTATCAACCAGTCAAAATAAAGTCATCTCCTGAATCCCCATGTTCATTGACCATGTTAACAATGCTCGGCGCCACAGCGAGCGCAACAACTCGAAGGACGATGGAGAGGGCCTTACGGGCCCTACGGATGGTCTAATACAGCGCCCGCTACTCATTCAGGAAGCCAGGATCATCGGCCACCTATGAGCACCTTCGAGAGACTGAGACGGCATGAAACGGTAAGGCCGCGCTTGAGAGCTCTGGTTTATTTCACAGCTGTATTAAGATACAAGTGTAATTTACTCGTCATCGTAAACAACGCGTAAAATACAGGCGTAATGAAACTGAGGGCCCGAGGTATGTAAGTAAAACCGGCGGGTTACGTGTGTAATTTTATAGACCGTTGTATATTTTACTAGTCGAAATCAACCAACCAAGCGCTTTGCCCGAGACCATTTGCTTTTATTTACAAGCGTCAGTTTTAAAAGCGGTTTTGGTTTGAAAATGACAATCCAATCACGGCCTAAGATGATGAGTTGGTCGTAAGGTCATATGGTTTCACATCTAACCTACCCGACTTGTCGTATAGGCTATGAATGAAACATAAGACGATGAACTTCTTAAGCATGGAAACAACAGAAGAGGATGATGTTCCTAACAAGCAAATCACTGGCATTAGATCGACATGCAAAACAATATGAAACATTATTCTCAGGAGGCACAGTGAACAGCCCGTGATGCCGCATGCCAGAACATTCCAAGCTCAACTTTGCAATCAAACACAAGGCCTGGTATTGCATAGACAATATTCAGAACAAACTCTTAGATAAGTCAACATTCATGTGACTATGCATCTCAGCAGAGTAAATATTTACTTCTGAACTGAAGACAGGAATAGGAAAAAACGATCGACGTTGCTCACAGCAAAGGGCGTCACACTCAAAAATATCAAATGCATGTCTTTTGGCTAACATCAATGAGCAAAAATTCACAAGGTTTTCCAATTCCAATATATTAAACTAATGTCAACTTTTACAAGCTTTTCCCATTCAAAATATGTAATGCCTATGATTGTGGACGGGCAGGGTTTCTCATTAGTTTGTCATCTGATAGTCCGGTGGCTCAAGGTGATGACGAATGATTAGAGAACCATTTGATGTATTGTGCATGACTAAGTATTATTATGGAGGACACGAACCATCTGAACATTTTGTGCAGTTCCACCAAAACCAACTGGACCCACTAATGCAGCAGTTTGCCTTAGACACATTGGCTCCTTTTGTACAGTTCTTCTAAAAGCAAAGTCGAAATAAAACCGAGCTTTAATTTTGATATCCCTGTAAGCAACAAAAGGTATAAGGGAAACAATTACTGTGAAATAACGGTTGATGACTTGTACTCCCAGAAGAAAAACATCTACTGATCTACCTTATCTTAATGGGAAACAAAGCAGGAGAGTAGCAATTCTCAATCAGTGTGATTCATTCATATTAACTGAGACATTATCTTAACAATGCATTGTTCCAACATGTATAAAGAACGACAAAGCAGAAAAGTATCATTCCTAAAACAATGCGACTGATTCATTTTAACAGAGACATTATCTTAACAATACCTTGGTTAAACATGTAGAAAGAACTACAAAGCAGGATAATACCATTTGTAAAACAATGTAACTGATATATAATAACAGAGACATTATCTAAACAATACATTTCTTAAACATGTACTCCGACCGATCCCTAACAGAAATGGTACTCCCGCCGATCCCTTACAAGTGTTGCAGTTTTGAACTAAGATTCACTAGTTAATTCCGAGGAAAGTCGGTACTGACCTTTCAAGACCAAGATTTGAAATAACTCATGAGGAAGACCTGAAAGAGATCTCAACACATATATGGAAATCCGGTCTCATTTTGTGCAGTTCCACCAAAATTAAGCGAAGCAAAATGTCGCAATAGCAACAAGTTGAAAAGATATCCCTGTTTTAACAGAGGCAAAAATGAATCAATTACTGGCCAATAAAGGAGGATGAAACATGCGGCCACAAAAATGGTAATCCCGCCAATCCCTAACAAGTGTTGCAATTTTGAAATAAGATTCAGTAGTTAATTCTGAGAGTGGCATTGCTTAATTTTACCAGCGGCATTAGATTAACAAAAAGGATAAACAGTTCCAGTGGAGAGTGGGCGCAACAACAACATGTGCTTCCATCTACTTGTAAAGGGGGTGATGCAGAGTTTATTTAGAACAGTACCAATACAAGTAGCACAACATCTCAAAACACACTGCACGACCATGTGGATGGGACATGGGACATGCCAACATCATGTGCGTCCACACGTATAAGGGCCTCTTTGATTCGCAGGATTGCAAAAACAAAGGAATATGAAAAACGTAGGATTGAAATGACATGCTCATTAGATTCCTATAGGATTTGAGTTTGTTTGATTATGTCGCAGGAAAAACAAAGGATTTCCACCAAGAGGTTGGAGTAGATACTGGAATTCCTATATAATGTAGTATAAATGAATACATAGGAAAAAATCCTATGGGATTCAATCCCGCGAATCAAACGATCAACACAGGAAAAAATCCTAAGGATTCTGATCCTTCAAAAATCCTATGAAAATCCTTTGAATCAAAGAGGCCCTAAATGGGTGATGCAGAGTATGTAGCCAAGCAGCATATCTGCGTTGGTCCCATATTTGTTCTCTTTGAAACTTTTTCCGATGTGAGGGCAACAAATCTAGTCCTGCACAAACTACCCGACACCCCAGTTTCTTTCCCTTTTCAACAAAGAGTTCGGTTCCTTACAGATGTGTGTACTGGGTTACCCCCTTTTTCCCTTTTCAACCAACAAAGCAGCTGGATAGCTAGTCTATACTACTTTCCCTCCCTCCTTTCCTCATTTAACCACGTCCTAGATTCATGCTCCACCCCACCGCACCCTTCTTTCCTCTTTGAACCAAGACCTAGATTCGACTACAGAATCGAAAAAGATCAGCATGCATCTAGACCAATGATGGTTTCAAAGAAACTTATACCTTAGGGTCGTCGGGATGTGGCAAGGCATGCAGCGGGAGGTCGGATCTGCCCACACTACGTACGACAGCGAGGAAGAAGGGGTCGGTGGCCCTCCCGCGTAGGCACTGGGTGAAAGAGAAAAGCGCAGCCGACAGTGGATTGCCTCCCTCGCCAAAGGCGATAGAGTGAACGCTGCACCTCCTCCCCTTCCCGGTACGACGAGATCTGGACGCCTCCTTCGTCAGCTGTGAGGGGGTGAGAGAGACAGATGCCACAACACAGTCTTATTTAGATCTGGTGAAGAGGGTGAGAGATAGTGAATATAGCAAACCCTAGCAAAGGAACGCTGAGGCTCCATCGTGTATATATATGTAGTGCGGCGAGAGTGTGGAGAGTCAAACCCTAGCGAACAAGCGCCGAGGCTCCAGCTTATATATATATACTATAGTACGGACTGAGCTCCGGTGCCTTAACTGCACCTGCTTTTGGCTGTATGACAGGTGGGCTAGCCACATTTTGGGCCCACCTGTCATAAACCCAAAGGCAGGTGCACTAAAGTCAATGAAGCTACGTCCATGTAGTACTCGTGTATACGACTAATATATAGTGGAGTGGTTTTCGTATTCTCTCCATAACAATCATTTTAAATTGTGTAAGTACGAAACGAAACTCTTTATTTAATGTACCAGCGAAGAAAACTACTACTCCCTCTGTTCCTAAATATTTGTCTTTCTAGAGATTTCATCAAATGACTACATACAGAGCAAAATGAGTGAATCTACACTGTAAAAAATGTCTATATATATCCGTATGTGATAATACATTGCAAACCACTTGAAAGACAAATATTTAGGAATGGAGGGAGTACTTCCGATGAACTAACGTCCACGCGTCCTGGTTGCACTTCCTGTCCTTCACATGCGGTACACTACCCTCCCTTAAGTGAACAACCACACATGCGCCAAATTATCGGAAACGTGTGAGGATGTGTACAAATAAAGAATTTTAATTTCAATTATCGGAAAGGTTTGAGAGTATGTACAGTTTGCCTTCTCTAATAATTATGGTTTGTTGTGTTTGGCCTAAACTTGGTCAAACTTTACAAAGTTTGACTTCAACCAAATCTAATATGCGGAGTAAATAAAAATGGAGGGCTACTACGTCCATATGGGTTTTTAGTCCACACCATTTTTTAAATCAAAGTTAATAGCTGGACATATAAAATTATAGGGGAGCTGGAGATAAAGTTGTGAGAAGGCTTAGAAATCAATACAAAACTTATGCTCTTAGTACCAACGTCGATCCTTCCTCGAGGAAACATTTGGTTCATTGCCAATTGTGTGATAAAATTGTACCAACGTGAAAGACGACTGCTTCTCCAACGCAACCAAGGTGAACTGACGAAGGATATCTTCTTTGTGGGTAACAAGCAAAGAGCACTGATGGAAGACAACTTGTTTTTCATTGAAAATCGATCAGCTTCACCAGCCGACGCAACCATGAGGCGCAACCATGAGCATCGATAGGTCATCGTGGTGATGCATCATCCATTTGGCATCAAGTTTGGGTGAGGCACCTATGAAGTTCGACAAATCCTCACCGTGGTATGTTTCTTCTAAGTAGTCAAGCGCGAGGAAGGAAGAACCACGTGGAAGAGGATAGTGAGGTGAAACAACAATAGCCATCCAATTTTGTGCAGTTCCACTAAAATTGAGGAAGACATGCCCGGTTATGGAGATACGCATCGCTGTTTCCAAAAATATAAAAAAGGGATATAGTGTGGTTACTTTGTTTTACAAGATTAACAACAACATCTCAATTGTCAATAAGAATTATGAAAAGTACACGAACAAACAAGAAGCATCATGATTATCTTGATGGAAACTAAACCAGGATACCCGAGAAAAAAAGCATTTCTTCATTTAACCAGCGATAGTATTAGATTAGCAGCAGCAATAGGAGCATATGGACAATGACCGCACAACCACCATGTACTTTTTGTCGAAACAACATGTAAACCTCCACTGAGGCATAAATCAGGACAACTTTTCGAGTGGCATTTCCTCTATAATAGTAGGTGATGTTGGATCAGCCGACGAACCCTAGCTACTAATACATGGGGAGCTGGGGAGTAGTCGCATAGAAGAAAACTCGCATGCAGCGACTTGGGGAGCTGGACCAGTACAAGAAGTTATACCTCAGGTGGGTGAGATGTCGCTTAGGCGGGCGGGCGTGATCTGCACACTCAACGGCAACGAACAAGGGCGTGGAGGACCTTCGTCCGCGCCAGTGCCGGCTCCGAGAGGACGGTGTGCATCCGCTTCCTCCATCGCCGATGGTGACAACGTCAACGCTGCTCCTCCTCACCTCCCGCAGCGGACGGGATTCAGCCGGATCTGTGACCACCAGTGAGGAGGGAGATAGTGTGGGCACTATCATCTTGTTTTGATATGGAGAGGGTGAGAGCGCGAGACGCGAGAAACTCTATCAAACAAGAGGCTATAATGGAGAAAAAGAATCTCAGTGGTTTTAAATAGAATACACGCATTCCCGGAAAAAAGAAACGAAAACTGGCGGACAATTTTTTAAAGTACCAAGAAAGAAAACTCGATCAAAAACACGCCTCCACTTCCAGGTCGCGAGAGTCGTCCCGCAGACACACATAGACATAGACATGCATATCCGTGTTTATGTAAAATTCCATTTCCATTTCCATCTCCAATCATATTTGTCCAACTGGCACATTATTTACGTTGTTAATTATATACGCGGCAATATTAACGTACAACATCTCTTGTTTGCGGGTGTCCGGACCGCTGCCACGGCCGCTCCTGACCAACCCGAACCCTCTTCATCACCCGCGCGTGCTTCTCGCCCGAAACGGTCCGTGCCACATTCATGCCCGGCCAGAGTGAACGCGACCTCTCACTGGCACCGGCATTGAAGCGGCGCGCCGGCCGAGGGAGCGTCGCCCGCGCCGCTTCCTGGTGCACGCGACTGCTCCGCGTTCAAAGGTCGCAATAGCCGGCCACAACATGCATGTAAAAAGTTCTTGGGAGTCTGTGCTACAACTAGATGTCCTCCCCCAACTCGTCAATCTCTTCCAGTAGTACTAGTACTCCATGGCGCCATCCATTGACAAGCAGGCGGGAAAGTTATCGTATACACGGTTTGCGGTGAGTGGCATGCCGAGCGACCGTGTGGGGTCGACCCGTGGAGGAGGGCGAGACACGAACACGACAGTCGTAATTTAAACATTGGTTTTGCTCGATGGCGCGATCCAGTGAAACGAAACGTTGGTTTCTCTCCGTTTCCATTTTTTCTCAGGAAAAACGGAAACATTCCACTCTATTTTCATTCCTACTCCAAGGTTGCCCCGTTACAACATTCCATCTAATACAAAGGAAAACTAACACGCATGCTGATGCATCTCAATGATTCACTGATCATAGCCAATATTTACTTCGCAAGTAAAGACAAAAGTTGTGAGAGCGTGTATGAAAGAAAACTACTGATGGGGTCACTACGACTTAAACCCTAAACCCTACACAGGATTTAATTTCCTGGCCAGGTAGAACCTGTCGAAGGAAAGACGGCTGGCACCCTCGGATGATACGATGCTTTTGTGTAGTTCCACTAAAATCGAGCTGAGCATCCCTGATGGCAAAGATATTGAAGAAGTGTGATTAGAATAATAGTACTGACACTAGTTCATGAGACATAAACTCATCACAAGTAGAAGCCGATAGAAGTAGAGAAAGATCGACATGGAGATGGAGCTACGTTGGGAGCTGCGGCAGTGGAGCAAGCCGGCTCCAAAAGGAAGATGGACTACCTGGGACGTCGGGCTGTAGCTAGAAGGGCGGTTGGGACGCGGCATCGGCCCATACCGCGGTTACCCCTGATTGGGAAGCACCGACTGTGGATTTCTCCCTCGCCGATGTCGACCGCGTCTACATAGAACATTGTTCCCTTCCCCCAGGTGCTCCTTTAGTGCCCCCTACACGTACTAACATTTGTATATTGCGTACGTGTCATTGAAGAGTGAAATGATGGTTGCTTCTTTCGACTAACTTACTGTGTGATTTGACTGCTCCTTTAGTGGCCCCTACACGTACTCCCCCTACGTGTATGCAACAGTCACACGTACACATGTACGCAAAAACGCGCGCGACGCCCTAATGCATGCATGCCCGAGCACACGACGAAACACACACAATCACACTCAAGTGCTCAACCTACACGTGCATGCACACACATACTCAGCCAGGGTAAGCTAATGACCGTATAAACACCGGAAAATGTATATATATTATTTTTTTGACTATGTACTGCAAGGCAACAGCCTCACAGTGTTTTATTAGATTAAAACCCAGATTGGGTAAAGATTACAAAGGTTCTAAATATATACAGAGAGAGGGGAACTTACAGCTAATCTACTGGAGAGAGGCTATCCAAGATAGAAGCCTATCTCTATATTTACATTTAATTCTATGAGCAAGTAAGGAAATATCATACACAAAATTTCTTCTCCAGGATCTGAAACTAGGTTGCTCATTCCTGAAAATTTTGCCATTCCTCTGAGTCCAGATATTCCAAGTGGCAGTGAAGACCACCTCAGTGAAGAAAGGCTGGCCAAAGTCTTGACGTGCTGCTAGAGCCATGGAGTATGTGGATGAGTGACCTTCAGCTGTCCAAGAAATACCAAGGTAGTTCCAAACGCGCTGACTAAAGTTGCAGGCAAAGAATAGGTGTGCCCGGTCTTCAAGTTGAGGTAGGAGGCATAAAGTACAATGAGCATCATCGACATGCCAATGCCTTCGTTGCATCATATCTCTAGTGTTGAGGCGATCCATTAACAGTAACCAACCGAAAACTTTGATCTTTAGCGTGCAGGAGCATTTCCAGATCCATTTAAATATGGGATCAACCACAATATGAGAGAACATGAAGTCATAGTATACCTTGGAGTTGAAGGTACCAGACTTCGAGGGCCATTTCCAGTTATCATTTGTTGAAGGATCAAGCTGTATGGTAGCCAATAAAGACTGCAGATGTTGTAACTCCTGATAGGCTTCGATGGACAGAGGCAAATGAAAGTTCTGGGCTTCAGACGATGCAAGGAAGAAGTCCTTGACAGTGATAAGCTCATTAAGCACAAAGGAGTATAGATGAGGAAATCTGGTTCGGAGTGCAATTACCCTATTATCAATATGCCATTTATCTGTCCAAAACAAGACCGTGTCACCCGAAGAAACATGCGGGATGGCGAGGGAGCAGAATTGATCATATAGTTGAAGAATGTCCCTCCACCAGAAAGAGCCACAGTTGCGAGTTGCCTGGGGTGGTGAAGAGACATAATAAGTGTCCCAGATCAACTGAACCCAAGGTATATCCAAGTTAAAAAATTTGTAAAGATGTTTCATGAGCAAAGCCTCGTTCTGAGTTTCCAGATGAGTGATACCAAGTCCACCGCATTTCTTGGGTCGGCATATAAGGTCCCAGGCAGCGAGAGATTGACGTGGCGTCTCCGAGTTGCCTCTCCAGAGGCATTGGCGCATGATCCTTTCTAGCTACTTAAGAATGCCTTTTGGAAGGGACAGAGAACACAGGAAGTATATAGGCATGGAGGCTAAGACAGATTGCAGCAACTGAAGATGGCTGCCCTGGTTTAGCAAACAGGAGGAGGCGGACAGCCTCCTCTCCAGACGGTCCACAAGTGGCGATAACTCCGCCACGGTTGGCCGAGAAGTACCCATAGGCAGACCAAGATATGTGAATGGTAGAGTACCCACCTCACAGCCAAGAAGTGCCGCAATGCGGGAGCCTTCCTCATCAGACAAGTTCAGAGGAATCAACGATGACTTGCTGAAGTTGACACAAAGCCCGGTGGCTTGAGCAAACTTATGAAGCATCTGTTTAAGGGCAATGAGCTGATCATCTACGGCCGGAAGGATGATCAGAGTGTCATCAGCATATTGGAAAATTGGGTAATCATTGGAGCTGGTAGGTATTGGCATTTGAAGAATGTTGCGAGCGCACATATCATTTACCACCGATTGAAGTAGGTCCACCGCAATGACAAAAAGTAGTGGGGACAGAGGATCACCTTGACGCACCCCAGTTCTGCAGTGAAAATGCTGACCAGGTACTCCGTTAAGGAGCACCGAAGAAGAGCCTGGAGATAACAAAGAATTTACCCAGCCAGTCCAACGCTCATCAAACCCCTTATAGTGCAACATCTGAAGAATGGTAGCATGCTCCAGTGTATCAAAAGCCTTCGTGAAATCAAGTTTGAGGAGAACAATAGGCCGTTTGGAAGCTTTGCATTGGTGTATGTATTCAAAGCACCAAGCTAAACAATCCTGGATTGATCGGCACCGAAGAAAACCATATTGGTTTTTGTGGATGCATCTGAGAATTACCTGTTGTAGTCTGTTGGCTAAAAGTTTCGTCAGGAATTTTAGACAGGTGTTGGTCAATGAGATAGGCCGAAAGTCCCCCACCACCTCAGGGCTCAACTTCTTAGGAATGAGAGTAATGAGGGAAGTGTTCAAACATTCGAGGTCACAAGTACCCTCATAGAAATCCCTGACAAGTGATAGGAAATCCTACTTAAGAATAGGCCAACATTTCTTCAAGAACAGACCAGAAAAACCATCGGGCCCCGGGGCACGATCAGAGGGTATATGCTTGATCACTTCCTCCACTTCCTTCTCGAAAAAAGGCCGGGACAATTCCTCAAGGCTATCGACCTTGACAATAAGGGAAGCAAGATCAAAGTCCATCTGAATCCCTTTAGCATGGCCCATGCGCTGTTTGAAATCATTCCAGAACATAGCAGCGAGTTGTTGATGGTCAGAAATTACTTCGCCCTCTGCATTTCTGATAGAAGAGATGGTGTTTTTACGGTATCTCTCCGTGGCCATGGCGTGGAAGAATTTGGAGTTCTCCTCACCAACTTTAATTGATCTGATGGTGCAACGCTGCTTCCAATAAATGAACTGCATGTGTAAGATATCTGCAAGATGGGCTTTAACAATGCGCCGAAAATTCGTTTCAGGCCAACTCAAAGTCCGACAGTCCTCAAGTTGGTCAAAAAAAGTATAACCTTGTTGCAGTCATTGATTAGGGCCTTCACCTTAGCCAGACTAAGATGCCATTGCTTAAGTGCATAGCGGAGAGCTTTGAATTTTGCCGAAATTCTGGAAGCGATATTAGCCTGTCGGAAGTCTCTGTTCCAAACCGAGGAGACTATATTGAGCGCAATGAGCGTATTATGAAGTCCACTGACCGTATTTTTAAAAATATACAGTGACAGAGAGTGTATTTATCTCGTTTGAAATTAAGCCATATTAACCAGAGAGGAGGCAATATGTACTAGCATTACTTTGTTGTGTCCCGTCAACTTGCCGAACGAGGAGAAGCTTGTTGGACGGGAGAAGCTTGTGCGCGGTGGATCGCAGGACAAGGAGAAACTTTTGACTAATGCAAGCTGTCCTTTGCTCAGGCAGTGGACGTGCAACAGTTAATTCGGTGTCAGATTACCAGAAGCATACACTATACTAGTACTATTATTGTTGCACTTCCCGAAGAGGCGAACAACCAAGCACAAAGTTTACTAGTACTAGTACTACTACTATAGTCTATAGAGGTACTATACTAGTACTAGGAACCGGATGGAGGAGCGTCTGCACTCTTATTATATTTTTTAAATGTGATAAAGCAATCTTCAACACATTTGGTTCTCTTTGAGGGTTCTCGCATGTGATAATGGAAGTTGATTTCATGGAACACTCGCCATAATTCTCGCTTAATTCTGGATCATATCCTGTTACCAATAGGAGCGCTCGGTAATATTTCCTCCTTTTTTGTTATTCAACATGTAAACAGGTCAGCAAACCTTGCGGCGCATCTTTGTGCGAACCGTGCTTGTTGCACTTTGAATGTGGCCGAGAGCTGGCTTGATGAAACACCTCGCTTCCTACTTCTTTTTTGCGGGGTACCTCTCTTCCTAGTGACCAGTGTCTTGGCTGATCGTCCTAATAATGCTTATATATGAATAAAGCTCTCTCGTTTACCCGCAAAAAAATATTAAGCCATATTAACTGGAAAGGAGGGAGTATGGACTAGCACTACTTGTTGGTGTGTCCCGTCAACTCGTAGAACGAGGAGAAGCTTGCAGGACAAGGTGAAGCTCGCTTACACCTTATGACTAATGCAACATACCCTCGCCTAGGCGGTGGACATGCATCAGTTCATTCGGTGTTAGATTGCCAGAGGCATACACTATAGTACCGAACATGCGGAGTACCATCATTGTTCGACTTCACAAAGAGACGAAGAGCCAAGCGCAAGGTTTATTAGTACGAGTAGTACTACTACTAGAACCGCATGGTGGAGCCTCTGCACTCTTATTTTTCTTAATCTCTGATAAAGTACACATTTATTCCGGAGAAGGGCGGAAAACGGCAGCCCAACATGTAAAGATGATATCGATCAACCATGCTCGAATATATCTTGGCCTCTGTGCGAGCCCGTCTGTGTGTTCTCGCTCCTCGTCTCTCTCAAGGAATGATGGGTTGGCCATTTTGCCGTCAATTGAGATCGGTTTGCTCACACTCCGGTCCCACATGTCAGTGATATGCCAAGAGGAGGTGCGTTGACCGACTGGTCGTACGCGTACTTGGTTTTGCACCTTCATACTACTCCTCCCTCCGTCACAGTTTACAGGCGCGCTTCATTATGATGCATTTCTCTCAATGCATTTCCACCACCAGAGAGACTTTAGACGCGTTTGGTTTAATGCTCAATTAATTAGGGCGTGGTAACCGCAATATTCTCTCGATGTAGTACTACGGAGTGGAGTAAGTGCATGTGTGTACGCATTATTTTCTCTAGTAATACACGCCGTGCTATAACTACCAATGCCATTTTTCAGGCCGATCGCAAGTCGCCTTGGTCCCAGAGATTTTCTCTTGTTCTGAAGCGCGCTCTATAAGCAGTGACGGATGGAGTAGTATGAGCGGATTCAAAGAAGAGCGTATTGATGGTTGCTTCTTCCGAGCAATTTACAGTGGAAAAGGTGGGGCTTATGATTTGACTGCTCATTACTCACTATTAATGCGGCGCAACGACCGGTCTGAGTCTCCCATGCGGCTGTGCACTACCCCCTCGGTTCTTTAATATACTCTGGAGTATTTGTCTTTCTAGAGATTTCAACGAGTGACTACTCAAATATTTGTCTTTTTAGAGATTCAAATGGACTACTACATACAGATGTATATAGACATATTTTAGAGTGTAGATTCACTCATTTGCTTGGTATGTAGTCACTTGTTGAAATATCTGGAAAGACAAATATTTAGGAACGGAGGAAGTACACATACGAAGCAAAATGAGTGAATCTACACTCTAAAATATGCCCATTTGAAATTTGTAAAAAGAGAAATATTTAGGAACAAAGGAGTATAATTTTGTGCATGGCACATGGACCCGGATGCCGAAGAGGCTTCTGGCAATGCTATCAAGCTTCCAACATTTGTTTACATAAGTGATGTACTATACAAATAATTTCCAACGACATGAAATTGTACAATGGTGTGAGCTTTCAGCTTTTGTTTCATGTGTCTTGCCATCGATGCTCTTTCGGAAACAATAAAAAACTAACTTTCTTGCTAATCAGAGCTAATATTTACATCACAACCGAAGACAAAGTTGTGAGAAGGTGTTAAATTAAACTTGATCCATGCTTTCATTGGCAGCAACATCCCCCCAGCTCTGTCTAAATCAGCAAGGCATGTTGGAAAAAAAAGTAGCTGTCTGGAGCATGCAACATTCCGATCATTTTGTGCAGTTCCACTAAAATAGAGCTGAGCGTCCCTGTTCCAAAGATATTAAGTGTGATTACAATAATAGAGGACTGCTGATGAAACAATAAACACACAAATAGAAGCCGGTCAGCTTTGCAGTCTCTCTTAAGACTAACTGGTTGGAGAAGATTAGGCTCGGAGTTGGATGAGGAGGATAGAGCAAAACCAATCTCCCTTTGTGCAGTCGCACTGAAATGTAGAGACATTGCCCGTGTGACATTTTGGTAGAACTGCACAAAACACTCAAGAAAAAAGTGATTTGTGTAGTTCACCAAAAGGTCGCAATACCAACGAGGTAAAATGGATAGCCCTGTTTGCAAAAAAGAGGTAGAAAGGAAATAATTACTGGCCAATAACAGTTGATGACTCATGCGACGACAAAAAAGAAGCATATTCCTTGTCCTAAGGGAAGATAACAACACGGTTGTGTTTGTCTAAAACAGTGTGAGGACGAGATTGCAATATGGAAAGTACGCCGGACGAGCTACGTTTTGGCAAAGAACTATGGAAGATCCACATGCAGCGACGTGGGAAGACGGGCTGTGGAGCAAGGCCGGAGGGGATACCTAGAGGTCGTCGGGATGTAACTAGGTGAGCGGCGGCGGGAGAAATCTGCCCATACTGCGGCAGTGAGCAGGTGGCGTAGGCCCTACCACGCCGGAGCTTGGTTAGAGAGAACGGCGTGTACCATAGATCGGGACGTGCTGCCTCGGCGCCATCGAACAGAGAAACGATGCACGCCCTCCCTTTTCGCCGGCGGACGGGATGCGGCCGGATCAGTGACCAACGGTGAGAGAGAGAGAGAGAGGCCATCACAGACTTGTGTGAGATACTCTGAAGAGAGACAAACCAGGCAGGCAGGCTCCATTGTATATTATGGAGCGGACTGCCTTTTCTCCATAAAAATCATTTTATATTCTATGTACGTGCCATTGAGCGATATAACTTTATTTAAAAATAACATGCCAACGCATCAAGTCGAACTTTGTTTCGTGCACGCGTGGTACACGACCCCCGTAGGTAAACAACCGCTACACGCGTTCAAATTAGCATGTGGGCTACCATTTCGTACAGAAATGAGCTCCACCGTGTACCTGCGCGGGTGTGGCTGGGCACGAAGCGTGAGTACGTGCAAAGTTCACCTATTCTCTTCTTGTATATGTACACCACCTACTTGAGGTTGTGTGAGAGAGATACAAATGTAGAGAGATATAGTGTGTGGCTTCATGAGAGTTTTTTTTGGGGGG
>LR738714.1:627730008-627763299 GCA_902687465.1 Secale cereale
CTATAGAGGTACAATGGCCGGTTTATGTGTGGAGGAGGAGAGAGGCCTACCTCATGTATTAAGGGAGATCGATCTACCTCATGTATTAAGGGAGATCGATCGGCATCAATGCATATGTGTAGGAGAGGAATAAGGTTGGGAGAGAGACAGAGCTAGAGTGTTGGAGGGGGTGGTAGTGGAGTTGCTTCTAACAAATGGTGGGATAGGCTTGCTAGACAACCGAAGGGCACGCCTACAATATCAATAAGGGAGGGGATGGCTGCATGTCTATGCACGTGCGTGTGAGAGACGGGTCAGGAGGCATGCACGAATGATGAGGGGGGGTGGGGGCGATATGGTTGTGATAAGCAGACATAACTACATAGGAAGATCAATCGTCCTTTGTCAGAGAAAGGAGAGACATAACTTGTGAGGTACGTCGATCAATGGGGGGTGGTAATAGTTAATGTCGACCTAGGTATATGTTGGGAAATCGATCGGTATACATGCATGTGTGTGTTAGAAGCAAATGAGGCACGGGGAGAAGGATAGAGAGAGAGGGATGCATCTAGGAGGTGGTGCGAGAGTCATACTATATCGAGGGGGGAGCAGTGTGCGGTACGAGATCGATGAAAAGAGTGGTGGGAGTGAGGCATGGATGGTGATAAGAGAAGAGGGGAAGCTTGTGTTTTGTGCTAGGCACACCTGGCTAGAGAGGCATATCGATCGATCTGTGCCGTAAAGAAGGAGCTGGGGGGCCTACACACACCATGGGTGATCGACCTAAAGTGAACAGATGAATTTGCGCGATTGAGCTAGAGAATGATGAGGGAGGGCGAGAGGGATGCGGGCGTCTGCATGCACGAGAGAAAGTTAGCGGTAGCTAGCTACAAAGATAAGAGGATTGTGTGGGTGTAAAAGACGAATAGAGATCATACTTCATTATAAAAAGCGAATTCGGATATTTGAAGAATTTATCATAGTGTTTTAAACCGACGCATGTGTGAATATATATAACGGTGATACACATGGTGTGGTTATGAACATGTTATACTACATATAATATATTTTATCTCTATTCTTATAAAAAACGGAGTTGTTGATGATGGTGCCATCCTGCAATATAGGCCGTCCGATTTATATCTGACGGATAGGAAGGAAACTATAGCAATTTTGAAAAAAGATACCCACACCCCTCTCCATATTTGCAAATTAGGCCTCCCCTTGATCATGTTGATGTTCTGTGGAACTCATGGGCATCTTGCTAGTACTACGTATAACATATAGAACATTGATCATAATTTGGGCTAATGTGTGTCTTTTGCAGCTCAGGTCTAAATACTTGTCATAATGTAGGGGGCGGGGCACTATACTATGTGTGATAAACACGGTGTACACATATGGAACATGGTTTAGATTATGAATATATAGTTAGTACATCAAATGTACTATTATTTGGAATCAACATCAAGTGTATTCAAAAAATAGAACTCGAGTTCACGTAGTACACATAGTTCATATCTATCTCTATAGTAATCACGTGGTGTGTTATTAAGGTAATACATGAATGATGGTTGAAGTTGGCAACAATCATGATTGTAGATTGTTTTTGAAATAGAGAAACGAATTCAAATTCAGTTCGAATTGCAGCGGTAGTATAGACATTTGAATGCACTAAAATGTTGGTATGAGTAGGTTACATGCATTATACAGCAAGTGAAAAAAATTAATTGGACATAACATGGATTCATACAACCGAATAGCATTTAATTGCACTAAATTGTTGGTATGAGTAGCTTTAAATAGCATTTTTATAGTAAAACAGGGCAAGACTCTCTCTTTGTGTGGTGTGAATAGTTTTATTTTTTCGTTTTGTCGAGGCAAGTGCGAATTGATTTGGTACGTACAAGTACAATATTACACGTTAGGTTTGTCCCTAAAATTCAACCCGCGCCTTGTTATATCCCAAAAATTCAGATATCGTGCTCCCAAAACTTGCGCCTTCACAACCCGCGCCTTGCTATCCCGAAATTACAACACGCGTGAAAACTCCCTCCGACTGCCAAATACCGACACGCGAAATCCCCCTTCTAACCCTGAGCCGAAAGGGCCGCTAGTTCAAATCGGTGGGGGGTACTTTTGTAACACACCCTACATTTTGGACAAGCGCGTCTCTATCGCCTCCTTTTTGCCATTCGAAATCCCAGGCCGCCATAACCTCTCCGCTCCAGCCTCGAAACCTCACCTTCCTCCGCCCGCCACCTCACCGGTTCCCAGCCGCAGCCTCTTCCCCGACAACGTCGACCACCGCAACAGCTTGACGTCCCTTGTCCACTGTAATGCCCCGGATGTAATACTTTCCCTTTTGGGCATATAATATATCTCCGGCTTCATCTATTCCATTTCGGGTTCTTTGTCTTTCGGGTTTTCGTCGTTTTGTCGTGTGCGTGTGTGGCATTCATTCATATCATATAGTCATGTGCATCGCATTGCATTTGTGTTGTCGTTTGCATCCGGTACCACGCGTTCCTTCCCGTTGTCCATTTCGCGTTCCGGAGCTCCCTCACGTGTCCGTGGCGTCCCGGAGGCCTACTTTGGTGTTTGGCCGTGTAACGTTACCGGTTTGGCGCGAGTCTTGTCGTGTGTTGTTGTTTTGGTGTGTGTAACCTGCCTGTCAAATCTCGTCGCGTTTCGAGTCTGTTTGCTCCCCCAACAGTTATTCTCGTGGGCTCAAAGTGCCTCCACTTTGAGGCCCAAGACACCCCTCCAACAGCCCACCAAACCACTCCTAGCCACTTCTATCATCTAGGCCATCCAAATCTGATCCGGTGGCCGAAAACCGCACTCCATTTGGACAACCCTAGCTACTTGTGCCTATATATTTTCCACTCCCCCAAATTTGTGCCCCAAAACAAGGAAACCCTAGACCTCTCCTTCTTCCACCTCCAGCCACCAGCCACCTCGGCGGAGTTCCGCCGGAATCTCGCAGGAGTTCGCCGGAATACCACCACCTCGTCGGAAAACTCATCTCCGGCCTCCTCTCACCTCACCACCGCCGCCATCTCGTCCCCACCGGCGCCACCTCACCACCGCCACCGCCTCCGGCCTGGTCCCGCCGGATCCCGCCGCCTGGGGCTTCCAGCCGCCGGCGCCCGCCTCTTCCTCAGCTTCGAAGCAGCCGCCGCGCCGCCAGTTTCGGTCGAAGGACGAGCCAGATCCGATCGATCCCGATCGGGTCAACGGATCCGCTCGCCCGGTACGACCAGATCGCCAGCCTGGGCCGATCCATCGCCTCCTTCGCTCGCCTACAACCGCCAGACTCCGCTGGGCCGCTCCCTCCTCCCAGATCGCCAGATCCAGACGGCCCGATCGCCAGCCGCCTCTCCGCCGGTCGCCCGGCCTTCCGCTCCTCCGCCAGCCACTGGGCTGAGTCACCGCAGCCGGCCCATCCCCAGCTCCCGCAGGCCCGTCGCCAGGCCGCAAGGCGCCTCCCCACCGCAGCGCGCCGCGGGCCCATCTTCGCCTCCCGCGGGCCGCGCCGGTCGCCTTCGCCGCCGGCCCACTCCGCGTTAGCCGCGGGCCTCCAGCGCTTCCAGCCGCCTGGGCCGAGCCGGGCCAGGCCGCTCCACCTCCGCAGACGAGCCGCGGCCCGTCTCCACCGCAGCCACCGGCCTCCTTCGACCCGGGCCAGATCCGTTGGCCGAGCCCGTTTTTCTCAGATCTGAAGGTTGTTTTCAAAACTACCAAGTCCCTGTTGTTTTGTGTCTGATGCAATTTTAGAACTGTGATAACTTCTTGTGTGTTGCTCCGATTTGCGCAAATGAGGTGTCCAGACGTTCGTGGTGACTAGCACTACGTTTCATTACATTGTGCCATGCATGTTTGTGGTCATCTAGATGCTTATTTTTCTGTTGCAAGAGTGCATCCCGATATAAGCTGCTGCTATGTGTGTTTTTATGCCATCTTTGCATAGTGATATCTTTTAGCTCGTTTATCCGAATGATGCAAATGACATGTCCACGTGTTCGTCTTGCCATGATCTACATGTTGTTTGTGTTAGGTTGCATGATAGATTTAATCTTGCCATGTTTATCCTCGTTGCAAAGTGCTATGTGGCTGTTTAGTTATTAACTTGTTATGAAATGCCATCTTGTTGAGCTCATTGCTATCGTTGTGTTCATCTCCATGATGCATGCTTGTATGTTTCAGAATCACCATCATGTGTACTTTGATGTGGTGCTTACCACTTGCCATGTTTAGTTTCGAGGTGACTTAAACTTGCTCTCAAAGATGCCATGATGAAACTGCTGTTTTAACACTTAGTGGATTTTCACTAAGTCTGGAATCTGTAATGTTCCGATGCCATGTTTGCGTGCTGTTCTAGGACAAACCATGATAGTTTTGGAGTGTCTCTTAATGGTTCCTTGTAGTATATATTGTTGGCTATCCATTCATGTTCTCACATGCCTATTTAAGTGGTTGTAGCATATTTAACTTTTGCTCCAAAGTTTCAATAAAATTCTGCTGTCAGAATTTTGTTGTCAAGTTCAATATGTCCAAGCTTGTTGCTATTGATCCGTGGCTTCTTTGGGGGTGCACCTTTGGACTTATTTGCTGTAGGATATGTCTAGTTTTTGTTCATGCTCCTTGCCATGGTGTTGGAGTGCTGTAGCTTAATTATCTTGTGCTCCGAAGTTGCTATGTTGCTGTAATTTTCAGCTTTCGCCTATTTCTTGTTTCGGGCATAACTTTTAGCCTGTAGCTCCGATTTCAGTGAGTCTTATATGAAACTTGATTGATTTTCCGTGTAGTTTCATAATATCCTATTGTTATCATGTTTTGAAGCTTTGTGCTTGAGTGCTATTTTCCGTGCTCCGTGTGCTCTCATAGTGCATCCATCATGCATCCATCATTTTGGTGTGCGCATTGCATCTTGTTGATTCGTGCCTTGTGTGATTGTATTGTTTAGAGCCGGAGGCTGAGACCGAGTACGAGTACGAGCACGAGGTTTCCAACGAGGTTGAGCACGAGGACCCTTCTTACGATCCGAACGACTACTCTTCAGGCAAGATGACCGAACCCCGATAACATTACTATCTTCGCCTATTGCTAGTAGTTCTGCTCTATAGTTTTGCCTCGATGCCCATGTCTTTCCTGTCAGCCTCCTACTTGTAACCATGTCCATGTCTAACCACCCTACCTATGCAAACCGTTGAATGGCTAAGTACGCTTCGCTCAGCCCCTCTTATAGCGTTGCTAGTTGCCGGTGAAGTTGAAGATGCTTGCTTCATGTTGAAGTTTGTTGGGTTATATCACACTATATAAATGCTTTAAAATTAAATCATCTATATATTGGCAAGGGTGGAAGGCTAAGCCTTTCGCTTGGTGATTTGTTCCACTCATGCCGTTAGGAACAGTTTAAACCGGTGTTATGTTCCTTGATTATGCGTTCCTAACACGGTTGGGGTGTATGGGACCCCCTTGATAAACCGCTAAGTGCTAAGTCTTTTCCAGCAAGTCCCAACATTGGTACTATTCGCCTAATAACTAATAAAACTTGCATAGGGTCTTGCAAACCCGAGTTCTTAATCAACAACCCCGGGCCAGTGCTCCACATGAGTGTTGGTCCGAAACGGGGAGCCTGCGGGGTCACCACGAGGGAACTCGAGGATTGATATAAACCCGTAGCTTCGCCCATACGGTCGTGTCCTGAGACTAGATACGCGCGGCTACCATCAGGGTGTCGACACGCCGGGAGGATTTGCTGGATTAGCCTTACCTTAGTTCGGAGTATCTTGAGCACGGGATTCTGAGAATACTCGGGTCTTCCCACCTTGGAGTTGCGACTCCGCGGATCGTGGGCTTGTAATGGGCCAAGTTGGAACACCCCTGCAGGATTTGAACTTTCGAAAGCCGTGCCCGCGGTTATGTGGCAGATGGGAGCTTGTTAATATTCGGTTGTAGATAACTTGACACATTGTTCTAATACACTACCAGCGTGTGTACCGTGACTGTCAATTTCCGAATAGGGATTCGGGAGTTGAACACGGTGGGGTTATGTTGTTGAGCTTTAGCTAGGATCACTTCGTGATCATCTCTCGACCGAGGCACTTCTCTTCTCGCACTCCTTCACGTAAGCTAGTGCTAGTTGCTGCTGCAGACACTTATTCTTTTCTTCAGCGTTATCCTCTCCCAAGGCTTAAATAGTCTTGTTACCCGGGAACGGGATTGCTGAGTCCTCTGTGGCTCACAGTTACTTCACCACACCAGATGCTGGTCCGATGGTGAGCTATCCAGGTGATGGCACCGAGCTAGACTGGGAGTATGACGAGGAGCGTAGTCGATACTATGTTCATTATCCTGATGATCAGTAGTGGAGACTTCTACTAGGATTCGATCCGACCTGTGGATTTAAATTATGTTTGGTATCTTGTCATTTGGATTTTACCCTTAGAGGGCTGTGATGTTTTATTGAATGATGATTTGGACATGTATTGTATTTGTGTGACGTGGCGATTGTAAGCCAACTATTTTATGTTTTCCATCCCCATCTTTTACATGAGTTGTGCAAAGATACCAGTCTTGCGATCATTCCAGCATGGGGTTATGTCTCTAAGTCGTGCCTCGACACGTAGGAGATATAGTCCCATCCTGGGCATTACAAGTTGGTATTCAGAGCCTTCTCCGACCTAGGAGCCCCCACTGATTGATCGAATCGTTGACGGTTGAGTCTAGGCACACACTGAAAATATTTTGAGTCCTATATTATATCGGAGAGTAGGATTTATTTGCTTCTCATCCCCTTTCTCTCTGGTGAGGACTCCTGACGACTACTCTTGTCTCTTCTATCTTCAAAAATTGCACCAAATTTTTTTTAGGAATCTCGCGAGTATTCTGGGATTGTTTCGATGTTCTTGTGACGAGAATATTGTTCTCGATGCCTCCTGACATTAGGGGTTGTGGCAGTGTCCCGGGGAGTTGAGCTTCGGGGTATTGTCGTCACAAGCATATCGCGGCAGTACTAAATACTTAAGACGGCCGACATCGAAAATCTCTCCTATACGGTTAGTGGCAAGATAACCCCGACATCACCCAGTACTGGGGAGGTAGTTCGGGAGTATTGCCATAGCTTGTTATAGTGGATGCTTTTCGAAGGTCCGAGGTAGACAGTTTCCGAGAAAGACTGGTTATGTGTTGAAGGATGGATACAGCTGGATGTAGGTTTAGAGTTGATTGCGCGGTGCTTCCCCTGTATCCCCAACACCCGATTGCATAACTGGAATCTTTCGGAAATTAATAGGTGGGTTTATCCAGTAGATCGTAGGCATTCTTCCAACGAATGCAGGTTAGCGAGTTCGGGGTTCTACATTGAGTGAAGTGGTATTATGACCGATGTTCCGATCGGGAGTTGCATCTTAAAGGGTCCTTGGCTATGCTGATCCGGGGATTGCAAAACCCTTTTGTAACGCGTTCATATGCTTTCAGCACAAAGATGTTAGAACGAAGCTCCTATCTTGTGTTTGTTTCCATCCGTACCTTGTTGTTTTTCTTATTTTACCTTTTGTCCCCTATGTGGCTTCTCGTGAAGATTGTTGTTATCATTCAACTGAGAATTTCATTCGTTCCTCTTGTTCGAATGATTTCATTCGTTCCTATTGTTCGAATGATTATTGTGAAGACTTGTTGCAATTCATTCCATTGATTCAGCTTATACCTTCTGTCAATCAATTGCTGATTCGTGGTCATCTCTTTCAGGATGGCTCCGAAACGGGTTCCCAATGCTAACCCAGAGGGTGAAGAGGTCCCAGATCATCCTCCTTCCCCTCCTCCTCCGTCTGAGGCTTGGAGAGCGATTATACAGACTACAGCTCAGAACACCCAGATGTTGATGCAGATGATGCAGCAGATGCAAGCTAATCAAGCTAATCAGGGTGTTCCAGGGAATCAAGGAAACTTCTTGAACCAGCAGCACCATGCTACCCTCAACCAGTTCTTGGCCAATAATCCAAAAGCTTTCAGTTACTGTGTCGACCCTCTTGATGCTGAAGATTGGTTAACCGATATCAAGAAGCATTTTGAGTGCAGTAACGTGAAGGAAGAGGACTATGTGAAATTTGCAGCCTTCCAACTCAAAGACCAAGCAGCTGACTGGTGGCAGCAGTACAAAGACTCCAGGCCAGGTCGTGTGATCTCTTGGGAGGATTTCTGCAAGGACTTTTGCTCTCACCACATTCCTACAAGTGTCATCGAGGGTATGCGTGAGCAATTCCGCAACCTGAAGCAGGGCTCTATGACAGTCTTTCAGTATAATGTCAAGTTCCAAAACCTCGCCCGCTATGCAAAGCAAGACATTCCTGATGCTAAGAGCAAAATCTACCAGTTCCGTGGAGGTCTGAAAGATGAACTTCAACTTGCTCTCACCTTGTTCGAGCCTGATGAATTCGACAAATTCTATAACATGGCTTTGAAACAAGAGGCAACTCAGTTTAAGATGGAGGCTTCCAAAAAGAGGATTCGAGATGCCGTTCACTCTTCCTCATCGTCTCAGATGGTCTTGAAACAACAGAAATTTTGGCTTCCTCCTCCTCCAGTGATTCGAGCTCCTTACAACAACTCCAACAACTCCAACAACAAGAATGCTGGTGGTCGTGGTTTCTCCCACCCATCCAACTCCAACAAGCAGTCCAAGCAATAGTTCCAAGCTCCAAGACCGAGTGTTCCTCCTGCCCGTCCACTTTCTGAGGTTACTTGCTACAAGTGTGGCCAGAAGGGTCATTATTCCAACAAGTGCAACAACCCAAGGCGCCTTCCGCCTCCTCCTCCTGTCGGTACCGCTATGGTCAAGCATGATCCAAAGGCAGCAAGGGTGAATTTGATGAATGCAGCACAAGCGGAGAATTCTTCTGATGTGATTTTGGGTAACCTCTCAGTTAACTCTTTTCCAGCTAAAGTGTTGTTTGATTCGGGTGCTTCATGTTCTTTCATGTCTCAACCATTTGCATCCAAGCACGATGTTGTCACTTCAAATTTGCCTCAGAGGTTGCAAGTTATTTCTCCGGGGAGACGTATGACTTCCAGTGTGTATGCTCCGGATGTTTCAATTCGCATGGGTGATTATCGCTTTCTGGCTAAACCGGTGGTCCTTGGTAATTCCGACATTGACGTCATCCTCGGGATGTATTGGCTTTCTCAACATGATGCTCACATTGATTGTGCACGGAAGGAAGTCAAGATGACTCATCCTGATGAAGATGTGATTATCTTCGCCTCCAGGGATAACACTATCAGGCTTTTCTCTCTCAATGATAAGGGCGAAATTAATGCCATATCTCAAATTCCGGTGGTGAACGAATATCAAGACGTCTTTCCTGAAGAACTTCCAGGCATGCCTCCACACCGTCAGGTGGAATTCGTCATTGAACTCGATCCGGGTACTAAGCCAGCATGCCGGCGTCCGTACAAGCTCTCTCCTGATGAACTGAAGGAATTGAAGAAGCAGCTCGATGAACAGGAGCGTATGGGTCTCATCAGGCCTAGTACGTCTCCTTGGGGCTGTGGTGTCTTATTTGTCAAGAAGAAAGATGGCACGGAGCGTCTATGCGTTGATTACCGGCCATTGAACAAGAAGACAATAAAGAACAAGTATCCGCTCCCCAACATCAACGAACTGTTCGAGCAGCTCAAAGGAGCTAAAGTGTTCTCTAAGCTCGACCTCCGAATGGGCTATCACAAAATTCGCATTCGCGAGAAAGACATTCCCAAGACTGCCTTCAGAACGAGTTTCGGCTCATACGAGTATACAGTCATGTCCTTTGGTCTCGCCAATGCTCCTCCTACCTTTTCGAGGATGATGCACTACATCTTCAACCCCTATACTGGCAAGTTTGTGCTTGTGTATCTGGATGATATTCTGGTGTTTTCCAAGAATGAAGAAGATCACGAAAAGCACTTACGTCTGGTTCTTCATCGACTCCGAGAGCATAAGTTCTATGCCAAGTTCTCCAAGTGCGAGTTTTGGCTCGATAAGGTTTTGTACCTGGGCCATATCATCTCAGCTGACGGTATTGCGGTTAATCCCGAGAAAGTTGAAGCAATTGTCAACTGGGAAGCTCCTCAGAACGTCAAGCAACTCCGAAGTTTTCTGGGTCTTGCCAGCTATTGCAGAAGGTTCGTTGAGAACTTCTCCAAGATTGCCAAGCCTCTTTCCAACTAGCTTCAGAAGAATGTCAAATACTTTTGGTCTCCAGAGTGTGAAGTGGCATTCAAAACTCTCAAAGAAAAGCTCGTCTCTGCTCCAGTTCTTACTCCTCCAGATGAGTCCAAGCCCTATGAAGTATTCTGTGATGCTTCTCTTCAAGGAACGTCAAGCAACTCCGAAGTTTTCTGGGTCTTGCCAGCTATTGCAGAAGGTTCGTTGAGAACTTCTCCAAGATTGCCAAGCCTCTTTCCAACTTGCTTCAGAAGAATGTCAAATACTTTTGGTCTCCAGAGTGTGAAGTGGCATTCAAAACTCTCAAAGAAAAGCTCGTCTCTGCTCTAGTTCTTACTCCTCCAGATGAGTCCAAGCCCTATGAAGTATTCTGTGATGCTTCTCTTCAAGGACTTGGTGGTGTGCTTATGCAAGATAAGAGAATTGTGGCATACACTTCTCGTCAGCTCAAGCCAAGTGAGAAGAACTATCCCACACATGATCTCGAGCTAGCAGCTGTGGTACATGCTTTGATTACGTGGATACATCTGTTGTTGGGCAGAAAAGTCGACATCTTCACTGACCACAAGAGCTTGAAGTACATCTTCACACAGCCGAATCTGAACCTCCGCCAGACTCGTTGGGTTGAGATGATCCAAGAGTATGATCCCAGCATCGAATACACTCCTGGCAAGGCGAATGTGATTGCAGATGCTTTGAGCAGAAAGGCATATTGCAACAGCCTTCTTATCAAGCCATTCCAGCCTGAGCTTTGTGAAGCATTCAGGAAACTCAACCTCCAAGTTGTTCCACAGGGTTTTCTTGCAAATCTTCAAATTGCTCCTACCTTGGAAGATCAGGTCCGTGAGGCCCAACTCAGTGATGCCATGGTGCAGAAGGTGAAACATGGTATTGCAAAGGGCACTCCTAAATAGAAGTTCTTTCGTGTTGATGAGAGAGATACCTTGTTCTTTGAGGACAGACTCGTTGTTCCCAAAGGTGATCTCAGGAAGCTCATAATGGAAGAAGCACATGATTCTCTCCTTTCCATTCATCCTGGCAGTTCCAAGATGTACCAAGACCTCAAGCAATCTTACTGGTGGACACGCATGAAAAGGGAGATTGCCCAATTCGTGAACGAATGTGATGTCTGCAGAAGAGTGAAGGCAGAACATCAACGTCCAGCCGGTCTTCTCCAACCTTTTCCTATTCCCGAGTGGAAGTTTGACCACATTGAAATGGACTTCGTCACTGGTTTTCCTAAGTCCAAAAGAGGGAATGATTCTATCTTCGTGGTGATTGAAAAGCTTACCAAAGTCGCTCACTTCCTTCCAGTCAAAGAATCCATCAATGCAGCTCAATTGGCAGAGTTGTACACTTCCAGAATTGTGTCTTTACATGGCATTCCTCAAGTTATCTCCTCAGACCGTGGAAGTTTGTTCACTTCAAAGTTCTGGGACTCCTTTCAGTCCGCCATGGGCACTAAGATCAGGTTCAGCACTGCATTTCACCCTCAGACTAGTGGTCAAGTCGAATGAGTGAATCAGATTCTAGAAGACATGCTCAGAGCCTGTGTCATCTCTTTTGGCATGAAATGGGAAGACTGCGTTCCATTTGCCGAGTTCTCTTACAACAACAGCTACCAAGCAAGTGCCGGCAAAGCTCCGTTTGAAATCCTCTATGGCAGAAAGTGCCGTACCCCTCTCAACTGGTCTGAAACTGGTGAACGTCAACTTCTTGGCAATGACTTGATCTCAGAAGCCGAAGAAATGTGCAAAGTCATACGTGAGAATCTCAAGGCCGCTCAGTCGCGTCAGAAGAGCTACTATGACGGCAAGCATCGTGATTTGGCTTTCAACATTGGTGATCATATCTATCTCCGTGTTTCTCCGATGAAAGGCACCCAAAGATTCGGTATCAAAGGAAAACTTGCTCTTAGATACGTCGGGCCTTTCAAGATTCTTGGCAAAAGAGGCGACCTAGCCTATCAACTTGAGCTCCCTTCAAACTTCGCCAATGTTCATGATGTGTTCCATGTGTCTCAACTCCGCAAATGCTTCAAGGCACCTGAACGCATGATTCCTTTTGAAGAGATTGATCTTCAACAAGACTTGTCCTACCGAGAGCATCCCGTTGCTATTCTCGAAGAAACCGAACGCAAGACCCGCAACAAGTCTATCAAATTCTTGAAAGTCAAGTGGTCACATCACACCGACCGAGAAGCTACGTGGGAACGAGAAGATCATCTTCGTTCCGAGTACCCTTCCTTTTTCCAGTCCTAGATCTCCGGACGAGATCTTTTTGTAGTAGAGGAGAGTTTGTAATGCCCGGATGTAATACTTTCCCTTTTGGGCATATAATATATCTCCGGCTTCATCTATTCCATTTCGGGTTCTTTGTCTTTCGGGTTTTTGTCGTTTTGTCGTGTGCGTGTGTGGCATTCATTCATATCATATAGTCATGTGCATCGCATTGCATTTGTGTTGTCGTTTGCATCCGATACCACGCGTTCCTTCCCGTTGTCCGTTTCGCGTTCCGGAGCTCCCTCACGTGTCCGTGGCGTCCCGTAGGCCTACTTTGGTGTTTGGCCGTGTAACGTTACTGGTTTGGCGCGAGTCTTGTCGTGTGTTGTTGTTTTGGTGTGTGTAACCTGCCTGTCAAATCTCGTCGCGTTTCGAGTCCGTTTGCTCCCCCAACAGTTATTCTCGTGGGCTCAAAGTGCCTCCACTTTGAGGCCCAAGACACCCCTCCAACAGCCCACCAAACCACTCCTAGCCACTTCTATCATCTAGGCCATCCAAATCTGATCCGGTGGCCGAAAACCGCACTCCATTTGGACAACCCTAGCTACTTGTGCCTATATATTTGTCCACTCCCCCAAATTTGTGCCCCAAAACAAGGAAACCCTAGACCTCTCCTTCTTCCACCTCCAGCCACCAGCCACCTCGCCGGAGTTCCGCCGGAATCTCGCCGGAGTTCGCCAGAATACCACCACCTCGCCGGAAAACTCATCTCCGGCCTCCTCTCACCTCACCACCGCCGCCATCTCGTCCCCACCGGCGCCACCTCACCACCGCCACCGCCTCCGGCCTGGTCCCGCCGGATCCCGCCGCCTGGGGCTTCCAGCCGCCGGCGCCCGCCTCTTCCTCAGCTTCGAAGCAGCCGCCGCGCCGCCAGTTTCGGTCGAAGGATGAGCCAAATCCGATCGATCCCGATCGGGTCAACGGATCCGCTCGCCCGGTACGACCAGATCGCCAGCCTGGGCCGATCCATCGCCTCCTTCGCTCGCCTACAACCGCCAGACTCCGCTGGGCCGCTCCCTCCTCCCAGATAGCCAGATTCAGACGGACCGATCGCCAGCCGCCTCTCCGCCGGTCGCCCGGCCTTCCGCTCCTCCGCCAGCCACTAGGCTGAGTCACCGTAGCCGGCCCATCCCCAGCTCCCGCAGGCCCGTCGCCAGGCCGCAAGGCGCCTCCCCACCGCAGCGCGCCGCGGGCCCGTCTTCTCCTCCCGCGGGTCGCGCCGGTCGCCTTCGCCGCCGGCCCACTCCGCGTTAGCCGCGGGCCTCCAGCGCTTCCAGCCGCCTGGCCCGAGCCGGGCCAGGCCGCTCCACCTCCGCAGACGAGCCGTGGCCCGTCTCCACCGCAGCCACCGGCCTCCTTCGACCCGGGCCAGATCCGTTGGCCGAGCCCGTTTTTCTCAGATCTGAAGGTTGTTTTCAAAACTACTAAGTCCCTGTTGTTTTGTGTCTGATGCAATTTTAGAACTGTGATAACTTCTTGTGTGTTGCTCCGATTTGCGCAAATGAGGTGTCCAGACGTTCGTGGTGACTAGCACTACGTTTCATTCCATTGTGCCATGCATGTTTGTGGTCATCTAGATGCTTATTTTTCTGTTGCAAGAGTGCATCCCGATATAAACTGCTGCTATGTGTGTTTTTATGCCATCTTTGCGTAGTGATATCTTTTAGCTCGTTTATCCGAATGATGCAAATGACATGTCCACGTGTTCGTCTTGCCATGCTCTACATGTTGTTTGTGTTAGGTTGCATGATAGATTTAATCTTGCCATGTTTATCCTCGTTACAAAGTGCTATGTGGCTGTTTATTTATTAACTTGTTATGAAATGCCATCTTGTTGAGCTCATTGCTATCGTTGTGTTTATCTCCATGATGCATGCTTGTATGTTTCGGAATCAACATCATGTGTAATTTGATGTGGTGCTTACCACTTGCCATGTTTAGTTTCGAGGTGACTTAAACTTGCTCTCAAAGATGCCATGATGAAACTGCTGTTTTAACACTTAGTGGATTTTCACTAAGTCTGGAATCTGTAATGTTCCGATGCCATGTTTGCGTGCTGTTCTAGGACAAACCATGATAGTTTTGGAGTGTCTCTTAATGGTTCCTTGTAGTATATATTTTTGGCTATCCATTCATGTTCTCACATGCCTATTTAAGTGGCTGTAGCATATTTAACTTTTGCTCCAAAGTTTCAATAAAATTCTGCTGTCAGAATTTTGTTGTCAAGTTCAATATGTCCAAGCTTGTTGCTATTGATGCGTGGCTCCTTTGGGGGTGCACCTTTGGACTTATTTGCTGTAGGACATGTCTAGTTTTTGTTCATGCTCCTTGCCATGGTGTTGGAGTGTTGTAGCTTAATTATCTTGTGCTCCGAAGTTGCTATGTTGCTGTAATTTTCAGCTTTCGCCTATTTCTTGTTTCGGGCATAACTTTTAGCCCGTAGCTCCGATTTCAGCGAGTCTTATATGAAACTTGATTGATTTTCCGTGTAGTTTCATAATATCCTATTGTTATCATGTTTTGAAGTTTTGTGCTTGAGTGCTATTTTCCGTGCTCCGTGTGCTCTCATAGTGCATCCATCATGCATCCATCATTTTGGTGTGCGCATTGCATCTTGTTGATTCGTGCCTTGTGTAATTGTATTGTTTATAGCCGGAGGCTGAGACCGAGTACGAGTACGAGCACGAGGTTTCCAACGAGGTTGAGCACGAGGACCCTTCTTACGATCCGAACGACTACTCTTCAGGCAAGATGACCGAACCCCGATAACATTACTATCTTTCCCTATTGCTAGTAGTTCCGCTCTATAGTTTTGCCTCGATGCCCATGTCTTTCCTGTCAGCCTCCTACTTGTAACCATGTCCATGTCTAACCACCCTACCTATGCAAACCATTGAATGGCTAAGTACGCTTCGCTCAGCCCCTCTTATAGCGTTGCTAGTTGCCGGTGAAGTTGAAGATGCTTGCTTCATCTTGAAGTTTGTTGGGTTATATCACACTATATAAATGCTTTAAAATTAAATCATCTATATATTGGCAAGGGTGGAAGGCTAAGCCTTTCGCTTGGTGATTTGTTCCACTCATGCCGTTAGGAACCGTTTAAACCGGTGTTATGTTCCTTGATTATGCGTTCCTAACACGGTTGGGGTGTATGGGACCCCCTTGATAAACCGCTAAGTGCTAAGTCTTTTCCAGCAAGTCCCAACATTGACACTATTCGCCTAATAACTAATAAAACTTGCATAGGGTCTTGCAAACCCGAGTTCTTAATCAACAACCCCGGGCCAATGCTCCACATGAGTGTTGGTCCGAAACGGGGAGCCTGCGGGGTCACCACGAGGGAACTCGAGGATTGATATAAACTCGTAGCTTCGCCCATCCGATCATGTCCTGAGACTAGATACGCGCGGCTACCATCAGGGTGTCGACACGCCGGGAGGATTTAATGGATTAGCCTTACCTTAGTTCGGAGTATCTTGAGCACGGGATTCCGAGAATACTCGGGTCTTCCCACCTTGGAGTTGCGACTCCGCGGATCGTGGGCTTGTAATGGGCCAAGTTGGAACACCCCTGCAGGGTTTGAACTTTCGAAAGCCGTGCCCACGGTTATGTGGCAGATGGGAGCTTGTTAATATCCGGTTGTAGATAACTTGACACATTGTTCTAATACACTACCAGCGTGTGTACCGTGACTGTCAATTTCCGAATAGGGATTCGGGAGTTGAACATGGTGGGGTTATGTTGTTGAGCTTTAGCTATGATCACTTCGTGATCATCTCTCGACCGAGGCACTTCTCTTCTCGCACTCCTTCACGTAAGCTAGTGCTAGTTGCTGCTGCAGACACTTATTCTTTTCTTCAGCCTTATCCTCTCCCAAGGCTTAAATAGTCTTGTTACCCGGGAACGGGATTGCTGAGTCCTCTGTGGCTCACAGTTACTTCACCACACCAGATGCAGGTCCGATGGTGAGCTATCCAGGTGATGGCACCGAGCTAGACTGGGAGTATGACGAGGAGCGTAGTCGATACTATGTTCGTTATCCTGATGATCAGTAGTGGAGACTTCTACTAGGATTCGATCCGACCTGTGGATTTAAATTATGTTTGGTATCTTGTCATTTGGATTTTACCCTTAGAGGGCTGTGATGTTTTATTGAATGATGATTTGGATATGTATTGTATTTGTGTGACGTGGCGATTGTAAGCCAACTATTTTATGTTTTCCATCCCCATCTTTTACATGAGTTGTGCAAAGATACCAGACTTGCGATCATTCCAGCATGGGGTTATGTCTCTAAGTCATGCCTCGACACGTAGGAGATATAGTCCCATCCTGGGCATTACATCCACCTCCCCAGATGAGGATCTGTCGTCCATCTCATCGTCCCGCCAGTTCAGCCTCCCCGTCCTCCACCTCCAAGTAGCTGCTCCGACGATCGCCTCGTCTATCGTGGCTGCTCCATCCCCACAGCGCCGCCTTAACCTGCTCCACCGGAACCGCAACATCCTCACCGACTCCTCGGACGAAGCTGAGGCCAACTCGGTGCCACCAAAGAGGTTGTACACTCATCGCATCACACCTTCTCCTTAGCTCGACCTCCCAGCGCCGACGGTGCTCCATCCCGCACCCCCATGGAGCGGCTACCTTGAAGCCGACGCCGCGGGCGACATTGTGACGCCCGAGACCGACGCTCCAGAAGACTTCCAGCTATTCCGGGTTGCGTCATGTGTTTTATTTGCTTGCTTCATTTTAATTTTGCATTGCATCATGTCATCATACCATCATGTCATTAATTTTTTGCAACTCAAATAAATAAATCGTGTGGATCTTTGATCCATTTAAATCGAGGGAAGTCATATGTTGATTTCTCTTTACAACATATACAAGTCTCTCAATATTTTAGGGAGCTATGAAAATTATTCCTTCGTTCTGGAATTAACCATAACAAACTTGCATCTTATTTCCCGCTTGTTTTTAAATCTTCTAAATCCTCCATCTTCTCCAAATATGCATCCTCTAGTTGTGGAGCTTTGATATATCAAAGTAGCCACATGCCAGTTGTTAGTTCAATTCCTATTTATTTGGCTCTTCCAAATAAATATTTTGCTTCTCTGTTTTTTTAAATTGGTAGAGGAGACCCTTTTTTTCCTTAATCGAGGCTGGCCCATCTCTCCTTTTGTTTTTTTCATTCTCGGTGTTTTAGCCCAGCCAATCTGGCCGGCCCAACCTTTCCCCCCGCGGCCCACCTAACCTATCTAACCCTAGCCCACTCCTCGAGCCCTCTGCTCGATCCCCTCGTCCCTCTCGTCCCTCAACGCCCAGCCACCCATCGCACGAGGCCTCGATCCCTCGCTCCCTCGTCCTCCTCGCGTCGCCCCGCGCTCCTTCCTCCTTTGGATCACAGCGTGAGCCCCACTTCCCCTTCCTGCCGGCCCTGCTTTGCCTCGTCTGCGGCCCCTTGCTCGCCGGAGCCGGACCTCCCCTTCGCGCGACCCCTTCCCCGCTCGCCCCTGCCGCGTCGAACCTTTGCCCCTCGCCGCCGCCATGCGCACGACCGCGCCTGCCTCCTTCCTCTTATCGCCGTCGCACCCCGAGGACGGCCCCGTGCCTCGCAGCGTCGGACCACCGCCGCCAAGCTCCTGCCGCCCGCGCCTCCTTCCCTGGCCGTCCTGCAGCGCGCCGCCGCCTCCCGTCATCGACCCGCCATCATCCGCTCGTGCTGTGCTGCTGCTTCGTTCGTGACCCCCCTGCTCTGCTCCTTCCCCTGCAGGTGGCGCTATCCTCGTTGGCTGCTAGTGCCTGCAGCTGTGTCCCTGCTTCATGTCAAGGCCCATGACAATGACCCCTTCGTCTAGCCGCTGCTCGGCCAGGCGTCCAGAAGCAGCGCCCGAGTTGCTGCACCTCCATGTCCGGCGAAGTCCAAGACCGAGTCCTCCTCAATCAGGAGCGTTTTCTTTTGGGTTCGCCAGGAACATCTCATGTTCGACCACACGTGACAACAAGATCTTGGATACGCCAAGGTCGACTACGCCCGGAGATGAAATGAGTACCGCTACAACGACCCGAACATCTACAAAAACGAGTACTCCTACGCCCGAACGACTACGGAGCGAAATGCCAAGTACCACTACGGGACGTGTACCACTACCATCGCCCCGATGACGTTCGATTCGTCAAGTACCTCACCGAAGCGATACGTGAACGGCTACTTCCCTCGACATCTCGAACCCCTCCGAAAATGCACGCTTCAAAGGTATAACCCCGAGACGATGCCCGTGAACAGATGCATGTTGTGTTGTATGAGATGCATCCTTTGTTGCACCGTGTTCGGAGTACCCCTCGTTGCCTTGTCACCGAACCGTGGGAACCCGGCAACGGGATCACCCCATCTTCTTGCATGTCACGCTCTCCGTCATCTTTTGCACCTGACTCTCAACGAGTTACCGGAACTGATATGTTGCGTGGCATCATTTTCGGATTTACCGCCGTGGCCCCTTTCTTTCCACCACGGTGACAAATACTCCTTATCATCTTCATGTCAACTTTTCATATAAAAATTGCATAAAACTTGATCATGTCATCCGCATCATGATAACAACCTTTGAATGTTAAATTGTTGTTGCTTTAATAATTGCTAAATTGGTCATGGGGATTTTTCCGGAATTTTGTTGTTATTTCCGGCCTCATTTAAATGCCTAGATAGTGTAGTTTTACTTAGGCTTCACCTCTTGCCATGTTTAATAAAAACATTTAATCTTGTCTTGTAGTTAAACGAGAGTCAACTTAATAAATAAGATGGGGTGTTTCGTCAATATGCAACTCGTTGCATATTGAGCTCCACTTAACTTGTAGTATTGCTTGTGTACTTTGCCATGCCATCCATATCTAAACCGAACATGCATCATACTTGTTTGTGCATCATGACATGGTTATGATATGTGCATTTACCATGTTGTTTGCTTTCTTTCCGGTATGCTTATTCTCGTTAGCTTCGGTTTCATTCCGGAGTTGTCAGGATTTGTTCGACTACTTCATGGACCCGTTCTTCTTCCTTGCGGGATCCCAGACAAGATGACCATCCCCTTGGATACCTTTACTATCATTGCCATGCTAGCTGTCTAGATGCTATTGTTACAAGTCGCCCTACCCATCATTTATTGCCAGCCCCTCTCCTTGTTGCCATGAAACCCCTAACCTTTGACACCTTCCTAGCAAACTGTTGTTTGGCTATGTTACCCGCTTGCTCAGCCCCTCTTATAGCATTGTTAGTTGCAGGTGAAGATGAAGTTTGATCCATGTCGGATCTTGTTGTTGGAATATCACAATGTCTATTATTATTATTATTAACACACCTATATACTGGGCATGGGTGGAAGGCTTGGCCTTTTGCTCGGTGCTTTGTTCCACTCATGCCACCTTAGGAGCCGATAAACCGGCGTTATGTTCCTTGATTTTGCGTTCCTTACACGGTTGGGTATATGGGGACCCCTTGACAGTTCGTCTTTGAATAAAACTCCTCTAGAAAGGCCCAACATTGGTTTTAATTTGCCTCATAATAACAACTTAATTAATTAATTAAATTGCATAGGGGGTCGCGCCCTCGAGGATTCTTTCTACATAGCAGGGGGGCCAGTGCTGATGGTTTTGGTCCCAATTAGGCAACCTGCGGGGCCACCTGGTGGAAACCCGAGGGCTGGTTTTACTCGTAGCTTGTCCCATCCGGTTGTGGTCTGAGACGAGATACGCGCAGCTATTATCAGGGTGTTGGCACGCTGGGAGGTCTTGCTGGACTTGTTTTACCATTGTCGAAATGTCTTGTGCACCGGGAATTCCGAGTCTGATCGGGCCTTCACTAAGATAAGGGGTAATATTATTATTACTACTGCTGATCGTGAGAGCTTGTGATGGGCTAAGTTGGGACACCCCTGCAGGGTTATGATCTTTCGAAAGCCGTGCCCATGGCTATGTGGCAGATGGGAATTTGTTAATGTCCGGTTGTCGAAAACTTGATAGAGGATCCGAAGTAAAACACACAACCGTGTGAGTAACCATGACTGTCTCTTTTCACTTTGATAAGAGAACACGGCGGGGTTATGTTTGACTCGTAGGTAGTGTAGGATCTTTAGCGATCACTACTAGTTGCGACCGCTTGCGTAGATGCTCATCTTATTCATGTACTCGTAAGTTAGCCACCATATATGCTTAGCCGCTGCTGCAACCTCACCACTACCCTTTTCCATACCCATAAAGCTTTTCTAGTCTTGATACCCATGGTTATGGGATTGCTGAGTCCTCGTGGCTCACAGATACTACAACACCAGATGCAGGTACCGTTGAGAACTACACAACTGGGAGTTCGATGAAGAACATGGGCGATACTACGTGTCTTACGCAGAGGATCAGTAGGGCTCTTACTAGGATGATCGGGACCTTGTGTTGCTTTATTTATGGTATCTTTCATTTGGATCTTCATCCGTAGTCGGACTCTGATGTTATTGGTTGATGTATGTTAATGTATTACTTTGTGTGACGTGGCGAGTGTAAGCCAACTACTCTTTTGCAATTTCATCCCTCTTTTACATGAGTTGTGCAAAGATACCATACTTGAGATCATTCTAGTATGAGATTATGCCTTTAAGTCGTGCCTCGCCATGTAGGAGGTATAGTCTCATACTAGGCATTACAAGTTGGTAATCAGAGCCTTCTCCGACCTAGGACCCCCACTGATTGATCGAATCATTGACGGTTGAGTCTAGGCACACACTCGAAAATGTTTTGAGTCCTATATATATCGGAGAGTAGGATTTCTTTTACTCCTCATCTCTTTATCACTCTGGTGAGGACTCCTGGCGATTACTCTATCTCTTCTACTCTCAAAAAATCACTAATTTGTTTTAGGATCACGCGAGTATTGTTTGGATTGTTCCGATGTCTTTGTGACGAGAACATTGTTCTCGATGCCTCCTGTCATTTAGGGGTTGTGGCAGTGTCCCGGGGAGTTGAGCTCCGAGGTGTTGTCGTCAAAAATCTATCGCAGCAGTTCTGGAATACTTAAGATGGCCGACATCGAAAAACTCTTCTATGCGGTTAGTGGCAAGATAACCCCAACATCACCCAGTACTGGGGAGGTAGTTCAGGAGTATTGCCATAGCTTGTATAACAGATGCGTTTCGAAGATCCGAGGTAAATGGTTTCCGGAAATAACTGGTTATGTATTGAAGGATGGATACAGCTGGATGTAGGATTAGAGTTGAGTGCACGGTGCTTCCCCTGTATCCCCAACACCCGATTGCATAATCGGAAACTTTCGTAAATTAATATGTGGGTTCTTCTAGTTGCTCGTAGGTATTCTTCCAACGAGTGCATGATATGGAGTTCGGGGTTAAACATTGAGTGAAGTGGTTTTGTGGGCGTTGTTCCAATTGTGAGTTGCATCTTAAAGGGTCCTTGGCTATGCTGATCTGGGGATTGCAAAACCCTTTTGTAACACGTTCCATGTGCTTTCAGCACGAACATGTGGAACGAAACTTCTATTTTGTATTTGTTCTATCTACTCCTTGTTGTTTTTATTTACCTTTTGTTCTCCCAAGTGGCTTCTCGACAAGTGTTGTACCATTAATCTATGGAATTCATTCGTTCAATTCTCTGTTCGGATGATATTGTGAAGATTATGTTGCAACATATCTATCCGTTGTTTTCGTTTTGATTCTGGTATTCGAGTTGCTTCGATGTCAAATGTTCATTCCATACCTTTCCTAATCGGTATTCTCATATTTCTATGAGAGTGCTAGTCCTTTTTGATCATCGAGATTGTCATGTAAATTCTTTTCAACCAGCGTGCTTCTCTTCAAGTTAACCCGATCCTTTCAATTTGTGCAAGACCAATTATTGGTTTTTCTCAATGGTGTCTGTTTTGTTCGTCTCAAGTTGTCTTTGTTTTTCCCCGCCCTCCCACCCTTTTTTTCATGGAGCCAGAGTCCCTAATGAAATATCCATTTTATTCATGTGATGTCTCTTCATTCTTTTCCTTCAATGCCCTTATCCGGTGATTTCTCATGAAGATGCTCAGGAGCTTCAAGTTTATCGTTGTTCCATTCTCATCTTCTTCCCCGGTGGATCTAATTCAAGAATTGGTGTTCATTATATCCTTCCTCTTGTTTCACATGTTTTCCCATGTTGAAAATTCTTATCCAAAGTCTCTCTTGTTATTCAACTCTCTCTAATTCTTATCCGGAATGTAAAAGGTATCTCAGAAGATTCATAATTCCATTCTTAATACGTTCAAACCATTTTGAGGATTGTCATCTTATTCAAGCCATGTAATTCAATCGGTGCAATATCTCTTAAGCAATCTTTTTCAACGGTGATTTCTTTTGAGTGGGCCCTAACCCACATGTCTTTTCCCAGGATCTTACCTGACTCTTCTAATTTCTTTTTCGGGATTTATACTCAAATTCTTTTTTGGATCCCACACATACCAAGCATTTCAATAACATACACACAATATGGTCGATACGTGCAAATACAACATGGCATCACAACAAAACTCTATGAATCAAAGTATTTATTCATTAGGCTCCGAGGAGCCAGATATTACAAACATGGGTCTCATGACCCAACATACAGAGCATACAAGCAACATAAGCATAACATGTCTGAGTACAGACATCTAAAAATGAAAAAGGCTGAGAAGCCTGACTATCCACAAAACCCTCCCAAGGGCACAAGATCGTAGCCGAGGTACCAAGCTAAACATCGAAGTCCATGCGGAACCACTAGTGAGACTGAAGTCTCTCTGCAAAAACATAAATTAAGCAAACATGAGTACAAAGGTACTCAGCAAGACTTACATTAGAACTAGCTACATATGCATTAGTATCAACAAAAGGGGTAGTGGAGTTTAACTGCAGCAAGCCAACTTTGACTCAGTGGCTATCATGTACTACGACTGCTGGTAACTCTTTTGAGGTGGCGCACACGAGTCCACATATTCACCAAATCAATACACCCCTATGGATCCGCTCCCCTATCCCTACGAGAAGGCCATCCATAACACTCACGCTTATCTTGTGCATTTTAGAGTATCCACTTTCACTTGTCTATGAACTGTACATGCAACCTAGAAGTCCTTTACCGCGGGCGCGGCTATTCGAATAGATGATGTTAACCCTGCAAGGGTGTACTTCTTCACACACGCTCTCGCCACTTACCACCATGTACACGTCGTGTATATCGGCAACCATCATGCGGAAGCCTGGCGAGGGAGATGGCCACGACCTGACTAACCACACAAGTCTCTAGTCCAGGTTTATTGCCTATTCGGGTTCCATCCGCAAGGAGATCCGGCCGGGGTGTCGCTCCGGCCCCAAACGATGTGAGAAGGGTTCCCAAGCCCACCAAACTAGCGACGCTTGGTACATCGTGCCACTACACCTAGTTTGTCCCAAGCCCACCTGTACCGGGTGCCACTTGGTAGACTACTAGCACTACCTACAAACACCAGAAACTAGTTGCAACTCCTGGACAGAGATTAGGTTGATTAATAAGCCGAGAGGGGTCGAGTTACCGGAACCCAATGTGTGGTAGTAGCTGTTCGTGGATAACTAACACATAACTCAGTTCATGAGGACAGTTTCATTGAGACAACCCACCATGTACTCCTACATGGCCTCTCATCGCTACCTTTACCAAATCGTGTTCACACACTTAGCTCTCAACAGTAGGACATGTTCACAACTTTCCAATTCATCCCCGATGAATCAGACCTGACACAACTCTAAGCAATAGCAGGCATGACATACAAGCATGAATGAGTAGGCACATCAGGGCTCAAACAACTCCTACTCATGCTAGTGGTTTCATCTATTTACTTTATCAATGACAGGTCATGCAGACGAAAGGGGTTCAACTACCGCATCATGTAACAATTGAATCGATGTTGTCCTAATGCAGCAAAAGAGAGCAAGAACGAGAGAGTGGGATTGTATCGGAATGAAAAAGGGTTTTTTTCTTGCCTGGCACTTCTGAAGATAGTATAGTTCTTCATCGGTGTCATCGATCTCATCGCAAAAAGCATGTCTACTCAGTGGGGACAGGTATCGGCAAACAGAGAAGGAACACAATCAATGCAATGCAACAATATGATGCATGAATGTGACATGGCAATATGCGATGAATTGTGTTAATGCAACTAGCAACAAGTTCAGTGAAGCTCATTTGAATCAAGGATTCAAATACAACTCCAAACATAAGCATTTAAAATGCCTTTATGAGTTTTTACTTATACATTAGGTATAAGTTGGGTTTTCATGCATTAAAATGGTACAGATTGATAGATTGCATTTTTATGATAATTTTTCATATATAAATTATTTCATTTTGAGTTATGGTTGATTTTCTATGCTTTTTTGAAGTTTGACCCCTTTTCTGGAATTTCTGAATATTTAAAAAATAAACTAATTGCAGAAAAGGAATACTACGTGAGTACTGCGTCAGGGTGACGTCAGCGAGTCAACGGGACATCCCATGTCAAACTGACCAGGGGTCCCGCATGTCAATGTCTAATTAAGCTAACCTAATTAAGTAAACCTAAACTAGGTTAATTAGTGGGGAGGGCCCCACACGTCAGTGACCCAGGGTGGTCAAACCCTCGTCAGACGGGGTCAAGCACACCGGTGGCTTGACGCCGGCGAGGCCAGACGTGGCGGCGGTCGTTAGAAACGCTACTCCGGCGACCATTTGGGCAGTGGAGGGCATCGACGCGGAGCGCGGGCTCATGCGCATCCATAGGTGCAAGCAGCAACAGCTGGGATGACCTGGGTTGACGGCGGCGACAACTTGTGCAGCGACCGGAGCTTGGGCAACGTCGGAGATGGTGCTAGAGGGCATGGCAGGGCGAACCTGTGGGTGATGCAGGTTCACAGGAAGGCGGAGAGCACGCTGGTGATGCTCGGGCGAGCGGGCGAGCTCAGGAGCATGGAGCTTGTCGGCCATGGCGGCGGCGAGGTTCGGCGGAGGTGGGGAACGGAGCTAGAGCAAGAACGCGAGCAGGAGAGGAGGGGGAGTCGGTCTGTGAGCTCACAGAGGTTTAGCATAGCGGCTCAGAGGCTCGGGGAACCTTCTGCAGCGGCGAAACAACGACGGTGATCTCCGATGGCCGACGAGGAAGACGAAGACGAGGGCGACGTTCTAGACATCCCATGGGCGCGTGCTTAGTCTTGGTGCTCCGCGGCGTCGAGGCGGTCCCGGTGGACAAGGCAGAGGGCGAGGGGAGCTCGTTGGACGCGGTGGCAACGAACGGCGGCGACGGGCTCACTCGATGGTGCTGCAGGGAAGAGCAGAGGAGGGGAAGGGGTCTAGGGAGAGTGGGGATCGGGAGAGGAGGCTCCAGGGTGTCTCCGTGGCGTTGCTAGAATGCCCGGGGGGTGAAGCAGGCAGGAAGGAGGCGTGGCACCCTCGGGAGCGCGCGCTATCTTGCCTCTGCCTACTGGCAGAGGTTGAAGACAACCACTTCGGCCAGGTGGGCTGGGCCGAAGATGGGCTGCCAGGTGGCTGCGTCAGGTAAGGTTTCTCACCTTTTTGTTTTTGTTTTCTATTTTTGCTTCTGTTTTGAATTTGGTTTACTAACCAAATTATTTTTGCAGCTTCTGGAAACTTTTGTGGATGTAAAATGGTTTATCCCAGAGCTCCACAAAATGTTTCAGAATTATTGGAGTAATACAATATTTATAGGATTTATTTGCTCCAACCCAAAGACAATATGAGTTAATTCAACAATTCATAATGTCCTAGAAATATATTCATTATTTTTGGGAGAGGTTTCCACCTTAACCAAAAATCACGAACTTTTCTTAAGGGCACTTTGGGTTCATTGAAAATATTGTTATTTGAACCTAGTTGAATTCATTTGGTGCTAGGGTTTGAACATACCCAATTCAAGTTCTTTTGAATTTAAACATGATACATGGATGCTCACATATGCAACTAACTACAAGCAATTCTAGGGCTGTGACAACTCACCCCCACTAAGCAAGAATATCGTCCCGAGATTCTAGACGTGAGGTAAGAAGACAGAGGGGACACAAAGCTAACAAAATCTTCATGATCCAAATGCACTTCATAAGAATGTTGATTGCTTGCATCAGGTTGATCTTGACATCCTTGCTTTCGAGATCTTTGTCCAACACAGCGACGACAGAAGAAACTCTACATGAATTGATCTTCTCAAAGATCGAGCAACTCAAGATCAACTGATGGAGTGAGACGTTGAAACATCTCTTGAGCTGAGACACAAAACTCATAACAGGGGGGTGGAAAGAAACAGATGACAGAGGTTCAATTTTGTAGGCAATAATTTCACACTTAAAGAAGATGGTGAACAATGTCACCAAAGGGGGCACCTTAGATAAGGTGACTCGTAGGACTATTCCTTTAAGTGGCAAAAAGAATTCCTTTTGATACAAATATCATTGAAACTCTTTATACCAGCCCGAGGCAGTCACAATCGATCATTTGAAGGAGTTCGAAAGAATGACATACTCAGACTAGAATGGATGATGTAGACTACCTTGTTGAAGACAAGGCAATGAGTGATTTTTGCTTATCATCGGAAATGGATGGGACCCATGGTAGGACCACTTTTGAAGATGATTCTGAGCAACAATTACTGAGAGGGGCAGCCCATGGAAAATTGGCACAATGGCGGTGCAAGCTGGGAACAAAATGCAAATGTTGGGAATTTTTCAACCATCATATCTGCCTGAGAATCAGATCTGGTTGGTAACAGGATATTCCAGACTCAGAATGTCTGAAAAAGAAAGGTTGCAACACAAATTGAGGAGATGACATTGCGAGATTCTCGGGAAATGAACTACGATAGCAAGCTCCAAAACATGATCTATTTTTGCTACACACGTGTGAACACGTTGTCACAGACAAACATGACCACGTAGAAGTCTTACAACAAAACACTACCGAGTTCATGTGGGGAACCATCATCGAGGATATCAAAATCCTAGCATAAGTCATGATTCTTAAGTAGGAACTTCTTCTCCTTGAACAAATCAATTAGTGGCTTGGTGTGCTAGGGATACATATAGAGTGAAGGTTGCAAATTTCCAAACTACAGAATACTTTGCACGTGCATGACTGACTTGGAACAATTCCAAATGAAGCAAAAACAAGCCTTCTCGAATTCGCGGTGGCAACTTGCATCGGATGCATGTGAATTAAAGGAAGTCACTTCTTACACCAAGCATAAGCTTCATGAACTAACACGATGAAAATGCTTACAAAAGTTTCCAACGCTAGGTTAATGCTCATCACAAATCATGGAGAAGATAAGGATGTTGTCGATGGGCTCAACAACAATTCATCTAGGTTTCCATATAGATAGAGTTCCATAACTATGTGAACGAAGTGATAGCATTGGTCAGACCAAAAGATAGAATGGTGTATGCTGAAGGGACAACCATGAGTAAGATAACATTACAAACATCATTGGTTCTGATTTAATTTGATGATAACCCATACTCAAATCAAATATTGGACAAGACAATAGTTCCAACAGTCGATCGCGGGGATCGATCGATGATGACATCATCTTTCTTCAACACACACCCACAGGATATCCCTTTAGGATGAACTAAGTAAGGCGAAGCTTTTATCTTCCAACTCTCCAAGTTGTTGTTTAGCTTAACCAACTAGTTCAAGCGTATCCAATACAGATTCTTGAGGAAGGGGTGGTTTATAAGAAAACCAACACGATCACAAGCTCAACATAACGATCAGGGGACAACCAGGTGATACTTCCAAGAAGATATTCAGAAAATCACGAACCACTGATATGTTACTAAGCTTGAGAACAATCTTCTTTTCACGGCAAGATGATACGATTGTAGAGTGAGGGGTCAACACAATCTTAACTCATTGACCGAAGAGTGCACCAGGAAAAAGGACTAGGTAGCACGATCAATCTTAGAATGATGATTCAGTAACCAGCACGCTAAGAATGAGATTATCATCCATTAACTACCAAGCAACGGGGTTGCTAGGAGTATTGATTTCACACTTCACGGTTCACTTGTTCGCGTTCCAGTTGCAATAACACGAAAACCAAGGGTGAATAATGATGGCGAGAAGTATGACTGTATCAAGATTTCATAGGAGGTTGTGCAATTCCCATGATATTCTTGACATAAAGATGGTAGAACAGAACAAAAGCTGGATTGGCAATTTGATATGCGGAATACAACTGCTTTGACCCAATCCTAGATATGGATAAGGTACTGGAGTTTGTTTCTCCTAGTCATTCTGAAATAGAATGGTTTCACGGACCACAAGAGTAAAAAACATCGATGAACATGAATGCACAAATACTCTTGACTATCAACTGATAGACGAAGGTCATAAAACAACTAAAGAGGGACAACTCAAGGGAACATATAACTTTCTGAGTTGTGGATGCATAGATTAGCATGTCGAACTAGTTCAACATATTTCTTCCGGGTAACCCATGCAGAAAGGTAGAACTGGCAGAGTCACAACATGGAATCGAGAACTCATCAAGAGCACTCTGGTTGTGATCTTTCGGTTCAACGAGGAACTTCTGCCATAAGTAGTTCATGGTATTTGGAAGAGGAAAATACCAAGGACATCGAGGACTATCGCAAAGGTTACTAATATCCTAAAGGAACGAGCAAACACTATCAACATGAAGTAAGTAGAATGAATCTTGGGTTTGAGAACCCAGAAATAGAATGCCTACTAACTAAACGGCATCACGGGATGCTTTCGAGAATAATAGCCAGAATCATCACACTGAGAACACAACACAAGGTTGGTTTACTGGGTGGCTATCTATGATGTCCTAGTTTCCTGATGGCTTCAATAAATATATCGAGGCAACGGGATACCTCAACACACCGATTAGTGTGATTAGTCTGGCCCAAAAGAATACCGGGAACATGGAGGAAAGATTTGCAAATGCATCAGATTGTTTAGAAACCTGGGATGACTCAGACAGCATAACGACTGTAAATGCTTAAAAATATTATTAGATCCATGCAAAAAGGTAGTATAATCGCCCAACACCATAATGTCAAGGTTCTGAGGCCAACTGTTCAACACAGTGAAGTAGTAGAAACTGAACTGAGAGTTGAATCCACCATTAACGTGATCCTGATAGATGGATGACAAGCCTAGTTCTTAATCCCCCTGGAAAAGAAGAGGTTAACTCAGATCAGAAGGACATAAGGTAAAGAAGTAAAAGAGCCTTATGTTCCCTTCCACAATCAATTCCCTTAGATAACTAAATAATTTCTAGACTCAACTTCGAACAGTTTGGCTTGGTAATCCTATAGGAAATCAAGCTCTGATACCAAAGCTGCCGGGACCTCGATCCTAAGTCACACCGGTCTAGCATGTAACACATCATATCACTTTGCGGCCTCATGCATGGTATCCCCACGGGTGCCACCTTACCTGGCCCGGGACCATCTATGCATTTCGGCTCACGTATATGATAGTATCTCTAGCATCCATATGACAGAGAACCCGGGCTGACATGAATAGTTATAAACCAAAAGTGGCACTAAATTACAGGGACATGCATACATGACACAATAATGCACGTGTCTGTCAGCAGCGAGTGTTGCCGGGCTGTAGCAAGCTAACAGGACTCCGGTATACAACGCGTGACATTTCCCTAGTGGGGACAGACTCATGAGCAGGGAAGGACACATGCCGGTCAATCCATGTGTTCCGGAGCAGTAGCAAGCTACCAAGGCTTAGTGGAAGGACTACGAGGCATTTCCCCATAAGATAGGCTACCAAGGGTAAACAACTAGGTGTCGGATCCCACACATACCAAGCATTTCAATGACATACACACAATATGCTCGATATGTGCAAATACAACATGGCATCCAAACAAAACTCTATGAATCAAAATATTTATTCATTAGGCTCCGAGCAGCCAGATATTACAAACATGGGTCTCATGACCCAACATACAGAGCATGCAAGCAACAGAAGCATAACAGGTCTGAGTACAGACATCTAAAAATGAAAAAGGCTAAGAAGCCTCACTATCTACAAGACCCTCCCAAGGGTACAAGATCATAGCTGAGGTAACAAGCTAAACATCGAAGTCCACACGGAACCACTAGTGAGATTGAAGTCTCCCTGCAAAAACATAAACTAAGCAAACATGAGTACAAAGGTACTCAGCAAGACTTACATCAGAGCTAGCTACATATGCATCAGTATCAACAAAAGGGGTAGTGGAGTTTAACTGCAGCAAGCCAGCTTTGACTCAGTGGCTATCCTGTACTACGACTGCTGGTAAATCTTTTGAGGTGGCGCACACGAGTCCACATATTCACCAAATCAACACACCACTATGGATCCGCTCCCGTCTCCCTACAAGAAGGCCATCCATAGCACTCACGCTTATCTTGTGCATTTTAGAGTATCCACTTTCACTTGTCTATGAACTGTACAGGCAACCCAGAAGTCCTTTACCGCGGACGCGGCTATTCGAATAGATGATGTTAATCCTGCAGGGGTGTACTTCTTCACACACGCTCTCGCCACTTACCACCATGTACACGTCATGTATCCCGGCAACCTTCAAGCGAAAGCTTGGCGAGGGAGTCGGCCATGACCTGACTAACCACGCAAGTCTCTAGTCCAGGTTTATCGTCTATTCGGGTTCCATCCGCAATGAGATCCGGCCGAGGTGTCCCTCACGGACCCAAACAATGCGAGCAAGGTTCCCAAGCCCACCAAACGGGCGATGCTTGGTACACCGTGCCACTGCACCTAGTCTGTCCCCAGCCCACCTGTACCGGGTGCCACTTAGTAGACTACTAGCACTACCTACAAACACCAGAAACTAGTTGCAACTCCCGGACAGAGATGAGGTTGATTAATAAGGCGAGAGGGGTCGAGTTTGCGGAACCGAATGTGTGGTAGTACCTGTTCATGGATAACTAATACAGAATTCAGTTCCTGAGGATGATTTCAATGAGACAACCCACCATGTACTCCTACATGGCCTCTCACCGCTACCTTTACCAAATCGTGTTCACACATTAGCTCTCAGCAGTAGGACATGTTCACAACTTTCCAATTCATCCACAAATAATCAAACCCGACACAACTCTAACCAATAGCAGGCAAGACAAACAAACATGAATGAGTAGGCACATCAGGGCTCAAACAACTCCTACTCATGCTAGTAGTTTCATCTATTTACTATGGCAATGACAGGTCATGCAGAGGAAAGGGGTTCAACTACCGGAGCATGTAACAATTGAATCAATGTTGTCCTAATGCAGTAAAAGAGAGCAAGAACGAGAGAGTGGGATTGTATCAGAATGAACAAGGGGGTTTTGCTTGCCGGGCACTTCTGAAGATAGTATAGTTCTTCATCGATGTCATCGATGTCATCGTCGGAACCGCGTCTACTCAGAGGGGACAGGTAACGACAAACAGAGAAGGAACACAATCAATGCATTGCAACAATATGATGCATGAATGTGACATGGCAATATGCTATGAATTGTGTTAATGCAACTAGTAACAAGTTAAGTGAAGCTCATTTGAATCAAGGATTCAAATACAACTCCAAACATAAGCATTTAAAATGCCCTTTATGAGTTTTTACTTATACAGTAGGTATAAGTTGCGTTTTCATGCATGAAAATGGTACAGATGGAAAGATTGCATTTTTCTGATAATTTTTCATATATAAATTATTTCATTTGGAGTTACGGTTGATTTTCTATGATTTTTTGAAGTTTAACCCCTTTTCTGGAATCTCTGAATATTTAGAAAGCAAAATAACTCCAGAAAAGGAATACTATGTCAGTACTGCGTCAGGGTGACTTCAGAGAGTCAACGGGACAGCCCAGGTCAAACTGACCAGGGGCCCCGTGTGTCAGTGTCAAATTAAACTAACCAAATTAACTAAACCTAAACTAGGTTAATTAGTGGGGAGGGCCCCACACGTCAGCGACCCAGGGCAGTCAAACCCTGGTCAGACGGGTAAAACATACTGGCGGGTTGACGCCGGCGAGGCCAGACGCGGCGGCTGTCGTCGGAAACGCTACTCCGACGACCATTTGGGCAGCGGAGGGCACCGACGCGGAGCGCGGGCTCATGCGCATCCATAGGTGCAAGCAATAGCAGCAGCAGGTGGGATGACCTGGCTTGACAGCGGCGACAACTTATGCGGCGGACGGAGCTTGGGCAACAGCGAAGATGGCGCTAGAGGGCATGGCAGGGCGAACCTGTGGGTGCTGCAGGTTCAAAGGAAGGCAGAGAGCGCGCTGGTGATGCTCGGGTTAGCGGGCGAGCTTAGGAGCATGGAACTCGTTGGCCATGGCGGCGACGAGCTTCGACGGAGGTGGGGAATGGAGCTAGAGCAAGAACGCGAGCAGGAGAGGAGGGGGAGTCGGTCCGTGAGCTCACAGAGGTTTAGTGGAGCAGCTCAGAGGCTCGGGGAAGCTTTTGCGGTGGCGAAACAACGGCGGTGATCTCCGGTGGCCGACGAGGAAGCCAAAGACGATGACAATGTTTTAGGCATCCCGCAGGCGCGTGCTTAGTCTTGGTGCTCCACGGCGTCAAGGCAGTCCCGTTGGACAAGGCAGAGGGCGAGGGGAGCTCGGTGGGCGCGGTGGCAGCGAACGGCGGTGACGGGCTCACTTAGTGGTGTTGCGGGGAAGAGCAGAGGAGGGGGAAAGGGGTCCAGGGAGAGTGGGGAGCCGAAGAGGAGGCTCCAGGGTGCCTCTGTGGCGTCGCTAGAAGGCTCGGGGG
>LR738714.1:627768927-627791743 GCA_902687465.1 Secale cereale
ATGCAACTAACTACAAGCAATTCTAGGGCTGTGACAATAGAACATAAAGTTGCATCGAGCAAACATAAAAAATCTGCTTCTATATTTGATTACTTATATTTCCAAGCAAATGAAAATTACAATCACAATTCAGAGTGAGCCTGAACCAGTTCAAGCAACATCTTTCATAGCTTCTTTTTGGCTTACTTCACCCTCTCCCTTATTGGAGCTCCGATGATGGTGCCGTCGTGAACTGCACTTCAGCTGCCGCATACCACCAAACATAGCCTCCACTGGAAATACAGAAATGGTACGATGTTTGTTCAAGATAGTTGTATGGAAACAAGATAATAGAAATAAGAAAGCTTTTTCGTTGAACAAGCTATTTGTTGAACACAGTACGAGAAATTGCGGGAAGCATTAAATTATGGGAACCCAACATAACATATATTTGTATGAAGCAGAGATCGCTGGTAAATAGATAATAAAAATAGGTTTGGCACAAACAAGATGATGCATCTCTTGTGTGGCCAACATACAAACTGAACCTATTATCGACTGATGAATGGAAGCATTTTTCTTGTGAGACGAAACCAAATGATTACAATGTAGAAGCACCCCCGCGAGAAGCGTGCAGAAGTGCATTGGGTACATATGTAGTGTTATTTCAAAGCATAAAATTTTAAAAATGAACAAAAAAAATATTGCTTTTGGGGAGTCATATTTATGAAAGTAGCACATGGTTTGGTAAATAACATGAATCATGAAAACATATGAACTCAACACAGTTGGTCATGCTATGAAGCATAAGAAATTGATTATGAATAATCAAATAAATCTTGTGTGATGCCCCAAGACCGATGCTCCAGTTGTCTTCCATTTATTTTTGTTGTTGTTGTTGTGTGTTTCAATTGTTTGTTGCCTTGGTCATGATCTATTTCCATGTGGGTTCTTTCTTTTATGGCTTTATTTTGTTGCTTTGTTGATTTACTTCTTGCATTGCCATGTCCACAATACAAAAAAGAGAGACATCCGTGACATTTTGGGCTGAACGATTTTTTTCTGTCATACTTATGACACTTCTATGACAATAATTGTGACAAAACATAGTATCATCATAGATGTGGTGGGGTCCTACTTCTATGACAGAAAATCATGACAGAAAATGGGCTTTTCGTCCTTGGCAGGCCGGAGACGCGACTGCATAACATTCTTTGGGCCGTCCATGACGGAAAAAACCGTGGTAGAAGCGAGGGCGAGGAAAATATCGCGGTGTCCCGGTTATGGTGGGTGGTCGGGGCCGAGCGATGCGTGTTTCTCTCATACACGCACACGCGTGGGTGCGAGGCGTTGGGCTCTAACTAAACCCGAGCGAGGTGTTGGGCTCTAACTGAACCCGAACGGTTGCACTGTAGGCTACGCGTTACTGAACCCGAGCGATCGATCGATGGCTGTTAACTGAACCCGATCGAGCGATTCCTTCGCTACTGCTGCTAACTGAAGCCGATCGATGCTGCAACTGGATGAATAGTGAGCGTTGCTGGGGGGGTTTGGATGAACAGTTCCCAATGGGGGTGGATGAATAGGACCCTGTGGTGTTGCCTCTAGATGAACAGGACCCCGATCGATCGAGCCGGTTGGTGCTGGATGAACATGAGCCCGTGGATGGCTGGATGAACAGGACCACCCCATGGAGGGCTGGATGAACAGTAGACGGTGGAGGGCTGGATGAACAGTAGCCTGTGGAGGGGTGGTTGAACAGGAGCCCGTGTAGAGGGCTGGTTGAACAATAGCCAGTGGAGTAGCGCGCGGTGGAGGCTGGATGAACAGGAGCCCGTGGATGAACAGTCGCAGGTGGAGGCTGGAGGAGGTTGATGGTGGATGAACAGTAGACCGTGGAGGCTGGAGGGGGTCGATGGTGGAGATGAACAGTATCCCGTGGAGCCCTGTTTTGTGGTACGCCACACCCCTCCCGATGAACAGGACCCCTGTTTCGACCGTAGCGCTCCAACACAAGTTTGTTTCCTCCGTTTTTCGGTACGCCACACCCCTCCCGATCAATAGGACCCCCGTTTCGACCATAGGAGGTCCGTTTCCTCCGGTTTGCGGTACGCCAGACCCCTCCCGATGAACAGGACCCCGGTTCGGCCGTGGCCGGTCGAACACAAAGCCGTTTCCTCCGTTCTGCGGTACGCCAGGCCTCGTTTCCATCAGCTGTTCCGTCCAAGCCCTCCCGTTGAACACAATGGCGCATTCTGTTCTGACCCAGTCGGTTGGCTCCACATGAACACAACGACGACGCTATTTCTCCGTTCCGACCCAGCCATGTACACGAGCCCTGGCCGTACGTATGCGCGAGTAGGCGTTCGAGACCTTGCCCGTATGTACGTACGTGGCCGTATTTTCTTTCTTGCACACTGGCCGCTGTACGTACGTGTACATGCTACGTGCGCGCCTCTACTACGACATGTGCGCACCTCTTCATCGACCAATATGTACGTACACGTTCGCGACCAGAATGACAACGCTATGTACGCTTCGAGCAGGTGGGTCCCGACTGTCACGCACTTCCTTGCGTGCGAAGATGTAGCTGGTGGGTCCCAGCAGTCAGGATTGGTGGCAGTTAACTGCCGGGAGAAATACCCAGAAAAGGGCATACTATCTGCCGGGGATCATATAACTGCCGGCAAAAGTACATAAAGGCAAATAAACTGCCAATAGAACTAAACAAACGAAGGCAGATGTACTGCCGGGAATAATGGCTACATTTCGGGTCATTGGATCTGCCGGCGCAATTAAAGCCCGACCCTTTCCCTGCCGGGGACTATATATGGCGCGCGACCAAAATAATTGGGCCCAAAGCGCGCCTTGGCGTGGTAGAGCGCGCGAAAGCCCGAAGTATTTCACGCGAAGGAATCTCGGCCGCCGCCCAATCCGCGGCCTGGCCCAAATAGCGACCTCCCCCCAAATCCACCTACCCTAGCTTCCACCCAACCACCGTACGCCACCCCCAGCAACCCACCGTAGTGCCGGATCCCTCCCCGACTAGTGTCACCAATCCATCAGGCCGCGCGCTGCTCGGGGTCCACGGATGCGAGAGGAGGCCGTCGTAGCATAGGGCGGCATTGACCAGAAGGAGGAGAAAGAAGGGAGGGAGGAGGGCGTCGGAGCCGCCCACACCGCGGATCTGCCGCGGGGATGCGGGAAGGAAGGACGCAGTTGCGCGGCCCCCGGATCCGGCGACGGACGTGCGCGAGAGGCGGCCGACGGGGCATGGGCACAACTCCAGATCCGGAGGGCCCGAGCAGAGCATGAAGCCAGGAAAGAGGGGCGGGGGTTTGGATTTGTTGAGATTGACGCGGGCACACGCTTTGGCTGGCCGCCGCTGCCCTGCACTGGGGTGAGCGACCTGGAACTAAATGATGCCCACAGTCTCGGTACTCAAATCAGCAAACCCGTCTTAGTATTTCTCCTCTCTTCTAGTAGATAATCCAGATTTCTTTGTCCTGCGCAAGCTTTTGTGCTGATGTGATATGCAGAACTTGGACGCATATCAATTGTTTGACCCATGTGCTAGAAGGATATGGTGTAGTTTGTTTTACTAGTGTTATACCTGTTTACATGTACTTGTGAATTTTTCATCGGCGGTACTTGCATGTTGGAATGAAGGTGCTAAAGTTTAGCAAGTCATACATTTTATTTCTTCATTTCTAATAAGTTGTGCTTTTTGGGTTTTGAAAGTTATCAATTACTAGGGTTTTTTGAGTATTACTTTTGATATATAGTAGGATTATTTCTGGAGCGAGATAAATCACTATACAGTTTGCAATTCTCCTTTCTATGTGATTTCCACATGTAGTTTATTTTATTCTATTAGTTATTCCAAAGTGTATCCATATGCAGGTTCATCTGCTCATGTTTATAACTTTACTTTTGTGTTTGTGTTGTTCCCTTTTGCAGATCATGAGGTACGATGAAATGGTATCAAGGTTTGGCCTTTTGAAGAAACATATGTCAAAACTTGCCATCATGCCAATCTCAAGTTTTGGTATGTCAACTTCAGTTTCACATGACATATTTCCCATGCCTTAATTTTGCTATTGGTTGATTACCGAGGTTTTTAGATGAAGTGATACTCCAGTACTTACTATTATTTCAGTGATTCTGTTCTATATTCATTCCTCCATCTAGAAGTTATTTTTAAGCTCAAAACAAAACATAAGTGGCAACACTGAATGTAGTCTAGAAGCCATATAGAGCCTTCGTTGCTTGAATAACATAAGTGTTTGATACTCCCCACTGTTCTCAATGTTTTCATTGGTATGTAAAACAAAGGATAATCGACCTTATGTTTTTCTCCTTTGTTTATCACCTTAGTATCGTGTAAATACTTTATGGTTTCTCCCCAATTAACAAGGAATATCTCTAGTGGATGTGTTCAATTAGCGTAGATAGACATATGCACGTTTGCCCTTTGCCTTGCCTGTTATAATTTATTTCTGCTGGAATTCTCATACATGTATGCTGTGATTTCAGTTCTCATGTTGTGTGCAGATTTCTGACCAATTTGTTTTTTTGTTCAGGTAGAAAAGCACATTGGCGGCTATACAGGTACTTATGCAAGTGCAAGTGAACTAACTGATAGAAAGAAGGTTTCTCTTGGTACCCAACCAATTAGCCTTCATGCATTCTCGTCAAAGGGCACATCCCACGTGTTTGTCGTCTGATAGACCGACCATTATCTACAGTTGCAATAAGAAGCTGTTGTACAGCAATGTCAATCTGAAAGAAGTTAATCACATGTGTCCTTTTAATACAGCTGCTTTTCCTGACAGGTCTCTCTCTCTCTCTCTCTCTCTCTCTCTCTCTGGAATGACTGTTTTTTTAGTTTAGTACTTTCCATATTTAGCTCTTAATGCTTGTACGTAGTTGGTCCAATTTTCACAGGAGAATTACGTTGCATTAGATCTTTGCCCATCTCCTTGATTGGATAGTTCATTATTTTCAAGTATTTTTCTGCCGGCAGAATCAAAATATTTGAAGCAATCTTGTTTAGAATATGATGAAACCTGACATATTTTCTGTGCTGATAACAGTAGTGTTAATAATTCCCTTCTTATTTTCTCATTCGATATGTTTTTTTGCGGGGCATTTGATATGTTCTTGATGCATACAAGACAATGTTATGATTATTATTCAACATTTAGTTTCTTACTCTGTACAAAATATTATGGAGTAACAGAAAGGGCTGCTAGTGCTAACCTATTCTACTTGATGATATCGGCTTCTCACATGGTCCTTGTGTTCCATTTCATTAATTTATTTGCAGCAATTATTTGGAAACAATAATATTGTTTTAAATCAGCTCCTAAGGTTGTTTCTTTTGTGTATATTACAGCCATGCAATTGCTAAAGAAGGTGAACTTTCAATTGGAACTATTGTTGATATCCATAAGCTTCATATTCGCACGATTCCGTTGAATGAACAAGCACATCGCGTTTGCCATCAGGAACAGTCCAGGACACTCGCGTTCTGCAATTTTAAGTACAGCCATAATAGCATTGAGGAAAGCGAGTCTCATTTTATTTGTCTGATGAATCATCAAACTTTTGAGTTTCTGTCTACACATCCTCTCGATCAACATTAATGTGTTTGCTGCATGATTAGCTGCTCATTTTCGGATGACTTTTATTACTGTGTGGGAACAACATATGTTCTACCTAAGGAGAATGAACCGACAAAGGTAATAACTAGAAAGGCTTGGTGTTACCTTGTTTGTGTGTTTTTCTCTTCTATACATGCTCAATTTACTATTACATGTAGTAGGGAAAACTCTTTGCTATAAAGCAAAAGCTTTCTAGTTTATAATTTTCCTAGAACTGCAATGCCCAATATGTTTATAGGAGTTTCGGCATACCATACTTTTGCGGATCTGTTTGTTCACAAGCTCTACACCCTACTTGTTCAGATCTGCAGGTTCTAGGTTTGTTTTAAATTCCATATCTTCCCGTACCACAAACAACTGATTTGTCCAGTCTCGAGCGTATGCTTGTCTAATTCGCATTGTGAAAAAAACTGGAACCATTACATACTGAAACATCTAAGAAAATCCTAACTAATTGTACCTACAACAGTCCCTAACATCCAAACCATTATGGCCTTAATATGTTGATTTAAAATCTGAAACAAGAGCTTCATTAATTTGAGTTCCGGTCTTTTGCAGGTTTCCCAATGATACGTAGGTTGATGGAGGTTTGGAAGATCTACAAGCTGCTGAAGATTTGGAAGATCTACAATTAAGTTGGTGGTTGTTTTGGCACATAGGACATCGTATGCTCATTTTGGTTGTGTGGCACACTAGCACATATGTACTTTTCCTTTTGCAGCACAATGTCCACATATATGGCTGTTTCATGCATGTATCCGGAAACATATACATTTGGTATGTTATGTTTATTGAATGAACTTTATGGTTTTGGATCAGGCCTACATGTAACTTTCATTGAAGTGTATGTATAGTTGTGATCTGTCCTGATTGCCTGAACATGGTAAATATTAAATTAGTTGTATAATGCTAGAGCAGTTTGCTAGTGAATCTCAACGTCCTGACATATAAAATTCCGGGTAAACATGTATCTGCCGGTAGTTACACTGCCTATAACTGTAGTACCTATGCCACAACAAGTCTGCCGGGATGAAACAATCTACCGGCAAACACATGGGTCAGGGCAGACAAACTGCCGGAAATATTCTAACTGCCGGGAGAACTAATCCCCGGCAGCCGTTCTCGTGGCAGTTCTATCTGCCGGGAGAACCACACTACCGGTAGTTTGTCTGCCTTCTTAAGAGCTGTCTCCTGGCAGATTACATGCCATTGCATCAGTGTTGTGGTGTAGTGACCCCTTCCGATGAACAGGACCCCTGTTTTGACTGTAGCGCTCCAACACAAGTTTGTTTCCTCCGTTTTTCGGTACGCCACACCCCTCCCAATCAATAGTACCCCGTTTCGACCATAGGAGGTCCGTTTCCTCCGGTTTGCTGTACGCCAGACCCCTCCCGATGAACAGAACCCCATTTCGACCGTGGCCGTCGAACACAAGGCCGTTTCCTCCGTTCTGCGGTACGCCAGGCCTCGTTTCCATCGGCTGTTCCGTCCAAGCCCTCCCGATGAACACAATGGCGCATTCTGTTTTGACCCAGCCGGTTGGCTCCCCATGAACACAACGACGACGCTGTTTCTCCGTTCCGACCCAGCCATGTACACGAGCCCTGGCCGTACGTATGCGCGAGTAGGCGTCCGAGACCCTGCCCGTATGTACATACGTGGCCGTATTTTCTTTCTTGCGCACTGGCCGCTGTACGTACGTGTACATGCTATGTGCGCGCCTCTACTACGACATGTGCGCACCTCTACATCGACCAATATGTACGTACACGTTCGCGACCAGAATGACAACGCTATGTACGCTTCGAGCAGGTGGGTCCCGACTGTCACGCACTTCCTTACGTGCGAAGATGTAGCTGGTGGGTCCCAGCAGTCAGGGGGCGAATCGTTTTTTTGCTCGGACGGACTTCCTTGTGTGCGAAGATGTAGCAGGTGAGTCCCAGCAGTCAGGGGAAACATTTTTTCACGAAATACGATGGCCCGTCCGGTGGGTCCCCGCTGTCAGGTGGAGGAATAATTATTTTACGCGTAATAAGGAGGCACTTCCTTGCTGCGACCATGGACCCAACTGTCAGCCTCTCCACGTACAGTACTCTTCCAATGGAAGTCGGTCGTTGACCACATTGACCACGCCGCGCCGAGAGCACCAAGGCGGTGGATGACGGCGAGGCCTAGGAAGGGGACAACGCGGAGCCAGGGAAGACGCGGTAGTGGATTCCCATGCGGAGAGGAGTACGAGGGTTCACTGGTTCGGCTGCGGTGTGAGGCTGCCGTCGTCGCAGAATAACAGGGGGTGTGGGTGAGTAGAGGGATGGTCTGGCCAGCGCTGGGAGTAGCAGGGGACGGTGAGGCCTCTGCGGCATCGCAGCCGGCCATGAGAGGCAGGAGCACGAGGCACGATCGGCACTGGTTTGGGCGGCTGGAGCAAGAAGACCAGAGGTTGAAGAAGCACTACGGCCGTTGGATGGACATCGTGCGGTCAATGGAGCTAGAATCGTGCATATTGACTAAGTTGACAAAGCCCTCGGTCCCCGTCAACTTAGTAGGCCCACAAGTCAGCCTCCCACTATACTGGGTCCCGGCTAGCAGGGGGAGTATTCATTTTTTTGTGCGTAATAAGGAGGCACTTCCGGTGGGTCCGAGATGACAGTGGGGGGAACATTTTTTTTGCAAAATACGGTGGCCCGTCCGGTGGGTTCCAGCAGTCAGGGGGAAACATTTTTTTCCAAATACGGTGGCCCTTCCGGTGGGTCCCTGGTGTTAGGTGGAGGAATAATTATTTTCCGCGTAATAAGGATGCACTTCTTGGTGGCTGCCGTGGACCCAGCTGTCAGCCTCTCCACGACAGTTCTCTTCCGATGGAAGTCGTTCCTTGACCACGTTGACCAGGCCGCGCCGAGAGCACCAGGGTGGTGGACGATGACGAGGCCTAGGAAGGGGACGACGTGGAGCCGGGGAAGACGCGACAGTGGATGCCCACGCGGAGAGGAGTGCGAGGGTTCACTGGTTCGACTACGGAGTGAGGCTGCCGTCGCCGCAGAATAACCGGGGGTTTGGGTGAGTAGCGTGATGGCCTGGCCAGCGGTGGGAGTAGTAGGGGGCGGTGAGGCCTCCGCGGCATCGCTGTCAGCCATGGGAGGCAGGAGCACGAGGCACGATCGACGCTGGTTTGGGCGGCTGGAGCAAGAAGACCAGAGGTTGAAGAAGCAATATAGTCGTTGGATGGACATCGTACGGTGAATGGAAATAGAATCGTGCATATTGACTAAGTTGACAAAGCCCCCCGTCCCCGTCAACTTAGTAGGCCCACAAGTCAGCCTCCCACTATACTGGGTCCCAGCTAGCAGAGGGAGTATTCATTTTTTGTGTGTAATAAGGAGGCACTTCCGGTGGGTCCGAGTTGACAGTGGGGGAACATCTTTTCGCGAAATATGGTGGCCCGTCTGGTGGGTCCCAGCAGTCACGGGGGAAACATCTTTTTGCCAAATATGGTGGCCCGTCCGGTGGGTCCCTGCTGTCAGGTGGAGGAATAATTATTTTCCGCGTAATAAGGAGGCACTTTCTTGCGACTGCCGTGGACCCAGCTGTCAGCCTCTCCACGACAGTACTCTTCCGATGGAAATCGTTTCTCGACCACGTTGACCAGGCCACGCCGGGAGCACCAGGGCAGTGGATGATGGCGAGGCCTAGGAAGGGGATGACGCGGAGCTGGGGATGACGCGGCAGTGGATGCCCACACGGAGAGGAGTACGAGGGTTCACTGGTTCGGCTGCGGTGTGAGGCTGCTGTCGCCGCAGAATAACAGGGGGTGTGGGTGAGTAGATGGATGGCCTGGCCAGCGATGGGAGTAGTAGGGGGCGGTGGTGCCTCCGCGGCATCGCTGCCGGCCACGGGAGGCAGGAGCACGAGGCACGACCGGCGCTGGTTTGGGCGGCTGGAGCAAGAAGACCAGAGGTTGAAGAAGCACTACGGCCGTTGGATGGACATCGTACGGTCAATGGAGCTAGAATCGTGCATATTGACTAAGTTGACAAAGCCCTCGGTCCCCGTCAACTTAGTAGGCCCACAAGTCAGCCTCCCACTATACTGGGTCCCACCTAGCAGGGGGAGTACTCATTTTTTCGCCAAATACGGTGGCCCGTCCGTTGGGTCCCCGCAGCCAGGGGGGAAACATTTTTTCGCCAAATACGGTGGCCCGTCCGGTGGGTCTGATGTCAGGGGGAGGAATAATTATTTTCCGCGTAATAAGGATGCACTTCCTTGCGGCTACCGTGGACCCAACTGTCAGCCTCTCCACGACAGTACTCTTTCGATGGAAGTCGTTCCTTGACCACGTTGACCAGGTCGCGCCGAGAGCACCAGGTCGGTGGACGACGGCGAGGCCTAGGAAGGGGACGACGCGGAGCTGGGGAAGACGCGACAGTGAATGCCCACGCGGAAAGGAGTACGAGGGTTCACTGGTTCGGCTACGGTGTGAGGCTGCCGTCGCCGCAGAATAACTGGGGGTGTGGGTGAGTAGAGGGATGGCCTGGCCAGCGGTGGGAGTAGTAGGGGGCGGTGAGGCCTGCACGGGAGGCGGGAGGAGGCGGTCCCGCGGGCGCTGGATTTGGCGGCTAGAGCAAGAAGATCAGAGATTGAAGAAACACGACGGCCGTTGGATTGACATCCAACGGTTACGTCTGCTAGAATCGTTTGTTGACGTATATAATAACTAAAAAAATCTTGCATACACGTCAACTTAATAGGCCCATAAGTCATACCATTCCCTCTTTTTTTAATAATTTATATATAGCTCATTGCGACTTCTTATGCAATTTATTGCAGTCCGTTTTTTTAGGTTGGCCAGGGCCAATTTCGCATATTTCTGTGGGTTCCAAACTATTTTTAATACCGAAATCTCGAGCCAGATTTAAAGTACTTTGAAGATATATTTAAATTAGGTTAATGCCAAGTGAAATAGGAATATGAAAATGTGAAAAAATTCAGAAATTATAAAGTAATTGCCAATTTGTCATACGTTTTCATATTTACAACCAAGTTCATATTACTTTCAAGTTTTGCAGGCGTCTTGAAAGAGTTGCAGCCCATCAGGGCGTAGAAAAATAAATAGGCATGAATTGGGTATTCTTCAGAAAAAATAAACTGGGCTCATTTTACAGTTTTTTAAATGTACATCCCATTTTCTAGGTAGGACAACGATTAATAGTTTCAACCAACCGTTCAAAACAGAATTGAATAATATTTCCCATGTTTTGATGTGATCTGAAATATTTTTATCCAGAAATTTCTAGTCAGATTAAATATAAATTTGTATTACGTAAAAATCTAACGAAACATTTCACGCGCAACAATTAAAATTTAAGATTTTCAAAATCCATAAATAATATTTTATAAACTAATTTCGTGCTTGGTGCATTTTTTTATAGTTACTGCCCAGTTTTTATAATTACATCCCATTTATTATATTTTAAAGCCCATTTTCCTGTTAATCCTAATGCATCCCTCCTAGGAAAGATTTGCAGCCCAGAGGGGCGGAGAATAACAAGTTGACCTTGCCTGGGTATTTCTCAAAAAAAAAAAAACGTATAGCTAGGCTACCCATTTTCATCTTGAAAAAAATTAATATCTGGGCTGGATATCTGTCCTAGGCTAGACGGGCCACAACCCGCCCAGTTAATACCCTGCTCTCCTCTGAACAACAACGAAAACATCGCCAAGAAAAACTCTGCAGTGCTCACGCCTCAAAAACACAAATACTTCTCGAGCTACTTGGTCCCAGCTGTCGGCCGCACCTTGTGCAATTCTCTCATTTATATTGACTACATAGGTTGACAATGGTGTGGGACCGTGATGTCAGGAAACCAGGAGGAAGCAAAAAAATATAGTTGTACATAATAAGGAGGCACTTGCGTACGTACGGCTATGGCCCTAGTGGGTCCCTACTGTCAACCAGTCAAAATAAAGTCATCTCCTGAATCCCCATGTTCATTGACCATGTTAACAATGCTCGGCGCCACAGCGAGCGCAACAACTCGAAGGACGATGGAGAGGGCCTCGCGGGCCCTACGGATGGTCTAATACAGTGCCCGCTGCTCATTCAGGAAGCCAGGATCATCGTACACCTATGAGCACCTTCGAGAGACTGAGATGGCATGAAACGGTAAGGCCGCGCTTGAGAGCTCTGGTTTATTTCACACCTGTATTAAGATACAAGTGTAATTTACTCGTCATCGGAAACAACGCGTAAAATACAGGCGTAATGAAACTGAGGGCCCGAGGTATGTAAGTAAAACCGGCGGGTTACATGTGTAATTTTATAGACCGATGTATATTTTACTAGTCGAAATCAACCAACCAAGCGCTTCGCCCGAGACCATTTGCTTTTATTTACAAGCATCAATTTTAAAAGCGGTTTTGGTTTGAAAACGACGATCCAATCACGGCCTAAGATGATGAGTTGGTCAGAAGATCATATGGTTTCACATCTAACCTACCCGACTTGTCGTATAGGCTATGAATGAAACATAAGACGATGAACTTCTTAAGCATGGAAACAACAGAAGAGGATGATGTTCCTAACAAGCAAATCACTGGCATTAGATCGACATGCAAAACAATATGAAGCATTATTCTCAGGAGGCACAGTGAACAGCCCGTGATGCCGCATGCCAGAATATTCCAAGCTCAACTTTGCAATCAAACACAAGGCCTGGCATTACATAGACAATATTCAGAACAAACTCTTAAAATATCTTAGATAAGTCAACATTCATGTGACTATGCATCTCAGCAGAGTAAATATTTACTTCTGAACTGAAGACAGGAATAGGAAAAAACGATCGACGTTGCTCACAGCAAAGGGCGTCCCACTCAAAAATATCAAATGCATGTCTTCTGGCTAACATCAATGAGCAAAAATTCACAAGGTTTTCCAATTCCAATATATTAAACTAATGTCAACTTTTACAAGCTTTTCCCATTCAAAATATGTAATGCCCATGACTGTGGACGGGCAGGGTCTGTCATTAGTTTGTCATCTGATAGTCCGGTGGCTCAAGGTGAGGACGAATGATTAGAGAACCATTCGATGTATTGTGCATGATTAAGTATTATTATGGAGGACACGAACCATCTGAACATTTTGTGCAGTTCCACTAAAACCAACTGGACCCACTAATGCACCAGTTTGCCTTAGACACATTGGCTCCTTTTGTGCAGTTCTTCTAAAATCAAAGTCGAAATAAAACCGAGCTTTAATTTTGATATCCCTGTAAGCAACAAAAGGTATAAGGGAAACAATTACTGTGAAATAATGGTTGATGACTTGTACTCCCAGAAGAAAAACATCTACTGATCTACCTTATCTTAATGGGAAACAAAGCAGGAGAGTAGCAATTCTCAATCAGTGTGATTCATTCATATTAACTGAGACATTATCTTAACAATGCCTTGTTCTAACATGTATAAAGAACGACAAAGCAGAAAAGTATCATTCCTAAAACAATGCGACTGATTCATTTTAACAGAGACATTATCTTAACAATACCTTGGTTAAACATGTAGAAAGAACTACAAAGCAGGATAGTACCATTTGTAAAACACTGTAACTGATATATAATAATAGAGACATTATCTGAACAATACATTTCTTAAACATGCACTCCGGTCGATCCCTAACAGAAATGGTACTCCCGCCTATCCCTAACAAGTGTTGTAGTTTTGAACTAAGATTCACTAGTTAATTCCGAGGAAAGTCGGTACTGACCTTTCAAGACCAAGATTTGAAATAACTCGTGAGGAAGACCTGAAAGAGATCTCAACACATATATGGAAATCCGGTCTCATTTTGTGCAGTTCCACCAAAATTAAGCGAAGCAAAATGTCGCAATAGCAACAAGTTGAAAAGATATCCCTATTTTAACAGAGGCAAAAAGGAATCAATTACTGGCCAATAAAGGAGGATGAAACATGCGGCCACAAAAATGGTAATCCCGCCAATTCCTAACAAGTGTTGCAATTTTGAAATAAGATTCAGTAGTTAATTCTGAGAGTGGCATTGCTTAATTTTACCAGCGGCATTGGATTAACAAAAAGGATAAACAGTTCTAGTGGAGAGTGGGCGCAACAACAACATGTGCTTCCATCTACTTATAAAGGGGGTGATGCAGAGTTTATTTAGAACAGTACCAATACAAGTAGCACAACATCTCAAAACACACTGCATGATCATGTGGATGGGACATGGGACATGCCAGCATCATGTGCGTCCACACGTATAAGGGCCTCTTTGATTCGCAGTATTGCAAAAACAAAGGAATATGAAAAACGTAGGATTGAAATGACATGCTCATTAGATTCCTATAGGATTTGAGTTTGTTTGATTATGTCGCAGGAAAATCAAAGGATTTCTACCAAGAGGTTGGAGTAGATGCTGGAATTCCTATATAATGTAGTATAAATGAATCCATAGGAAAAAATCCTATGGGATTCAATCCCGCAAATCAAACGATCAACGCAGGAAAAAATCCTAAGGATTTTGATCCTTCAAAATCCTATGAATATCCTTTGAATCAAAGAGGCCCTAAATGGGTGATGCAGAGTATGTAGCCAAGCAGCATATCTGCGTTGGTCCCATATTTGTTCTCTTTGAAACTTTTTCCGATGTGAGGGCAACAAATCTAGTCCTCCACAAACTACCCGACACCCTAGTTTCTTTCCCTTTTCAACAAAGAGTTCGGTTCCTTACAGATGTGTGTACTGGGTTACCCCCTTTTTCCCTTTTCGACCAACAAAGCGGCTGGATAGCTAGTCTATACTACTTTCCCTCCCTCCTTTCCTCATTGAACCACGTCCTAGATTCATGCTCCACCCCACCGCACCCTTCTTTCCTCTTTGAACCAAGACCTAGTTTCGACTACAGAATCGAAAAAGATCAGCATGCATCTAGACCAATGACGGTTTCAAAGAAACTTATACCTTAGGGTCGTCGGGATGTGGCAAGGCATGCGGCGGGAGGTCGGATCTACCCACACTACGTACGACAGCGAGGAAGAAGGGGTCGGTGGCCCTCCCGCATAGGCACTGGGTGAAAGAGAAAAGCGCAGCCGACAGTGGATTGCCTCCCTCGCCAAAGGCGATAGAGTGACCGCTGCACCTCCTCCCCTTCCCGGTACGACAAGATCTGGACACCTCCTTCGTCAGCTGTGAGGGGGGTGAGAGAGACAGAGGCCACAGCACATTCTTATTTAGATCTTTTGAAGAGGGTGAGAGATAGTGAATATAGCAAACCCTAGCAAAGGAACGCCGAGGCTCCAGCGTGTATATATATGTAGTGCGGCGAGAGTGTGGAGAGTCAAACCCTAGTGAACAAGCGCCGAGGCTCCAGCTTATATATATACTGTAGTACAGACTGAGCTCCTGTGCCTTAACTGCACCTGCTTTTGGCTATATGACAGATGGGCTAGCTACATTTTGGGCCCACCTGTCATAAACCCAAAGGCAGTTGCACTAAAGTCAATGAAGCTGCGTCCATATAGTTCTCGTGTATACGACTAATATATAGTGGAGTTGTTTTCGTATTCTCTCCATAACAATCGTTTTAAATTGTGTAAGTACGAAATGAAACTCTTTATTTAACGTACCAGTGAAGAAAACTACTACTCCCTCTGTTCCTAAATATTTGTCTTTCTAGAGATTTCAACAAATGACTACATACGGAGCAAAATGAGTGAATCTACACTGTAAAAAAATGTCTATATACATCCGTATGTGATAGTCCATTGCAAACCACTTGAAAGACAAATATTTAGGAATGGAGGGAGTACTTCCGATGAACTAACGTCCATGCGTCCTGGTCGCACTTCCTGTCCTTCACGTGCGGTACACTACCCTCCCTTAAGTGAACAACCACACATGCGCCAAATTATCGGAAACGTGTGAGGATGTGTACAAATAAAGAATTTTAATTTCAATTATCGGAAAGGTTTGAGAGTATGTACAATTTGCCTTCTCTAATAATTATGGTTTGTTGTGTTTGGCCTAAACTTGGTCAAACCTTACAAAGTTTGACTTCAGCCAAATCTAATATGCGGAGTAAATAAAAATGGAGGGCTACTACGTCCATACGGGTTTTTAGTCCACACCATTTTTAAAATCAAAGTTAATAGCTGGACAAATAAAATTACAGGGGAGCTGGAGATAAAGTTGTGAGAAGGCTTAGAATTCAATACAAAACTTATGCTCTTAGTACCAACGTTGATCCTTCCTCGAGGAAACATTTGGTTCATAGCCAATTGTGTGATAAAATTGTACCAACGTAAAAGACGACTGCGTCTCCAACGCAACCAAGGTGAACCGATGAAGGATATCTTCTTTGTGGGTAACAAGCAAAGAGCACTGATGGAAGACAACTTGTTTTTCATTGAAAATCGATCAGCTTCACCAGCCGATGCAACCATGAGGCGCAACCATGAGCATCGATAGGTCATCGTGGTGATGCATCATCCATTTGGCATCAAGTTTGGGTGAGGCACCTATGAAGTTCGACAAATCCTCACCGTGGTATGTTTCTTCTAAGTAGTCAAGCGCGAGGAAGGAAGAACCACGTGGAAGAGGACAGTGAGGCGAAACAACAATAGCCATCCAATTTTGTGCAGTTCCACTAAAATTGAGGAAGACATGCCCGGGTATGGAGATACGCATCGCTGTTTCCAAAAATATAAAAAAGGGATATAGTGTTGTTACTTTGTTTTACAAGATTAACAACAACATCTCAATTGTCAATAAGAATTATGAAAAGTACACCAACAAACAAGAAGCATCATGATTATCTTGATGGGAACTAAACCAGGATACCCGAGAAAAAAAGCATTTCTTCATTTAACCAGCGATAGTATTAGATTAGTAGCAGCAATAGGAGCATATAGACAATGACCGCACAACCACCATGTACTTTTTGTCGAAACAACATGTATACCTCCACCGAGGCATAAATCAGGACAACTTTTTGAGTGGCATTTCCTCTATAACAGTAGGTGATGTTGGACCAGCCAACGAACCCTAGCTACTAATACATGGGGAGCTGGGGAGTAGTCGCATAGAAAAAAAAACCCGCATGTAGCGACTTGGGGGGCTGGACCAGTACAAGAAGTTATACCTCAGGTGGGTGAGATGTCGCTTAGGCGGGCGGGCATGATCTGCACACACAACGGCAGCGAACAAGGGCGTGGAGGACCTTCGTCCACGCCAGTGCCGGCTCCGAGAGGACGGTGCGCATCCGCTTCCTCCATCGCCGACGGTGACAACGTCAATGCTGCACCTCCTCACCTCCCGCAGCGGACGGGATTCAGCCGGATCTGTGACCACCAGTGAGGAGGGAGATAGTGTGGACACTATCATCTTGTTTTGATATGGAGAGGGTGAGAGTGCGAGACGCGAGAAACTCTATCAAACAAGAGGCTATAATGGAGTAAAACAATCACTCCATAGTAGTGGTTTTAAATAGAATACACGCGTTCCCGGAAAAAAGAAACAAAAACTGGCGGACAATTGTTTAACGTACCAAGAAAGAAAACTCGATCAAAAGCACGCCTCCGCTTCCAGGTCGCGAGAGTCGTCCCGCAGACACACATAGACATAGACATGCATATCCGTGTTTACGTAAAATTCCATTTCCATTTCCATCTCCAATCATATTTGTCCAACTGGCAGATTATTTACGTTGTTAATTACATACGCGGCAATATTAACGTACATCATCTCTTGTTTGCGGGTGTCCGGACCGCTGCCACGACCGCTCCTGACCAACCCGAACCCTCTTCATCACCCGCGCGTGCTTCCCGCCCAAAACGGTCAGTGCCGCATTCATGCCCGGCCAGAGTGAACGCGACCTCTCACTGGCACCGGCATTGAAGCGGCGCGTCGACCGAGGGAGCGTCGCCCGCGCCGCTTCCTGGTGCACGCGACTGCTCCGCGTTCAAAGGTCGCAATAGCCGGCCACAACATGCATGTAAAAAGTTCTTGGGAGTCCATGCTACAACTAGATGTCCTCCCCCAACTCGTCAATCTCTTCCAGTAGTACTAGTACTCCATGGCGCGATCCATCGACAAGCAGGCGGGAAAGTTATCGTATACACGGTTTGCGGTGAGTGGCATGCCGAGCGACCGTGTGGGGTCGACCCGTGGAGGAGGGCGAGACACGAACGCGACAAACGTGATTTAAACGTTGGTTTTGCTCGATGGCGCGATCCAATGAAACGAAACGTTGGTTTCTCTCCGTTTCCATTTTTTCTCTGGAAAAACGGAAACTTTCCACTCTATTTTCATTCCTACTCCAAGGTTGCTCCGTTACAACATTCCATCTAATACAAAGGAAAACTAACACGCATGCTGATGCATCTCAATGATTCACTGATCATAGCCAATATTTGCTTCGCAAGTAAAGACAAAAGTTGTGAGAGCGTGTACGAAAGAAAAACTACTCATGGGGTCACTACGACTTAAACCCTAAACCCTACACAGGATTTAATTTCCTGGCCAGGTAGAACCTGTCAAAGGAAAGACGGCTGGCACCCTCGGATGATACGATGCTTTTGTGCAGTTCCACTAAAATCGAGCTGAGCATCCCTGATGGCAAAGATATTGAAGAAGTGTGATTAGAATAATAGTACTGGCACTAGTTCATGAGACATAAACTCATCACAAGTAGAAGCCGGTAGAAGTAGAGAAAGATCGACATGGAGATGGAGCTACGTGGGGAGCTGCGGCAGTGGAGCAAGCCGGCTCCAAAAGGAAGATGGACTACCTGGGACGTCGGGATGTAGCTAGAAGGGCGGTTGGGACGCGGCATCGGCCCATACCGCGGTTACCCCCGATTGGGACGCACCGACTGTGGATTTTCTCCCTCGCCGATGTCGACCGCGTCTACACAGAACATTGTTCCCTTCCCCCAGGTGCTCCTTTAGTGCCCCCTAGACGTACTAACATTTTTATATTGCGTACGTGTCATTGAAGAGTGAAATGATGGTTGCTTCTTCCGACTAACTTACTGTGTGATTTGACTGCTACTTTAGTGGCCCCTACACGTACCCCCCCTATGTGTATACAACAGTCACACGTACACATGGACGCAAAAACGCGCGCGACGCCCTAATGCATGCATGTCCGAGCACACGACGAAACACACACGGTCACACTCAAGTGCTCAACCTACACGTGCATGCACACACATACTCAGCCAGGGTGAGCTAGTGACCGTATAAACACCGGAAAATGTATATATTGAGCGCAATGAGCGTATTATGAAGTCCACTGACCGTATTTTTAAAAATATATAGTGACAGAGAGTGTATTTATCTCGTTTGAAATTAAGCCATATTAACCGGAGAGGAGGCAATATGTACTAGCATTACTTTGCTATGTCCCGTCAACTTGTCGAACGAGGAGAAGCTTGTAGGACGGGAGAAGCTTGCGCGCGGTGGCTCGCGGGACAAGGAGAAACTTTTGACTAATGCAAGCTGTCCTTTGCTCAGGTGGTGGACGTGCAACAGTTAATTCGGTGTCAGATTGCCAGAAGCATACACTATACTAGTACTATTATTGTAGCACTTCCCGAAGAGGCGAACAGCCAAGCACAAAGTTTACTAGTACTAGTACTACTACTATAGTCTATAGAGGTACTATAGTAGTACTAGGAACCGGATGGAGGAGCGTCTGCACTCTTATTATATTTTTAAAATGTGATAAAGCAATCTTCAACACATTTGGTTCTCTTTGAGGGTTCTCGCATGTGATAATGGAAGTTGATTTCATGGAACACTCGCCATAATTCTCGCTTAATTCTGGCTCATATCCTGTTACAATTAGGAGCGCTCGGTAATATTTCCTCTTTTTTTGTTATTCAGCATGTAAACAGGTCAGCAAACCTTGCGGCGCATCTTTGTGCGAACCGTGCTTGCTGCACTTTGAATGTGGCCGAGAGCTGGCTTGATGAAACACCTCGCTTCCTACTTCTTTTTTGCGGGGTACCTCTCTTCCTAGTGACCAGTGTCTTGGCTGATCGTCCTAATAATGCTTATATATGAATAAAGCTCTCTCGTTTACCTGCAAAAAAAGATTAAGCCATATTAACTGGAAAGGAGGGAGTATGGACCAGCACTACTTGTTTGTGTGTCCCGTCAACTCGTAGAATAAGGAGAAGCTTGCAGGACAAGGTGAAGCTCGCTTACGCCTTATGACTAATGCAACATACCCTCACCCAGGCGGTGGACATGCATCAGTTCATTTGGTGTTAGATTGCCAGAGGCATACACTGTAGTACCGAACATGCGGAGTACCATCATTGTTCAACTTCATGAAGAGACGAAGAGCCAAGCGCAAGGTTTAGTAGTACGAGTAGTACTACTAGAACCGCATGGTGGACCCTCTGTACTCTTATTTTTTCTTAATCTCTGATAAAGTACACATTTATTTCGGAGAAGGGCAGAAAACAACAGCCCAACATGTAAAGATGATATCGATCAACGATGCTCGAATATATCTTGGCCTCTGTGCGAGCCCGTCTGTGTGTTCTCGCTCCTCGTCTCCCTCAAGGAACGGTGGGTTGGCCATTTTGCCGTCAATTGAGATCGGTTTGCTCACACTCCGGTCCCACATGTCAGTGATATGCCAAGAGGAGGTGCGTTGACCGACTGGTCGTACACGTACTTGGTTTTGCACCTTCATACTCCTCCTCCCTCCGTCACAGTTTACAGGGCGCGCTTCATTATGATGCATTTCTCTCAATGCATTTCCACCACCAGAGAGACTTTAGACGCGTTTGGTTTAATGCTCAATTAATTAGGGTGTGGTAACCGCAATTTTCTCTCGATGTAGTACTACGGAGTGGAGTAAGTGCATGTATGTGTGTACCTGGGGTGGAAGCACTGCATGCATGTGTGTACGCATTATTTTCTCTAGTAATAGACGCCGTGCTATAACTACCAATGCTATTTTTTAGGCCGATCGCTAGTCGCCTTGGTCCCAGAGATTTTCTCTTTTTCCGAAGCGCGCTCTATAAACAGTGACGGATGGAGTAGTATGAGCGGATTCAAAGAAGAGCGTATTGATGGTTGCTTCTTCCGAGCAACTTACAGTGGAAAAGGTGGGGCTTATGATTTGACTGCTCATTACTCACTATTAATGCGGCGCAACGACCGGTCTGAGTCTCCCATACGGCTGTGCACTACCCCCTCGGTTCTTAAATATACTCCGGAGTATTTGTATTTCTAGAGATTTCAACGAGTGACTACTCAAATATTTGTCTTTTTAGAGATTCAAATGGACTACTACATACAGATGTATATAGACATATTTTAGAGTGTAGATTCACTCATTTTGCTCGGTATGTAGTCACTTGTTGAAATATCTAGAAAGACAAATATTTAGGAACGGAGGGAGTACACATACGAAGCAAAATGAGTGAATCTACACTCTAAAATATGCCCATTTGAATTTTGTAAAAAGAGAAATATTTAGGAACGAAGGAGTATAATTTTGTGCATGGCACATGGACCCGGATGCCGAAGAGGCTTCTGGCAATGCTATCACTTCCAACATTTGTTTACATAATTGATGTACTATACAAATAATTTCCAGCGACATGAAATTGTACAATGGTGTGAGCTTTCAGCTTTTGTTTCATGTGTCTTGCCATCGATGCTCTTTCGGAAACAATAAAAAACTAACTTCCTTGCTAATCAGAGCTAATATTTACATCACAACCGAAGACAAAGTTGTGAGAAGGTGTTAAATTAAAATTGATCCATGCTTTCATTGGCAGCAACGTCCCCCTAGCTCTGTCTAAATCAGCAAGGCATGTTGGGAAAAAAGTAGCTGTCTGGAGCATGCAACATTCCGATCATTTTGTATAGTTCCACTAAAATAGAGCTGAGCGTCCCTGTTCCAAAGATATTAAGTGTGATTACAATAATAGAGGACTGCTGATGAAACAATAAACACACAAATAGAAGCCGGTCAGCTTTACAGTCTCTCTTAAGACTAACTGGTTGGAGAAGATTAGGCTCAGAGTTGGATGAGGAGGATAGAGCAAAACCAATCTCCCTTTGTGCAGTCGCACTAAAATGTAGAGACGTTGCCAGTGTGACATTTTGGTAGAACTGCACAAAACACTCTTAAGAAAAAAGTGATTTGTGTAGTTCACCAAAAGGTCGCAATACCAACGAGGTAAAATGGATAGCCCTGTTTGCAAAAAAGAGGTAGAAAGGAAATAATTACTGGCCAATAACAGTTGATCACACATGCGACGACAAAAAAGAAGCATATTCCTTGTCCTAAGGGAAGATAACAACACGGTTGTGTTTGTCTAAAACAGTGTGAGGACGAGATTGCAATATGGAAAGTACGCCGGACGAGCTACGTTTTGGGCAAAGAACTATGGAAGATCCACATGCAGCGACGTGGGAAGACGGGCAGTGGAGCAAGGCCGGAGGGGATACCTGGAGGTCGTCGGGATGTAACTAGGTGAGCGGCGGTGGGCGAAATCTGCCCATACTGCGGCAGCGAGCAGGTGGCGTAGGCCCTACCACGCCGGAGCTTGGTCAGAGAGAACGGTGTGTACCATAGATCGGGACGTGCTGCCTCGGCGCCATCGAACAGAGAAACGATGCACGCCCTCCCTTTCCGCCGGCGGACTGGATGCGACCGGATCAGTGACCAACGGTGAAAGAGAGAGAGAGAGGCCATCGCAGACTTGTGTGAGATACTCTGAAGAGAGACAAACCAGGCAGGCAGGCTCCATTGTATATTGTGGAGCGGACTGCCTTTTCTCCATAAAAATCATTTTATATCCTGTGTACGTGCCATTGAGCGATATAACTTTATTTAAAAATAACGTGCCAATGCATCAAGTCGAACTTTGTTTCCTGCACGCGTGGTACACGACCCCCGTAGGTAAACAACCGCTACACGCGTTCAAATTAGCACATGGGCTACCATTTCGTACAGAAATGAGCTCCACCATGTACCCGCGCGGGTGTGGCTGGGCACGAAGCGTGAGTACGTGCACGGTGCACCTATTCTCTTCTTGTATATGTACACCACCTACGTGAGGTTGTGTGAGAGAGATACAAATGTATAGAGATATAGTGTGTGGCTTCATGAGAGTTTTTTTTTGG
>LR738714.1:627792310-627848667 GCA_902687465.1 Secale cereale
GTTAATGTCGACCTAGGTATATGTTGGGAGATCGATCGGTATACATGCATGTGTGTGTTAGAAGCAAATGAGGCACGGGGAGAAGGATAGAGAGAGAGAGGGATGCATCTAGGAGGTGGTGCGAGAGTCATACTATATCGAGGGGGGAGCAGTGTGCGAGTACGAGATCGATGAAAAGACTGGTGGGAGTGAGGCATGGATGGTGATAAGAGAAGAGGGGAAGCTTGTGTTTTGTGCTAGGCACACCTGGCTAGAGAGGCATATCGATCGATGTGTGCCGTAAAGAAGGAGCTGGGGGGCCTACACACACCGTGGGTGATCGACCTAAAGTGAAAAGATGAATTTGCGCGATTGAGCTAGAGAATGATGAGGGAGGGTGAGAGGGATGCGGGCGTCTGCATGCACGAGAGAAAGTTAGCGCTAGCTAGCTACAGAGATAAGAGGATTGTGTGGGTGTAAAAGACGAATAGAGATCATACTTCATTATAAAAAGCGAATTCGGATATTTGAAGAATTTATCATAGTGTTTTAAACCGACGCATGTGTGAATATATATAACGGTGATACACATGGTGTGGTTATGAACATGTTATACTACATATAATATATTTTATCTCTACTCTTATAAAAAAACGGAGTTGTTGATGATGGTGCCATCCTGCAATATAGGCCGTGCGATTTATATCTCACGGATAGGAAGGAAACTATGTCAATTTTGAAAAAATATACCCACACCCCTCTCCATATTAGCAAATCAGGCCCCCCTTGATCATGTTGATGTTCTGTGGAACGCATGGGCATCTTGCTAGTACTACGTATAACATATAGAACATTGATCATAATTTGGGCTAATGTGTGGCTTTTGCAGCTCGGGTCTAAATACTTGTCATAATGTAGGGGGCGGGGCACTATACTATGTGTGATAAACACGGTGTACACATATTGAACATGGTTTAGATTATGAATATATAGTTAGTACATCAAATGTACTATTATTTGGAATCAACATCAAGTGTATTCAAAAAATAGAATTCGAGTTCATGTAGTGCACATAGTTCAGATCTATCTCTATAGTAATCATGTGGTGTGTTATTAAGGTAATACACGAATGATGGTTGAAGTTGGCAACAATCATGATTGTAGATTGTTATTGAAATTGAGAAACGAATTCAAATTCAGTTGGAATTGCAGCGGTAGTTTTGACATTTGGAATGCACTAATATGTTGGTATGAGTAGGTTACATGCATTATACAGCAAGCGAAAAAATTTAATTGGACATAACATGGATTCATACTACCGATTAGCATTTAATTGCACTAAATTGTTGGTATGAGTAGCTTTAAATAGCATTTTATAGTAAAACGGGGCAAGACTATCTCTTTGTGTGGTGTGAATAGTTTTATTTTTTTCGTTTCTTTTGGTTGAGGGAAGTGCGAATTGATTTGGTATGTACAAGTACAATATTACACGTTAGGCTTGTCCCTAAAATTCAACCCGCGCCTTTTTATATCCCAAAAATTCAGATATCGTGCTCCCAAAACTGGCGCCTTCACAACCCGCGCCTTTCTATCCTGAAATTACAATGCGCGTGAAAACTCCCTCTAGCTGCCAAATACCGACACGCGAAATCCCCCTTCTAACCCTGAGCCGAAAGGGCCGCAAGTTCAAATCGGTGGGGGGTACTTTTGTAACACACCCTACATTTTGGACAAGCGCGTCTCTCTCGCCTCCTTTTTGCCATTTGAAATCCCAGGCCGCCATAACCTCTCCGCTCCAGCCGCGAAACCCCACCTTCCTCCGTCCGCCACCTCACCGGTTCCCAGCCGCAGCCTCTTCCCCGACGACGTCGTCCACCGCAACAGCTCGACGTCCCTCGTCCACCTCCCCGGATGAGGATCTGTCGTCCATCTCATCGTCCCGCCGGTTCAGCCGCCCCGTCCTCCACCTCCAAGGAGCTGCTCCGACGATCGCCTCGTCTATCGTGGCGGCTCCATCCCCACAACGCCGCCTTAACCTACTCCACCGGAACCGCAACATCCTCACAGACTCCTCGGACGAAGCTGAGGCCAACTCGGTGCCACCAAAGACGTTGTACACTCATCGCATCACACCTTCTCCTTAGCTCGACCTCCGAGCGCCGACGATGCTCCATCCCGCACCCCCATGGAGCGGCTACCTTGAAGCCGGCGCCGCGGGCGACATTGTGACGCCCGAGACCGACGCTCCAGAAGACTTCCAGCTATTCCGGGTTGTATCGTGTGTTTTATTTGCTTGCTACATTTTAATTTTGCATTGCATCATGTCATCATACCATCATGTCATTAATTTTTTGCAACTCAAATAAATAAATCGTGTGGATCTTTGATCCATTTAAATCAAGGGAAGTCATATGTTGATTTCTCTTTACAACATATACAAGTCTCTCAATATTTTAGGGAGCTATGAGAATTATTCCTTCGTTCTGGAATTAACCATAACAAACTTGCATCTTATTTCCCGCTTGTTTTTAAATCTTTTAAATCCTCCATCTTCTCCAAATATGCATCCTCTAGTTGTGGAGCTTTGATATATCAAAGTAGCCACATGCCAGTTGTTAGTTCAATTCCTATTTATTTGGCTCTTCCAAATAAATATTTTGCTTCTCTATTTTTTTAATTGGTAGAGGAGAGCCTTTTTTTTCCTTAATCGAGGCTGGCCCATCTCTCCTTTTTGTTTTTTTATTTCTCGGTGTTTTAGCCCAGCCAATCTGGCCGGCCCAACCTTTCCCCCCGCGGCCCACCTAACCTATCTAACCCTAGCCCACTCCTCGAGCCCTCTGCTCGATCCCCTCGTCCCTCTCGTCCCTCAGCGCCCCGCCACCCATCGCACGAGGCCTCGATCCCTCGATCCCTCGTCCTCCTCGCGTCGCCCCGCGCTCCTTCCTCCTTTGGCTCACCGCGTGAGCCCCACTTCCCCGTCCCGCCGGCCCTGCTTCGCCTCGTCTGCGGCCCCCTGCTCGCCAGAGCCGGACCTCCCCTTCGCGCGACCCCTTCCCCGCTCGCCCCTGCCGCGCCGAACCTTTGCCCCTCGCCGCCGGCATGCGCACGATCGCGCCTGCCTCCTTCCTCCTATCGCCGTCGCGCCCCGACGACGGCCCCGGGCCTCGCAGCGTCGGACCACCACCGCCAAGCTCCTGCCGCCCGTACCTCCTTCCCTGGCCGGCCTGCAGCGCGCCGCCGCCTCCCGTCATCGACCCGCCATCATTCGCTCGTGCTGTGCTACTGCTTCGTCCGTGACCCCCCTGCTCCACTCCTTCCCCTGCAGGTGGCGCTCTCCTCGTTGGCTGCTAGTGCCTGAAGCTGTGTCCCTGCTTCATGTCAAGGCCCATGACGACGACCCCTTCGTCTAGCCGCTGCTCGGCCAGGCGTCCAGAAGCAGCGCCCGAGTTGCTGCACCTCCATGTCCGGCGAAGTCCAAGACCGAGTCCTCCTCGATCAGGAGCATTTTCTTTTGGGTTCGCCAGGAACATCTCGTGTTCGACCACACGTGACAACAAGTACCTCTACTACCGAAGATCTTGGATACGCCCAGGTCGACTACGCCCGGAAATGAAACGAGTACCGCTACGATGACCCGAACATCTACAAAAATGAGTACCCCTATGCTCGAACGACTACGGAGCGAAATGCCAAGTACCACTACGGTACGTGTACCAATACCGTCGCCCCGATGACGTTCGATTCGTCAAGTACCTCTCCGAAGCGATACTTGAACGGCTACTTCCCTCGACGTCTCAAACCCCTCCGAAAACGCACGCTTCAAAGGTATAACCCCGAGACGACGCCCGTGAACGGATGCATGTTGTGTTGTATGAGATGCACCCTTTGTTGCACCGTGTTCGAAGTACCCCTCGTTGCCTTGTCGCCGAACCGTGGGAACCCGACAACGGGATCACCCCATCTTCTTGCATGTCACGCTCTCCGTCATCTTTTGCACCTGACTCTCAGCGAGTTACCGGAACCGATATGTTGCGTGGCATCATTTTTGGATTTACCGCCGTGGCCCCTTTCTTTCCACCACGGTGACAAATACTCCTTATCATCTTCATGTCAACTTTTCATATAAAAATTGCATAAAACATGATCATGTCATCCGCATCATGATAACAACCTTTGAATGTTAAATTGTTGTTGCTTTAATAATTGCTAAATTGGTCATGGGGATTTTTCCGGAATTGTTGTTGTTATTTCCGGCCTCATTTAAATGCCTAGATAGTGTAGTTTTACTTAGGCTTCACCTCTTGCCATGTTTAATAAAAACATTTAATCTTGTCTTGTAGTTAAACGAGAGTCAACTAAATAAATAAGATGGGGTGTTTCGTCAATATGCAACTCGTTGCATATTGAGCTCCACTTAACTTGTAGTATTGCTTGTGCACTTTGCCATGCCATCCATATCTAAACCGAACATGCATCATACTTGTTTGTGCATCATGACATGGTTATGATATGTGCGTTTACCATGTTGTTTGCTTTATTTCCTGTATGCTTCTTCTCGTTAGCTTCAGTTTCATTCCGGAGTTGTGAGGATTTGTTCGACTACTTCATGGACCCGTTCTTCTTCCTTGCGGGATGCCAGGCAAGATGACCATCCCCTTGGATACCTTTACTATCATTGCCATGCTAGCTGTCTTGATGCTATTGTTACATGTCGCGCTACCCATCATTTATTGTCAGCCCCTCTCCTTGTTGCCATGAAACCCCTAACCTTTGACACCTTCCTAGCAAACCGTTGTTTGGCTATGTTACCCGCTTGCTCAGCCCCTCTTATAGCGTTGTTAGTTGCAGGTGAAGATGACGTTTGATCCATGTCGGATCTTGTTGTTGCAATATCACAATGTCTATTATTATTATTAACACACCTATATACTGGGCATGGGTGGAAGGCTTGGCCTTTTGCTTGGTGTTTTGTTCCACTCATGCCACCTTAGGAGCCGATAAACCGGCATTATGTTCCTTGATTTTGCATTCCTTACACGGTTGGGTATATGGGGACCCCTTGACAGTTCGTCTTTGAATAAAACTCCTCCAGCAAGGCCCAACATTGGTTTTAATTTGCCTCATAATAACAACTTAATTAATTAATTAAATTTCATAGGGGGTCGCGCCCTCGAGGATTCTTTTTACATAGCAGGGGGGCCAGTGCTGATGATGTTGGTCCCAATCGGGCAACCTGCAGGGCCACCTGGGGGAAACCCGAGGGCTGGTTTTACTCGTAGCTTGTCCCATCCGGTTGTGGCCTGAGACGAGATACGCGCGGCTACTATCAGGGTATCGGCACATCGGGAGGTCTTGCTGGACTTGTTTTACCATTGTCGAATTGTCTTGTGCACCGGGAATTCCGAGTCTGATCGGGCCTTCCCTAAGATAAGGGGTAATATTATTATTACTCCTGCTGATCATGAGAGCTTGTGATGGGCTAAGTTGGGACACCCCTGCAGGGTTATGATCTTTCAAAAGCCGTGCCCGCGGCTATGTGGCAGATGGGAATTTGTTAATGTCCGGTTGTAGAAAACTTGACAGAGGATCCGAAGTAAAACACACAACTGTGTGAGTAACCGTGACTGTCTCTTTTCACTTTGATAAGAGAACACTGTGGGGGTTATGTTTGACTCGTAGGTAGTGCAGGATCTTTAGCTATCACTACTAGTTGCGACCGCTTGCGTAGATGCTCATCTTATTCTTGTACTCGTAAGTTAGCCACCATATATGCTTAGCCGCTGCTGCAACCTCACCACTACCCTTTTCCATACCCATAAAGCTTTGCTAGTCTTGATACCCATGGTTATGGGATTGCTGAGTCCCCGTGGCTCACATATACTACAACACCAGATGCAGGTACCATTGAGAACTACACATGTGGGAGTTCGATGAAGAAGGTGGGCGATACTACATGTCTTAACCAGAGGATCAGTAGGGCTCTTACTAGGATGATCGGGACCTTGTGTTGATTTATTTATGGTACCTTTCATTTGGATCTTCGTCCGTAGTCGGACTCTGATGTTATTGGTTGATGTATGTTAATGTATTACTTTGTGTGACGTGGCGAGTGTAAGCCAAGTACTCTTTTGCAATTTCATCCCTCTTTTACATGAGTTGTGCAAAGATACCATAGTTGAGATCATTCTAGTATGAGATTATGCCTTTAAGTCGTGCCTCGACACGTAGGAGGTATAGTCTCATACTGGGCATTACAGACATCTCCACGGCGGCTCTCCCCCAGTGCGAGGCCCCTTCGGCGGCGGCGTCCATACCAGCCGGATCTACTGCTGCTGCTCCGGCTCTCGCTCGCTCGCTCGCGCTGCTGTTGCTGCACCGGCTCTCGCTCGATCGCTCGCTTGCCCAGCTGCTGCTACTCAGCTCTCGCTCGCTCGCTTGCGCTGCTGCTGCTGCTGCTCTGGGTCTCGCTCGATCGCTCGCTCGCCCAGCTGCTGCTCCGGCTCTCGCTCGCTCGCTCGCGCTGCTGCTGCTGCTCTCCCCCTCGCTCATGCTGCTGCTCTGCTCCGATTTAGCTACACTTCAGTCGACTGAATCGACTTTTGGGTCAGTCGATTTTCAGGGGGTGGGGGGCTCGCCGGAGTTAAGGAAGAACCACCCGCAGCAGGGACGGGGGTTCGCCGAAGAGGTAGCCCACTATCTATCTTAGGGTTCAGGGTGGGGCGCGGGTGGGAAATATGCCCTAGAGGCAATAATTAAGTTATTATTTATTTCCTTATATCATGATAAATGTTTATTATTCATGCTAGAATTGTATTAACCGGAAACTTAGTACATGTGTGAATACATAGACAAAACAAAGTGTCCCTAGTATGCCTCTACTAGACTAGCTCATTGATCAAAGATGGTTATGTTTCCTAACCATAGACATGAGTTGTCATTTGATCAATGGGGTCACATCATTAGGAGAATGATGTGATGGACTAGACTCATCCGTTAGCTTAGCACTATGATCGTTTAGTTTTACTGCTATTGCTTTCTTCATGACTTATACATGTTCCTATGACTATGAGGTTATGCAACTCCCAAATACCGGAGGAACACCTTGTGTGCTATCAAACGTCACAACATAACTGGGTGATTATAAAGATGCTCTACAGGTGTCTCCGAAGGTGTCCGTGGTGTTGGAATAGATCAAGAATAGGATTTGTCACTCCGAGTGTCGGAGAGGTATCTTTGGGCCCTCTTGGTAATATACATCATAATAAGCCTTGCAAGCAAATGACTAATGAGTTAGTCAGGAGATGATGTATTACGGAACGAGTAAAGAGACTTGCCGGTAACGACATTAACTAGGTATGGTGATACCAACGATCGAATCTTGGGCAAGTAACATACCGATGACAAAGGGAACAACGTATGTTGATATGCGGTTTGATCGATAAAGATCTTCGTAGTATATGTAGGAACCAATATGAGCATCCAGGTTCCGCTATTGGTTATTGACCGGAGATGAGTCTCGGTCATGTCTACATAGTTCTCGAACCCGTAGGGTCCGCACGCTTAACGTTTGATGACGATCGGTATTATGAGTTCATGTGTTTTGATGTACCGAAGGTAGTTCGGAGTCCCGGATGAGATCGGGGACATGACGAGGAGTCTCGAAATGGTCGAGACGTAATGATCGATATATTGCACGACTATATTCGGACATCGGAAAGGTTCCGAGTGATTCGGGTATTTTTTGGAGTACCGGAGAGTTACGAGAATTCGCCGGGGAGTATATGGGCCTTATTGGGCTTTAGGGGAAAGAGAGAAGAGGAAGGCTGCGCCCCACCAAGGCCTAGTCCGAATTGGACTAGGGGGAGGGGCTACGCCACCTCCTTCCTTCTCTTCTCTTTTCCGTTTCCTTCTCTCCTACTCCTACTACTTGGAAGGGCTCCTAGTTCTACTAGGAAAGGGGGGAATCCTACTCCCGGTGGGAGTAGAACTCCCCTAGGGCGCGCCATAGAGAGGGTCGGCCCTCGCCCTCCTCCACTCCTTTATATACGGGGGTAGAGGCACCCCATATACACACAAGTTGATCAGTTGATCTCTCCCAACCGTGTGCGGTGCCCCTCTCCACAGAATCACACCTCGGTCATACCGTTGCAGTGCTTAGGCGAAGCCCTGCGCCGGTAGCTTCATCACCTCTATCACCACGCCATCGTGCTGACGAAACTCTCCCGTGAGGCTCTACTGGATCAAGAGCTCGTGGGACGTCATCAAGCTGAACATGTGCTGAACGCGGAGGCTCTATACGTTCGATGCTTGATCGGTTGGATCGCAAAGAAGTTCGACTACATCAACCGCGTCACTAGATGCTTCCGCTCCTGGTCTACGAGGGTATGTAGACACACTCTCCCCTCTTGTTGCTATGCATCTAGTAGATAGATCTTGCGTGATCATAGGAAAATTTTGAAATACTACGTTCCCCAACAATGGCATCATGAGCCAGGTCTATGCGTAGATGATATGCACGAGTAGAACACAAGTGAGTTGTGGACGATACTAGTCATACTGTTTACCAGCACGTCATACTTTGATTCGGCGGTATTGTTGGATGAAGCGGCCCGGACCGACATTACGCGTACGCTTACGCGAGACTGGTTCTACCGACGTGCTTCGCACACAGGTGGCTGGAGGGTGTCAGTTTCTCCAACTTTAGTTGAATCAAGTGTGGCTACGCCCGGTCCTTGTGAAGGTTAAAACAGCACATACTTGACGAAATATCATTGTGGTTTTGTATGCGTAGGTAAGAACGGTTCTTGCTAAGCCCGTAGCAGCCACGTAAAACTTGCAACAACAAAGTAGAGGACGTCTAACTTGTTTTTGCAGGGCATGTTGTGATGTGATATGGTCAAGACATGATGAGTGATACGTTATTGTATGAGATGATCATGTTTTGTAAAGTTATCGGCAACTTGCAGGAGCCTTATGGTTGTCGCTTTATTGTATGAAATACAATCGCCATGTAATTGCTTTACTTTATCACTAAGCGGTAGCGATAGTCCTAGAAGCAATAGTTGGCGAGACGACAACGATGCTACGATGGAGATCAAGGTGTCGCGCCGGTGACAATGGTGATCATGACGGTGCCTTGGAGATGGAGATCAAAAGCACAAGATGATGATGGCCATATCATGTCACATATTTTGATTGCATGTGATGTTTATCTTATTATCCTTCTTATTTTGTTTAGTATGGCGGTAGCATTATAAGATGATCCCTTTCAAAATTTCAAGGTATAAGTGTTATCCCTGAGTATGCACCGTTGCGAAATTTCGTCGTGCCGAGACACCACGTGATGATCGGGTGTGATAAGCTCTACGTTCAAATACAACGGGTGTAATGCAGTTTTGCACACGCAGAATACTCGGGTTAAACTTGACGAGCCTAGCATATGAAGATATGGCCTCGGAACGCTGGAGACCGAAAGGTCGAGCGTGAATCATATAGTAGATATGATCAACATAAGATGTTCACCATTGAAACTACTCCATCTCACGTGATGATCGGACATGGTTTAGTTGATTTGGATCACGTGATCATTTAGATGACCGGAGGGATGTCTATCTAAGTGGGAGTTCTTTAAGTAATATGATTAATTGAACTTTAATTTATCATGAACTTAGTCCTGGTAGTATTTGCATATCTATGTTGTAGATCAATAGCTCGTGATGTAGCTCCCCGTTTGTTTTATATGTTCCTAGAGAAAACTAAGTTGAAAGATGTTAGTGGCAATGATGCAGACTTGTTCCGCGATCTGAGGATTTTCCTCATTGCTGCACAGAAGTATCATGTCCTTGATGCACCGCTAGGTGACATATCTATTGCAGGAGCAGATGTAGACATTATGAACGTTTGACAAGCTCGGTATGATGACTACTTGATAGTTTAGTGCGCCATACTTTACGGCTTATAACCGGGACTTCAAAAACGTTATGAACGCCACGGAGCATATGAGATGTTCCAAGAGTTGAAATTAGTATTTCATACTCATGCCCGTGTCGAGAGGTATAAGACCTTTGATAGTACTTTGCCTACAAGATGGAGGAGAATATCTCAACCAGTGAGCATGTGCTCAGATTGTCTGGGTACTACAATTGCTTGAATCAAGTGGGAGTTAATCTTCCAGATAAGATAGTAATTGACAAAGTTCTCTAGTCACTATCACAAAGTTAGTAGTACTTCATGATGAACTATAATATGCAAGGGATGCCGAAAGTAATTCCCGAGCTCTTCGCGATGCTGAAAACGGCGAAGGTAGAAATCAAGAAAGAGCATCAAGTGTTGATGGTTAACAAGACCACTTGTTTCAAGTAAAGGGCAAAGGGATAGAAGGGGAACTTCAAGAAGAATGACAAGCAAGTTGTCACTCCCGTGAAGAAACCCAAAGCTAAACTCAAGCCTGAAACTAAGTGCTTCTACTGCAAAGAAAATGGTCATTGGAAGCGGAACTACCCCAAGTATTTGGCGGATAAGAAGGATGGCAAAGTGAACAAAGGTATATTTGATATACGAATTATTGATGTGTACTTTACTAGTGTTCATAGCAACCCCTGGGTATTTGATACCGGTTTAGTTGCTAAAATTAGTAACTCGGAACGGGAGTTTCAGAATGAACAGAGACTAGTTAATGGTGAAGTGATGATGTGTGTTGGAAGTGGTTCCAAGATTGATATGATCATCATTGCACACTCCCTATACTTTCGGGATTAGTGTAAAACCTAAATAAATGTTATTTGGCATTTGTGTTAAGCATGAATAAGATTTGATCATGTTTGTTGCAATACGGTTATTCATTTAAAGTCACAGAATAATTGTTATTCTGTTTACATGAATAAAGCCTTCGATGGTCATGCACCCAATGAAAATAGTTTGTTGGATCTCGATCGTAGTGATACACATATTCACAATATTGAAGCCAAAAGATGCAAGGTTAATAATGATAGTGCAACTTATTTGTGGCACTGCCGTTTAGGTCATATTGGTGTAAAGCGCATGAAGAAACTCCATAGTGATGGACTTTTGGAATCAATTGATTATGAATCACTTGGTGCTTGCGAACCATGCCTCATGGGCAAGATGACTAAAACTCCGTTCTCCGGAACAATGGAGCGAGCAACAGATTTGTCGGAAATCATACATACTGCTGTATGTGGACCGATGAGTGTTGAAGCTCGCAAGGAGTATCATTATTTTCCGAGCTTCACTGATGATTTGAGAAGATATGGGTATATCTACTTAATGAAGCACAAGTCTAAAACATTTGAAAAGTTCAAAGAATTTCAGAGTGAAGTAGAGAATCATCGTAACAAGAAAATAAAAGTTTCTACGATCTGATCGCGGAGGCGAATATTTGAGATACAAGTTTGGTCTTCATTTGAAACAATGTGGAATAGTTTCATAGCTCACGCCACCTGGAACACCACAGCATAATGGTGTGTCCGAACGTCGTAACCGTGCTTTATTAGATATGGTGCGATCTATGATGTCACTTTCCGATTTACCACTATCGTTTAGAGTTGTGCATTAGAGACAGCTGCATTCACGTTTAATAAGGGCACCATCTAAAAATCCGTTGAGACGACGCCTTATGAACTGTGGTTTGGCAAGAAACCAAAGTTGTCGTTTCTTAAAGTTTGGGGGTCCGATGCTTATGTGAAAAAGCGTCAACCTGATAAGCTCGAACCCAAATCGGAGAAATGTGTCTTCATAGGATACCCAAAAGAGACTGTTGGCTACACCTTCTATCGCAGATTCGAAGGCAAGATATTCGTTGCTAAGAATGGATCCTTTCTACAGAAGGAGTTTCTCTTGGAAGAAGTGACTGGGAGGAAAGTAGAACTTGATGAGGTAATTGTACCTTCTCCCGAATTGGAAAGTAGTACATCACCAAAACTAGTTCCAGTGATTCCTGCACCAATTAGTGAGGAAGCTAATGACGATGATCATGCAACTTTGGATTAAGTTACTACTGAACTTCGTAGATCAACCAGAGTACGTTCCGCGCCAGAGTGGTACGGCAACCTGGTTCTGGAAGTTATGTTACTAGACCATGATGAACCTACGAACTAAGAGGAAGCGATGATGAGCCCAGATTCCGCAAAATGGCTTGAGGCCATGAAATCTGAGATGGGATCCATGTATGAGAACAAAGTGTGGACTTTGGTTGACTTGCCCGATGATCGGCAAGCCATCGAAAATAAATGGATCTTCAAGAGGAAGACCGACGCAGACGGTAATGTTACTGTTTACAAAGCTTGACTTGTTGCGAAAGGGTTTCGACAAGTTCAAGGAGTTGACTACGATGAGACTTTCTCACCCGAGCGATACTTAAGTCTGTCCGAATCATGTTAGCAATTGCCGCATTTTATGATTATGAAATCTGGCAAATGGATGTCAAAACTGCATTCCTGAATGGATATCTCAAAGAAGAGTTGTATATGATGCAACCAGAAGGTTTTGTCGATCCTAATGGTGCTAACAAAGTGTGCAAGCACCAGCGATCCATCTATGGAGTGGTGCCAGCATCTCGGAGTTGGAATATACGCTTTGATGAGGTGATCAAAGCATATGGTTTTATACAGACTTTTGGAGAAGCCTGTATTTACAAGAAAGTGAGCGGGAGCACTACAACCTTTCTGATAAGTATATGTGAATGACATATTGTCGATCAGAAATGATGTAGAATTTTCTGGAAAGCATAAAGGAGTGTTTGAAAGGAGTTTTTTTCAAAGAAAAACATCGGTAAAGCTGCTTACATATTGAGCCTCAAGATCTATAGAGATAGATCGAGACGCTTGTTAAGTTTTTTCAATGAGTACATACCTTGACAAGTTTTTGAAGTAGTTCAAAATGGATCAGTCGGAGAAGGAGTTCTTGCCTGAGTTGTAAGGTATGAAGTTGAGTAAGACTGAAAGCCCGACATCGGCAGAAGATAGAGAAAGAATGAAAGTCATTCCCTATGCCTCAGCCATTGGTTCTATAAAGTATGCCATGTTGTGTACCAAACCTGTTGTGTACCTTACCATGAGTTTGGCAAGGAGGTACAAAAGTTATCCAGGAGTAGATCACTGGACAGCAGTCAAAATTATCCTTAGTTACTGGATGACTAAGGAAATGTTTCTTGATAATGGAGGTGATAAAGAGTTCAACATAAAGAGTTACATCGATGGAAGCTTTATACTAATCCAGATGACTCTAAGTATCAATCTGGATGCATATTGGAAGTGGGAGCAATTAGCTAGAGTAGCTCCACACAGAGCATTGTAGACATAGAAATTTGCGAAATACATATGGATTTGAATGTGTCAGACCCGTTGACTAAACTTCTCTCACAAGCAAAACATGAAAACACCTTACTACTCTTAGGTGTTAATCACATAGCAATGTGAACTAGATTATTGACTCTAGTAAACCCTTTGGGTATTGGTCACATGGCGATGTGAACTACGGGTGTTATTCACATAACGATGTGAACTATCAGTATTAAATCACATGGAGATGTGAACTTGATTATTGACTCTAGTGCAAGTGGGAGACTGAAGGAAATATGCCCTAGAGGCAATAATAAAGTCATTATTTATTTCCTTATATCATGATAAATGTTTATTATTCATGCTAGAATTGTATTAACAAGAAACTTAGTACATGTGTGAATACATAGACAAAACAAAGTGTCCCTAGTATGCCTCTACTAGACTAGCTCATTGATCAAAGATGGTTATGTTTCCTAACCATAGACATGAGTTGTCATTTGATCAACGGGGTCACATCATTAGGAGAATGATGTGATGGACTAGACCCATCCGTTAGCTTAGCACTATGATCGTTTAGTTTTACTGCTATTGCTTTCTTCATGACTTATACATGTTCCTATGACTATGAGATTATGCAACTCCCGAATACCAGAGGAACACCTTGTGTGCTATCAAACGTCACAATGTAACTAGGTGATTATAAAGATGCTCTACAGGTGTCTCCGAAGGTGTTCGTGGTGTTGGCATAGATCAAGAATAGGATTTGTCACTCCAAGTGTCGGAGAGGTATCTCTGGGCCCTCTCGGTAATACACATCATAATAAGCCTTGAAAGCAAATGACTAATGAGTTAGTGAGGAGATGATGTATTATGGAACGAGTAAAGAGACTTGCCGGTAATGAGATTAACTAGGTATGGTGATACCGACGATCGAATCTCGGGCAAGTAACATACCGATGACAAAGGGAACAACATATGTTGTTATGCGGTTTGAACGATAAAGATCTTCGTAGAATATGTAGAAACCAATATGGGCATCCAGGTTCCACTATTGGTTATTGACCAGAGATGAGTCTCGGTCATGTCTACATAGTACTCGAACCCGTAGGGTCCGCACGCTTAACGTTTGATGACGATCGATATTATGAGTTTATGTGTTTTGATGTACCGAAGGTATTTCGGAGTCCCGGATGAGATCGGGGACATGACGAGGAGTCTTGAAATGGCCGAGACGTAAAGATTGATATATTGGACGACTATATTCTGACATCGGAAAGGTTCCGAGTGATTCGGGTATTTTTCGGAGTACCGGAGAGTTACGAGAATTCGCCGGGGAGTATATGGGCCTTATTGGGCTTTAGGGGAAAGAGAGAAGAGGAAGGCTGCGCCCCACCAAGGCCTAGTCCGAATTGGACTAGGGGGAGGGGCTGCGCCACCTCCTTCCTTCTCTTTTCTTTTCCCTTTCCTTCTCTCCTACTCCTACTACTTGGAAGGGCTCATAGTTCTACTAGGAAAGGGGGGAATCCTACTCCCGGTGGGAGTAGGACTCCCCTAGGGCACGCCATAGAGAGGGTCGGCCCTCCCCCTCCTCCACTCCTTTATATACGGGGGTAGAGGCACCCCATAGACACACAAGTTGATCAGTTGATCTCTCCCAACCGTGTGCGATGTCCCTCTCCACAGAAACACACTTCGGTCATACCGTTGCAGTGCTTAGGCGAAGCCCTACGCCGGTAGCTTCATCACCTCCGTCACCACGCCGTCGTGCTGACGAAACTCTCCCGTGAGGCTCTACTGGATCAAGAGCTCGTGGGACGTCATCAAGCTGAACGTGTGCTGAACGCGGAGGCTCCGTACGTTCGGTGCTTGATCGGTTGGATCGCGAAGAAGTTCGACTACATCAAACCGCGTCACTAGACGCTTCCGCTCCCGGTCTACGAGGGTATGTAGACACACTCTCCCCTCTTGTTGTTATGCATCTAGTAGATAGATCTTGCGTGATCATAGGAAAATTTTGAAATACTACGTTCCCCAACAGCGGGGGCCCTATAGGGTTGGCCGGGGCGGCGGCGGACCGGCGGTGGGGAGTTGTTTCGGGGCGGCGAGGCGGCGCTGGGGCCGGCGGTTCAGCCGGTGGTGGCTGGCGGCTCTGGGGGGTGCAGGTTGAAGATGTACTGCATGCCCTCCCTAAACTACATGTCAAGTGCCTCTCTTCTACCATTGCGTTCAGTTTCGACAGTAACATTCAGATTCCACAGTAAATTTCAGTTTCGACAGTTAAGTTCAGAGTCAACAGTTTTTACCTCATCTGTTGTAGTCAGGTGGTTTTTGGTGATGTAAATTTTACATCTATTTTACATCATCTATTGGAGATGCTATTAGAATCCCACTTGAGATTTATGATGTATGTCTTGTGCTGCTTCAGCCTTGACATCTGACGGCTCACCGGGGCTGCTCCAACGACAGAACGATCCATCACAACAGAGCAGTGCCCTCGACGCCATCTATAGATTTCTCAGATCTTCCTCCACACCTCCGACAGCCACCTCTGCCTCAACTGCTTCAGCGACCAACCCAATGATGCTGAGGTCGACACGGCTACGGCAAAGAGGTTGTACACTTGTTGCATCCCTTATTACTATACATTCATGTCGATGCATTAGGGCTATTTTGGTTCGACAAAAAAACATAGCAATAGGGAATTTTCCAATGGCACTCTACTATTTAATTATTCATGCATTATTGTTGAAAAGAATGAAGCAAAACATCCACGTGGACCTACTTTTCAAAATCCTATGCATGAAAACAAGACCAAGTGTATTAGTGGCAGAATAACATTCTAACTGTACACGCTTTCATATGGTTTCACTTTATCTTGGCCATGTTTCTTTGCATTCCCCTGCTCTTCCAATTCCTGTAAACCAAACACCCAAGTTGAGAGAAATCCCATGTTTACAAATGCTCTGTTTACCATGTGTATTCCTATCCTATTCCGGTGCTTTTCCTATCCCTGCGTTTTTGGAATCAAGCCAAATGAGCCCTTACAGAATTACTTCAGTTACAGGTAGGTGTCGAAGGGAACTTTGTGTGGTTTGTCCTGCTCCTGCCGCAACGTCGTCCACCTCACCTGAGGTGCTCCATCGACAGAAACATCCACCAAACCAGACATCACGACTCCTAATCGTCTTTCGCCGCCTCAGATCTCCTTCCCCGCCACCGGCACCCACCGCAGCGGCATCACCATCATCGACTCCGCAGATGAACTTGAGGAGTACATGGGTCCACAATAGAGGTCGCCCTCTTTTGATTCTGCTTATGTTATGCATTGGTTAAAATTACCTGGTACTTTATTGTCCTGTTCACCTCTTGGACTCCAAGTCAGGTCCAAATTAATGTTCAAACTTGAGTTCTAAATTAGTTGTGGGGCACATATCGAGGAGGCAATGAATAGTATATCTGTCTAATATCTGGTTCACCTAGGGTATGACTATGTTGTTCATCTTGGGCGGGAAACAAATAGTAAAGCAATCATCATCTGTATTTTTATTAAATTAAAGCAATCATCAGCCTGCTATCATTATTTTTGGATCCATCCACTGGTTGTTACCATCACTCTAAATTTCTGCATGCTCTCCTTACATAATCTCACCATCTTTTTTTGTATGCATGTCAGATATTGTACATAGTCATGCTGAACATGTAGAGAAAAAGAGAAGAGTTTTGCGCGGCAATACAATGTCATGCAGACATCGCTCCATGGTGGGTTCAATGGCAAACCCTCCCCACCCCTCTCCAGATTGTAATCCAGAGGAAGATATCTGTTCTGAGGCGGATTCAGACGCTGCTGACCACTCCTATTTACCCCCAAGGTGTTTGCTCTACCTTGGCATGATGATGTTAGTCATATCATGCATATGTTGCCTTGCAGTGCCTACTTTTGACATCATATATGTCATCTGCTTAGTTTAGACATGTTCTGTCGCCACCTGTTTAGTTTCTATATCATATATGGGAATTATGCAGTCTCATGTCTTTTAGCCAGCCATAATATATGTGAAATGTGCAATGCCATCCTGTTTAACCAGGCATCATATATTTGAATGATATCTTTCCCATCCTTTTCTTCATTACATTTCCATTTTTCGAAAACGTTTGTACATTAAACTACTCTTACTATGAATCAACCATTTGGGTGGGAGATTGAAAAATCTGGAGTGAGGCCTTCAGAGCAGACAGTGCTACCTATTGAAGCAGATCTCTTGTTGGGTCCCAATACCTCCTCAGAGATGGATTCAGAGACAGATGACCAGTCCTATTCCCCCACCGAGGTGTATGCTCTAACTTGGCACGACATTTTATTTATTCATCATAACTTTGAATTATATTATGCTAGGCTATCTAGTTTAGATAGACATCATATATGTGAAATTATGTCATGCTATCCATTTTAGTTAAACAATATACATGTCAACTATTTCATGTCCTGTTTTTTCCACACTATCTATTGCATCTGTCTCTCATACAATGTCTGTACATTCAACTATGCTTCCAGTTTATCAGCCATTTGAATTGGAGCGGGTGATGCCAGCATTTAGCGGACTAAAAAAACGGTCTGCAAATAAAACAGTGGTACCTCTTGGTGGAGATAGCACCCCGGTTGTACATACACGAGAACCAGCCCAACACACATAACCCAAACTCTCGTAGATTTTACCCCTACAGCGATGGACAGAGAACCAGCTTCACCCAATCTGTCGGGGAACTGATCCACGAGCACCTATGGGACCGGCGGACCGAGTCCCTTTCGGTTCGGCGGGGGCGAAGATCGCACGAAGAGCGGATCGAGGCGCAACACACGAGCAGTTTACCCAGGTTCGGGCCGCACGGATGCGTAAAACTCTACTCCTGCTTTGTGGTTTGTATTGAGTTCTTGCTCGGGAGCGCTGAGTGCTACAGTACACACCAGCAGCTAACGAGACCGAGCGTGAGTTTTCTCCTCCCCCCTCTACGTTGCGCATGGGCCTCCTTTTATATGCTCAAGGGGTCACCGACAGGTGGCAACGCAGATAAGGGTAAAAATGGAAAGGTGTTGCAGTTGGTACAACTACCTGCTACAGTGTATCATACCTAACTCTGACGGCAGGGGACAAGGGCATTGAATGCCCATCCGCGTTGTCCAAATAGTGCAAAAGGGACCGTCAGGGACGCCACCGCTTGCCACGATGGCAATCTTGTCAGCACCGCTTGCCACCGCGCACCGCTGGCTGCACAGCCTCCCGCCACGCATGCCTGGAAGGGTCCTAGAGCAACACGTTGGTGGATGTGTTGGAGCGTGGGTACAGAGTGGTAGCTTGCCGCGGCAAGCGCCTTGCCGCGGTCGTTGTCTTGTCGCGTCCGGGAGCTCGTCGCTCATCGGGCCCTGCCGGGACGCGTGGAGCGTCGCGGCAAGTTCCTTGAGATGCCTTGGTTGGCCTTCCCGGCAAGCTCCTCTTGCCGGGGCCTTGTGTCCTTGGCTTGAATACTTTGTTCTTGAATGGCTCCAAAGGAACCACGGAGGACCTTGGCGGTCACCCGGCAAGCCTTGCCGCGGGATGCTGCGACTGCCCGTGCACAAGTTCGGGATACTAGGGTACCCCTACTCTAGTACACCGATAGGAGCCCCCGGGCCTGGGCCATACATGGTGCCGAGCGCTATTGGGCCAGGCCCAAAACAGGGCACGGGCACGCGCGGCCTGGGTTACACCGTATCTCTCTCCGTATCCACCGCGCCCTCCCCGAACGGCACGCGTTGAATGTGGCGTCGTGGGAGAGATCGTGGGTGGTTTCTTTATTCGGAAAGGCGGAACGTCCGCCCCCTTTCTCCTTATAAGCAGGGGAAACAGGGGCAGTTCGCCCACTCGCCGGTTGCTTCGGGAGCGGCGGAGGTTTCCGAGATTGGAATAGCAACCTCTTCTGGTCGACGGAGACGCGGGCGCATCCGCGCACGAAGGTACTTCCAGCCGTTGCTTCGGGAATGGCTCCAAATGGATATCCCTTCTTCGCCTTGTTCTTCTACTGCGGGCTCGGCCCGCCTTTCTCTGAGTTTTTCTGCGATCTTATGAACACCTACGGGTTCCGCCTCCTTGACTTCACCCCCAATGCTGTTCTGACCATGGCAGTTTTCGCACATCTCTGCGAAAACTTTGTCGGAGTCTATCCAAACGTAGCCCTTTTTCGCCACTTCTTTATGCCCCGAGTTGAGAGAGGAGAGCCTTTATCCGGCGGAATCGCCTGGATCTCGAGAGCCGGCAAGAAAGAAGCTTATCTGGAGGGAGAGTTCCACGGCAAGTGGGAGGAATGGAGAGCAGACTGGTGCTGGATTGTCAAGGAGGACCCGCAGCCGTTTACCGCCCGATGCCAAGCCCTAGTAGCGCGCGGCAGCGATTGGAGCAACGTGGCCCCGGAAGACGATAGGCTGAAGATTGCCGTTACCCGGATCCAACGCCTTAGGCTTGCCGGGCTCACTGTAGGCGCGGTTGGCGTAGATTTTCTTCGCCGCCGCATCGCCCCCTGCAGGAGAGGAGGAGACCCGCCTGGGACTTCAAGAATGCGGCGGACATCATGAGGCTGCGCCCGGGCCTCAACTTCAACTTTCCTGTTACGGAACTTGACGCAATGCTCCGGGAGCTGTTCAAGTACGACCCTCAACATCCCGAAGTGTTCAGGTTGCCGAAGCATGTCGTTCCGCTGTGCAACAACTCCTCGCTCGACCGCATCCGTGCAATGATGCCGCTGTGCGACTCACATGGAATTGTCCCAACTTGGCAAGAGCCTGCAGACGTCGTCGTGCAGGAGTTCTTTAACGGCTTGGTAGAAGTGCCGGTCCGCTCCGACGAACAGAAAGCCTCACTCGCGCCACCACCGATGCGGAGGTGAAACGCATCGCCACTAGGCTGGAAGAGGTGGCGGCAGCCGCAGCCGCAGGCGAGTTTGGATTCACCGTGGAGGAGGCAGAGGCAGCAGAGGCGGCAAGCCATGCCGAGCGAGAGGAGCTTGTCGGCGAGGAAGAGCTTGCCGGGCATGACGTCGAGTCGAGCGAGCCCGCCGAGGATACGAGCGGCTCGTTGGAGATCAACTCCTCTTCCTCCTCGTCTTCAGACAGCTCGCCGCAAGCAGAGCCCCCAGCTCCACCAAGATGGCATCTCTGCAAGTCCGGGTACTTAGCGGAGTGGCGGGCGAGTCGACAGTCGCCGCGCCGCGCGACACGCTCCACCGTGGCAAGCTCTGTTGCCGTGAGAGCACCTCACGCTGCTGCGGCAACTGGAGCGGGGTCCAACCGGACCACCGCTTCTGCTCCTGCCACTTCTATCGCTGCGGCGGCAGCCGGAGCGGGGTCGTCTCGGACCATCGCCACTGCTCCCGCCAAGCGGCCAAGGGAACCTACTCCTCCACCTCCTCGTGCCGGAGGTGAGCCGGACTTCGACTTCTCCGCGTTCAGCTCCGACGAGGAAGAAGAAGAGTAAGATTCTTTGTTGTACTTGTAGTTCTTCAATTCTTGCTGTTTTGTCTTGTATCTCATTTGCTTTACTCCGAACTTATTCCTTTTTAGGACTCTGGCCCAGAGAGCGGCGAAGAGAGCCAAGGTCCCGGCGCGTCCAAATGAGGTGATTATCGTCGAGGACGAACCCACCGCGACAGCAGAGGGTGCGCCCGAGACCACCTTGCCGGACCCAGCAACTATTCTCCAGAGCAGCCCCCAGCGTAAGTATATGGTTCGCTTTCCGCTGTTAGGCGCGGATGGATGCTCTTTCTTTGCTGACATCTGATTGTTGGTTTGTGTAGGAGCAGAGCAGCCCCACCAGGAGCGTCCGGAGGCCGCCCCCGACATGCCAAGGGAGAGTTCTCCGGCAAGGGAGAATGCTCCGGCAAGGGAGAGTTCTCCGGCAAGGGAGAGCACCAGCGGCCCCCCGGCGGCGGAGACTACGACTGCAGAACCTGGTACAAATAATCTTCTTGCTTCAAAACTTCCCTTGGGTTCTTCTTCTTTTGATCTTCTTTTTGGATATTTGCTTGACTTTTCTCCCTTTTCCGGCCGTTAGACCCATCTGCTGCGGAGCTGATGGAGCCCGAGGTTGCTGGCGAGGAGAACACCGCTGAGGCCACCGTCGACGATGTCGTCTAGATTGCCGCGGGCGGTGATACCGGCGACGCCGCTGCCACCGAAGAAGCAGCCGGCGCCGATGATCCCGCCAGCTAAGAGGCCGCCAAGGCTGCCGCCGCAGAAGCTGGCGAGAGGTCTGGCGATCGCACTGACGGCCCTGAGGCCGCAGGAGCGCCAGGCGCTACGCCGACCGCCGATCCTCCCGCCGCTGCCGCAGCGTCAGGCTCCGAAGAGCCCCAGCCAGGCGTCTACTTGAAGGCCGGCGAAAACGTCTTCATCAACCTCCCCTGGGCGTCAAGCTCCAGGGCGCCGGTCGAAGGAGAGAGCTTTGATGGAGAGGTGCTCGCCTCTGCTGGGCTGACGCTGGTTGATGCGCCGAGCAGCAGCAGCGGCGAGCCTGAGGAGGAGCGGCTGCTGCGGAGGCTGGTGTCGCTCTACCGTGCTCGGCAGGCCATGCTGGAATTCCGAGAAGCGCTTGCCGCGATGGCGGGAGCGGACATCGAGAAGCGCGCGGAGGAGCTCCGCGGTCTTCACCAGGAAGCTCTCCAGTCCCTGGCAGAGGAGCGGGCGCAACTCGCCGAGGAGCAGAAGGCCTTCCTCCTCGAGAAGGCTGAAGTCGAAGAACAACAGCGGCTTGCCGCTGAGAAGCTGTCTGCGCAGGAGGGCGAGCTGACGCAGCGGAAGGTTAATCTTGACAGCCACGAGGAGGAGCTTACTGCGCGCGAGCAAACATTTGGCGGAGCCCTCAAGCAAGCAGGGGATGCTGCCGCAGCTGCCGAGGCCGCCAAGAAGGAGCTGGAGACGAAGGTGGCGCGGCTGGAGGCCGATCTCGAGGCGAGCGGTGAAGAGCTTGCCGCGCTCAAGTGTGAGCGGGAGAAGGACGCCTACAGCTTGTCAGAGCTGCAGGTTCATCTCGCCGAGAAGCGCAAGGAACTTGGTGCCGCCAAGGACTCCAACGCAGATCTTGAGTTGAAGCTGACTACTTTGACCAAGATGCTGGACGGCGCCAGGGAGCAGGAGGTGGCCTTGAAGGAGGAGATCAAGGCCGATAAGGCGCTGCTAGCGAGTGCTGCTGTCGCCCAGAACACTTTTAGGGAGAATGTGGAGCACTAGACGGAGGGTCTCGTGGATGCTGCCGCAGACATTGACAGGGAGCTGGCGCAGCTGGGGATGGAGGATCTTGGGTATCCCTCCGATGAGAACCTCCAACCCAGTGCCAAGCTCACCTTGTTCTTCAAAGGCGTGGCGACGGCCCTCCAGCGACTCCGGGAGAAGATTCCAAAGCAGCTGGCCGACAAGTTGCACAAGATCTGCGCGGGAGCTCTTCAAAAGGTGTTGGTGAAGGTGGCCTTCCGCAACCCGGGCCTCAACCTCACCAACGTCCTCAAGACCCTGCCACCGGATGCTGATCTAGAAGCGCCCAAGACCCTTGTCGCACCCATTGTGGACAAGGTGAGCGGGATCAAGAGGATTGAAGGCGATCGCGTAGACTAGGCCGCCCGTTTTCTTCTTTTCTTGTCGCTGCTGGTCATGTTATGAGAACAATCTGTTAGAGCTGCGAAAAGCTACCTTGTAATATAACTCTATTTTGGGTAATGATTGCAATGTTATTTCCTTTACTTGATTCCTTCCTTTGTATGTTTTTGCCCTAAGCTTTTAGGGAACTTGCCGGCGCAGGCACCTTAGCCGCGAGCGCTGAGTGCGGGACGTCAGCAGCCTGCTGGCGGTGCCGTTACCGACAAGAAACCTTGTCGCCAGTAGTCGCAGCACACTTAAGTTGTTGAGCGGACTCGAAACAAAGTAAGGGCGCAACTAGCTACGAGTTGGTTCCTCCGCGCACAGGTTTTCCATACAAAGCACGGTCGTTCAAGGAAGATAACTTAAAAATTTAAAAAATCTGATTACTCAAACTTTGGCAACTTAGCTTTTCTGTTGTTTGCTTCTCGGTAAGGCGAAACTTTCTTGAACGACGCCTGGTCCATACCATTATCTTCTCCTTTGCCCCCCGGCAAACTTGTGGGCGAGGGAACCTTCCTTTCCTTGAGAAAAAGAAAGAAGAGAAAATAAAGATATGGAGCCTTACGGCTCGTTATTGCTTACCGGGGGTAGGTGCTGCACAAAGTGTCAGATAACACATGCAAAAAATAGAAAGCATGAAATTGTCAAGATGTGCGGAGCACATGACCTTTACTTATGCACGGGGTCTGCGCCCGGCTTTGTACGAAGGATTACATGCAACAACGGCAAGACTTGTACAAAAGGTGGTTGCTGGAACAGGTTCCGGCAACCGCGCCTTACGGGTAAAACTTACGAAGATGCTCAATGTTCCAGGAGTTGCTCACCGGAATGCCATCTTCGGTCTCAAGGCGGACAGCGCCAGGCCTAGTGACTCGTTTCACCCGGTAAGGCCCTTCCCACTTCGGCGTCAACTGGTTAGAATTCCTGGCGGACTGAACGCGCCGAAGAACAAGGTCGCCATCCTCGAGACTTCTGTCGTTATCTTTGCGGCTATGGTAGCGGTGCAAAGCTTGCTGGTAGCGAGCAGCTCGTACAGCAGCCTAAAGACGGTCTTCCTCAAGGAGCAGCGCGTCATCTTGTCGCAGCTGCTCTTGCTCAAGCTCATCATAAGCGAGCACTCGAGGTGACCCGTATACGAGTTCCATGGGGAGAACTGCCTCTGCTCCATAGACTAGAGCGAAAGGTGTCTGGCCAGTGGCTCGATTTGGCGTCGTCCTGATCGACCAAAGAACCATCGGCAGCTATCAATCCAGTTTCTTCCGCACTTGCGTAGCATGTCGAAAGTCCTGGTCTTGAGCCCACGCAGCACTTCAGCAATTGCCCTCTCCGCTTGACCGTTGCTTCTCGGGTGAGCAACAGAAGCGAAGCAGACCTTGGCGCCAAGATCTTGGACGTACTGCATGAAGGTGCGGCTCGTGAATTGCGTACCGTTGTCGGTGATGATCCTGTTAGGGATCCCGAAGCGGCAAACAATCGACCTGAAGAACTTGACTGCTGACTGTGCTGTCACCTTCCTCACTGCTTCCACTTCCGGCCACTTTATGAACTTGTCGATTGCAACGTACAAGTACTCAAAGCCCCCGACTGCTCGGGGAAAGGGGCCGAGGATGTCGAGCCCCCAGACCGAAAATGGCCAGGATAAAGGGATCGTCTAGAGAGCTTGAGCTGGCTGGTGTATCTGCTTGGAATGGAACTGGCCCGCTTCACACTTGGTTACTTGTGCAGTTGCATCCTGGAGGGCTGTCGGCGAAAAGAAACCTTGCCTGAATGCTTTGCCGGCAAGTGCTCTTGCGCCAATGTGGTGACCACATATGCCTCCATCACTACAGGAATCAGGCATTTTGCCGTCAGGCTCCTACAGACGGCAAAAGCAGGATTACAGACGGCAAAGATTTTGCCGCAGCCCATGACGGCAAACCTTGTCGGCAAAGTCAAAGTCGGCAAAGAACTCTTTGCCGTTAGCATTTAGTAGGGCAGACGGCAAAACTCCATCTTTGCCGTCATTCGGAATAAGTAGCATACGGCAAAGAAAAACAACTTTGCCGTCAGCCATACTCTATATTTGCCGTCTGCCTCATACATCCATGACGGCAAAGAAATTTATTTTATTTAAAAAAACCACCAGTCGAGTTGCAGAGGTGGTACAGTAGTTCACACCATTTTTTTAACAGTGAAGGACCCAATGTTGCATTAATATCAAACATGAAGTACACGTCATTTTACAAACAGACCCTTTTACAAACATACCCAGGACTAACTGCAGATAACACACTGGTCCCTATCTTTTACTAAGAAGACCCAACAAACAGATAAGAAAAGCAATTGGGTCCAGATCGCTGGGCGGCGTCGAGCTTCTTGTGGCGCATCCAGATCGCTGGACGGGGCAGGGGCCAGCCGAGGCCTGCCGGAGCGGGGTTGGGGACGGCGGAGGCCTGCGGGGTTGGGGACGTCGGAGGCCTGCGGGGCATAGACGAAGGGGCCGGCGGCGGTGAGGAGGGCCGCGGTGGTGGTGAGGAGGGCCGCGGCGGCGCCAGGGGCCGGCGGCTGTGAGGAGGGCCGCGACTGCGCAGAGGCCGGCCGCGGGGGACGTGGTCGGGGCCGGTGCGCGACGGAGGACGTGGTCGGGGCCGGTGCGCCGGTGGAGGCAGGTGGACACGGGCGGCGCGCAGGCGGAGGCGGGTGGGCACGCCGACGTGACCGGCCGGCGGAGGCGAGCAGAGGCGGGTGGACGCGGGCGGCCGACGGAAGCGGCGAAGGCAGGTGGAAGCGAGCGAAGGCGGGCCTACGAAAGCGAGCGAGGCGAGCGGTGCGGTTATTGCGAGCGGAGAGAGAGGGGGGTGGGCAGAGGCGTGGGGAGAGGATAAGATGGGGGGTGGGCCAGAGGGATGCCGGTGAGAGACTGAGAGGAGGGGTTGAGGCGAGGGGTGGGCCAGATGGGTGAGGTCGGTTGGGTGGCTGCAAATGGTGCCACCTCAGCGATCCGCGAGAAGAGGGTTGGGCCAATAGGAAGTCAAGGATATTTGTGCTTCTTTACCTGTATTATTTCGATAAAATGACTAAGTTAAAATTTAGTAAATTCTTTCAAATTATTTTACACGCCTTTTAGGAATAGTAAACCAATAGCATGCCAAATTTCGTCTTGTTTAGACCTTGTTTGCATTTTCAAAAAAAAAATCGATAGTCATTCAGACCTTGTTTATTGTCTTTGTCGTCATCACTTTTTTTACAGACGACAAAATAAGTCTTTGCCGTCATCAGTTTGTTTTACAGACGGCAAAATATGTATTTGCCGTTAGTCATTCTTTGCCGTCAGGTTCATGACGGTGAAATAATCTTTGCCGTCTGCCCCGACGATTAGCTGACGGCAAAGAGGCTCCCTGTCGGCAAATTAGCTGTTTCCCGTAGTGCATGTATCTCTGCCAACAGCTTTTGTCCGCCTTCCCGGTGAATACACTTCAATTTCACACCGTTGAGTCTTCTTCTATACAGTGTGTTGTCGACAAACTGGTACATACTTGACTGCCGGGCTACTCTTTCCGCTTCTTCTTGCTCTTCGGGAAGTTCTCCTGTCTGAAAGAAACGGACAATCTGCTGTGCCCATGCTGGAGCTTGTGGCTCGACAACAAGGACTAAAGGCACATCTGCTGCTGCGGGAACATCCGCTTCTACTGCGAGAACCTGTGGCTCAGCCGGAGCTTGACGTTCCCCAGCAAGCTTGCCGGAGCAAAACTTGTCGGGAGCCTCTGCTTCAACGGAACAAACCCTAGGGCTTGCCGGAGCAGACAGATCCTCAGCACTCTTGGTGTTGATCTTGGGGACCTTCTTGGCGGCGGCTTCGGGAATCTCTGCCGGAAAATAGTCACCAGAAATCAACTTCCTCTTCTTGCTCTATCCAGTTGATGGCGTTACAGACGGTTGAGTCAGCTTGAGCACAAAGATCCCTGGTTCCACAGGTAACTTAAGTGCGGCGCACTTCGACAGGCCATCGGCAATGTCGTTCTGAGCCCTTGGAACATGCTCCATCTGTAGGCCGTCAAAGTGCTCTTCTAGCTTTCTCACTTCATCAACGTAGGCTTCCATCAACGGAATCTGATAACTCTTGTTCACTTGGCGGACGACAAGCTGCGAGTCACCCCTGACAATGAGCTTCTTGATCCCAAGGTCTGCCGCGATCTTGAGACCAGCAAGCAAACCTTCATACTCTGTGGTATTGTTTGTTGCTTGCTCCTTGGGAAAGTGCATCTGGACTACGTACTTGAGGTGCTCTCCAGTGGGTGCAACAAGCAGCACGCCAGCACAGGCGCCTTGCAGCGAGAAGGCACCATCAAAGTACATCAGCCACTCTTTGCTTGCTTCCTTGACGGGGATACTCGTTTCTGGAATTTCTTCATCTGGTGTTGGCGTCCACTCTGCTATGAATTCTGCCAATGCTCTGCTTTGGATAGTTGAAGTGCTCTCAAACTTGAGGCCAAAGCTTGACAGTTCCAGTGCCCACTCAACAATCCTGCCTGTTGCTTCTGGATTCTGCAGTATCCTCTTCAGCGGAAAACGAGTGACAACTGTGATCTCATGTGCTTGGAAGTAATGGCGCAGCTTTCTCGAGGCCATGAGAAGGTCGAAAAGCAATTTCTGCACACCAGAGTACCTCAACCTAGGCCCCTACAGAAGGGAACTGACAAAGTAAACTGGGCGCTGCACCATTCTCTTCTGTATGTCCTCGCGCGCCTGCGCAGATCCATCTTTGTCGGGACCAGAGCTTGTCGGGGAAGCCCCCTGCTTCTCGCTGGATGCGCCTGCCGTGGTTGCTGGCTCATCATCTGCCTCCCTCTCCGCTACTAACGCAGCACTAACCACTTGATTGGTTGCTGGTATATACAGCAGCAACTTCTCTTGTGGCTTAGGTGCGAGAAGTGTTGGAGTGGAGGACAGGTATCTCTTCAAGTCTTGCAGCGCAGCCTCCGCTTCCGGAGTCCATTTCATTGGACCTGCCTTTTTCAATATTTTGAAAAACGGCAGGGCGCGCTCAGCAGACTTAGAGATAAACCTGCTGAGAGCAGCCACGCAACCGGCAAGTCTTCGTACATCCTTGACGCGCTTTGGTGCTTCAATCTGCTCAATGGCCCTGATCTTGTCGGGATTGGCTTCAATTCCCCACTGAGACACGAAGAACCCGAGAAGCTTGCCGGAAGGGACTCCAAACACACACTTCTCGGGGTTGAGCTTGAGGCTGATCTTGCGCAGATTTGCAAAGGTCTCGTCTAAATCTTGAATCAGGGTTGCCTTGTCCTTACTCTTGACCACTATGTCATCCATGTAGGCTTCCACATTTCTGTGTATTTGTGGATCAAAAGCGACATGGACTACCCTTGCAAATGTTGAACCAGCATTCTTTAAACCGAAAGGCATCCGTACGAAACAGTACGTGCCACATGGAGTGATGAATGCGGTCTTCTCCTCATCCTCTTCTGCCATGAAGATCTGATGGTATCCTGAGTATGCATCAAGAAATGAAAGCAAGTCACATCCGGTCGTGGAGTCAACAATCTGGTCAATGCGCGGCAATGGAAATGGGTCTTTGAGACAAGCTTTATTAACATTGGTAAAGTCGATGCAAAGCCTCCATTTCCCGTTTGCCTTGCGCACGACTACAGGATTGGCCAACCACGTAGGATGGAGCACTCCTCTGACAAGGCCTGCTACTTCCAACTTCTTGATCTCTTCTGCGATGAATTCTTGGCGCTCCACTGCTTGTTTCCTGACTTTCTGCTTGACGGGCCGCGCATGAGGACAGACGACAAGATGGTGCTCAATTACTTTCCTGGGACATCGGGGATGTCAGACGGTTGCCACGCAAATACGTCGACGTTCGCCCGCAGGAAAGCAATGAGCGCGCTTTCCTATTTAGGGTCAAGAGTGGCACTGATGGTGAAGGTACCACCAGTGCCGTCCTCCTTGGCGGACACCTTCTTGGTCTATGGCGGAGCTGCCATTGTCTTCTTACACTTGCCGGTGGAGCTCGATGGTGCGTCCTCGACGGTAGCGCATCACTCCGAAGAGGTGCGCCCGCCGGAGTGGGCATCAGAACTCTTGCCGGACTTGGTCTTCTTCTTCCCCCCCGGGAGCTTCAACGGCAGGTGACTTGCGATCTGTTACGGCGGCCGCTTCCCGGTATATCTTGTCGGCGCAGATAAGAGCATCCTTCTTGTCGCCAGGGACAGAGATGACACTTATCGGGCCTGCCATCTTCAGCATGTTGTACGCGTAGTGAGAGGCTGCCATGAACTTGTCGAGTGCTGGACGGCCGAGTATCCCATTGTAAGGCAATGGAAAATCGGCAACGTCAAAAGTGACCCTCTCAGTCCTGAGGTTCAACTCGCTGCCAAATGTCACCGGCAACGTGATCTTCCCCTTCGTCTTGCTTCTTCCCGGGTTGATTCCTTGGAACGTGCCGGTCTCTTCGAGCTCGCTGTCAGGGACCTGGAGTTTCTGGAGTACAGCGGAGGAGATCAGGTTCAAGCCGGCCCCGCCGTCAACTAGCATCTTAGTGACCTTGAGATTGCGGATAGTTGGTGAAACCAACATCGGCAAGCACTCGACCGCAGTTGTGCGATCAGGGTGGTCCTCAATATCAAAGATGATAGGCGTGCTGGACCATTTCAGAAGCTTGCGTGACTCAACAGGTGGTTCTGCCGCATTGACTTCCTGCACCCACTGCTTGAGTTGGCAGTGTGAAGTATGCAGAGAAGCACCGCCGTCAACGCACAAGACCTCTGTGGCTTTCTGGAACTCCTGCTCACTGGTCTCGACATCATCCATGTCTTCATCGTCGTCGTCATCTTCATCCTTGTCGCGGCCGCGGGGAGGTCTGTCTCCTTGCCGCTGCTTGGCCTTGCCGCGGCGTCCTCCCCGGATGGTGCGCTTCTTGCCGGATCCTCCAGCATCTCCTTGCGCCTTCTCCTTGTCGCGTCGCTCGTATTCAGCCTTTTGCTGCTCGACAAGCTGCTCGACCTTCTTGCAGCTCTGGAGGTCATGGCCCTTGGTGCGGTGGATCTTGCAGTACTGCTTGTCGGTGCCGTCCTGCTTGTCGGCGACCGCCACAGCCTGGCAGTTGGTGCATGTGGCAATCTCCTTGCCGGAGCTACCAGCTTTGGCTTTCTTGGCGCCACCTTCGTTGCCGGACTGCTCAATGACTAGCACATCTTTGCCTTTCTTCTTCCTGTTGTTTCGCCGCCGGTTTTTCTTTGCCGGGGCAGCATCCTCGCTGTCAGATCCTCCTGCTCCTGTATTCTCTCCGGGGAGTTTCCTCCCTTTCTCAGCACGTGCACACTTGTCGGCCAGGGCATACAGCTCACTGACGTTTCTGATCTTGCACATCGCCATCTCCTCCCGCATCCTGCGGTTACGCACGTTCTGATGGAACGCGCTGATGACCACGGCAGGGTGGACATCTAGGATGTTGTGCTATACACGGCTGAATCTCTGGATGTACTTGTGCAGGGGCTCTCCTTCCTTCTGGGCGAGCAGATGAAGGTCACTCTCTTGGCCATGAGGTTTGTGGCCGCCTGTAAAGGCGCCGACAAACTGATGGCATAGGTCTGCCCAAGAGGATATGGAGTTGTCCGGCAAGTGCATGAGCCAGGACCTGACGTTGGGCTTGAGCACCAGCGGGAAGTAGTTGGCAAGGATCTTGTCGTCCCGCCCCCCGGCAGCTTGCACCGCGATGGTGTAGATGATGAGGAACTCCGGCGGATACGACTTGCCGTCGTACTTATCTGGTACGTCTGGCTTGAAATTCTTCTTGCTGGGCCACTGGACTTGCCGCAGCTTACGAGTAAACGCAGGGCAACCTACCGCGTACGGCAAGTCGCCTGGTTCCCCTGGTGCATGCATGTCGACAGAGGGCCCAGCGCGCTGGTCTGATTGACGCCGCGATTCTCTTCGGCGCTCGATGCGAGTACGAGCGTCTTCTTGCTGTCGTTCGTGAAGAACTTGGCGCTGATCGCGACGAGCTCGTGGATCTGATGACGCGGTGGAGTTGCTGTCGAGGTTGATCCGGCGAGTCGGCGATCTTGGTCGTCGGGGCGGAGAGTGCACGGTGGTTGCACCCCCACCGGTCTTGTCGCCACCGGCTCGTGCCTGGCTGACTTGCCGCGGCTGCGATGTACTCGGCTGCCGTGGAGTGTCGCCGTTGGTGAAGCCGATGAGACTCTGAATGGTGGCCCTCTAGTCGTCGATCTTGTCTGCCGCTGGAGGGTAGTCTAGGAGCAGTTGAGCTCGCGCCAAAGCTTCTGCTGAAGTGGCGGGTAGCGGTGGTGAACGGTGTGAGGAGCGGGATATGCTCGGACTTCTAACCATGTTAGAAGGAGCAGTATCCCGTCCAGGCGACCGTGCCTCGCTCGTGCCAGCATGTTGGCGTGCATGCTGGTCTTGAGCACTCCGAGATCCACCAACTCGATCTTGGTCCAGCAAACGTATGGTAGCATGAGTACCATGACGCTGCCGGTCCCGCGCCTCCTGAGATGGGCGCGGTGCATGTACGGACGCCAAGGTCTTGGAGTGCGCCCGGTCGTTGTGGAAGTCGACTACGCCGCCGATGGGCAGCGCAGCCTTGTCCTTGGGCCTTGCAGCACCGTGAGCTCCCTCGTCGACGCCTGTTCTTCCGCCGGCGTCTACCCCACCAGCCGTTTGCTCCGGCGGTGGTGGGTTCGACGCGGACGGAGCAGCTGCCTCCGAAGCCTTCTTCTTCGGCGGCATGTCGATGAAGACGACGAAGATCTAGCTCGTGTGAATGCCGGATCAGGTTCACACAACCTTGCGCCCCTACCTGGCGCGCCAAAGATGTCGGGGAACTGATCCACGAGCACCTATGGGACCGGCGGACCGAGTCCCTTTCGGTTCGGCGGGGGCGAAGATCGCACGAAGAGCGGATCGAGGCGCAACACACGAGCAGTTTACCCAGGTTCGGGCCGCACGGATGCGTAAAACCCTACTCCTGCTTTGCGGTTTGTATTGAGTTCTTCCTCGGGAGCGCTGAGTGCTACAGTACAAACCAGCAGCTAACGAGACCAAGCATGAGTGTTCTCCTCCCCCCTCTACGTTGCGCATGGGCCTCCTTTTATATGCTCAAGGGGTCACCGACAGGTGGCAACGCAGATAAGGGTAAAAATGGAAAGGTGTTGCAGTTGGTACAACTACCTGCTACAGTGTATCATACCTAACTCTGACGGCAGGGGACAAGGGCATTGAATGCCCATCTGCGTCGTCCAAATAGTGCAAAAGGGACCGTCAGGGACGCCACCGCTTGCCACGATGGCAATCTTGTCAGCACCGCTTGCCACCGCACACCGCTGGCTGCACAGCCTCCCGGCACGCACGCCTGGAAGGGTCCTAGAGCGACACGTTGGTGGATGTGCTGGAGCGCGGGTACAGAGTGGTAGCTTGCCGCGGCAAGCGCCTTGCTGCGGTCATTGTCTTGTCGCGTCCGGGAGCTCGTCTCTCACCGGGCCCTGCCGGGACGCATGGCGCGTCGCGGGAAGTTCCTTGAGATGCCTTGGTTTACCTTCCCGGCAAGCTCCTCTTGCCGGGGCCTTGTCTCCTTGGCTTGAATACTTTGTTCTTGAATGGCTCCAAAGGAACCACGGAGGACCTTGGCGGTCACCCGACAAGCCTTGCCGCGGGATGTTGCGACTGCCCGTGCACAAGTTCGGGATACTAGGGTACCCCTACTCTAGTACACCGACACAATCTAACCCCAACACCAGCAAATAGTAACCCTGTTCATGTTGACACAACACCATCTCCACCACAGAGCTCCCAAACAAGAGCAGTTAGTAAGGCAGCTCTAGTGCCCAAAGGGCCAGTACTACCACGGCGAACCCCAACTCCACCAATTAGTACGCCTATTCCGGTGGAGCAAGAACAACCAGCTAGTTGTACTTTAGCTTCTATCGCATTTGATGTTGTTAAATCGTATGTGCGTATCTTCCCATCTTGGAAATATTATACTGAAGATGAAGGAAAATTCCAGTTGCGGGTGATTGTCCAGGAGTTATGTGTAAGAAATGTTATTCATGGCAATTACTTTGCTTTGTCCCATACATCCTACCTCCATGATGGTTATAATACATCAAATTTTCCCATTTTTCTCTATAGAGAAGGACCAATTTGGAAACTCAGGATGAGGTAACCTGTGCTAATACCTGTGCTATCTTTCAGAATGCTTGGTGGTAGTATCGGAATTACCTGAAGAAAACGTACTTAACCAGCAAAGAAACTCATCAAATTCCCTTACATTCTCCTGAGACACATTTACTCGACGATGACTGGGAATGCCTTGTTCTGTACTAGTCCCGAACCAAGAATGTGGTAAGGTCTATGAGCTCATTTTCTATTTTAAGTACTATATTCTTGCGTCTTACTGTACTCTTTTCATGTAGAACAAGTGCCTAAACCTGAAGAACAACTGTTCTAATTTAAGATTCCATTGCTACCATAGTTCCAAAAAGTGCTAGGTGTTAATTGTGTGTTTTGCCACCGCCTTGCGCTTTACTGACCAAAGCGCATGCTTATGCGCAGTTATGCACATTAAGCGTAGTTATGCGCAACGCGTTTCGCCAACGCCTAGAGCCTAGGCGCGCTTAAGCGCTCGCTTAGGCGCGCCTTTTTTAACTATGATTTCTATCGTGCATACTCTTTGCTCTTGTATCACTGTATTTACTCATACAAACTTGTTTTTAAATTGAAGGATCCAATTGAAACTCCAATGGCACATCAGGTATGTTTGCGCATGTTTCTTTAACATGCTTGCTCTTATCAATAGCTCTGTTGATTTCAATTTCAATTGTGTATACAGTTGACTTCTCATATCATGCGCATTATTAGCATCACAACAAAGAAAATAGTGTTGTTGTACATGTAGACCCATGGTACCCATCTGAAATCTTGTTGTGCCGTGTAGTTTCCCACACTTTGTATTCTTTCACTGCTGCTTTGTCTTGAACTGATATGATTTGAACCGTGTCTCTATTTTTTGGCAAGACAATGAAGTGACCATAGGACATATATATATGTTTGTTTGATGCTTTTATTATGTACTAGTACTTGGCAATAGAAGACTTGGTAGTTTAATCCTATCCACCTTACTAATGAACTGGTTCACCCAAATGAGTTTCATATACTAGTACATGCTAAACTGTTATGTGTCCGCTTATTTCTTCTTTTATAATGCTGACAAAATATTGGGGAAGAGTGCCTTATTAAGCAATGGTAAAGGAAATAATGCAGATAAGGTTCAAGATAGTGACACATCCTTGTTGGTCTCCAACAAAGCTGATAAAACAGCTAAGGAAGACTATCTCGAAGACAGTGAGACAACCCCAAAGTCCTGTCTTGGTTTAGTGTTCGAGTTACTGGTCACTACTGCTTGCACAAGCTATTCAAACTCATTGTCTGAATCAGTTCGGTTTCTTGAGTCTCAACTACAAGTTGAAAAACATCGATGAGCTGTGTTGCGACAAGAAGTGGAAGGACTGCGGAAGTCCCTAGAGCATTTAGATGCATAATTTCTGGTGCAACAGCAAGCGTTGGAGGATTTTAGCGCCAATAAGCTTGCTAAGGTTATTGCCAGCATGGTGGATACCATGTTTCTTGAGCTCTTCTGAAGTTGTTTCAGTTATGCTCTTGTTTTGCTGCCACGTTTATTTGCACTGGTTGCCAATTTTGACGGCCGGTGTATGTAATATGTTGCTTTGTTCCCTATATTTGCACTGGTGGCGAACTTTGATGCCTAGTGGATGTAATATGTGTAATAGCGGTAATAGGCTAACGTTAATTGCTTGCTTATTTATTTCCTTATTATCTTGTTTAGTTGTTTGCTTGTAATCACTGCAGTTCTTTTTCTGTGTTTTTCTAGTGGCCACAATAACCTATCTTTGGAAACTAGGCCAAAATAATCATGGCAACACACAGACTGTTGTAACCATGGGCCTCCTACGGACCGTATGATCCATGGGCCTTCTACGGGCCGTATGATTCATGGGCCTTTTACGGGTCGTAGGATCCATGGGCCTTCTACGGAGCGTATCATCATTTTGCCAATCACGGGCCGTATTATTCATGGACAATAACTGTAATGCCCCGGATGTAATACTTTCCCTTTTGGGCATATAATATATCTCCGGCGTCATCAATTCCATTTCGGGCTCTTTGTCTTTTCGGGTTTTCGTCGTTTTGTTGTGTGCGTGTGTGGCATTCATTCATATCATGTAGTCATGTGCATCGCATTGCATTTGTGTTGTCATTGCAACCGGTCCCACTCGTTTCGTTCCGTTGTCCGTTTCGCATTCCGGAGCTCCCTCACGTGTCCGTGGCGTCCCGTAGGCCTACTTTGGTGTTTGGCCATGTAACGTTACCGGTTTGGCGCGAGACTTGTCGTGTGTTGTTGTTTTGGTGTGTGTAACCCGCCTGTCAAATCTCGTCGCGTTTCGAGTCCGTTTGCTACCCCAACAGTTATTCTCGTGGGCTCAAAGTGCCTCCACTTTGAGGCCCAAGACATCCCTCCAACAGCCCACCAAACCACTCCAAACCCCTTCTATCATCTAGGCCATCAAATTCTAATCGCGTGGCCGAAAACCACACTCCTTTTGGACAACCCTAGCTCCTTGTGCCTATATATTTGTCCACTTCCCCCAATTTTTGCCCCAATTCAAGGAAACCCTAGTCCATCTCCTACCTCTTCTTCTTCCACCTCCAGCCACCAGCCACCTCGCCGGAGTTTCGCCGGAATCTCGCCGGAATACACCTCTCCACCACCTCCTCCCGCACCTTCTCCACCACCGCGCCACCTCACCGCCACCTCGCCGCCCTCCGCCGCCGGCCGGCGCCGCCACCTCGCCGGCCGGGCCAACAGCTGCCGGATCCGCCTCCCCATCTCCCTCCGAGCACCGCCGCCAGGCACGAAGCATTCGCCGCCGCCGGCCTCTAACGGATCGGGAGGCAGCTCCCTCGATCCGATCTCCCATCGGGCGAAGCCCTAGCGGCGGCCGGGCGCTGCGAGCCCGTTGGCCGCCGGATCCACTCCGCGGATCCTGATCCAGAGCCTCGCGCCCGACCGCACGGTCCGTTGACCGCCGCCAGGCCTCCCCTCGCTCCGCGGCCCCGCGCCAGATCGCCAGCTCGAGCCGGCCTTCCTCCATCGCGACGCCAGGCCGGCCTCTCCCACCGGCCCGATCCGGAGGCCCGGTTCCCTCCTACCGGAAGGCCGCCGCCTCTCCTGGGCCGAGTCGCCGCGCGGGCCTCCTCCACCTCCCGCTGGGCTCCGCCAGGCCGCTGGGCCCAGTCGACCGAGCTGCCGCCTGAGTCGCCGATCGCCAGTTCCCTCTCGCGCGGGCCGAAGCCTCTCCGCCGGCCCAGTTCCACCAGATCCAGCCCGTTTCCTTAGATCTGAGAGAGGTTGACCTCTTTTTCTTCACTAAGTCCCTGTGTTTTATTTTCTGATGCATTATTCAAACTGTGATATCTTTTTGTGTGGTGCTCCGTTTTGCGCAAATGAGATGTCCAGACGTTCGTGGTGACTAGCACTACGTTTCATTCCTTTGTGCCATGCATGTTTGAGATCATCTAGATGCTTAAATATCTGTTGCAAGAGTGCATCGTGATATAAACTGCTGTTAGTGTTGTTTTTCACGTCACCTTTGCATAGTGATATCTTTTAGCTCGTTTATCCGAATGATGCAAATGACATGTCCAAGTGTTCGTCTTGCCATGCTCTACATGTTGTTTGTGTTAGGTTGCATGATAGATTTATTCTTACCATGTTTATCCTCGTTGCAAAGTGCTATGTGGCTATTTAGTTGTTTAACTTGTTATGAGATGCCATCTTGTTGAGCTCATTGCTATCGTTGTGTTTATCTCCATGATGCATGCTTGTATGTTTCGGAATCACCATCATGTGTACTTTGATGTGGTGCTTACCACTTGACATGTTTAGTTTTGAGGTGACTTAAACTTGCTCTCGAAGATGCCATGATGAAACTGCTGTTTTAACACTTAGTGGAATTTCACTAAGTCTGGAATCTGTAATTTCCAGATGCCATGTTTGCTTGTTGTTCTAGGACAAACCATGATAGTTTTGGGGTGACTCTTGATGGTTCCTTGTAGTATATATTGTTGGCTATCCATTCATGCTCTCACATGCTTATTTGTGTGGCTGTAGCATATTTAACTTTTGCTCCAAAGTTGCAATAAATTACTGTTGTCAGGATTTTGTTGTCAAGTTCAATATGTCCAAGCTTGTTGCTATTGATCTGTGGCTCCTTTGGGGGTGCCCCAATGGACTTATTTTCTGTAGGATATGTCTAGTTTATGTTCATGCTCTTTGCCATGATGTTTGAGTGCTGTAGCTTATTTATCTAGTGCTCCGAAGTTGCTATGTTGCTGTAATTTTCAGCCTCCGCATGTTTATTGTTTTGTGTGTAACTTTTAGCCCGTAGCTCCGATTGCAGCAAGTCTTATATGAAACTTGATTTATTTTCCGTGTAGATTCATAATATCCTATTGTTATCTTGTTTTGAAGCATTTTGCTTGATCGCATATTGTCATGCTCATTTTGCTCCCATAGTGCATCAGTCATGCATCCATCATTTTTGTGTGCGCATTGCATCTTGCTGATTCGTGCCTTGTGTGGTTGTGTTCTTTAGAGCCGGAAGCTGAGACCGAGTATGAGTACGAGCACGAGGTTAACAACGAGGTTGAGCACGAGGACCCTTCTTTCGATCCGTACGACAACTCTTCAGGCAAGATGACCGAACCCCGATAACATCACTATCTTTGCCTATTGCTAGAGTATCTCTCTATAGTTTTGCCTCGATGCCCATGTCTTTCCTGTCAGCCTCCTACTTGTAACCATGACCATGTTTAACCACCCTACCTATGCAAACCGTTGAATGGCTAAGTACGCTTCGCTCAGCCCCTCTTATAGCGTTGCTAGTTGCAGGTGAAGTTGAAGATGCTTGCTTCATGATGAAGTTTGTTGGGTTATATCACACTATATAAATGCTTAAATGAAATCATCTATATATTGGCAATGGGTGGAAGGCTAGGATTTTTGCTTGGTGATTTGTTCCACTCATGCCGCTAGGAACCGAATAAACCGGTGTTATGTTCCTTGATTATGCGTTCCTCACACGGTTGGGGTTTATGGGGCCCCCTCGATAAACCACTAAGTGCTAAGTCTTTTCCAGCAAGTCCCAACATTGGTACTATTTGCGTAATAACTAAATAAACTTGCATAGGGAGTAATTAACCCTCTTTCTTAATCAACAACCCCGGGCCAGTACTCCACATGAGTGTTGGTCCGAAACGAGGGTTCTGCGGGGCCACCACGAGGAAACTCGAGGTTTGGTAAAAACCTATAGAATCGCCCATCCGGTAGTGGCCTGAGACTAGATACGCGCGGCTACTATCATGATGTCGGCACGCCGGGAGGATTTGCTGGATTAGCCTTACCTTAGTTCAGAGTATCTTGAGCACGGGATTCCGAGAACACTCGGGTCTTCCCACCTTGGAGTTGCGACTTCGCGGATCGTGGGCTTGTCATGGGCCAAGTTGGAACACCCCTGCAGGGTTATGAACTTTCGAAAGCCGTGCCCACGGTTATGTGGCAGATGGGAGCTTGTTAATATCCGGTTGTAGAAAACTTGACACCATGTTCTAATACACTACCAGCGTGCGTACCGTGACTGTCATTTTCCGAAAGGGATTCGGGAGATGAACACGGTGGGGTTATGTTTGACGTGTTCATCTCTCGACCGAGGCACTTCTCTTCTCGCACTCTTTCACGTAAGCTAGTGCTTGTTGCTGCTGCAGACACTTATTCTTTTCTTCAGCCTTATCCTCTCCCAATGCTTAAATATTCATGTTACCCGGGAACGGGATTGCTGAGTCCTCCGTGGCTCACAGTTACTTCACCACACCAGATGCAGGTCCGATGGTGAGCTATCCAGGTGATGGCACTGAGCTAGACTGGGAGTACGACGAGGAGCGTAGTCGATACTATGTTTGTTATCCGGATGATCAGTAGTGGATACTTCTACTAGGATTCGATCCGACCTGTGGTTTTAAATTATGTTTGGTATCTTGTCATTTGGATTTTACCCTTAGATGGGCTGTGATGTTCATTTGTATGATGATTTCAACATGTAATGTAATTGTGTGACGTGGCGAGTATAAGCCAACTATTTTATGTTTTCCATCCCCATCTTTTACATGAGTTGTGCAAAGATACCAAACTTGCGATCATTCCAGCATGGGGTTATGTCTCTAAGTCGTGCCTCAACACGTAGGAGATATAGTCCCATCCTGGGCATTACAATAACGGGCCGTTAATAGGCCGTATTTGATAACTCTATGAAAACAGCTTAACGGGTTTTTTTTGACATGAAAACAACCCAACGTATTATCGGGCCACAAACGGGCCGACTGTAACGACGGGCTGAATTTGGCCCACAAGCAGAAAATGATAGTAACGAGCCGTAATTAAAGGAATGTGGAAATGAGCCCAAGAATAAATGGGCCCCGAGAAGCCCGAAAGATAACATGGGCTGGAAACGGCCCAACGGAATAATGGGCCGTTAATGGGTATAAATTGATACACTGTTCATAACGGCCAAGTTTCACCACATGCCGTTAATGGGTATAAAGTGATACACTGTTCATTACGGGCCAGTTTTACCATGGGCCGTTAATGGGCCAAGAGTAATAAGGGCCTCATATGGGTCGAAAGATGTCATGGGCCATACATGGACCGGAAGTTAAAACGGGCTGGAATTATATTGGACGGCCTAGATGATGCTACTGGCCCTAATTCGGATAGGCCGTAAATGTGCCCTAGGTTAGCGGGCTATAAATGGGCTATATGAGAACATGCCGTTCACAGGCTTTCCGTGGGCCGGCCCGCCACCTTTTGACGAAGTCAAACGGGCTGGCCTTTTCACAGGAATGGGCCTCTGTTGGGCCGTGCCACGTGTTGACGTATCATAGGCGTGTTGGGTCCAACGAGTGGATGACATCTGTCCCAACGGTGAGCCGACACATGTTTCCTCCAGCCAATGATGATTTTACACATGGAAAATCCCCGTTGGTCGGGGGCTATTAACGGGTTATCGGATCATAAACCGGACCCGATAGCTTAATGGCGTTCCGTTACAGTGGGTGCCATGTGTCGGTCACCCTTGACGAAAGCACTTCTGTGACGCGCGATTTATCGTCATGGAAGTGGACACTTACCGTGATGATAATTTTGGTAATGTCATGGAACACTTCTACGACAGCATAGGTATGAATATCTTGATTCTGTCATAAATTTGTCATGGATGTACATGCATGACAGAAAACGTCACCTACTGTGACAAACACGTATCATCACAAAAGTGTATTTTTTTGTAGTGCCAATAATTGTCATATTGCATTGTGCAATCCTATGTGTCTTGCCGTGTTCATGTTGAGTGCATTGTCTCATCTTGGATCATATTATGTGCATTGTTTTGCCTTGTGTTGCATTGTGTCATCCATGTTGTTGCTATGATCATCATGTGCATTGCACCCATCCTCATATTATGTGTGGCTTTTATGTTGTGGGTGCATCAGTCCTTGTTGTCTCTCTCTCAAGCCATGCCCATGTATCATCACCTCTCCCTTTCTTCTTCTTTCATGTTTTGCAAGTGACATTATTCTATCCCCCATTAATGTTCATTTTTTCCCTGATAATCTTACTCCATGCCTTATACCTCTCTGCCAAGTTTCACCCCATTTTAAGTTGTTTTGGCTGGGTTCAAAAATGGCTCAAGTCTGAATTTAATTCAAACTTGAATTATTTTTCTACCTATAAAAGTTTCCAAACCAGTTTTATCAAATAGAGCATAAATTCAGGGTCATGAGGATATTTTATCTCTCATACACCTCTTCCTCCCTCATGTGCTTTTGTCTTTATTTTCTATCTGAAGAAATATAAGAGAAAAGGAAAACATCAGAGCTAGCCGCAGTAGCAGCCAGCTGGGCCTCCTCCCACCCAGGCCGGCCCAGTAGCAGATTCAACCGCGACCTCAGCGCAGCCCCGCTCTCTCCCCCGTGGTAAAACTACGTGGATGCCCACGTGGTACCAGCGACTCCTCCTCCTCTCCTTCGTTCTCCTCGGTCCCCCTTCTCGCTCTCACGGTAAAACCAGCACGGGCACGAGCACATGGCCACCATGTCCGATCCCTCACCCACGCGCCCCCTCTATAAAGCAGCCCCAGCCACACCCCCTAGGGTTTCACTTGTCCCTTCTCCGCCGCCGCCAGGTGAGTCTAGCCACCACTTCCATCGCCCCAAACCTTCCGAGCGAGTCCGAGAGCAAGGTTCATGATCGGCGTGCTTGATGACCCACAAGTGTAGGGGATCTATTGTAGTCCTTTCGATAAGTAAGAGTGTCAAACCCAACGAGGAGCAGAAGGAAATGATAGGAAGTTTTCAGTAAGGTATTCTCTGCAAGCACTGAAATTATAGGTAACAGATAGTTTGTGATAAGGTAATTTGTAACGGGTAATAAGTAATAAAAGTAAATAAGGTGCAACAATATGGCCCAATCCTTTTTGTAGCAAAGGACAAGCCTGGACAAACTCTTATATAAAGGAAAGCGCTCCTGAGGACACATGGGAATTATCGTCAAGCCAGTTTTTATCACGCTCATATTATTCACGTTCTTACTTTGAAATTTGGTATGTTGGTGGACCGGTGCTTGGGTACTGCCCTTACTTGGTCAAGCATCCCACTTATGATTAACCTCTATTGCAATCATCCGCAACTACAAAAGAAGTATTAAGGTAAACCTAACCATAACATGAAACATATGGATCCAAATCAGCCCCTTACGAAGCAACACATAAACTAGGGTTTAAGCTTCTGTCACTCTAGCAACCCATCGTCTACTTACTACTTCCCAATGCCTTCATCTAGGCCCAAACAATGGTGAAATGTCATGTAGACGTTCACATGACACCACTAGAGGAAAGACAACATACATCTCATCAAAATATCGAACGAATACCAAATTCACATGACTACTTATAGCAAGACTTCTCCCATGTCCTCGGGAACAAACATAACTACTCACAAATAATATTCATGTTCATAATGAGAGGGATATTAATATGCATAAAGGACCTGAACATATGATCTTCCATCGGATAAACCAACTAGCGTCAACTACAAGGAGTAATCAACACTACTAGCAACCCATAGGTACCAATATGAGGTTTTGATACAAAGATTGGATACAAGAGATGAACTAGGGATTGAGAGGAGATGGTGCTGGTGAAGATGTTGATGGAGATTGACCCCCTCCCAATGAGAGGATCGATGGTGATGACGATGGTGATGATATACCCTTCCCAGAGGGATGTTTCCCCGACACAACAGCTCCACCGGAGCCCTAGATTGTTCTGCCAAGGTTCCGCCTCGAGACAGCGGCGCTTCGTCCCGAAAGCTTCCTTCTGATTTTTTCTAGGTCAAAACACTTGATATAGAAGAAGATAGACATCGGGGGACTGCGAGGTGGCCCACGAGGTAGGGGGCGCGCCCAGGGGGGTAGGGCGCGCCCCCACCCTCGTGGATGGTGGGGGGCCCCCCTACTGTACTTCTTTCGCCAGATATTTTTTATATTTTCCAAAACTGACTTTCGTGGAGTTTCAGGGCTTTTTGAGATGTGTAGAATAGGTCTCCAATATTTGCTCCTTTTCTAGCCTAGAATTCCAGCTACCGGCATTCTCCCTCTTCATGTAAACCTTGTAAAATAAGAGAGAAAAGGCATACGTATTGTGACATAATGTGTAATAATAGCCCATAATGCAATAAACATCAATATAAAAGCATGATGCAAAATGGACGTATCAACTCCCCCAAGCTTACACCTCGCTTGTCCTCAAGCGGAAGCCGATATCGAAAAATATGTCCACATGTTTAGAGATAGATGTGTCGATAAAATAAAATACGGACATGAGGGCATCATGATCATTCTTATAACAGCAACCTATATATTTTGTCATATGATTTCTTATGCTAAAGTAACAATCTATTCACAATGTCAAGTATGAATCAGAAACTTCATTGAAGACCAACAAACTTCATCTCGGTCATTGTAGCAATTGCAATTTATCATAACATCAGAAAGAGGTAATAAAAGAGCTTTTCAGCAAGTCCACATACTCAACTATCATTTAGTCTTTCACAGTTGCTAACACTCTCGCAATACTTATGGGTATGGAGTTTTAATCGGTCACAGAGAAATATAGGGGCTTATAGTGTTGCCTCCCAACCCTTTACCTGAAGGGTAATGTCAACAATAATAGTTCATGATAGCTTACATCCAATTGGGTATATATATCAGGATCTTTCCAACACCATGTGCTTGCCAACGGATAAAACGTAAAAAGGAAAGGTGATGATCACCATGACTCTTATATAAGGTAAGAACAATAGATAGGCCCTTCGCAGAGGGAAGCAGAGGTTGTCATGTGCTTTTATGGTTGGATGTACAAAATCTTAGCGCAAAAGAATGCACTTTATATTTCCACCTGTGATATGGACCTTTATTATGAAGTCCGTTGTTTTTATTGCTTCCATATCACAAGATCGTATAAAGTTTATTTTCTCCACACTAATTGATCATACATATTTAGTGAGTTGCAACAATGACAACTTACTTGAAGGATCTTACTCAATCCATAGGTAGATACAGTGGACTCTCATGGAATACTAGGTTTAAGGCTGTATGGAAGCATAAGTACTATCTCTACTTGGTGCAAGGAGTTTGGCTAGCATGAGGGGGAAAGGCAAGGTCAACAAGTTGGATGATCCATGACAATATACTTTATTTTAGATATAAGAAAACATAACCCATTACATTGTCTTCCTTGTCCAACATCAACTCTTTAGCATGTCATATTTTAATGAGTGCTCACAATCATAAAAGATGTCCAAGATAGTATATTTATATGTGAAAACCTCTCTTTCTTTATTACTTCCTATTAATTGCAATGATGACCAAAACTATGTTTGTCAACTCTCAACAACTTTTATTCATCATACTCATTCTATGTGAAGTCATTACTTTCCATAAGATCAATATGATCTCTTTGATACTTTTTATATTTTCTTTTATCCTCTCATGATCATACTGAGATAATCAAGGCCTTGACTGAAAACTAATCTTTATTATATAGCTCACATACTCGATTACAAAGATAAAGATCATAAAGCAAAGCTCACAACTAGATCATACTAAACTTTATTCTACTAGATCAAGATATAACCAATAGGACCGAACTAAGAAAAACGCTAAAGATAAAAGTGTGATGGTGATACAATACCGGGGCACCTCCCCCAAGCTTGGCAGTTGCCAAGGGGAGTGCCCATACCCATGTGATTATGTCTTTTCCTTCAGAGGTGGTAATGTAATATTTTTGGAGATGATACCCCTCAAGATACAATTCTCCTCCTCGAGCTTATTGACTTGCTGCTTGAGGTCCATTATTTCCTTACGGAGCTTGCCCGTGACGGCTAAAGCTCCTTTAACCCAAGGATGCTGCATAGCTGCGGGAGAACAAGTGACACTCTTTTTCATATTTTCATAAGAAAGAAACCTGACATTGGAAGGGATGACCGAGTTTGGAATAGCTGAGCTCTGTAGTTCCCCCATCGAATCCGGCTCGAAACCGAGAAGTAACTTCTTGAACTTCCTCCATGGCATCTATCCTTTTCAAGTCAGCCTCCATCTCTTCCTCCCTTGATGGCCCAAAGTGGTCAGCATCGCTGTTTGCTCCTGGTCCCAATGTCGGATGAGATGCCTGACTCTCTCCAATTGACTCCTGAGAAGACATCTTGCTCTAATCTACGACAGAAACAGCTCAAAACAAAAACATAGGATTTTGGCATGATACGGTGGTCAAAACCTTCGGGAGATTATATAATGAATTTTTACCAACCAAAAGGAGTATCGTGCAAGAAAATGGACTCCGGAGGGCACACGTGGTGCCCACGAGGCAGGGGGCGCGCCCAGGGGGGTAGGGCGCGCCCTCCACCCCCGTGGACGCCTCGTGTCCCGTTCGGACTACTTCTTATTTTCCTAATTTTTTAAATATTCCAAAACGGAGAAAAATTGCCATTAGAATAGTTTTGGAGTCGGTTTACTTACCATACCACATACCTCTTCCTTTTCAGAATCTGAATCATTCTGGAAAGTGTCCCTTATGTATTCCTCCAGGGTTACGGTATCAATAACATTGGTTTCAACATTTATGGGATTACCAGAGATATAATGTTTGATTCTTTGGCCGTTCACCACCTTCGAATTTTTACCGTCGAAGTTATTTATTTTATGGCACCTAATTGATAGACCTCCTCGATAACGTAAGGACCTTCCCATTTAGAGAGAAGTTTCCCTGCAAAAATATCTTAGACGAGAGCGGTATAGCAAGACATAATCTCCTACGTTAAACTCACGCTTTTGTATCCTTTTGTCATGCTATCTTTTAAAATTTTCTTTAAACTGTCTGGCATTTTCATCGGCCTGGGTTCTCCATTCATCAAGCGAGCTAATGTCAAATAACCTCTTCTCACCGGCAAGTTTGAAATCATAATTGAGCTCTTTAATACCCCAATATGCCTTGTGTTCTAGTTCGAGAGGTAAGTGACATGCTTTTCCATAAACCATTTTATACAGAGACATACCCATAGGATTTTCATGTGCAGTTCTATAGGCCCATAATACATCATCAAGTTTCTTGGACCAATTCTTTCCAGATCTATTAACAATCTTTTGCAAAATTAATTTCAGCTCTCTGTTACTTAGTTCTACCTGACCACTGGACTATGGGTGGTAAGGGGATGCAATTCTATGATAAACATCATACTTAGCAAGCATTTTACGGAATGCACCATGAATAAAGTGTGAACCACCATCAGTCATTAAGTATCTAGGGACTCCAAACCTCGGAAAAATAACTTCTCTAAGCATCTTAATAGAGGTGTTGTGATCAGCACTACTAGTTGGAATAGCTTCTACCCACTTAGTAACGTAATCAACATCAACTAAAATATGTGTATACCCATTAGAGGAAGGAAACGGTCCCAGATAATCAAATCCCAAACATCAAATGGTTCAATAACAAGTGAATAGTTCATATGCATTTCATGACGTCTACTAATATTACCAATTCTTTGACATTCATCACAAGACAAGACAAACTTGCGTGCATCCTTGAAGAGAGTAAGCCAATAAAAACCAGATTGCAGTACCTTATGTGCAGTTCTATCTCCAGCATGATGTCCTCCATAAGCCTCAGAGTAGCACTTGCGTATGATATGTTCCTGTTCATGCTCAGGTACACAACGTCTAATAATACCATCTACTCCTTATTTATAAAGGTGTGGGTCATCCCAGAAGTAATGTCTTAAATCATAGAAAAACTTTTTCTTTCTCTAGTATGTGAAACTAGGTGGTATAAATTTAGCGAAAATATAATTAGCATAATCAGCATACCATGGAGCAGTATGAGAAGCGTTTATGAGAGCTAATTGTTCATCGGGAAAGCTATCATCAATAGGTAGTGGGTCATCAAGAATATTCTCTAACCTAGACGAGTTGTCTACAACGGGGTTCTCCGCTCCCTTTCTACCAGTAATATGCAAATCGAATTCTTGTAGCAAGAGAACCCATCTAATAAGTCTAGGTTTAGCATCTTTCTTTTCCATAAGATATTTAATAGCAGCATGATCGGTGTGAACAATTACTTTAGAATCAACAATATAAGGCCTGAACTTATCACAAGCAAATACAACTGCTAAAAATTCTTTTTCAGTAGTAGCATAATTTCTTTGGGCACTATCTAGAGTTTTACTAGCATATTGGATAACATTCAATTTCTTATCAACTCTTTGTCCTAGAATAGCACCTACATCATAATCACTAGCATCACACATAATTTCAAAGGGTGAATTCCAATCGGGTGGCTGGACAATAGGTGCAGAAATCAATGCTTTCTTAAGTATTTCAAATGCTTCTACACAATCATCATCAAAGACAAAAGGAACATCTTTTTGTAAGAGGTTAGTTAGAGACCTAGAGATTTTTGAGAAGTCCTTAATGAACCTCCTATAAAACCAGCATGACCAAGGAAACTTATTATACCTTTGATGTCCTTGGGACATTGCATCTTTTCAATAGCATCAACTTTAGCTTTATCAACTTCAATACCTCTTTCAGAAATTTTATGCCCCAAGAAAATACCTTCATTAACCATAAAGTGGGACTTCTCCCAATTCAAGACAAGATTAGTTTCTTCACACCTCTGCAAAACTCGATCAAGGTTGCTTAAGCAATCATCAAAAGAAGTTCCACAAACGGAAAAATCATCCATGAAAACCTCAACAATCTTTTCACAAAAATCAGAGAATATAGCCATCATGTATCTTTGAAAGGTATTAGGTGCATTACATAAACCAAGAGGCATACGTCTATGAGCAAAGGTACTGAAAGGGCAGGTAAAAGTGGTCTTTTCTTGGTCCACTTTTGACACAGGTATTTGAGAGAAACCAGAATAGCCATCTAGAAAGAAAAAATGTGTTTGTTTGGATAATCTTTCTAGCATTTGATCAATAAAAGGTAAAGGGTAATGATCCTTTTTAGTAGCTTTATTTAATTTGCAGAAATCAATTACCATTCTATAGCCTGTAACAATTCTTTGTGGGATCAATTCGTCTTTATCATTAGGAACAACAGTAATACCTCCCTTCTTAGGGACACAATGGACATGACTTACCCACTGACTATCAGCAACTAGATAAATTATACCTGCCTCCAGAAGCTTTAGTATTTCTTAATTTCCATACCACTTCTTTCATCCTAGGATTTAACCGTGGTTGATGATCAACAACCGATTTAGCATCTTTCTCCAATTTTATTTTGTGCTGGCATAAAGTGGGACTAATGCCCTTAAGATCATCAAGAGTATATCCAATGGTAGCATGGTGCTTCTTCAGAGTTTTTAATAATTTCTCTTCTTCCTGCTCTGAAAGGTTAGCATTATAATAACAGGATAAATTTTCTTTTAATCAAGATAAGCATAAGTAAGAGTATCAGGTAATGGTTTGAGCTCAAACACAGGATCGCCCTTGGGTGGAGGAGGAACCCCTAGAATTTCAACAGGCAAGTTGTGTTTTAATAAAGATCCATGTTTAAAGAATATTTCATCTATTTCTCTTCTCTCATTCATATACATATCATTTTCATGGTCTAGCAAATATTGTTCTAAAGGATCATTAGGAGGAACGACAATAGAAGCAAGACCAATAATTTTATCCTTACTAGGCAATTCTTTATCAAGGGGTTGTCTATGAAATTTAGTAAAGTTAAAATCACGAGACATATCCCCTAAACCAATAGTAACAATATCCTAGTTGCAGTCTATGTTAGCATTAACAGTGCTCAAGAAGGGTCTACCAAATATAATGGGACAAAAGTCATCTTGTGGGGAAACAAGAACAAGAAAATCAGTAGGGTATTTGACCTTTCCACACAAGACTTCAACATCTCTAACAATCCCCATTGGTGAAATAGTATCTCTATTGGCAAGCTTAATTGTAACATCAATACCTTCTAGCTCAGCAGGTGCAATATCGTGCATAATTTCTTCGTATAAAGAATGAGGTATTGCACTCGCACTAGCACCCATATCACATAAGCCATGATAGCAATGATATCCTATTTTAATAGAAACAATAGGCATGCCTAAAATAGGTCTATGTTTATTTTTAGCATCGGGTCTAGCAATTCTAGCAGCTTCATCACAGAGGTAAATAACATGCCCATCAATATCATCGACCAAGAGATCCTTAACCATAGCAATACTAGGTTCAACTTTAATTTGCTCAGAGAGTGCATGAGTTCTAGTATTACTCTTATGAACCACAGTTGAAGCTTTGGCATGATCCTTTATTCTAACAGGGAAGGGTGGTTTCTCAATGTAAGCAGTAGGAACAATAGGATCAACATTATAAGTGATAGTCTTTTCTTCAACTTTAACAAGTTGAACTACTTTTACTTCAACGGGAGGATGAAATTTAAACCACTTCTCCTTAGGGAGATCAACATGAGTAGCAAATGATTCACACAAAGAAGCTTCTATCTCAGAGTCAAGTCCATATTTAGTGCTAAATTCATGGAAAACATCGGTATCCATAAAAGATTTAACACAATCAAACTTAGGTGTTATACCTGACTCCTTACATTCGTCGAGATCCCAATCTTCAGAGTTGCGTTTAATTCTTTCCAATAAATCCCATTTGAATTCAATAGTCGTCATCATGAAAGAACCAGTAAAAGAAGTATCGAGCAAGGAGCGATTATCGAGAGAAAGCCGAGCATAATTTCTTTGAATAATAATTTCTATTGAAAGCTCATGATTGGGGCATGAGTATAACATTGACTTAAGCCTCCCCCAAGCTTGAGTGATACTTTCTCCTTCGCGAGGCCAAAAATTATATATATAATTACGATCACGATGAACCTGATGCATATGGTAGAACTTCTGATGAAATTCCAATTTCAACCGGTTGTAGTTCCAGGATACAATATCATCGCCTAGCCTAAACTATGACAATGCCTTTCCCTTCAAGGATAAAGGGAAGACCTTCTTCTTGATAACATCCTCGGGCATACCTGCAAGCTTAAATAATCCACAAACTTCATCCACATACATTAGGTGCAAGTCGGGATGCAATGTTCCATATCCTATAAAGGGATTTTCTAGCAGTTTCTCTATCATGCCCGAAGGAATTTCAAAGTAAACATTTTTAGTAGGTTCAGTAGGTTGTGGAGAAACTCTTTGCTCTGCTGGTTGGGGTGAAGATACCCCAAACAAGCCCCTCAAAGGATTATGTTCCATACTAACATGTGAAAGTAAATTTCAGCACACTATATAAATTTTTCCTTACCAAATTCCACTTATCAAAGGCGCTTCACTCCCCGGCAACGACGCCAGAAAAGAGTCTTGATGACCCACAAATGTAGGTGATCTGTCGTAGTCCTTTCGATAAGTAAGAGTGTCGAACCCAACGAGGAGCGGAAGGAATTGAAAGACAATTTTCAGTAAGGTATTTTCTGCACGCACTGAAATTATAGGTAACAGATAGTTTGTGATAAGGTAATTTGTAACGGGTAACAAGTAATAAAAGTAAATAAGGTGCAGCAATATGGCCCAATCCTTTTTGTAGCAAAGGACAAGCCTGGACAAATTCTTATATAAAGGAAAGTGCTCCCGAGGACACATGGGAATTATTGTCAAGCTAGTTTTCATCACGCTCATATGATTCGCGTTGGATACTTTGATAATTTGGTATGTGGGTGGACCGGTGCTTGGGTACTACCCTTACTTGGACAAGCATCCCACTTATGACTAACCTCTATTGCAAGCATCCGCAACTACAAAAGAAGTATTAAGGTTAACCTAACCATATCATGAAACATATGGATCCAAATCAGCCCCTTACGAAGCAACGCATAAACTAGGGTTTAAGCTTCTGTCACTCTAGCAACCGATCATCTACTTACTACTTCCCAATGCCTTCCTCTAGGCCCAAACAATGGTGAAGTATCATGTAGTCGATGTTCACATGACACCACTTGTCGTGGAATTAACACGGCAGATGTCCGGTTTAACGGACTTGATGATGGAACCATCGCACGGGTTAGCTTGAAAGGGTTCATGGCGCACAAAGGACACAGAAGATTTTATACTAGTTCGGCCCCTTTGAGAAGGTAAAAGCCTACGTCTAGTTGGTTTGGTATTGCTTGGGCGTCGGTTTACAGGGAGCGGAATCGCTTGCCTGCGTCTCGACGTATCGATTGTTGCTTGTCCTTGAACCGGTGCCGGGCCGTCCCTTTTATACAGAGGTGACGCCTGGTCCGGTTTACAGAATCCCGAGGCCGGCTCATAATCGTGTCCGCCTCGGTCTCTGTCCTTTCTTTCTTATCTCCCAAGTTATATCTCCTTGGCGGTTTACAACCGTATTTCTATACATGGGCCTTGAAATCTCATAGGCCGTAATCTCTACTAAAATAATGAACCAAGTACAACATAACTAAACCGGTTTACAACATCCGGTTTATACTTACTAACCGTATCCCTGACATTAGGCCCCAGAATGATTTGAACTTGTTCATATCAGTCTTCATTGTCTTCCGCGACCTTTCTTCTGTCTTCATTTGTTCCTGTAAACCGGCTCTGACGTCATCTTCCGAAATCATTAAGGTCTGACAATGACATCAGCTCCGCATTTATCGCCGCGAGCTGTACTGTAGCTTATTTTTAATGGTTATCCCGAGAATCGAGGCGTTTCAACGGATCTTTATCCGATTTTCTTCCTTGATTACCGCACCTGTCGTTTCACATCCGCCTCTCCGTCTATAAATACCGCTCTACTCCATTCATTATCCCTCCTCGCGTCGTCTTCCTCCTTTCTCCTCCTGACCCTCTAGACCTCCATTGCTGCCTGAGCCCGAGAACACCGCCGTCGACCACCGGCTCTTCCGTCTTCGACCGGCCGCTGCATCAACCTGAACTTGACCAGATTTTCTGCACCGCCGATTCCTCACCGTCCCTGGTATGTTCTTCCTCCTCACTGTAGATCTTATCCTATTTGCCATTGCCTTGCCCGTGTTCTTCCGCCATTAGAACTCCCGATGAAGCTCCGTTCTTTGTAGATACTCATATCATAGGAAACTCGTCTCCCCTTAAGCTTTAACCTGTAGATCTCACTTAACACCAGATTGAATCTTGCTGTAATGCCTCTACTGCTTTTATCCGTTCCGCCATTAGGGTTCTTCACAAGCTTTACGCTGTTCATTCTCTGAATCCTGCTTTAAGTCTCCTCTTTATGCACATCCTGTAACCTTATCTGCTCTGAATTGATCCTCTGTATATTTCTTGTGTAATTTTTGTTTCTTTATCTCATTATGCTCAGATCTATTCTTCCTTAGTAACGCAGCAAAACTTGTTTTCCCTTCAATAAATCTGCTAAGTATGCTTCGGTTTAGATCACCATACCATAAACCGGAAATGATGTAAACTGATGCCATGACGTAGTTATTCCTCTTCAACTGCCATTTTTAAACCGGAAATGATACATCTTGTATTTATGATTGCCGGTTTAACTTTGCTAGATATTTCTTATCCCTCTTGCACAATACACATATATAGGTCCCAAATCTGTTGTATGTTCATAATTTGTTCTGTACCTTCTTCTCTTCAGCACTTTGTTCAAATGGCTGCCAAGCAATACGTTTCGTGTGACTGGGTTCGCTCAGCTGTAACTGAAGAAGACTTAGTCAAGCTGTCGAGTATCGGTACGTTAGGTCCTCGGGCCGAGTTGAAATGGCGCGCTCCGGGTAATGAACGCCTTCCTGCTCCCAGGTCCGGAGAGGTCATAGTCTTTATGGATCATATCTCCAGGGGTTTCTCTCCCCCCGGTTCAAAGTTTTTCCGGGACGTCCTTGCCACCTTCCAACTGCATCCACAAGACATCGGACCAAATTCCGTTTCCAACATTTGCGACTTTCAAGTTTTTTCTGAAGTGTATTTGCAAGAAGAACCTTCAGTCGATCTTTTCCGGGATTTCTTCCATGCGAACCGGCGCACTGAATTCACTAGTGGGCCTCACCAAGAACTTGGTGGTATCAGCATTCAGAAAAGGAGGGATGCAGTTTTCCCACACGCCGCTTTACACACTCACCCCAAGGAGTGGAACAAGTCTTGGTTCTATTGCATAGACACATCTCCTGAAGGTGAAAATCCGCTGCCGGGTTATCGTGAGACTCGCATCCCGGCGAATCATCCTTTGCCGCAACGGTTAAGTGCCACTGAACGGATTCAATTTTCATCTCAACTTTCCAAACTGAGAGCCTTCATGGCTAATGGACTTCTTGGAACCGATTTTCTTCGCTGCTGGTTGTCATGGAGCATTCTCCCCTTAAGCCGGCGCTCTGATTTAATGTGCAATTATTCCGGTGAACCGGAAGATCCTCAGAGGTTTACTAAAGAGACACTTTCTGAATCGGAGGTGATAGAATCGGCCAAAAAGATCGTCAACCCTGCCTCAACAGATTGCTCCAAGGTTGGCTTGGCTCCATACTTTAAGAAGAACACACAGCCTGATGTAAGTTTTCCTTAACCCGTGTTTCATAAACCGTCCTTCTTTGAACCGTCCTTTACTTGCTGTTGCTTTTTATTCAGGCTGATAACCCCTTCTGGAGAAGGAAACTTCAGGACAAACCTGTAAAACAAACTCGCCGGAAAACTCCTGCAAACAAGAAAAGGAAGGCAGCCGTTGACGCCGGTTCTCCTTCTGAAGATGATGATCCGGACTCCAAGGTATACATTACTCCGGTTTACATTTGCTTTAATATATTTGTCCTTATCTCTAATGATGCCCTTTTCACAGGATCCACTCGAAGGTGATAACCCGGTGGAGATTGAGGTAACCCTTATTTCTTCCGATTCAGAACCCCCTCCTCAAAAGATCCGTCGGACTGTTAGAAAGTACCAATTTTCTCACCCTTATGCTAAGTTGGATCCCAATTTTGATTTGAAGAAGCAACAGCACGAAGCCTTGCGCCGGACCACTCGCCATTCCGGTTTAGCAGTGGAATCTTCTGGAATCTCCTTAACCCCGGCTCGGAAACGCCGTGCTGAGGTGATACTTTCTCCAACACTTCTTCATCCCAAGGCCGGCCTTATTAGAAAACCGCTTAAACCGACTGATCCTGATTATCAGGAAACTCCACTATCTTCATCGGGCGAGTCAACTGCGACACAGCTTCCACCCCTGAAGACAGCCCCAGGGTGATTCTCTTCCCCTTTTCCGGTTTAAATCCTTCCTTTTCCTTTATAATATTGACCTATCTTTGTTCGTTTCTCCAGTAAACCGAAACCCAGCAAAAAGGCTAAGGGTAAGAAGCCCGCTGTTGATCCTTCTGCTGATGAACCGGTAATCGAACCGTCGACAGCTGTTCCTCCCGAAGGTACTCCTGTAACACCGGTTCAAGAACCTGTTACTGATGCTGCCCAAGATCCACCAAGCCCAGCCCGGGTTAGCTCTTCTCAAGCTAATCGGGGCTCTCCTGACCCGGCTCAAGATAAAACTATACCTCCCAATGCACCTTCTTCCCCTGACGTTATGGTTACTGGCACTGCCTATGTTGCGCCAGCCGAACCCACCGTTTTGGCAAAACATACTGCCAAAACGGAGAAGATAAATCAGGAAAAAGGGAATTTAAATGCGGATATCTCCAGCCTTTCCAGCCTGAGTCCCCAGGATATTTATTCCGGATATCTGAACCGGCTTCACAGCAGCCGTGACTATGAAGCTAGCCTGGTGAACCTCATGAGAGAGAAATACGAGGTAAATTTTCCTGTTCTGACCTTGCTTTTTTCAACGTATCTTTACCTTATAACAGCCCCCAAGTTCCGGTTTATCTGCTTTATAGTAGGTGATCCGGAACTTTTGTAGGCTTGAACTGCTGTCTAATACATTAGCCCCCAAGTATCAAGTAGATAACTTGTTTATGTAGTTGATACTTGTAAAAATCTTGTCTCCAACGCATTGCTTCAACTGCCATTAGCCCCCAAGTGTCAAGTATACAACTTAGTTGTGTGCTTGAAACTTGTATTTCACCTTTGCCGGATTACTTCAACTGCCATTAGCCCCCAAGTGTCAAGTAGACAACTTGGTTGTGTGCTTGAGACTTGTATTTGCTAACTGTGTTTTTGAACTTGTCTGCAGGCTGAGTTAAACCGGAACGCTGTAGAAAATAGTGAACTTCGAACCCGGCTCATAGAGACCGAGGCAGCTGCTTCAAAGGCAAAAAAAGAACTTGAAGTAAGTTTGAAAACTGCCGAAGACTTGAAGAAGTTCTTTGATGAGGAACGGACTGCCTTTGAAGTCCAGAAGAAGGATCTTGAAAAGCGTGTTCAAGATGCCGAAGGAGCTCTTAATCCGGTCACTGAAGAATTGGCCGGATTAAAACACCAAGTTAATTTGATGATCTCTGCTATCTTTGGTAATCATAACTGTAGCTTTCGTTTGTTATCTTTGTAACCTATAACCTGCACCGGTTTAACTTTTTCTTGTTGTATGTAGGACGCCGCGTTTCCCATCTTGGAGATGACGTACGGAAAAAACTGAAAGCTTGTTATACTTTGGTGGAGCAATTATATTCTGGTGCGCAAAGGATCATCAGCGCTACCTCTTATGGTAAACCGGCTCCTTCAACCATCAAGGCTACTTTGAACAGTTTGTCAATTCTTCCAACCCGTCTTGAGGAGGTGAAGAAATCAGCTGCTCGAGGAGGTGCTCTTTTGGCCTTGACAAGAGCTAAGGCTTGGGTTCCAGACATTGATCCGGCCGAAGTGTTGACCGGGTTTCCAGACACAAAGGAAGACGGTTCAGCTTTTGGTGAAAAAGATCTGTATGTTCTGACGAAGGAAATGCGTCCACTCGCGAGCAAGATAGCGGTGGAAGCTGATTTATCCCGGTACCATCCTGCGTATAACCTTCAAAACGAGCGTGTGGAACGTCCGGTCTATGATGTGTCAAATTTAACTCCGCCGGTTCGTCCTCACACTTATGCTCCTGATATTGAACCTACCGAGTTGATCAACGATGAAGTTTATTTCCGTGCTTTGGCCAAGATTGACTGGCGTGCACCAGATTTCCCTCCGCTTCACGAGGAAGAAGACGTTCCGGAACCAGATGGTGGCCAGTCATCCCGGCAAGGAGGAACGGAATCTTGAACACTTATTGCTGTAACCCATAAACAACGCTTCTGGCTATCTGGCTTTCATGCCTTGTAATAGGCTTAGACTGAAGTTGCAATGCACTGTGATCCGGCTTTTGGCCATTTTATAAATATTCTTTTACTGATTTGTTGATTGCTGCGAATCTCTTGCCCTGTTCAAAAAAAGAGATGAAAAAATATGCCCTAGTGGTATGACCACCGGACGGATTAACTTGCTCTTTTGATATGATAAACAAGTATATCTTTGATAAATAACTTAGATACCTTAATTGTATGCAGCTAAAACACCTTAAACCGGTGAGGTGTTAAAAATTACCTTAACAAGTATTTGGAACTCTTCGACCCTAACTTGTCCATGAATTTTCCCTTCCTTTGTCCAGCAATTCGTAACTTGTATCTGACCCCGTGCTGCCAATTGTCAGCTCATAATGGTACCAGGCCGGTTTAATAAACCCCGGTCATTATACCTGACCCTATACTGCCAGCTTGTTAGCCCACCAGGGAGGTCGATCCGGGTTATGATACACGCCGGATT
>LR738714.1:627865583-627939940 GCA_902687465.1 Secale cereale
ATATATATATATATATATATATATATATATATATGTATGTATGTATTGACCCCCTTCTTCAAATTAGATGTGCAGATGCGGGATGAACTCCTACCACAAGATCGCATACGAGCAATTCAAGAGGAATTGGCGGGATTCTTTCTTGATCACTTCATCAATAAAGCCGGAGAATACCATCTGGAATATGATTTAAGATGTTAGGGAATTGTAGTAAGAGATCTTATATTGTATGTATGTAGCCAGTAGCGTCGGATAGATATACGAAAACTTGTTGTTCGGCCTATCTCTCTCGAAGAAGGAGAGAGGTCGATCTGCTGTACTTAATGGTTTCCTTCATTTGCTTACTAGCTAGCGTGTCGAGTCGTCCGATCTATACGTATATATATAGTACGTAGCGTCGACCAAGCACAGAGATAAGAGAGGACACTTCTCTCTATTAGCGGGCTAACACAATATATGAAACCCCTAAATTAACCCTACAAAACCCCCCAAACCCCTCCACACTTAAAAAAAAAACAAAAACCCGAGCCACTGAACTGCTGACGCGTGGAATCTTATTTGTCCCGGTTGGTGCTACCAACCAGGACAAAAGGCCCCCCCTGCCTGGGCAAGCCGCAGTGGCCACATGGAACCCCATCTGTCCCGGTTGGTATAAGAACCGGGAAATATGGTCAAGGGCATTTGTATCGACCATTTAGTCCCGGTTCCCCAACCGGGACAAATGGCCCTTACGAACCGGGATAAATGGCCCTTTTTCTACTAGTGCCATGATAAAGAATTGCCTAGTAAGGATGAAATTATTGGTCTTGCTTCTATTGTTGTACCTCCTAACGATCCTTTGGAACAATATTTGGTAGACCATGGAAATGATATGTATATGAATGAGAGAAGGGAGATAGATGAAATATTCTTTCAACAGGGACCCTTATTGAAAGACAACTTGCCAGTTGAAATTCTAGGGGATCCTCCTCCACCCAAGGGTGATCCCGTGTTTGAACTCAAAACATTACCTGGTACTCTTAAGTATGTTTATCTTGATGAAAAGAAGATATATCCTGTTATTATTAGTGCTAACCTTTCAGAGCAGGAAGAAGAGAAATTATTGAAAATATCTAAAGAAGCACCGTGCTTCTATTGGATATACTATTGATGATCTTAAGGGAATCAGTCCCACTCTATGCTAACACAAGATAAAATTGGAAAAGGATGCTAAACCGGTTATTGATCATCAACGACGATTAAATCCTAGGATGAAAGAAATGGCAAGAAATGAAATATTGAAGCTTCTAGAGGCATGTATAATTTATCCAGTTGCTGATAGTCAGTGGGTAAGTCCTGTCCATTGTGTCCCTAAGAAGGGAGGTATCACTGTTGTTCCTAATGATAAAGATGAATTGATCCCGCAAAGAATTGTTACATGTTATACGATGGTAATTGATTTCCGTAAATTAAATAAAGCTACTAAAAAAGATCATTACCCTTTACCTTTTATTGATCAAATGCTAGAAAGGTTAACCAAACATACTTATTTTTGCTTTCTAGATGGCTATTCTGGTTTCTCTCAAATACCTGTGTCAAAAGAGGATCAAGAAAAGACCACTTTTACTTGTCTCTTCGGTACCTTTGCTTATAGACCTATGCCTTTTGTGAAAAGATAGTTGAGGTTTTCATGGATTACTTTTCCGTTTATGGAACTTCTTTTGATGATTGCTTGAGCAACCTTGATCGAGTTTTGCAGAGACGTGAAGAAACTAATCTTGTCTTGAATTGGGAAAAGTGCCACTTTATGGTTAATGAAGGTATTATCTTGGGGCATAAAATTTCCGAAAGAGGTATTGAAGTTGATAAAGCTAAAGTTGATGCCATTGAAAAGATGCCGTGTCCCAAGGACATAAAATGTATAAGAAGTTTCCTTGGTCATGCCGGGTTTTATAGGAGGTTCATTAAGGACTTCTCCAAAATCTATAGGCCTATGACTAATCTCTTACAAAAAGATGTTCCTTTTGTCTTTGATGATGATTGTGTATAAGGATTTGAAGTACTTAAGAAAGCATTGATCTCTGCACCTATTGTCTAGCCTCCTGACTGGAATTTACCCTTTGAGATTATGTGCGATGCTAGTGATTATGCTGTAGGTGTTGTTCTAGGACAAAGAGTTGATAAGAAATTGAATGTTATCCAATATGCTAGTAAAACTCTAGACAGTGCCCAGAGAAATTATGCTACTACTTAGAAAGAATTTTTAGCAGTCGTATTTGCTTGTGATAAGTTTAGACCTTATATTGTTGATTCTAAAGTAAGTATTCACACTGATCATGCTGCTATCAAATACCTTATGGAAAAGAGAGATGCTAAACCTAGACTTATTAGATGGGTTCTCCTCCTACAAGAATTTTATTTGCATATTACTGATAGAAATGAAGCTGAGAACCCCGTTGCAGACAACTTGTCAAGGTTAGAGAATATTCTTGATGACCCACTACCTATTGATGATAGCTTTCCTGATGAACAATTAGCTATTATAAATGCTTCTCGCACTGCTCCATGGTATGCTGATTATGGTAATTACATTGTTGCTAAGTTTATACCACCTAGTTTCACATACCAGCAAAAGAAAAAACTCTTCTATGATTTAAGACATTACTTTTGGGATGACCCACACCTTTATAAAGAAGGGATAATTAGATTTATGCCCCTAGTTGTGTCCCACTCGGCTGTTTTACCCCTAATTTCCAAAAGTAACCGGTTCTGTCCAAGTCACTACGCCCCTCTTATGCTTTTGCCCTTTGACCGTGAGTTTGAAAACTTCATAACTAATTCATACTAAATCAGAAAAATGCAAATAAGGTACCAAAATGTTCGGGAAAACATCGCCTATATGGCAGTGTCATTTGCATTCATGACAAAAGTATTGGAAATTGCCCAGCCGAGCTTTAGCTCTTATGATACCACCATGAATAGTAAAGTCTAAAAAATCAAAAAATAAATTGGTGGGAAAAAAAGACAAATGTTTTAAGTGCTTGCCAAGTTTCATCAGGGAACGACATTCATGGAAGTCGTGGCAAAAAAATAATCTATTTTGGAGTGCTGATTGTTTTTTTCCACGTCATCCACAAATGTCATTCCCTGATGAAACTTGGCAAGCACTTAAAACATTTGTCATTCTTTGGCACGAAATATATTTTTGAATTTTTTAAATTTTATTATTCATGGTGGTAACATAAGAGATAAGAATTGGATGTGGACTTTCCAACACTTTTTTCATGAATGCAAATGACACTGACATATAGGTGGTGTTTTTCCGAACATTTTGGTATCTTATTTGCATTTTTCTAATTTAGTATGAATTAGTTATGAAGTTTTCAAACTGACGATCAAACGGTCAAATGGCAAAAGCATAAGAGGAGAGAAGTGACTTGGACAGAACCGGTGACTTTTGGAAATGAGGGGTAAAACAGATGAGTGGGACACAACTAGGGGCATAAATCTAAGTATCCCTATAAAGAAGGAGTAGATGGTATTATTAGATGTTGTGTACCTGAGCATGAACAGGAATAGATCCTACGCAAATGTCACTCCGAAGCTTATGGAGGACACCATGATGGAGATAGAACTGCACATAAGGTACTGCAATCTAGTTTTTATTGGCCCACTCTCTTCAAGGATGCCCGTAAGTTTATCTTATCTTGTGATGAATGCTAAAGAATTGGTAATATCAGTAGACGTCAAGAAATGCCTATGAATCATTCACTTGTTATTGAACCATTTGATGTCTGGGGCTTTGATTATATGGGACAGTTTCCTTCCTCCAATGGGTATACACATATTTTAGTTGATGCTGATTACGTTACTAAGTGGGTAGAAGCTATTCCAACTAGTAGTGCTGATCATAACACTTCTATTAAGATGCTTAGAGAAGTTATTTTTCCGAGGTTTGGAGTCCCTAGATACTTAATGACCGATGGTGGTTCACACTTTATTCATGGTGCTTTCCGTAAGATGCTTGCTAAGTATGATGTGAATCATAGAATTGCATCCCCATACCACCCACAGTCTAGTGGTCAACTAGAACTAAGTAACAGAGAGCTGAAATTAATTTTGCAAAAGACTATTAATAGATCTAGAAAAAATCGGTCCAAGAATCTTGATGATGCATTATGGGCCTATAGAACCGTGTACAAAAATTCTATGGGTATGTCTCCGTATAAAATGGTCTACGGAAAAGCATGTCACTTACCTCTCGAATTAGAACATAAGGCATATTGGGCTATTAAAGAGCTCAATTATGATTTCAAACTTGCCGATGAGAAGAGGTTATTTGACGTTTGCTCGCTTGATGAATGGAGAACCTAGGCTTACGAGAATTCTAAACTGTTTAAAGAAAAGGTTAAAAGATGGCATGACAAAAGGATACAAAAGCGCGAGTTTAACGTAGGTGATTATGTCTTGTTATACAACTCTCGTTTAAGATTTTTTGCAGGAAAACTTCTCTCTAAATGGGAAGGTCCTGACATTATCGAGGAGGTCTATCGTTCCGGTGCCATAAAAATCAACAACTTCGAAGGCACAAATCCGAAGGTGGTGAATGGTCAAAGAATGAAACATTATATCTCAGGTAATCCTATAAATGTTTAAACCAATGTTATTGAAACCGTAACCCCGAAGGAGTACATAAGGGAAACTTTCCATAACAATTCAAACTCCGAAAAGGAAGAGGTATGTGGTATGGTAAGTAAACCGACTCCAAAACAATTCTAATGGCAATTTTTCTCCGTTTTGGAATATTTAGAAAAATAGAAAAATAAGAAGCAGTCCGGGAAGGACACGAGGCGTCCACGAGGGTGGAGGGAGCGCCCTACCCCCTGGGCGCGCCCCCTACCTCGTGGGCACCTCGTGTGCCTCTCGGACTCCATTTTCTTGCACGTTACTTCTTCCGGTCGGTAAAAATTTATTATATATTCTCCCAAAGGTTTTGACCACCGCACCACACCAAAATTCTCTGTTTTTGTTTCGAGTTGTTTCTGTCGCAGACTTAAGCAATATGTCGTCCCAGTATTCGGAGGGAGAAAGCTATGTGGCTGGTCTCCTTGCAGACCCTAAGGTCTACAGGGACTTGGAGCACTATGGTTGGACCACAGAAGAAGAAGAAGAAGACCATGATCCCAGGGGAAAGGATGAGATTAGCTCCGATGAAGACGAAATCCCATTACCTCAGCATGGGGACATGCATTTGGAGTGCAAGAAGTCAAGCCTCCCCGATAGAAGAAAGAAACCTAAGATCGAGTTTATCCCTTTTCACCTTTCGCAGGAGAACAAGTCGGAACTATGCGAAAAGATATTAAGCCTTGAGCAGGAGATCGATGACCTAAGGGAGTAATATTCCATCCTCAAGCGCAAATTGAGGAAAACGCCTACATCATCAACAACTCCATCATCACCACCTCCGAAGAAGGAGACATAATCACATTGGTATGTGCACTCCCCTTGGTAACAGCCAAGCTTGGGGGAGGTGCCCTGGTATCGTATCACCATCACAATCCCTATCTTTACCGTTTCTCTTAGTTCGATCCTTTTGGTAATATCTTGATCTAGTAGAATAAAGTTTAGTATGATCTAGTTGTGAGCTTTGCTTTATGGTCCTTATTTTTTTAATCGAGTCCGTGAGCTATATATAATAAAGATTACTTTTGAGTCAAGGGATTGATTATCGCACTGTGACCATGAGAGTACAAAAGAAAATATAAAAAGTATCAAAGAGATCATATTAACCTTATGGAAAGTAATGACTTCACATATAAAGAGTATGACGAATAAAAGTTGTTGAGAGTTGACAAACAAAGTTCTGGTCATCGTTGCAATTAATAGGAAGTAATAAGGAAAGAGATGTTTTCACATACAAATATACTATCTTGGGCATCTTTTATGATTGTGAGCACTCATTAAAATATGACATGCTAAAAGAGTTGATGTTGGACAAGGAAGACAACGTAATGGGTTATGTCTTCTTATTTCCGAAATAAAGTATATTGTCATGGATCATCCAACATGTTGAGCTTGCCTTTCCCCCTCATGCTAGCCAAAACTTCTTGCACCAAGTAGAGATGCTACTTGTGTTTCCATACATCCTTAAAACAAGTTTTGAGAAAGATCCTTCAAGTAAGTTGTCATTGTTGCAACTCTCTAAAATATGTATGATCTATTAGTGTGGAGAAAATAAACTTTATACGATCTTGTGATATGGAAGCAATAAAAGCGACAGACTGCATAATAAAGGTCCATATCACAAGTGGCAATATAAAGTGATGTTCTTTTGCGCTAAGATTTTGTACATCCAACCATAAAAGCACATGACAACCTCTACTTCCCTCTACGAAGGGCCTATCTATTGTTCTTACATTATAAGAGTCATGTTGATCTTCACCTTTCCTTTTTACATTTTATCCTTTGGCAAGCACATTGTGTCGGAAAGATCCTGACATATATACCCAATTGGATGTAAGCTATCATGATCTATCTCTGTTGACATTACCCTTGAGGTAAAAGGTTGGGAGGCAATACTATACGCCCCTATCTTTCTATGTGTCCGATTAAAACTCCATAACCATAAGTATTGCGTGAGTGTGAGCAATTGTGAAAGACTAAATGATAGTTGAGTATGTGGACTTTCTCTTATTTTGACTCTTTCCGATGTTACGATAAATTGCAATTGCTTCAATGACCGAGATCATAATTTGTTAATTTTCAATGAAGTTTCTGATTCATACTTGACAATGTGAATAGATTGTTACTTTAACATAAGAGTCATATGACAATATATATATATATATATATATATATATATATATATATATATATATATATATATATATATATATATATATATATGTGTGTGTGTTGCCGTTATAAGATTGATCATGATGCATTCATGTCCGTATTTTATTTTATCGACACCTCTATCTCTAAACATGTGGACATATTTTTTTTGATATCGGCTTTCGCTTGAGGACAAGCGAGGTCTAAGCTTGGGGGAGTTGATACGTCCATTTTGCATCATGCTTTTATGTTGATATTTATTTCACTATGGGTTGTTATTACACATTATGTCACAATACTTCTGCCTTTTCTCTCTTATTTACCAGGTTTACATGAAGAGGGAGAATGCCGGCAGCTGGAATTCTGGGATGGAAAAGGAGAAAACATTGGGGATCTATTCTGCACAACTAAAAAAGCCCTGAAACTCCAGGAAACTCCATTTCGGAAAATAAAAAAAATATCTGGCGAAAGAGATACGAGAGGGGGGCCACCCACTATCCACGAGGGTGGGGGCGCGCCCCTTGCCTCATGGGCCACCTGGTGACCCCCCGATGCCCATCTTCTGCTATATGAGGTGTTTTGACCTTGAAAAAATCATAAGGAGGCTTTCGGGACAAAGCGCCACCGTCTCGAGGCGGAACCTTGGCGGAACCAATCTAGGGCTCCGGCGGAGCTGTTTTGCCGGGGATACATCCCTCCAGGAGGGGGAAATCACCGCCATCGTCATCACCAACAACTCTCCCATCTTGGGGATGGTTATCTTCATCAACATCTTCTCCAACACCATCTCCTCTCAAACCCTAGTTCATCTGTTGTATCCAATCTTTGTATCAAAACCTCAGATTGGTACCTGTGGGTTGCTAGTAGTATTGATTAGTCGTAGTTGATGCTAGTTGGTTTACTTGGTGGAATATCATATGTTCAGATCCATTATCCATATTAATACCCCTCTGATTATGAACATGAATATGCTTTGTGAGTAGTTACGTTTGTTCCTGAGGACATGGGAGAAGTCTTGTTATAAGTAGTCATGTGAATTTGGTATTTGTTCGATATTTTGATGAGATGTATGTTGTCTTTCCTCTAGTGTTGTCATGTGAACGTCGACTACATGACACTTCATTATTGTTTGGGCCTAGAGGAAGGCATTCGGAAGTAATAATTAGATGATGGGTTGCTAGAGTGACAGAACCATAAACCCTAGTTTATGCGTTGCTTCGTAAGGGGATGATTTGTACGCATATGTTTCATGCTATGGTTAGGTTTACCTTAATACTTCTTTTGTATTTGCGGATGCTTGCAATAGAGGTTAATCATAAGTGGGATGCTTGTCCAAGTAAGGGCAGCACCCAAGCACCGGTCCACCCACATAGCAAATTATCAAAGTAACGAACGTGAATCCTATGAATGTGATGAAAACTAGCTTGACGATAATTCCATGTGTCCTCGGGAGTGTATTCCTTCATATTAAGAGTTTGTCCAGGCTTGTCCTTCGCTACAAAAAGGATCGGGCCATCTTGCTGCACCTTATTTAGTTTTACTATTATTTACTTGTTACCAATTATCTTATCACAAAACTATCTGTTACCGACAATTTCAGTGCTTGCAGAAAATACCTTACTGAAATCTGCCTATTGATACGTCTCCAACGTATCTATAATTTTTGATTGTTCCATGCTATTATATTATCCTTCTAAGATGTTTTATGGGCTTTTATATACACTTTTATATGATTTTTTAGACTAACCTATTAACCCAGAGCCCGGTGCCAGTTTCTGTTTTTTCCTTGTTTTTGAGTTTTATAGAAAAGGAATACCAAATGGAGTCCAATTGACGAGCCAATTTTTGATGATTTTTTCTGGACCAAAAGAAGCCCCCGAAGTAAAAGAGTTGGGACAGGAGAGTCACGGGCTGCCCATGAGGGTGGGGGCGCACCCACCCCAAGTGGTGGCGCCCCTCTATCTCGTTGACAGCCCAGAGGCCCCCTGACTTGTGCCCTACGCCAAAAAATCCTATAAATACTGAAACCTCCGGAAAGTAACCTAGATCATGAGTTCCGCCGCCGAAAGCCTCTGTTTCCACCGAAAACCAATCTAGACCCCGTTCTACCAACCTGCCAGAGGGGAGAATCCCTCTCCGCTGGCCATCTTCATCATCCCGGCGCTCTCCATGACGAGGAGGGAGTAGTCCACCCTTGGGGCTGAGGGTATATACCAGTAGCTATGTGTTTGATCTCTCTCTCTCTCTCGTGTTCTTGAGATGGCACGATCTTGATGTATCGCGAGCTTTGCTATTATAGTTGGACCTTATGATGTTTCTCCCCCTCTACTCTCTTGTGATGAATTAAGTTTTCCCTTTGAAGTTATCTTATCGGATTGAGTCTTTAAGGATTTGAGAACACTTGATGTATGTCTTGCGTGGGATACCTGTGGTGACAATGGGGTATTCTATTGATTCACTTGATGTATGTTTTGGTGATCAACTTGCGGGTTCCGTGACCTTAGGAATCTATGCATAGGGGTTGGCACACGTTTTCGTCTTGACTCTCCGGTAGAAACTTTGGGGCACTTTTTGAAGTACTTTGTGTTGGTTGAATAGATGAATCTGAGATTGTGTGATGCATATCGTAAAATCATGCCCACGGATACTTGAGGTGACAATGAAGTATCTAGGTGACATTAGGGTTTTGGTTGATTTGTGTCTTAAGGTGTTATTCTAGTACAAACTCTACGATAGATTGAACTGAAAGAATAGCTTCGTGTTATTTTACTACGGACTCTTGAATAGATCGATCAGAAAGAATAACTTTGAGGTGGTTTCGTACCCTACCATAATATCTTCGTTTGTTCTCCGCTATTAGTTACTTTGGAGTGACTCTTTGTTGCATGTTGAGGGATAGTTATATGATCCAATTATGTTATTATTGTTGACAGAACTAGCACTAGTGAAAGTATGAACCCCAAGCCTTCTTTCCTATCATTGCAACACCGTTTATGCTCACTTTTACCACTTGCTACCTTGCTGTTTTTATATTTTCATATTATAAAAACCTATATCGACCATCCATATTGCACTTGTATCACCATCTCTTCGCCGAACTAGTGCACCTATACAATTTACCATTGTATTGGGTGTGTTGGGGACACAAGAGAATCTTTGTTATTTGGTTGCAGGGTCGTTTGAGAGAGACCATCTTCATCCTACGCCTCCCACGGATTGATAAACCTTAGGTCATCCACTTGAGGGAAATTTGCTACTGTCCTACACACCTCTACACTTGGAGGACCAACAACGTCTACAAGAAGAAGGTTGCATAGTAGACATCAAGCTCTTTTATGGTGCCGTTGCCGGGGAGGTGAGTGCTTAAAGGTATATCTTCAGATCTTGCAATCGAATCTTTTAGTTTCTTGTTTTATGACTAGTTTAGTTTATAAAAGAAAATTAGAAAAAATGGAATTAAGGTTACACTACAAAAAAAGACACATCCGTGACATTTTGGGCCGAACGAAACTTTTTTCTGTCATACTTATGACACTTCTATGACAATAATTGTGACAAAACACAGTATCATCATGGATGTGGTGGGGTCCTACTTCTGTGACAAAAAATCATGACATAAAATGGGCTTTTCGTCATGGGCGGGCCGGAGACGCAGCTGCATGACATTCTTTGGGCCATCCATGACGGACAAAACCGTGGTACAAGCGAGGGCGAGGAAAATATCGAGGTGTTACCGGTTACGGTGGGTGGTCGGGGCCGAGCTATGCTCGTTTCTCTCGTATACTCATGCGCGTCGGTGCGAGGCATTGGGCTCTAACTGAACCCGAGCGAGGCGTTGGGCTCTAACTGAACTCGAGCGATTGCACTGCAGGCTACGCGTTACTAAACCCGAGCGATCGATCGATGGCTGTTAACTGAACCCGATCGAGCGATTCCTTCGCTACTGCTGCTAACTGAAGCTGATCGATGCTACCTTTGCATGAACAGTGAGCGTTGCTGGGGGGGTTTGGATGAACAGTTCCCGGTGGGGGTGGCTGAACAGGACCCTGTGGTGTTGCCTCTGCATGAACAGGACCTCGTTTGATCGAGCAGGTTGGGGCTGCATGAACAGGACCCCATGGAGGGCTGCATGAATAGGACCACCCCGTGGAGTGCTGCATGAACGGTAGACGGTGGAGGGCTGGATGAACAGTAGCCCATGGAGGGGTGGTTGAACAGGAGCCCGTGGAGAGGGCTGGTTGAACAGTAGCCAGTTGAGTAGCGCGCGGTGGAGGCTGAAAAGTCACAGGTGGAGGCTGGAGGAGGTCGACGGTGGATGAACAGTAGCCCGTGGAGGCTGGAGGGGGTCGACGGTGGTGATGAACATTATCCCGTGGAGTCCCGTTTTGCGGTACGCCACACCCCTCCTGATGAACAGGACCCCCGTTTCGACCGTAGCGCTCCAACACAAGTCCGTTTAATCCGATTTGCGGTACGCCAGGCCTCGTTTCCATCGGCTGTTCCGTCCAAGCCCTCCCGATGAACACGATGACGCATTCCGTGCTGACCCAGCCGGTTGGCTCCCCATGAACACAACGATGACACTGTTTCTTCGTGCCGACCTAGCAATGCACACGAGCCCTGGCCGTACGTATGCGCGAGTAGGCTTTTAAGACCCCGCCCGTATGTACGTACATGGCCGTATTTACTTTCTTGCACCCTGGCCGATGTACGTACGTGTACATGCTATGTGCGCGCCTCTGCTACGCCACGTGCGCTCCTCTACATCGACCAGTATGTACGTACACGTTTGTGACCAGAATGACAACGCTACATACGCTTTGACTTGGTGGGTCCCGACTGTCAGACACTTCCTTGCATGCGAAGATGTAGCTGGTGGGTCCCAGCAGTCAGGGCGGCGAATCGTTTTTTTGCCCGGAAGCACTTCCTTGCATGCAAAGATGTAGCTGGTGGGTCCTAGCAGTCAGGGGGAACGTTTTTTTCGCGAAATATGGTGGCCCGTCCAGTGGGTTCCCGCTGTCAGGTGGAGGAATAATTATTTTGCGCATAATAAGGAGGCACCTCCTTGCTGCGGCCGTGGACCCAGCTGTGAGCCTCTCCACGTACAGTACTCTTCCGATGGAAGTCGTTCCTTGACCACGTTGACCACGCCACGCCGAGAGCACCAGGGCGGTGACGACGGTGAGGCCTAGGAAGGGGATGACACGGAGCCGGGGAAGACGCAGCAGTGGAAGCCCACGCGGCGAGGAGTACGAGGGTTCACTGGTTCGCTGCGGTGTGAGGCCGCCGTCGCCGCAGAATAACAGGGGGTGTGGGTGAGTAGAGGGATGGTGAGGCCTCCGCGGCAGCACAGCCGACCACGGGAGGAAGGAGCATGCGGCACGACCGGCGCTGCTTTGGGCGGCTGGAGCAACAAGACCAGAGGTTCAAGAGGCACTACGATCGTTGGATGGACATCGTACGGTCACTAGAGCCAGAATCGTTCATATTGACTAAGGTGACAAAGCACTCCGTCCCCGTCAACTTAGTAGGCCCACAAGTCAGCCACCCACCACGGTTGGTCCCAACTAGCAGGGGGAGTATTCATTTTTTGTGCATAATAAGGAGGCATTTCCGGTGGGTCCGAGCTGACAGCGGGGGGAACGTTTTTTTCGTGAAATACGGTGGCCCGTCCGGTGGGTCCCAGCTGTTAGGGGGGGACGTTTTTTCGCCAAATACGGTAGCCCGTCCGATGGGTCCCTGCTATCAGGTGGAGGAATATTTATTTTCCGCGTAATAAGGAGGCACTTCCTTGCGGCTGCCGTGGACCCAGCTGTCAGCCTCTCCACGTACAATACTCTTCTGATGAAAGTTGTTCCTTGACCACGTTGACCACGCCGCGCCGAGAGAAAGGGCGGTGGACGACGACGAGGCCTAGGAAGGGAACGACACGGAGGCAGGGAAGGCTCGACAGTTGTTTCCCACGCGGAAGGGAGTACGACTGTACGAGGGTTTACTGGTTCGTCTGCCGTCACTGGAGAATAACAGCAGGTGTGGGTGAGTAGAGGGATGGCTAGGTCAGCGATGGGAGTATGGTGGGGCGATGAGGCCTGCGCGGCAGCACAGTCTGCCGCGGGGAGGAGGGAGCAGGCAGTCCCACCGGCGCTTGTTTGAGCGGCTGGAGCAGGAAGAGCAGAGATTGAAGAAGCACGACGGCCGTTGGATGGACATCCAATAGTCACCGCTTGTGCGTCAACTTTTTTTTAGGAAAGCCACAAATCTTTGGAAAACATCATACAACCCATCTGCCATTATTTCTAATAATTTATAGCCCATTTGCTAATTCTTAAGGTTTTTTTGGAGCCCATATTCTTTTTGTTAGCATTACATCCCATATTGTGGCCAAAGTTAAAAAATTATACGAAATTTTGCATATTTCGGTGCGGTCCGAACTGTTTTTAATTCCGAAATTTTGACTGACATTCAAACTTATTTAAAAAATAAATGTATATCAATATAAAATCCAATAAATAGTGCACGCATAAAAATCTATGAAATTTAAAATCTCGAAATGAAAAAAAGAAATTTGAAACTAATTGCTGGTTTGATGTGTTTTAAAAATGTACAACCCATTTTGTCATTACTGATAGGCCATTTTCTCGGCCAGCCGAATGAAGCTCTCCTCGTCTTGAAAGATTTGCAGCCTAACAGGCCTGACAAAGCGACTTACATGGCAAATCACAAAAAACTGGGCTATGGCCGTGGACCCAGCTACAGCCGTGGACCCAGCTGTCAGCCTCTCCACGTACAGTACTCTTCCGATGGAAGTCGGTCGTTAACCACATTGACCACGCCGCGCCGAGAGCACCAAGGCGGTGGACGACGGGCGAGGCCTAGGAAGGGGACAACACGGAACCGGGGAAGACGCGACAGTGGATGCCCACATGGAGAGGAGTACGAGGGTTCACTGGTTCGGCTGTGGTGTGAGGCTGCCGTCGCCGCAGAATAATAGGGGGTGTGGGTGAGTACATGGATAGCCTGGCCAGCGATGGGAGTAGTATGGGGCGGTGAGGCCTCCGTGGCATCACAGCCGGCCACGGGAGGCGGGAGCACGCGACACGACCGGCGCTAGTTTTGGCGGCTGGAGCAAGAAGATGAGAGGTTGAAGAAGCACTACGGCCGTTGGATGGACATCGTACGGTAACTGGAGCTAGAATCGTTCATATTAACTAAGTTGACAAAGCCCTCCGTCCTCGTCAACTTAGTACGCCCACAAGTCAACCTCCCACCAAGGTGGGTCCCAGCTAGCAGGGCGAGTAGTCATTTTTTCTGCGTAATAAGGAGGCACTTCTGGTGGGTCCGAGCTGACAGCAGGGGGAACATTTTTTTGCGAAATACGGTGACCCGTCTAGTGGGTCCCAGCAGTCAAGGGTGAAATGTTTTTTTCACAAAATACGATGGCCCGTTCGGTGGGTCCCTGCTGTTAGGTGGAGGAATCATTATTTTCCGCGTAATAAGCAGGCACTTCCTTGCTGCGGCTGTGGACCCAGCTGTCAGCCTCTCCACGTATAGTACACTTCCGATGGAAGTCGTTACTTGACCACGTTGACCACGCCGCGTTCCGTTGCATGCATGCGTCCATGGGCGTGGTGCGTCCCCACTGTCAGCCTCTCATGTATAGTCATCTTCCGATGACTTTCGGTTGTTGACCACGTTGACCACACGGTGCCGAGCGCACCAAAGGCCGATGGACGACGGCGAGGCCCCAGACTGGAACGACCCAGAGATGGGGAAGACGGGGCAGTGGAGTCACAGATGGAGAGGAGTGGGAAACTTGACTGCTTCGGGTGCGCGACAGCACAGCCTCGCTGCCGCCCACGGGAGACAGGAGCAAGAACAGAGGTTGAAGAAGGAGAACGGCTGTTGGATTAACATCCAACGGTCCAGCTGGTTGAATCATTTGTTGATTGAGTTGACAAAGCCCTGCGTACACGTCCACTTAGTAGGCCCACAAGTCAGCCACCAAATTTTACGGGTCCCAGCTGTCAATGGGACGAATAATTTTTTTCACATAACAAGGAGGCACTTCCTTCCGTGCGAAGATACAGCCGGTGGGTCCCAGCTGTCAGGTGGAGGAAACATTTTTTTCCAGCTTAATAAGGAGGAACTTTCCTTGGGTGCGACCATGGACCTCGTGGGTCCCAGCCGTCAAGCTCTCCATGTACATTCCTCTTCCGATGACTCTCGTTTGTTGACCACGCCGCACCGAGCGCAGCGAGGTGGTGGACGATGGCGAGGCCCCAGACGGGAATGGCTCGGAGATGGGAAGACGCGGCAGTGGAAACGTAGATTGAATGGAGGAGAAGGGTTATAACTGGTTCTGGTGTGGCATGGGGCTGCAGTCAGTGGAGAATAATAGGAGGTGTGGAGGGGTGGAGGGACAGCCTGGCCGGCGGTGGGGTAGCACTTCGCAGCGATGCGTGCTAAGCAGAGCCGCTAGCCGCCGGAGGCCGGACAAGGCGGCCCCGGTGACGCTGGAGGAAGAAGACGAGAGATTGAAGGTGCATGCCGACCAAGTTGACAATGCCCTGTGTAGGCTTCGACCTATTGGCCCACATGTCAGCCTGCAAAAATGTGGCATATATTTAACCCATGTTTTCTAGAATGTACAGTCCATTTGCTGGGCTGGGTGAACAAATAATTTCGCGTCAATGTGGCCCGTTTATATTATCTAAGAAATCCCAGCCCATTTGCACTTCCTTCAAATACATGAATTAGCTGGGCTCGTTATATATATAATTTTATGTTAGAAGGAGCAATTAATATCAAAAATAAACCGGAGAGGCATATTTTTTATATACATAATTAACAAATTAACAAATTAGCGAGTTATTTCTCAAAATAAAAATGAGCGCGTTATTATTACATTGGTCCTTAAAATCTTCGCAAGCTTTTGTATGCAATCACCAGGATTTTCCTTGCCGGTGAGTCAAAAACAACCAGGATTTTCCTGGCCAACTTATGTTAAACATTTACTTTTATAAGTTAATAACACGTGGGATGTTTTTATAATGTATATATAAGTCTTAATAAAATATACGATAATAGTAATAATATAAATATATATAATGTGGTAAAAAAATACATTGGGCTGCCGATCTTTAAGAAAAAGCCCATAGACCGGTATTTTTTTAGAAGAACAGAGAGGCCTCTCCCCGGTTCCATTAACCAGAATGAAACCATACAGCGTCTCTTCGTCGAAGTAACTACTGAAACTAAGGTTCACCAGTTCAGACTAAAAGAGAAAATTACAGCCCTGCTCGACAAGAGCCAAAGGACAAGACGAAAACATACCGAAGGCAAAACAGGCGCCTGTCAACCAGTGATCACCCCACACAACTCGCTCGCTCCCCTCCGCTTGAGTGATGGCGCCATAGCCGCTTGGGGCGACCAGCAGATTGCGAGGGTAGACACGTGGTTGTTCACCATGGTCTTGTCATCAGTGTCATGCTTCTTGGCCAGAGAAAAGAAACCGCCGTCTTCAGAGATCTTGAGGTTGTCCCAGCATACCCCAGCATCCAATCCAGGGTTCTTCTTCAGCCACGTGAGATCATCAAGGGTTTCTGGAGTAGCTTTGCCAGCGCACTCAAGAACTCCTCCACACAGGTTTTGCTTGTTTCTGGGATCAGAATCACCAAGAACTTGATCATCCTGTGTATCAGTCTCCACACCTGATTAATAGATATCCAAATGGTGTTATTAAAAATCATAGAGTTCCTATATTTCCATAAACACAAAAGGACAACAGAACTAACTATGTTCAAGGCTAAATTATTTTTATTAGAGATCCAAAGTCGAGCCACAGATTCAAAGTTTGCTCCCAAGTTCTTTTGGAAAAATAGATTGACAAATGGACAAATATTTTTGGCTACAACACAGTCAAAAAATAAATGATGGTTTGTCTCTTGCTCAGCACAGAAGACACAATCAAGCGGCTTGATTATATGTCTTTTCCTAAGGTTGTCTCTTGTCATCGGCTTGTTTTGGGAAAACAACCAAAGGAAGACATGAATCTTCGGAGGCACTGCCAATTTCCAAACAGTTGGCAGAAACAGAGGTTGCACCCCTCTACAATTAATCACGTGGTACAAAGAGCTAGAGGAGTAGACACCCTTATTCTCAAGTTGCCAGATCAGAACATCAGAGTCACCATCGAAGATGATTTCTTTAGATATCTCCACTAGCTGGTACCATTGTTCCATCAATAGACTACCAAAGTTCCTCCTAAAGGTTAACTTTAGTGTTACACCATCCCAGACATCTTTGACACTTGTTTTTCTCATTGCAAATCATATAGACGCACCAGAATTTTACTGCTAGGGGGGAGGTGCCAAACCAAGTATCTTCCCAAAACCTACTCTTGTCTGCTGTCCCTATTTTCCATCTATACCCAAATTTCAAAGTTTGGATGATAGATTTCACTCCTTTCCAGAACCTAGAGGTACTGGTGGAGGTGCTAGGGGCAAAAATATTTGTTTTTCCTCTCATATATTTCTAGTCTATCATCATCTTCTAGGGTTTCCCTTCACCTTCATAGTATCTTTTAACCCAAGACCCTAAGAGGCATGTTGACCTCATGAAGATTTGGAGGATCCAATGGACCCATTTATCTCCAAAGCCTCTCTTTCTAAGCAGTTCTTCGAGGAATTCCAAATCTACTTTATCAAAAGCCTTTTCATAGTCTAGCTTAAGCACTAGGCCTTGCCTTTTAGTAGAGTGTATGGAGTGCAGAATCCCATCAGCTATAACCACACTTTCTAAGATATATCTACCCTTAAGGAAAGCTGACTGGTCACTAGCTATAAGCCTTTGAATGATCCTAGCTAGTCTATTTGTGAGGACCTTGGTGAAGATCTTGAAACTACAATTTAGCAAACTAATGGGCCTAAACTTTTTCATGCTAGAAGCATCAACTTCTTTTGGAATCAAAGTCAGCATAGCAAAGTTAAGTCTATGAATAGCCAGCGCCCCCTTATGAAAAACTTCAAACATGGCTATCAGAGTGGTAGGTAGAGTAAGTTTGGGTGTCTTCTTCCATGCCCTCTGCAAGATCCAGTTCGTGATCCACATCCTGAAATTCTGCAATCGCCACATCCAGCCAAAATTACCTCGCCCACTCGTGACACTTGGGTCCAATTTCGCCACTGTTGCAGGATGCCCCAATACTCAATCCATGGCCGGGACAGGGGAGAGGTACGACTAAGGGTCGACCTCTTCCAACTCTGAAGGCGGCGCCGACGGCATCTTCCCCTCGATGCACTCCCATCTCGCCCGCCGCCGCGGATCTATGCTCCTCGCCTCTGCTTGCGCCCAGTTGACAAAATCCTTCGGGGAGGCGGTCGGGTGTGGCATCCTCCTATTCTCGTCCCAATTGCCCTCGAAATAGATCCTCCGCGCCAGATTGAGGAGCTCGTAAACTGCGTTGGCACCATAGGTCTCGATTCCCCATGATGCCCACATCTTCATCTCCGGATCTGGCTCCGCCTCCGCCTTTTGCTGTAGCGCCCTCCACTGCTTCACGCACATGAGGTAGGAGGATGCGTCGTCGCGGATCCGCGTGGCTCGCTCCGTCCACCTCCGCATCCTTGTCGCCCGCAGCGTCTCCGGTGACACCGACCCAATCGGGCGCAGCATCTCCGGGAAGGCCCGATACACGGAGGGGGGAGGCATGTACGGGATTGTCGAGCCCAGGCGAGGAGGCAAGCATGTGGATCTGTCAACTCTCGGCATGGGGGCGGGGTGTAGGGAAGGGAGGTTCGCCGCCATGAGGAAGTCGGCAACGAGGTGGGGTGGGTGGGGTGTCATCTACTCTGCTCCGCCCATAGGCCGGTATGGACCTCAAAAAATAAGTTGAAACGACTGTCACCGTATGTCGTGGGCTACGCATGTTAAAATACAAAACCCAGGCCTAGTTGATACTTGTTCGCCCTCTGGAAAAAAATGATACCAGATCGCCGAGCGAACTGGATTATAGAGGGGGCCGGCGGCACGACTGAAGAAGCACATCAGGAGCGGTTTTTTTTTCTTCAGTGGATGGCTCTCGATGTCTTTTTTACTTGCCTCTGCACCATAAAACTTGTATTTTTAGCCTCCCAGTCCGTGGTGGACCAGCAGCCCATTTGCTGGGCGGGCCAACCCCACAGTAGGCATACTAACAAGTTCACACACAATCACAACAGAAAAGGTAAACATTCGTATCAAACTAAGGTTCATAGGACACGTTCATATTCATAGCCAACATTCACTATCAATAACTCAAAAGATTCATATATACACAAGTTCAGCATGTCTATGGATCCAAATGATTGATAGATCACACAACAATATTCATAGCTAATTCAAGAAAAGATTCAGATATAGACATGTTCAGTATGTTTATGCATCCAAATGATTGAGATTACAGCCAATATGATCCATGGACGAACTTTAATTACATAGGGTACAGATTGGTAAATGGTGTTCAGTCGGAGGTACTTCTTGCTAAAATTAATGCTTGTACGAGTAACCTTTTGAGTACATAAGAGGCAACAAAGACAATCTGAACTTTGCTTGTAGGTTTATCCTCCAATAGTGGCCTCGTGACGAGGGAGGTTTGAGCAACTTGGCCACTACTTTCATCCAACTAGTTTTGCTGGCTCATCTTGGTGTTGTAGCTCGCCAAAATTCTACATTGCAAACTGGTAAATGGTGTTCAGTCGAAGGTACTTCTTGCTAAAATTCATGCTTGTACGAGTAAACTTTCGAGTACATAAGAGGTAGCACAGACAATCTGAACTTTGCTTGTAGGTTTATCCTCAAATAGTGGCCTCGTGCCGAGGGAGGTTTGAGCAACTTGGCCACTACATTCATCCAACTAGTTTATTGGCTCATCTTGGTCCTGTATCTCGCCAAAATTCTACATTACAGATGAGAAAGGAGGCGGTTGAGAAAATGAACCACCCAAGTTTTTTGTGCAGTTTAACTGAAATGGAGCATCCCCGGCGTGTAGACTGATTAAGTGCCAAATGAATATACGCGTCAACCAACTTGTCTGGAATCTTTAGACTCCATGCCATACAGTTCGCTACCATATCTGCCGATAACCAAAAGGCACAAGTTGGGACCAATGTGACACCCCGAGACCGGTGCGCCAGGTGTCAGCCAGTTATTCGTCGCCATTGCCATGTCATCTGCTTGCGTGTTGCATCTTGCCATGTCATCTGCTTGCGTGCTGCATCTTGCCATGTCATCATGTGTGTTGCATCAGCATGTTTTCAAAACTTGCATCCGCCCGAGTCCCCTCGTCCTTTCTGTTGTCCGTTCTGAGCCCAGTCACACTTGCACGCGCCCGCGGTGCCTCCGAATATTTATTTTGTGAGTGGCCAGAAAACGTTCTCGGAATGGGTTGAAACTTGGCGTGTGGTCTTATTATAGTGTAGACAGGCCGCCTGCCAAATTTCATCGCAGTCGGAGTCCGTTTGATAGCCCAACGGATTTATATATCGGCACTAGTCGCCGGTTTAATCGTCGGACGTTTTCGGTCTCCGAAAACCTCCGCGGGCCTCTCTCCTCTCAGCCCGGAGCCCCTCTAACATAGCCCACTACCACCACTAGGCCCAGCCTACGCCCCCTTCGCTCCGTTGGCGTTGGATCACGATCCAATGGCTCCGGAACGCTCAAAAACCCCCTCTCCTAGCCTTTTTTTTGCTATAAATGGATCCCCTAGCCTTCCAAATCAGGAAAACCCTAGCTTCCTCGAAATCCATGCCGCCGCCAGCCTCCTCCCACCTCCACAGCCGCCACCTTCCTCCTCCCACCACGCCGGCCCGCGGAAGCCCAGATCCGGCCCGCCCGGGCCCGGATCCCGCCGCCGTCCGTACGCCGCGCCTGGTCAGGGCATCCCGCTCCCACAGCCGCTCGAGGAGCCACGCCTCCTCGCTCCCTCCGCCGCCTCTGCTTCTTCCCGTTGTCGGAATTCCTCCGTGGCCACCCCGCCATGGAACTCGCCGGAGCAAGCCAGAGAAACGCCGCCGCCGCCGGTTCTTGTCAACTCCTCACCATCCTCGTCTAACTCCGGCCGGATCCGGTGCCCAAGGTCCGGATCTACCCATCCCCGGCCTCAACTCCGGCCTTCGTCCACCCGCCGATCATCCGCGTCGCCGGAGTCCCAGCGGCCGCCGCACTGCCATGGCCTCGTGCTCGAGGAGGAGCACGAGAGGCCGACACCCGCGCGCTGGATCCCCGCGTCGCCGGCCACTTGGGCCCGGCCCGATCGAGCAGGCCCAGTGATGTGCGCCTCCAACCGCGGCCAGCTCCAGCCGGGCTAGGTCTTCCTCTCCCTCGGCCGGTTTCGGCCTCACCCCGCCGCCATAGTGGGCCGAGCCAGCTTCCCTGGCCTGTCTCCCCGCAAGCCAAGGCCCAGCTCCTGGCCCGCCTTCCTCTGCCTAATGTGACGAAGCCCAATGTGAGCCTCCTCCCTATCCTTCGCCCAGTGCATCATACATGTATCTCGCTCAGTTTTCCTCTGTAATATGCCTAAGTCTTTTATTTCTGTCAGCATTTTTGTCGCATGTTTGCATAGTGATATCTTTTTGTGTGCTTATCCAAATTGAGTGAATGATATGTCAAAACGATCGTGGTGATATGCGCTACACTTTGTTCCATTGTGGCATGCTCATTTGAGGTCATATAGATGCTCTAATATCTGTTGCAAGAGTGGTACTTGTTATAAACTGCTGCTACTTGATATTTTGTTGCTATGTTTGAGATATGATAACTTGGTGCATGTTTATCCAAATGATGCAAATGATATGTCAAAATGCTCATCATGAGATGCTCTACATGTTGGTTGCTATAGCATGCATGTTAGAGTTCATATTGCCATGTTTATCTCTGTTGCAAAAGTGCATTTGGCTGTTAAGTTCTGAAACTTGTTATGGGATGCTGATTTCACATGCTCTTTCCTATTGATGTGTTTGTCTCCATGCCACATGTTTAGTTGTTGTAGAATCAGAATGATGTGTTCTTTGCTGTGGTGCATACCATTTGCTATGATATTCCTTGAGGTGACTTAAACATGCTTGTAAACATGCCATGTTGTTATTTTTGTTTTAACACTTAGTGAAATTTCACTATGTCTGGAATCTGTAATATCCTGATGCTATGTTTGCTTGATGCCCTAGGTAAATCCATGTTAGGTTTGGGGTGGCCATTGATCATTCCTTGTTGTATATGTTGTTTTCTATCCACTCATGTCCTTACTTGCTCATTTGACTTGTTGTAGCTTATTTAATTCTTGCTCCCAAGTTGCTATAAAATATTGCTGTAGGTTTTTATTGTCATGATCAAAATGTTGTAGCTTGTTGCTATTGATCCATGCCTCCTATGGAGATGCTCCAATGGAGTTGTTTGCTGTAGGATATGTCTAATTCATGTCAATGCTTCTTGTCACCATGTTTGAGTACTGTAGAGTATATATTCCTTGCTCCAAAGTTGCTATTTGGCTGTTAACTTTAGCTTGTTGTTATATCTTGTTTCATGTGTATCTTTTAGCCCGTTGCTCCGTTTTGGGTGTGCCTTATATGAAACTTGTGTGATTTTGCATGTAGAATCATAATATCATCTGGATAACATGTTTGGAGTATGTTTGCTTGATGTTTGGGTGCATCTTGCACCGTTGCCATGCTTAACTTGTTTTGCTCATATCTTCTAGGCCGTAGCTTTGAATTAAACAAACTTTATATGAAACTTGACTAGAATTTCGTGTAGATCATGATGGTGCATGTTAACTTGCTGTTTAACAACTTGAACTTAAGGTTTGTGCATATCTGGACTAATTTCAAATTATGCACATGAGGACTTACCGGTTTTGTCTTAAGTAGCTTCCGACCTCATTTAAACTTGTTGTTCTTATGTTGTTTTTCTGTGCTTCCTACCTTGTCATGTTTTGCATCCTATATGGATCTGTCTTGCATCCTACTTGCTTGAGCTTATTGTCTTGTTCTTGTGTTGTTCTGCTGTGCTTCCTATGTTGTCATGTAATGCATCCTAAGTGCATCTGCAATGCATCATACCTTGCCATGTATTGCATCATATATAAACTTGTGTTGCTTTTCTATGCTTCCTGTATAGACTTGTCATGGATCATACCTTGCCATGTATTGCATCATATATAGACTTGTTTTGTTTTGCTGTGCTTCCTACCTTGCCATGTAATGCTTCCTGTATAGAGTTGTAATGCATCCTAAGTGCATCTTTTGTGCTTCCTACCTTGCCATGTTTTGCTTCCTGTATAGACTTGCTGTGCATCTTATGTAGACTTGTCGTGCTTCCTACTTGGTTGAGCATATTGTCATGTTCTTGTGTTGTTTTTCTGTGCTTCCTACCTTGTCATGTTATGCTTCCTGTATAGACTTGTAGTGCTTCCTATATAGAACTGTCTTGCAGCATACTTGGTTGAGCATATTGTAATGATCTTGTGTTGTGTGTTTACCGTATTGCTTGCTTCTTCTCGTTAGTGCTTGTTCCGTTACGTTCGTGAGGATTCGTTCGTTTACCCGTGGTTCTTCTTCAAGGCTTCTTCTTCGTCTTCTTCATGGATCCGTTCTTCTTCCTTGCGGGATCTCAGGCAAGATGACCATACCCTTGGATACCTTTACTATCATTGCCTTTGCTTAGTTGTCTCGATGCTATCGTTACATGTCGCGCTACCCATCATTATTATAAGCCTCTCCTTGTTGCCATGAAACCTCTACCCTTTGAAACCTTCCTACCAAAACCATTGTTTGGCTATGTTACCCGCTTGCTCAGCCCCTCTTATAGCGTTGTTAGTTGCAGGTGAAGTTGAAGATCGTTCCAGGTGGGAACTTGTTCTTGGAATATCACAATATGTTATATGTATAATAACACACCTATATACTGGGCATGGGTGGAAGGCTTGGCCTTTTGCTCGGTGTTTTGTTCCACTCATGCCACCTTAGGCGCCGATAAACCGGCATTATGTTCCTTGATTTTGCGTTCCTTACACGGTTGGGTATATGGGGACCCCTTGACACTTCGTCTTTGAATAAAACTCCTCCAGCAAGGCCCAACATTGGTTTTAATTTGCTCATAATAACAACTTAATTAATTAATTAAATTGCATAGGGAGTTAGCGCTACCCGAGGATTCTTCTACATAGCAGGGGAGCCAGTGCTGATGGTGTTGGTCCCAAACGGGGAGACTGCGGGACCGCCTCGGGGAAACTCGAGGTATCTGGCTCCTGTAGGATCACCTATCCGGTTATGGCCTGAGACGAGATACGCGCGGCTACTATCAGGGTGTCGGCACGCCGGGAGGTCTTGCTGGACTTGTTTTACCATTGTCGAAATGTCTTGTGCACCGGGATGCCGAGCCTGATCGGATTTCCCTAAGATAAGGGGTGATGATATTATATTTATCACTTCAGCTGATCGTGAGAGCTTGTGATGGGCTAAGTTGGGACACCCCTGCAGGGTTATGATCTTTCGAAAGTCGTGCCCGCGGTTATGTGGCAGATTGGAATTTGTTAATGTCCGGTTGTAGAAAACTTGACAGAGGATCCAAAGTAAAACACACAACTGTGTGAATAACTGTGACTGTCTCTTTTCACTTTGAGAAGAGAACACGGTGGGGTTATGTTTGACTCGTAAGTAGTTCAGGATCTTTAGCGATCACTACTAGTTGCGACCGTTTGCGTAGATGCTCATCTTATTCTTGTACTCGTAAGTTAGCCACCATACATTTTGCTTAGTCGCTGGTGCAACCTCACCACTTTACCTCTTCCTACCCAGTTAAGCTTAAATAGTATTGTTACCCATGGTTATGGGATTGCTGAGTCCTCGTGGCTCACAGATACTACAACAATAGGTGCAGGTGCAGGTTTCCGATGTCTTGACGTGAGAGCGTTGATCGTTGTGTTGGAGTTCTTTCTTCTTCTTCTTCTTCAGTCTTGGGTTAGGTTCCGGGTCGGCAGCCTGGGATAGCAGATGGATGTCGTTGTTCTTTTCATGTTTGCATCTGTAGTTGGATGCTTTGCATTGATGTTGTTGTATTCATGTGACTTTGTATGTATTGTTGTATCCCCATGTATGTATGAAATGGTACGATGTAATGATATCCATCTTGCTAAGCGCCCAAAACGCGGTTGTGCCCCAATCACATAAGTGTCACGTGATCGGGATAGAATCACATCTTGGGACTGACAAGTTGGTATCAGAGCCTTGACAGACCAGAGGAGCCCTCTTGATTGATCGTAGTTTGGCCGTTCTTGAGTCTAGCAAAAACTTCTTTTTTGGAGTCTAGTTATATCGGAGAGTAGGAATTCTTTTTACTCCTCAGGCCCTTCGTCGCTCTGGTGAGGAATCTTGACGTAGGTGTTTTGAATTACTCCTCTTCCCCTTCAATTTTTTTTAGGATCACGTGGTTAGTTTTCGTTCGTTGCGTTGTTAGTTCTTTCATCTGGTGCATCTCTCGTCAAGTGGATTCAACCCTCTTCTTCTTTGCAAGTGCAATCCTCAGTTCTTTCCAACCGGTGTTGTTTCACCTTCCGAAGTTGTCTTTCTTTTTCCCACCCGCTCACCCTTTTTGTTTCTCAGAGCCGGAGTCCTTAATCGAGCATCCATCCTACTCGTGTGAATCCTTTGCATTCTTTCCTCAGTTATTTCAACCGGTGAATTCTCATCTAGTTCGTCCTTCTTCACCTCTATTCTTTCCGGTGGAGCCAATTCAATTTGTTCTTGGTGTTCTTCATATTCTTTTTCCTCTGCTCAAACATTGTTTTTTCCCTTGCTCGTTCGTTTCTCACCATTTTATTATCCGGAGTTGCGAAGATATCTCTAGAGATTTGTCTGTCTTCCAATTAATTCGAGGTTGTCACCTCCTTTGAGTCTTTTAATCATTCCGGTGCATTATCTCCTCTTGCCAATCAATTCTCAATGGTGTTTTCTCTTCGGTGGGCTCATAACCCACATGTTTATTCCCAGGATCTTACCTGACTCTTTTATTTTCCCGGAGTGTTCTGTAATTCTTTCAAATGTGACGTAAGTATGGATTCCATCAGTCATATGCCTTCTCCAAGATCGCTTTCAATTCTTTCATGGTTGGTTCAACCTTCCTCTTTTCCTTTCCATCCGGAGTATTTCATGAATTCTTTTCATCGTGTTCCTCCGAAGGCCATCATTTCAGAAGATTTATTCGTTCTCAGTTTTCAACTTCGTCCTCCAAATATTCTTCATCGATGCCTCTTCGTTCGTCTCACTTTTCTTCCGGTGCTTGCTCAAGTATTCTTTAATCAGTTCGCGATCTCTTCGTTCTCGTCATGCAATTGTCCTCAAGTGCTTTATTCTTCCCGGAGAATCATTCTCTTGTGCTCACTCAATCTCAATTCTTCACGGTGGATTGTCCTCTTGCATCGTTCAATTTCATTCCTTACGGTGGTCATTCTCGTTCTTCACTCGATTTTAATTCTTCCCGATGGTTCCTTCTTTCTTCACTAGGTTTCTATTCTTCATGGTGGTTTGCTCAAGAATTCTTTTCCGGCGTTTTCATGTCAATTCATTCATCTTTATTCCAATCCTACCGGTGTTTCATGAAGATTGTAGCAAGTTCGCGATATGTCCCTCTTTAATCATTTCAAGGAGAATAAGTGGTATGCGAATCCATTGCTTCTCATCAATTTAATTGGTGGAGGATAAGCATAACATAATCCCTTCCTTCGGAGTTTATTCGTGATGAATAAATTCTAGTTCTAAGTCCTTTCAGATTTTATTTTCCCGGAGTTCAAAATTTTCTCGGCCTTCTCGTCGGACTCTCGTCTAAATCATCGCAAGGCTTTATTCTTATTCTTTTTCATACTTCATCATACTTTCGTTACCGGAGTTCTTCATGGTGGTTCTTCATCATTTAATTCATTCTTCTAGTGTTCATCAAATTCTTTTGGGCTCAAAGCTCGAGCATTCTTATTCTTGCCTCTCGAGCGCAAATAATTCGCCTATTCTTTTGAAGTGGAGTTTTGCATTTCTTCCTTCATCTTAATTATTCCATCTTTTGGTTGCGGCATAATTCACCTCAAATTTTGAGATGTTTTAATAAGTCCATGAAAGCTTATTCTTTTGTTTATGATTTTCTCAACAACTCCGTTCAAACCTTTATTTTAAGGATGCTCTTTCAAATTCATTCGCGCTAGAAGTTGTCATCTTCTTCTCCGTTCTTTCATTCCACTCTCTTTAATTCTTCCGAAGGCATTTTCTTGTTCATCTCATCATGGATCGTTCCATCTTCTAAAAGTTCGTGTTCCATTCCATTCGTGTGCAACCGGTGTGCTATTTTCTTTCAGTTTTAACCGGAGTGCCGCCGAATTCCTTCGTGGAGATTTCTTTTCTATATCTTTTAACCGGAGTGGTTTTGAATTCATTCTTATTCCTTCAACCCGTGCTTCATATCCTTCAACCTTTTGGTTCTCGTCGTATTCCTTCTTTGCCTTGTCTAACGAAGTCTTGCAACTTCGTTCTTCCTTGTTGCATCCTTTCTTCAAGTTGTTCATCCTCTCAAGGTTCTTTTCTTTCACTCTTTTATCCTCGAAGAACTTTGTTCTTCCTTTTCCTTCACGTCTCGTTCCTAAGATCTCGGGACGAGATCTCTTGTTAGTAGGGGAGTGTTGTGACACCCCGAGACCGGTGCGCCAGGTGTCTGCCAGTTATTCGTCGCCGTTGCCATGTCATCTGCTTGCGTGTTGCATCTTGCCATGTCATCATTTGTGTTGCATCAGCATGTTTTCAAAACTTGCATCCACCCGAGTCCCCTCATCCTTTCTGTTGTCCGTTCTGAGCCCAGTCACACTTGCACGCGCCCGCGGTGCCTCCGAATATTTATTTTTGTGAGTGGCCTCAAAACGTTCTCGGAATGGGTTGAAACTTGGCGTGTGGTCTCATTATAGTGTAGACAGGCCTCCTGTCAAATTTCGTCGCATTCAGACTCCGTTTGATAGCCCAACGGATTTATATAGCGGCACTAGTCGCCGGTTTAATCGTCGAACGTTTTCGGTCTCCTAAAACCTCCGTGGGCCTCTCTCGTCTCAGCCCGGAGCCCCTCTAACACAGCCCACTAACACCACTAGGCCCAGCCTACTCCCCCTTCGCTCCGTTGGCGTTGGATCGCGATCCGATGGCTCCGGAACGCTCCAAAACCCCCTCTCCTAGCCTTTTTTTGCTATAAATGGATCCCCTAGCCTTCCAAATCAGAAAAACCCTAGCTTCCTCGAAATCCGTGCCGTCGCCAGCCTCCTCCCACCTCCACAGCCGCCACCTTCCTCCTCCCACCGCGCCGGCCCGCGGAAGCCCAGATCCGGCCCGCCCGGGCCTGGATCCCGCCGCCGACCGTACGCCGCGACTGGTCAGGGCATCCTGCTCCCGCAGCCGCTCGAGGAGCCGCTTGAGGATCCTCGCCTCCTCGCTCCCTCCACTGCCTCTGCTTCTTCCCGTTGCCGGAATTCCTTCATCGCCGCCCCGCCATGGAACTCGCCGGAGCAAGCCAGAGAAACGCCGCCACCGCCGGTTCCCGTCAACTCCTCGCCGTCCTCGTCTAACTCCGGCCGGATCCGGTGCCCAAGGTCCGGATCTACCCATCCCCGGCCTCAACTCCAGCCTTCGTCCACCCGCCGATCATCCGCGTCGTCGGAGTCCCAGCGGCCGCCGCACTGCCATGGCCTCGTGCTCGAGGAGGAGCATGAGAGGCCGACACCCGCGCGCTGGATCCCCGCGTCGCCGGCCACTTGGGCCCGGCCCGATCGAGCAGGCCCTGTGCTGGGCACCTCCAACCGCGGCCAGCTCCAGCCGGGCTGGGTCTGCCTCTCCATCGGCTGGTTTCGGCCTCACCCCGCCGCCATAGTGGGCCGAGCCAGCTTCCCTGGCCCGTCTCCCCGCAAGCCAAGGCCCAGCTCCTGGCCCGCCTTCCTCTGCCTAATGGGCCGAAGCCCAATGTGAGCCTCCTCCCTATCCTTCGCCCAGTGCATCTTACCTATATCTCGCTCAGTTTTCCACTGTAATATGGCTAAGTCTTTTATTTCTGTCAGCATTTTTGTCGCATGTTTGCATAGTGATATCTTTTTGTGTGCTTATCCAAATTGAGTGAATAATATGTCAAAACGATCATGGTGATATGCGCTACTCTTTGTTCCATTGTGCCATGCTCATTTGAGGTCATCTAGATGCTCTAATATCTGTTGCAAGAGTGCTACTTGTTATAAACTGCTGCCACTTGATATTTTGTTCCTATGTTTGAGATATGATAACTTGGTGCATGTTTATTCAAATGATGCAAATGATATGTCAAAATGTTCATCATGAGATGCTCTACATGTTGGTTGCTATAGTATGCATGTTAGAGTTCATATTGCCATGTTTATCTCTGTTGCAAAAGTGCATTTGGCTGTTAAGTTCTGAAACTTGTTATGGGATGCTGATTTCACATGCTCTTTGCTATTGATGTGTTTGTCTCCATGCCACATTTTAGTTGTTTTGGAATCACAATGATGTGTTCTTTGCTGTGGTGCATACTATTTGCTATGATATTCCTTGAGGTGACTTAAACATGCTTGTAAACATGCCATGTTGTTATTGCTGTTTTAACAGTTAGTGAAATTTCACGAAGTCTGGAATCTGTAATATCCTGATGCTATGTTTGCTTGATGCCCTAGGTAAATCCATGTTAGTTTTGGGGTGGCCATTGATCATTCCTTGTTGTATATGTTATTGTCTATCCATTCATGTCCTTACTTGCTCATTTGACTTGCTGTAGCTTATTTCATTCTTGCTCCCTAGTTGCTATAAAATATTGCTGTCAGGTTTTTATTATCATGATCAAAATGTTGTAGCTTGTTGCTGTTGATCCATGCCTCCTATGGTGATGCTCCAATGGAGTTGTTTGCTGTAGGATATGTCTACTTCGTGTCCATGCTTCTTTTCACCATGTTTGAGTGCTGTAGAGCATATATTCCTTGCTCCAAAGTTGCTATGTGGCTGTTAACTTCAGCTTGTTGTTATATCTTGTTTCATGTGTATCTTTTAGCCCGTTGCTCCGTTTTGGGTGTGCCTTATATGAAACTTGTGTGATTTTGCATGTAGAATCATAATATCATCTTGTTAACATGTTTGGAGTATGTTTGCTTGATGTTTGGGTGCATCTTGCATCGTTGCCATGCTTAACTTGTTTTGCTCATATCTTCTAGGCCGTAGCTCTGAATTAAACAAACTTTATATGAAACTTGACTAGAATTTCGTGTAGATCATGATGGTGCATGTTAACTTGCTGTTTAACAAGTTTAAATTAAGGTTTGTGCAGATCAGGACTAATTTCAAACTATGCACATGAGGACTTACCGGTTTTGTCTTAAGTAGCTTCCGGCCTCATTTAAACTTGTTGTTCTTATGTTGTTTTTCTGTGCTTCCTACCTTGTCATGTTTTGCATCCTATATGGATCTGTCTTGCATCCTACTTGCTTGAGCTTATTGTCTTGTTCTTGTGTTGTTCTGGTGTGCTTCCTATGTTGTCATGTAATGCAACCTAAGTGCATCTGCAATGCATCATACCTTGCCATGTGTTGCATCATATATAAACTTGTGTTGCTTTTCTATGCTTCCTGTATAGACTTGTCATGCATCATACCTTGCCATGTATTGCATCATATATAGACTTGTGTTGTTTTGTTGTGCTTCCTACCTTGCCATGTAATGCTTCCTGTATAGACTTGTAATACATCCTAAGTGCACCTGTTGTGCTTCCTACCTTGCCATGTTTTGCTTCCTGTATAGACTTGCTGGGCATCATATGTAGACTTGTCGGGCTTCCTACTTGGTTGAGCATATTTTCATGTTCTTGTGTTGTTTTTCTATGCTTCCTACCTTGTCATGTTATGCTTCCTGTATAGACTTGTAGTGCTTCCTATATAGAACTGTCTTGCATCATACTTGGTTGAGCATATTGTAATGATCTTGTGTTGTGTGTTTACCGTATTGCTTGCTTCTTCTCGTTAGTGCTTGTTCCGTTGCGTTCGTGAGGATTCGTTCGTCTACCAGTGGTTCTTCTTCAAGGCTTCTTCTTCGTCTTCTTCATGGATCTGTTCTTCTTCCTTGCGGGATCTCAGGCAAGATGACCATACCCTTGGATACCATTACTATAATTGCCTTTGCTTAGTTGTCTCGATGCTATCGTTACATGTCATGCTACCCATCATTATTATAAGCTTCTCCTTGTTGCCATGAAACCTCTAACCTTTGAAACCTTCCTAGCAAAACCATTGTTTGGCTATGTTACCCGCTTGCTCAAGCCCTCTTATAGCGTTGTTAGTTGCAGGTGAAGATGAAGATCGTTCCAGGTGGGAACTTGTTCTTGGAATATCACAATATGTTATATGTATAATAACACACCTATATACTGGGCACGGGTGGAAGGCTTGGCCTTTTGCTCGGTGTTTTGTTCCACTCATGCCACCTTAGGCACCGATAAACCGACATTATGTTCCTTGATTTTGCGTTCCTTACACGTTTGGGTATATGGGGACCCCTTGACACTTCGTCTTTGAATAAAACTCCTCCAGCAAGGCCCAACATTGGTTTAATTTGCTCTTAATAACAACTTAATTAATTAATTAAATTGCATAGGGAGTTAGCGCTACCCGAGGATTCTTCTACATAGCAGGGGGGCCAGTGCAATTGGTGTTGGTCCCAAACGGGGAAACTGCGGGACCGCCTTGGGGAAACTCAAGGTATCTGGCTCCTGTAGGATCACCTATCCGGTTGTGGCCTGAGACGAGATACGCGCGGCTACTATCAGGGTGTCGGCACGTCGGGAGGTCTTGCTGGACTTGTTTTTACCATTGTCGAAATGTCTTGTGCACCGGGATGCCGAACCTGATCGGATTTCCCTAAGATAAGGGGTGATGATATTATATTTATCACTTCAGCTGATCGTGAGAGCTTGTGATGGGCTAAGTTGTTACACCCCTGCAGGGTTATGATCTTTCGAAAGCCATGCCCGCGGTTATGTGGCAGATTGGAATTTGTTAATGTCCGGTTGTAGAAAACTTGACAGAGGATCCGAAGTAAAACACACAACTGTGTGTGTAACCGTGACTGTCTCTTTTCACTTTGAGAAGAGAACACGGTGGGGTTATATTTGTCGTAAGTAGTTCCGGATCTTTAGCGATCACTACTAGTTGCGACCATTTGCGTAGATGCTCATCTTATTCTTGTACTCATAAGTTAGCCACCATACATTTTGCTTAGTTGCTGCTGCAACCTCACCACTTTACCTCTTCCTACCCAGTTAAGCTTTGATAGTATTGTTACCCATGGTTATGGGATTGTTGAGTCCACGTGGCTCACAGATACTACAACAACAGTTGCAGGTGCAGGTTTCCGATGTCTTGACGTGAGAGCGTTGATCGTTGTGTTGGAGTTCTTTCTTCTTCTTCTTCTTCAGTCTTGTGTTAGGTTCCGGGTCGGCAGCCTGGGGTAGCAGATGGATGTCGTTGTTCTTTTCATGTTTGCATCTGTAGTTGGATGCTTTGTATTGATGTTGTTGTATTCATGTGACTTGTATGTATTGTTGTATCCCCATGTATGTATGAAATGATACGATGTAATGATATCCATCTTGCTAAGCGCCCGAAATGCGGTTGTGCCCCAATCACGTAAGTGTCACATGATCGGGATAGAATCACATCTTGGGACTGACAACCAAAGACTGGACTGTGTTTTTCTGGGCTATGCGCCAAGCAATATTTTTAGCGTTCACTCTCCTAATACTTGGTGTTTGACAACTGGTTCACGCCGGTTGATACTCGAATGAATATAGGCACTTCTTGTTAACATCGATGCTTGTCTGAGTGAACTTTGGAGTACATACCAGCAGCATAAGTATCTGTCCATCTGATCTTTTTGTGCAGTTCTACTGAAATCACCCACTGCAAGGATTTGCCTACGAGTTCAGGCTCCAAGTTACTCATTTATAAAATCGACAAACAATAGCACAATACCAAATTACCAATACATGACAAGCACAATAATCAGGATAAAGATCAGTACCAACCTGTGTGAGGTAGAATATCAATTACTTTTTCCTTTGACAGGAAGACGAGATAAGCGAAGCGACTGACAGCAAAGGAAGAAAGCATACCCAAATTAGCGAGTGATAGGAAAGGACGGAAGCTGCCGAGGCAATGAAGCACCCAAAGTTTTTGTGCAGTTCCACCAAAATGGAGCATCCCTGTTGGCACATATATTGAGAGAGTGCGATTACTGTAATACTAGGACTAGTTGATGAAACATACACTAACAAATAGAAGCACCCTCATTATCTTAATGGGTAAAGTTAGCAACATAGTAGTCTTGCTTAAAGAGAGATATTACTTTATTTAATCAATGCCAATTAGCACAACACTCAAAGAATTGCCATGTATCATAGGTTGCAAAACTTTAACGTGCAAAGATAAAGGAGTTTCTCATGACAGTAGCACAATACAAATAGAGATGACAGGAAACTAATATGGATGAAGACCTTAGGCCCGTACCAACCTAAGGAAAAAAAGCTTATTCATGTAGTCCCATAAGAGATGATAAAGCACTCACTGGCATCACTCAATAGTAAATAGTTTTGTGCACTTCAAATGTATGGTTGAAATCACTCTTCTTTGCCAGTGCTGAGATTATATCGAAAGATTATCAATAACTTCCAGCAGAATTAAAGCACTGGATGGGATACAATTCATTGTATTGTCTTGTGTAGTTCCACTAAAATGTATGATTGGCACAACATGATCCCTGTTTACACAAGTAGGAACAAGGTGAAACCTTCATTAGCTTAGTGAGAAAGGATAGAAAGACATTAGCATATTACTCTAACAGTAGCATCAAATTCATGATGGACAATACACAAAACATTGCCTTATTGAACCAATGGCAATAAATTGACATGCAAAACAATAACACTATTATGTCATGACACTAATAATATTCCCTCCCTGCTCCACCACATGATTCAGCTCCATAGACAAACATACGCACGTACATGATTCAACATAGGGTGCTACTAAAGATTTGTGTAACTCCGACAGGAAAATTAGGCAGCAATAAATTAGTGGTACTTAAGTACTCCTAATTAATTAAGTGAGACAACAGAAGCGGAAGGGCTCCCTGGAGGATCGTCTCACATGTAAGGTAGTCGTTGACGGAGCCCTTGAATGGCCTCGACTGAGGCCTCTGGCATTAGCAAGATCGCCTTGGCACTGTTTATTCTTCTTCTTCTTTCTCTTCCTGCTCTGTTTCTCATTCTCCTCACCAGTTGGTGAAACCAAGTACATGATTGGCCTTCTATTTTAGAATTGGTTTTGTCAGTGAGGGAGTACAAGTGTACTAGTAAAAAAATAGCATTATTTTCTCATGGCAGTCGCAAAATAGAGATGAACACATGCATTAGACATCATTCTTAGCTAAAGGAAGGTTATGGTGCCAATATGGATGATGAGGATTGGAACACAAATCTCCCTTTGTGCAGTTCCACGAAAATGAACCAACTGTTCCATTCTAACATTAAAGATAAACAACACAAAATTCATTTCTTTTAAGAAGAGTTTTTTGCAGTGCACCAAAAGGTCACAACAGCATCCAGGTGAAATGGATATCCCTGTTTACACAAAAAGCTATAGAGGAAACAGTCAGAGTCTCAAACAATTACAAGCAAAAACATTTGGCTAAACTTGTCATGGCTTATAACAGTGGTATGGCTTCATTTTTACTAGGGCATTAGATTAAGAACAACTAAATATTTGGTATAAGGGCAGAGGACAGTGGGTGCACCAGTAGTCCAACATAACACATATTAATAAAGGTTCCACATAGCAAATATCAAATAGTTTACACATAGATTCATAAGTAGGAAATAGCAAATAGCAAACATTTCCACATAGTTTGACAACCCCTACAAAAACATAGATACATAAGCAATAGACATGTTTATAGGGTGGGTAAACCTCCCCCCTCGTATGTTACGCCTGGCCGTGGAGACATATACGGCAGCGGATCCACCGGTTCAGGTGGAGGCGGAACATTGGTCGGCATCCGACCATTCAAGCACTCCCACCTTGCCTTGCCCGCTGGAGTTTTCGCCTCCGCCCTTCCCCAGCTGATGATATCGAACGCCGATGCACTTGGGGGCGGCATCCTGGCTCTCTCCTCCGCATTGCTCTCGGAGTAGATCCTCCGGCCCAAATTGCGCAGCTCCCAGTTGGAGTGCTGCTTGGCAACTTCAATGGTCCCTTCCCGGCGTTCACGGGAGATAGTTGGATCTCCCTCCATCTCTGCAATAACTCTCTTGAACTCCTTCACACTCTGCGACCAACACTTCACATCATCGTCGATCCGTTGTGCCCTCTCGTGCCACCGCACTGCCCTCGTCTCCTGTAGGAACTCGTTTGAAAAAGCTCCCACCGGCTGTGGAAGCTCGGGGAAGGACTCGTACACGTACGGAAGTGGCAAGGAAGAAGGGTCGTGTTGGAGATGAATGGGCGATGGTTGCGCCACTGTTGCAGACCTGAACATATGGATCAAACAAATAAAATACATATATCAAGATGGTAGGAACTCGTCTGACCAAGTGCTGACGTGTATAAGCACCCTACCGCCAGGGGCCCTGGCGGTAGCTTGTCTAACCCTAGAGCCAGAGCCGGTGGCGGTAAGAAAAAGGGTCAAATCTCGAAAGAAAATCAAACAGGGGTCAGATCCTGAATTTCCATCAAAAAAGGGTCAAAACACGAAAATTTGTCGCACCATGTACCTAAACAGGGGCATAAAGTGGTCATTCATAGTTTGTTGCCCCGAGAAACAAACATCCAAGAAACATATCTGGGTTGGTCCCATTTTTGTTCACTCTAGCCACCTACTCCTATGTGTGGATAGCAAATCTAGTCCTAGTCATACCACTGTGTTCAGCGTTACCCCTATATTTCCCTTTTCGACCAAGAGACCGGTTGGATGACCAGTCTGTACTACTTTCACCCCCTTACCTTCCTGTTTGTACCAAGTCCGATGTACTACATACTAAATTCCCCCACCCCCACTTTATTTCTTGTTTGAACCAAGTACAAGATTCGACTCCATGAAGTAGTGTCAGTCCCAAGATGCGATTCTATCCCAATCACGTGACACTTACGTGATTGGGGCACAACCGCATTTTGGGCGCTTAGCAAGATGGATATCATTACATTGTACCATTACATACATACATGGGGGATACAACAATACATACAAGTCACATGAATACAACAATACCAATACAAGGCATCCGACTACGGATGCAAACAAGAAAGAATAAAGACATCCATCTGCTATCCCAGGCTGCCGACCCGGAACCTAACCCAAGACTGAACAAGAAGAAGAACTCCAACACAACGATCATCGCTCTCACGTCAAGACATCGGAAACCTGCACCTGCAACTGTTGTTGTAGTATCTGTGAGCCATGAGGACTCAGCAATCCCATAACCATGGGTAACAAGACTATCAAAGCTTAATGGGTAGGAAGAGGTAAAGTGGTGAGGTTGCAGCAGCGGCTAAGAAAAAGTATGGTGGCTAACTTACGAGTACAAGAATAAGATGAGCATCTACGCAAATGGTCGCAAACTAGTAGTGATCGCTAAAGATCCTGAACTACTTATGAGTCAATCATAACCCCACCATGTTCTCATCTCAAAGTGAAAAGAGACAGTCACGGTTACTCACACAGTTGTGTGTTTTACTTCGGATCCTCTGTCAAGTTTTCTACAGCCGGACATTAACAAATTCCAATCTGCCACATAACCGCAGGCACCGCTTTTAAAAGATCATAACCCTGCAAGGGTGTCCCAACTTAGCCCATCACAAGCTCTCACGATCAGCTGAAGTGATAAATATAATATCATCACCCCTTATCTTAGGGAAATCCGATCAGGCTCGGCATCCAGATGCACAAGACATTTTGACAATGGTAAAACCAGTCCAGCAAGACCTCCCGGCGTGCCGACACCCTGATAGTAGCCGCGCGTATCTCGTCTCGGGCCACGACCGGATGGGACATCCTACAGGAGCCAGATACCTCGGGCTTCCCCGAGGCGGTCCCGCAGTCTGCCCGCTTCGGACCAACACCATCAGCACTGCCCCCCCCTGCTATGTAGAAAGAATCCCCGGGGACATGACCCCCTATGCAATTAATTAATTAACTAATTTGTTATTATGAGCAAATTAAAACCAATGTTGGGCCTTGCTGGAGGAGTTTTATTCAAAGACGAACTGTCAAGGGGTCCCCATATACCCAACCGTGTAAGGTACGCAAAATCAATGAACATAATGCCGGTTTATCGGCGCCTAAGGTGGCATGAGTGGAACAAAACACCAAGCAAAAGGCCAAGCCTTCCACCCATGCCCAGTATATAGGTGTGTTATTATATATATAACATATTGTGATATTCCAACAACAAGTTCCAACGTGGAACGATCTTCATCTTCACCTACAACTAACAACGCTATAAGAGGGGTTGAGCAAGCGGGTAACATAGCCAAACAATGGTTTTTGCTAGGAAGGTTTCAAAGGTTAGAGGTTTCATGGCAACAAGGAGAGGGGCTGCCAATAAGAAGGGTGGCGCGACATATAACGATAGCATCGAGACAACTAAGAAAAGGCAATGATAGTAAAGGTGTCCAAGGGTATGGTCATCTTGCCTGAGATCCCGCAAGGAAGAAGAACGGATCCATGAAGAAGACGAAGAAGAAGCCTTGAAGAAGAACCACGGGTAGACGAACGAATCCTCATGATCGCAAAGAAACAAGCACTAACGAGAAGAAGCAAGCAATACGGTAAACACACCACACGAGACATGATAATATGCTCGAACAAGTATGATGCAACACAAGTCTACATAGGAAGCACTACAAGTCTATACAGGAAGCCAAACAAGGCAAGATAGGAAGCACAGAAAACAACACAGTCTGTATATGATGGAATACATGGCAAGGTATGATGCATGACAAGTCTATACAGGAAGCAATACAAGTCTATACAGGAAGCAAAACATGGCAAGGTAGGAAGCACAGAAAAACAACACAAGTCTATATGATGCAATACTTGGCAAGGTAGGATGCAAGACAAATCTATACAGGAAGTAATACAAGTCTATAAAGGAAGCAAAACATGGCAAGGTAGGAAGCACAGAAAAACAACACAAGAACAACAAGTTTAAATGAGGCCGGAAACTACTTAAGACAAATCCCGTAAGTCCTCATATGCATAACTTGAAATTAGTCCATATCTGAACAAACCTTATGTTCAAGTTGTTAAACAGCAAGTTAACATGCACCATGATGATCTACACGAAATTCTAGTCAAGTTTCATATAAAGTTTGTTTAATTCGGAGCTACGGCCTATAAGATATGAGCAAAACAAGACAAGCATGGCAACGGTGCAAGATGCACCCAAACATCAAGCAAACTCACTCCACACATCAAAACAATATGATATTATGATTCTACATGCAAAATCACATGAGTTTCATATAAGGAACACTCAAAACGGAGCAACGGGCTAAAAGATACACATGAAACAAGATATAACAACAAGCTGAAATTAACAGCCACATAGCAACTTTTGAGCAAGAAATATATACTCTACAGCACTCAAACATGATGACAAGAAGCATGGACATGAAGTAGACATCTCTTACAGCAAACAACTTCATTGGAGCAACTCCATAGGAGGCATGGATCAATAGCAACACGCTACAACATTTTGATCATGACACTAAAAACCTGACAGTAATATTTTATAGCAACTTGGGAGCAAGAATTAAATAAGCTACAGCAATCCAAATGAGAAAGTGAGGGCATGAATGGATAGACAACAACATATACAACAAGGAATGATCAATGGCCACCCCAAAACTAACATGGATTTGCCTAGGACAACAAGCAAACATTGTATCGGGATATGACAGATTCCAGACTCAGCAAATTTCACTAAGTGTTAAAACAATAACATTATCATGGCATGTTTACAAGCATGTTTAAGTCAACAAAAGGCATATCATGGAAAGTTAAATGCACCACATCAAAGACCATATTATTGTGCTTCTAAAACATCTAGACATGTGGCAAGGGGACAGACACATCAATAGCAAAGAGCAATTGAAATCAGCATCTCATAACAAGTTTCAGAACATAACAGCCAAATGCACTTTTGCAACAGAGATAAACATGGCAATATGAACTCTAACATGCATGCTATAGCAACCAACATGTAGAACATCTCATGATGAACATTTTGACATATCATTTGCATCATTTGGATAAACATGCACCAAGTTATCGTATCTCAAACATGGCAACAAAATAACAAGTAGCAGCAGTTTATAACAAGTAGCACTCTTGCAACAGAGATTAGAGCATCTAGATGAAGACAAACAAGCATGGCACAATGGAACAAAGTGTAGAGCATAACACCACGATCATTTTGACATATCATACACTCAATTTGGACATACACACAATAAGTTACAAGCATGCAAATTATGCAACAAAATTAACAGATTGTGAGGACTTTGCAGTTTTTGACATGAAAAAAAAAACAAAATGAGCGCAAAGTAAGTGCTCATCGCACGGGCGGGGATAGGTGGATTCTCACCACAGCGGGCCTGGCCCAACTCGGTGGAGAGGGAGGCATGTGCCTGGGCCGGGAGTGGGCCGGAGGGAGCTGGGCCTCCCTGGAGCGGGGCCCACGTGGTGTTTGGGAGGCCGGCCCAGGGTGCTGGAGCTCGTTCTCACGCGCAAGGCTGCCGGCGGCGGAGGAATGGCCACGGCTGGCCGACGGACGAGGGAGACGGCGGGGAGGAAGAGGTCCGAGACACGGGGACCTCCGGATCCGGCCACGGGGACTCCATTCCCGGGGTCGGCGGAGCTCAACGGCGCGGGACGGAGGAGATCGGGGCTCGGCGGCGGCGGTAGCTCAGGGCGGTGCCCATGGCGTCCAGCGGGAAGGAGAGGGCTCGGGGCGCTGCTGCGCGCAGAGGGAGGAAGCCGCGGGGCGAGCTGGGGCCCATGGGGGCGCGCAAACCCGGCGGCGAAGGCTGCCGGAGGCGATGGTGCTCGGGAGGCGCGAGGAGGCGGCGCTTGCGGGAGGAGCAGGAGGACGGGCGCTGCAGCGGCGCGAAGGCAGGCTCGGGGCTCAGATCCGGCCCGGGGCGGGCTGGTGATGGGCCTGGCGCGGGGGGAGCTGAGGTGGCGAGGGGATCCTTAAGTGGCGCCGCGGGAGTGGTGGAGGGGCGCTGACTGGCGGCGGGGAGCCAACCAGAGGCCGCCAAGTGGCGATGGCGAGGTGGCCAGCGCCGGATTTGGATGGGGAGGCGGCGGCGCGGCCTCGAGGTGGGAGGAGGTGCTGAAAACGAGGGGGAGAGAGGGTAGGCTGCCAAAAATGGAATATGGGGGTGTTTATATAGGGTAGGTGCTAGGGTTTGAGGGTTTTGGGGGCTTTCGGAGCCCTCCGATCTCGATCTGACGGCCCGGAGCGGAGGGAGAGGTAGGTTGGGCCTAGGTGGGATTATTGGGCTGTGTTGAGAGGGTCTCGGACTGCGAGGAGAGAAGGGAAAAGAGGCCCGCGGGGTTCTCGGAGACCGTAAACGTCCGACGTTTAGACCGGCGACTAGTGCCGCTATAAATATCCGTTGGGCTATCAAACGGACTCCGAATGCGATGAAATTTGGCAGGCAGCCTGTCTACACTATAATAAGACCACACGCCAAGTTTCAACCCATTCCGAGAACGTTTTTCGGCCACTCATAAAATAAATATTCGGAGGCACCGCGGGCGCGTGCAAGTGTGTCTGGGCTCAGAACGGACAACGGAAAGGACGAGGAGACTCGGACGGATGCAAGTTTTGTAAACATGATGATGCAACACACATGATGACATGGCAAGATGCAACACGCAAGCAAATGACATGGCAAAGGCAACGAATAACTGGCTGACACCTGGCGCACCGGTCTCGGGGTGTCACAACACTCCCCTACTAACAAGAGATCTCGTCCCGAGATCTTAGGAACGAGACGGAAGAGAAAAAGGAAGAACAAAGTTCTTCGAGGACAAAAGAGTGAAACCAAGAATATCGAGAAGTTGAGCCACTTGAATGGAAGAATGCAATGAAGATGAAGGAGATGAGAAGCTCCGGTAAAAAGAGGAAACAAGGCAAACGACGAGAATCGAGAGCTTAAATGACAAGAGAGAGACAATAAACCACTCTGGTTAAAAGAGATAGAAAAGAAATTAAAACGAAGGAATTCAGGCAGCACTCCGACTAAAGCTGAAAGAAATAGCACACCGGTTGACATGAATGGAATAGGACAAGAACCTGAGAAGATGGAACGATACTCGACGAGAGTAACAACACAAGGCCTTCGGAAGAATTGAAAAAAATGGAATAAAAAGAACGGAGAAGAAGATGACAACTTTCACGATGAGTGAATTGAAAGAGCATCTTAAGGATAAGGTTTGAACGGATTTGTTGAGAAAATCACAACAAAATAATAAGCTTGATATGGACTTATTGAATTCATCCCAAAACTTGAGGTGATATTCTGCCGCAACGCAAAGATGGATTAGCTGAGAATGAAGAAATGCAAAACTCCACTTCAAATGAATACGGAGAATTATTTGCATCTCGGGACACAAAAGAATAATGCTTGAGCTGCTCTAGAAGAAATTTGCAGAATACTCTAAGATTGAATTATCTCAACAGGAACCACCATGAAGAACTCCGGTAAAATGAAAGGATGATGAAATAGAAATGACGGACGAAAAGAATAAGATTAAAGCCTTGCGATGATTAGAAAGAGCTTCCGACGAGATAACCGAGAAAAATTGAACTCCGGAAAGAAAAGATTAAGGCACTTTGGACTAGAATTTATTCATCAAGAATAAACTCCGAAGGAAGGAATAAACAACTCCACAGAGAGGAATAAGAATTATATTATGCTTATCCTCCACCAATTAAATTGATGAGAAGCAATGGATTCACATACTACTTATTCCCGTTGAAAAGATTAAAGAGGGATATATCGCGAACTTGCGAAAATCTTCATGAAACACCGGTAGGATATGAATAAAAGAATGGATTGATATGATAGCACTGGAAAGAACTCTTGAGCGAACCACCGGTAAGAATTTAAGCCGAGTGAAGAAAAGGAACGAACCACCATGAAGGAATAAAATCGAGTGAAGAACGAGAATGACCACCGTAAGGAATAAAATTGAACGATGCAAGAGGACAAGCCACCGTGAATAATTGAGATTGAGTGAACACAAGAGAATGAATCTCCGGGAAGAATAAAGCACTTGAGGACAATTAGAATGACGAGAACGACGAGATTGTGAACTGATTAAAGAATACTTGAACAAGCACCGGAAGAATGTGAGACGAACGAAGAGGCATCAAGAAGAATATTTGGAGGACGAAGTTGAAAACTGAGAACAAATAAATCTTGTGAAATGATGGCCTTCGGAGGAACACAAAGAAAAGAATTCATGAAAATACTCCGGATGGGTATGAAAATAATTCCTCACAATCGAAACAATAATGAGGATGGCATGAAGCTAGAACCACAAATCTTGGAAGAACGGATAAGGATTCAAGAGGAACTCGTCTTCGAGTCTTCAAAATCTGAGAAGACGATGAGATAAACCACCATGAATTGTATAGGCACTCCGTAATGAAGAATTAAAAGGTTGAACCAATGATGAAAAAGAATTTGAAAGCGGTCCTGGAGAAGGACTGTGACTGATGGGATTCATACTTACGTCACGCTTTGAAAATAATTTTAGAATAACTCCGGAAAATTAGAAGAGTCAGGTAAGATCCTGGAAAAAGACCTGTGGGTTATGAGCCCACCGAAGAGAAAACACCGTTGAAATGAAAAGAAAAGGAGATGATGTACCGGAACGATAGAATGACTCGAATGAGGTGACAACCTCGAATTAATAGGAACAAAACGAATCTCCCGAGATGTTTTGGAACTCCGGAATAACAAAATGGCGAGAGACGAACGAGCAAGGTGAAGCAATTGAGCCGAGGAAAAAGAATATGAATAACATCGAATGCTTGAATTGAATCCACCAGAAAAGAAGAAGAGATGAAGAAGGACGAACGAGATGAGAATTCACCGGTTGAAATAACTGAGGAAAGAATGCAAAGGATTCCCATGAGTAGGATGGATACTCGACTGAGGACTCCGGCTCCGAGAAACAAAAGGGGTGGGCGGGTGGGAAAAAGAAAGACCCCATCGGACGGGGAAACAACATCGGTTAAAGAACTGAGGTTGATCTTGCAAAGAAGAAGAGGTCGAATCCACTTGACGATAGATGCACCAGATGAAAGAACTAACAACGCAACGAACGAAAACTAACCACGAGATCCTAAAAAAAATTGAAGGGGAAGAGGAGTAATTCAAAACACCTACGTCAAGATTCCTCACCAGAGCGACGAAGGGGCAGAGGAGTAAAAAGAATTCCAACTCTCCGATATAACTAGACTCCGAAAAAAAATCTTTTTCTAGACTCAACAACGGCCAAGCTACAATCAATCAAGGCGGCTCCTATGGTCGGTCGAGGCTCTGATACCAACTTGTCAGGCCCAAGATGCGATTCTATCCTGATCACGTGACACTTACGTGGTTGGGGCACAACCGCATTTCGGGCGCTTAGCAAGATGGATATCATTACATCGTACCATTACATACATACATGGGGGATACAACAATACATACAAGTCACATGAATACAACAATACCAATACAAGGCATCCAACTACAGATGCAAACAAGAAAGAACAAAGACATCCATCTGCTATCCCAGGCTGCCGACCCGGAACCTAACCCAAGACTGAACAAGAAGAAGAAGAACTCCAACACAACGATCATCGCTCTCACGTCAAGACATCGGAAACCTGCACATGCAACTGTTGTTGTAGTATCTGTGAGCCACGAGGACTCAGAAATCCCATAACCATGGGTAACAAGACTATCAAACTTAGTGGGTAGGAAGAGGTAAAGTGGTGAGGTTGCAGAAGTGGCTAAGCAAAAGTATGGTGGCTAACTTACGAGTACAAGAATAAGATGAACATCTACGCAAACGGTCGCAAACCAGTAGTGATCGCTAAAGATCCTGAACTACTTACGAGTCAATCATAACCCCACCGTGTTCTCTTCTCAAAGTGAAAAGAGACCGTCACGATTACTCACACAGTTGTGTGTTTTACTTCGGATCCTCTGTCAAGTTTTCTACAACCAGACATTAACAAATTCCAATCTGCCACATAACCGCGGGCACGGCTTTCGAAAGATCATAACCCTGCAGGGGTGTCCCAACTTAGCCCATCACAAGCTCTCACGATCAGCTGAAGTGATAAATATAATATCATCACCCCTTATCTTAGGGAAATCCGATCAGGCTCGGCATCCCGATGCACAAGACATTTTGACAATGGTAAAACCAGTCCAGCAAGACCTCCCGGCGTGCCGACACCCTGATAGTAGCCGCGCGTATCTCGTCTCAGGCCACGACCGGATGGGACATCCTACAGGAGCCAGATACCTCGAGTTTCCCCGAGGCGGTCCCGCAGTCTGCCCGTTTGGGACCAACACCATCAGCACTGGCCCCCCTGCTATGTAGAAAGAATCCCCGGGGACATGACCCCCTATGCAATTAATTAATTAATTAAGTTGTTATTATGAGCAAATTAAAACCAATGTTGGGCCTTGCTAGAGGAGTTTTATTCAAAGACGAACTGTCAAGTGGTCCCCATATACCCAACCGTGTAAGGAACGCAAAATCAAGGAACATAATGCCGGTTTATCGGCGCCTAAGGTGGCATGAGTGGAACAAAACACCGAGCAAAAGGCCAAGCCTACCACCCATGCCCAGTATATAGGTCTATTATTATATATATAACATATTGTGATTTTCCAACAACAAATTCCAACATGGAACGATCTTCATCTCACCTGCAACTAACAACGCTATAAGAGGGGCTGAGCAAGCGGGTAACATAGCCAAACAATGGTTTTTGCTAGGAAGGTTTCAAAGGTTAGAGGTTTCATGGCAACAAGGAGAGGGGCTAACAATAAGAAGGGTGGCGCGACATATAACGATAGCATCGAGACAACTAAGCAAAGGCAATGATAGTAAAGGTATCCAAGGGTATGGTCATCTTGCCTGAGATCCCGCAAGGAAGAAGAACGAATCCATGAAGAAGACGAAGAAGAAGCCTTGAAGAAGAACAACGGGTAGACGAACGAATCCTCACGATCGCAACGGAGCAAGCACTAACATGAAGAAACAAGCAATAAGGTAAACACACCACACGAGACATGACAATATGCTCAAACAAGTATGATGCAACACAAGTCTACAGAGGAAGCACTACAAGTCTATACAGGAAGGAAAACATGGCAAGATAGGAAGCACAGAAAACAACATAGTCTATATATGATGCAATACATGGCAAGGTATGATGCATGACAATTCTATACAGGAAGCAATACAAGTCTATACATGAAGCAAAATATGGCAAGGTAGGAAGCACAGAAAAACAACACAAGTCTATATGATGCAATACATGGCAAGGTAGGATGCAAGGCAAATCTATACAGGAAGCAATACAAGTCTATACAGGAAGCAAAACATGGCAAGGTAGGAAGCACAGAAAAACAACACAAGAACAACAAGTTTAAATGAGGCCGGAAACTACTTAAGACAAATCCGGTAAGTCCTCATATGCATAACTTGAAATTAGTCCATATCTGAACAAACCTTATGTTCAAGTTGTTAAACAGCTATTTAACATGCACCATGATGATCTACACGAAATTCTAGTCAAGTTTCATATAAAGTTTGTTTAATTCGGAGCTACGGCCTAGAAGATATGAGCAAAACAAGACAAGCATGGCAACGGTGCAAGATGCACCCAAACATCAAGCAAACTCACTCCACACATGAAAACAATATGATATTATGATTCTACATGCAAAATCACATGAGTTTCATATAAGGAACACTCAAAACGGAGCAACGGACTAAAAGATACACATGAAACAAGATATAACAACAAGCTGAAATTAACAGCCACATAGCAACTTTGGAGCAAGAAATATATACTCTACAGCACTCAAACATGGTGACAAGAAGCATGGACATGAAGTAGACATCTCCTACAGCAAACAACTTCATTGCAGCAACTCCATAGGAGGCATGGATCAATAGCAACAAGCTACAACATTTTGATCGTGACACTAAAAACCTGACAGTAATATTTTATAGCAACTTGGGAGCAAGAATTAAATAAGCTACCGCAATCCAAATTAGCAAGTGAGGACATGAATGGATAGACAACAACATATACAGCAAGGAATGATCAATGGCCACCCCAAAACTAACATGGATTTGCCTAGGACAACAAGCAAACATAGCATCAAGATATGACAGATTCCAGACTTAGTGAAATTTCACTAAGTGTTAAAACAGTAGCATTATCATGGCATGTATACAAGCATGTTTAAGTCAACACAAGGCATATCATGGAAAGTTAAATGCACCACATCAAAGACCATATTATTGTGCTTCTAAAACATCTAGACATGTGGCAAGGGGACAGACACATCAATAGCAAAGAGCAATTGAAATCAGCATCTCATAACAAGTTTCAGAACATAACAGCCAAATGCACTTTTGCAACAGAGATAAACATGGCAATATTAACTCTAACATGCATGCTATAGCAACCAACATGTAGAACATCTCATGATGAACATTTTGACATATCATTTGCATCATTTGGATAAACATGCACCAAGTTATCATATCTCAAACATGGCAACAAAATAACAAGTAGCAGCAGTTTATAACAAGTAGCACTTTTGCAACAGAGATTAGAGCATCTAGATGAAGTCAAACAAGCATGGCACAATGGAACAAAGTGTAGAGCATAACACCACGATCATTTTGACATATCATACACTCAATTTGGACATACACACAATAAGTTACAAGCATGCAAATTATGCAACAAAATTAATAGATTTTGAGGACTTAGCAGTTTTTGACATGAAAAAAAATCCAAAACGAGCACAAAGTAAGTGCTCATCGCACGGGCGGGGATAGATGGATTCTCACCACAGCGGGCCTGGCCCAACTTGGTGGAGAGGGAGGCCTGTGCTTGGGCCGGGAGTGGGCCGGAGGGAGCTGGGCCTCCCTGGGGCGGGGCCCACGTGGCGTTTGGGAGGCCGACCCAGGGTGCTGGAGCTCGTTCTTGCGCACAAGGCTGCCGGCGGCGGAGGAATGGCCACGGCTGGCCGACGGACGAGGGAGCCGGCGGGGAGGAAGAGGTCTGAGACGCGGGGACCTCTGGATGCGGCCACGGGGACTCCATTCCCGGGGTCGGCGGAGCTCAACGGCGCGCGACGGAGGAGATCGGGGCTCGGCGGCGTCGGTAGCTCAGGGCGGCGCGCATGGCGTCCAGCGGGGAGGAGAGGGCTCGGGGCGCTGCTGCGCGCAGAGGGAGGAAGCCGCGGGGCGAGCTGGGGCCCGTGGGGGTGCGCGAACCCGGCGGCGAAGGCTGCCGGCGGCGATGGTGCTCGGGAAGCACGAGGAGGCGGCGCTTGCGGGAGGAGCAGCAGGACGGGCGCTGCAGCGGCGCGGAGGCGGGCTCGAGGCCCAGATCCGGCCCGGGGCGGGCCGGGGCTGGGCCTGGCGCGGGGGGGAGCTGAGGTGGCGAGGGGAGGTTTAGGTGCTGCCGCGGGAGTGGTGGAGGGGCGCTGACTGGCTGTAGGGAGCCAACCAGAGGCCGCCAAGTGGCGATGGCGAGGTGGCCAGTGCCGGATTCGCAGGGGGAGGCGGCGGCGCAACCCTCGAGGTGGGAGGAGGTGCTGAAAACGAGGGGAGAGAGGGTAGGCTGCCAAAAATGGAATAAGGGGGTGTTTATATAGGGTAGGTGCTAGGGTTTGAGGGTTTTGGGGGCATTCGGAGCCCTCCAATCTCGATCTGACGTCCCGGAGCGGAGGGAGAGGTAGGTTGGGACTAGGTGGGATTAGTGGGATGTGTTGAGATGGTCTCGGACTGCGAGGAGAGAAGGGAAAAGAGGCCCGCGGGGTCTTCGGAGACCGAAAACGTCCGCTGTTTAGACCGGCGACTAGTGCCGCTATAAATATCCGTTGGGCTATCAAACGGACTCCGAATGCGATGAAATTTGGCAGGCGGCCTGTCTACACTATAATAAGACCACACACCAAGTTTCAACCCATTCTGAGAACGTTTTTCGGCCACTCATAAAATAAATATTCGGAGGCACCGCGGGCGCGTGCAAGTGTGTCTGGGCTCAGAACGGACAACGGAAAGGACGAGGAGACTCGGACAGATGCAAGTTTTGAAAACATGATGATGCAACCCACATGATGATATGGCAAGATGCAACACGCAAGCAAATGACATGGCAAAGGCAACGAATAACTGGCTGACACCTGGCGCACCGGTCTCGGGGTGTCACAAGTAGCTTTACCTCTAACAATAGAAGAAAAAAATAGGTGACATCGGACCATCCGATCGAGAGGGGGTGAGAGGTAGAAAATGATGCACATGCAGCGACGTAGCGAGCTGGGGAAGTAGAGTTAAGGCAGTTTCGAAGGAAGATATACCTGAAGGTCGTCCAGATGTGGATAGGTGGGCGGCGGGAGGCCGGATCCGCCCACACTAGGGCAACGACGAAGGGATCAGAGGACCTCCCGCGCCGGCGCTCGGCCAAAGATAACGGTGCGGCCAGACGTGGGTCTCCTCCCTTGCTGTCGACGACGGCCTAAACGCTGCCCCTCCTCCCCTTCAACAGCGGAGGGGGATACGTCCGGATCTGTAACCAGCGGTGAGGATAGAAGGACAATGTTTTTTGAAGGGAGAAAGACAGTGTTACCACCCCTATCTTGTTTAGATCTGGAGAGGATGAGAGTGCATGAATAGAGCAACCCTAGCAAGCAAGCGCTGAGGGTCCGGCCTATATATACGTAGCGGGGTAGTTTTCCTTTTTCACTCCATCAAAACAATCATTTAAAATTGTGTACTACATGCCAGGTCGCCGTTTTTTAGTTGTTGTTTGTTTTTTGAGATAGCTACTCGCTTGTTCCAAGTGGTGTTACGGTGTGCCAGGTCGCACTTTGTATCATTCAAGTCCGGTACAAGTCCCTTAGGCAAGCCAAAGTGCGTCTAACAATTTGAGCAACTCAAGTTAGGCAAGTGTGGCAAGTGTGGGAAAAATAATGTGGCAACATAAGACAAACATAGTCACAATCCAAACAGCCCCCTAATTTTTTGTGACATGCATGAAAATTTGGTTAGTTAAATTTATAGTCAAAATTTGGCAAGGTGCATCAAATCAACACATGCAAGTATCAAAAGGGAAGTCACGGCATGCATGCATGCATTGTACTCCCTCTGTCTCCAAATATAAGTCTTTTTATAGAGTGCAACAAGTGACTACATACGAAGAAAAATATGTCTACATACATCCATATGTAGTAGTCCATTTGAAATGTGTAAAAAGACTTATATTGACTGCAGTGCTTTGATATGTCGCGTCAACTCGTACAAGACCGAGAAGTTTGATTACTACAACGCCCTCTCCCTCGTGGACTGAGCTCCGGTGCCTTAACTGCACCTGCCTTTGGCTGCATGACAGGTGGGCCAACCACCTATTGGGCCCACCTATCATAGACGCAAAGGGAGGAGCAGTAAGTCAATAAAGCTGCGTCCCTCCCTCGCGCATGAGCGTGGTGGCTGGCAGGACTAGTAGGAGCTGGCTTGCGCGGACGACACGATGGTCAACTCCATACGCATGAGGGCACCTGGCTTGCGCAGACTGCCGCGTCGAGCGCCCCGGGAACCAGCAGCAGTGCCAAAAGTGCGAGCGCGGCTGTGGGCGCCGTCCTCTCCTCGGTGAGGGTGGAGTGCCCACACGAAGGTTGTGGGCTCTACGTCACTTACCACAAGCTCGCCGATCACCAGAGCGTGTGTACGCTCGCGCCCTGCAAATGCCCCATGCCTGTCTGCGGCTACGAAGGCCTGCCGCCGATGCTCTCCCACCACATCAGCACCGTGCATCCCATGCCCGTGCACAGGATCCAGTACAGCAAGGCGCTCCAGCTGCAAGAGCCACTGTCGGAGCCACGACTCTTGTTGTTCACGGAGGATGATGACCGTGCGTTTTTCTTGGTCGACGGCGTGCTCGACATCGGCGCGCCTATCGCCTTGTCGGTCGTCATCAGAGCGGGGGCGTCCCCACTGTCGCACTATGTGGCCAAGCTATGGGTGAACGGCCCGTCGGGGGAGCCCAAAGGCAGGACCGACGCCGTCAAGGTGGAAATGGAGGTGACAAGCAGCAGGGATCCCGACGACGTCACTGTGTAGGAGCTGACCTTCTTCACAGTTCCGCCCAAGCTGCTGGCCGGGGCTAAGTTAGTGTCCCTCCAAATTCAGATTGACAAGCTCATGTCCTAAATGATTCTACAGTGCCTTCTGTTTATCTTAGTAATATGCTAATATAGGGTTATCTCGGTCTACTGTAGCTTAAGAGATGGTGGGTTTTGGTGGCGATGCAGCAATTACCTCGACATCAGATCAGCCGTGAAAGTAATTTCGAATAGTCGAATGGATATTTTGTGTCTGCTGGATATGAAGATCCTTTGGGTAAGAAGTAATAGCTTATATGCTTTTTTTCTCTCGAAACGGAACAATGATACTAGTATATTTTTTGTTGACATGCACTAATATTTTCGAAACGGACATCGGGCTGTAGCTAGAAGGGTGATTGGGATGCGGCATCGGCCCATACCGCGGTGACCCCCAATTGGGATACACAGACTGTGGATTTTCTCCCTCGCCGATGTCGACCGCGTCTACGCAGAACATTGCCCCCTTCCCCCAGCTGCGAGATCAGGCCGGTTATGTGACCAGCAGTGTGGCCACCGTCGTTCTATGCTTGTGAAGAGAGCAACTCAAGCAAGTAGGCTTTTAGCTTAGACTCCTGCTAGTGTATATATAGTGGTTTTATTTTTCTCTCCATATCAACCATTTTATATTGTGTACGTGTCATTGAAGAGTGAAATGATGGTTGCTTCGTCCGACTAACTTACTGTGTGATTTGACTGCTCCTTTAGTGGCCCCTACATGTACTCCCCCTACGTGTATGCAACAGTCACACGTACACATGGACGCAAAAACGCGTGCGACGCCCTAATGCATGCATGTCCGAGCACACGACGTAACACACACGGTCATGCTCAAGTGCTCAACCTACACGTGGATACACACACATATTCAGCCAGGGTGAGCTATTGACCGTATAAACTTTGGAAAATGTATATATTGAGCGCAATGAGCGTATTATGAAGTCCACTGACCATATTTTTACAAATATACAGTGACAGAGAGTGTATTTATCTCGTTTGAAATCAAGCCATATTTATCGGAGAGGAGGCAGTATGGACTAGCATTACTTTGTTGTGTCCCGTCAACTTGCCAAATGAGGAGAAGCTTGCAGGACGGGAGAAGCTTGCGCGCGGTGGCTCGCAGAACAAGGAGAAACTTTTGACTAATGCAAGCTGTCCTTTGCTCAGGCGGTGGACGTGCAGCAGTTAATTCGGTGTCAGATTGCCAGAAGCATACATTATACTACTAGTTCAATTATTGTTGCACTTCCCAAAGAGGCAAACAGCCAAGCGCAAAGTTTATGGTAGTCTATAGAGGTACACTAGGAACCGGATGGAGGAGCGTCTGCACTCTTATTATATTTTTTAAATGTGATAAAGCAATCTTCAACACATTTGATTCTCTTCGAGGGTTCTCGCATGTGATAATGGAAGTTGATTGCATGGAACACTCGCCACAATTCTCGCTTAATTCTGGCTCATATCCTGTTACAAATAGGAGCGCTCGGTAATATTTCCTCTTTCTTTTGTTATTCAGCATGTAAACAGGTCAGCAAACCTTGCGGCGCATCTTTGTGCGAACCGTGCTTACTGCACTTTGAATGTGGCCGAGAGCTGGCTTGATGAAACACCTCGCTTCCCACTTTTTTTTTGCGGGGTACCTTGCTTACTGGTAACCAATGTCTTGGCTAATCGTCCTAAGAATGGTTATATATGAATAAAGCTCTCTCATTTACCCGCAAAAAAAGATTAAGCCATATTAACCGGAAAGGAGGGAGTATGGACTAGCACTACTTGTTGGTGTGTCCCGTCAACTCGCAAAATGAGGAGAAGCTTGCAAGACAAGGTGAAGCTCGCTTACGCCTTTTGACTAATGAAACGTACCCTCGCCCAGGCGGTGGCCATGCATCAGTTCATTCGGTGAGAGATTACCAGAGGCATACACTGTAGTACCGAACATGCGGAGTACCATCATTGTTCGACTTCACGAAGAGGCAAAGAGCCAAGCGCAAGGTTTAGTAGTACGAGTAGTACTACTACTAGAACCGTATGGTGGAGCCTCTGTACTCTTATTTTTCTTTAATCTCTGATAAAATACACATTTATTATAGAGAATGGCTGAAACGACATCCCAACATGTAATGATGATATCGATCAACCATGCTCGAATATATCTTGGCCTCTGTGTGAGCCCGTCTGTGTGTTCTCGCTCCTCGTCTCTCTCAAGGAACGGCGGGTTGGCCATTTTGTCGTCAATTGAGATCGGTTTGCTCACACTCCGGTCCCACATGTCAGTGATATGCCAAGAGGAGGTGCGTTGAACGACTGGCCATACGCGTACTTGGTTTTACACCTTCATACTACTCCCTCCGTCATAGTTTATAGGGCGCGCTTCATTATGATGCATTTCTCTCAATGCATTTTCACCACCAGAGAGACTTTAGACGCGTTTGGTTTAATGCTCAATTAATTAGGGCGTGGTAACCGCAATTTTCTCTCGATGTAGTACTACGGAGTGGAGTAAGTGCATGCATGTGTGTACCCGGGGTGGAAGCACTGCATGCATGTGTGTACAAATTATTTCCTCTAGTAATAGACGCTGTGCTATAACTACCAATTCTATTTTTCAGGCCGTTTGCTAGTCGCCTTGGTCCTAGCGGTTTTCTCTTTTTCTGAAGTGCGCTCTATAAACAGTGACGGATGGAGTAGTATGAGCGGATTCAAAGAGTGTATTGATGGTTGCTTATTCCGAGCAACTTATAGTGGGAAAGGTGGGGCTTATGATTTGACTGCTCATTACTCACTATTAATGCGGCTTAACGACCGGTCTGAGTCTCCCATGCGGCTGTGCACTACCCCCTTGGTTCTTAAATATACTCCGGAGTATTTGTCTTTCTAGAGATTTCAACGAGTGACTACTCAAATATTTGTCTTTTTAGAGATTCAAATGGACTACTACATACGGATGTATACAGACATATTTTAGAGTGTAGATTCACTCATTTTGCTCTGTATGTAGTCATTTGTTGAAATCTCTAGAAAGACAAATATTTAGGAATGGAGGGAGTACACATACGAAGAAAAATGAGTGAATCTACACTCTAAAATATGCCCATTTGAAATTTGTAAAAAGACAAATATTTAGGAACGAAGGACTATAATTTTGTGCATGGCACATGGACCCGGATGCCGAAGAGGCTTCTAGCAATGCTATCAAGCTTCCAGCATTTGTTTAGATAATTGACGTACTATACAAATAATTTTCCAGCGACATGAAATTGTACAATGGTGTGAGCTTTCAGCTTTTGTTTCGTGTGTCTTGCCATCGATGCTCTTTTAGAAATAATAAAAAACTAACTTCCTTGCTAATCAGAGCTAATATTTACATCACAACTGAAGACAAAGTTGTGAGAAGGTGTTAAATTTAAATTGATCCATGCTTTCATTGGCAGCAACGTCCCCCCCCCCAGCTCTATCTAAATCAACAAGGCATCTTGGGAAAAAAGTAGGTGTCTGGAGCATGCAACATTCCGATCATTTTGTGCACTTCCACTAAAATAGAGTTGAGCGTCCCTGTTACAAAGATATTAAGTGTGATTACGATAATAGAGGACTGCTGATGAAACAATTAACAAACAAATAGAAGCCGGTCACCTTTGCAGTGTCTCTGAAGACTAACTAGTTGGAGAAGATTAGGCTCGGAGGTGGATGAGGAGGATAGAGCAAAACCAATCTCCCCTTGTGCAGTCGCACTGAAATGTAGAGACGCTGCCCGTGTGACATTTTGGTAGAACTGCACAAAACACTCTTAAGAAAAAAGTGATTTGTGTAGTTCACCAAAAGGTCGCAATAGCAACGAGGTTAAATGGATAGCCCTGTTTGCAAAAAAGAAGTAGAAAGGAAACAATTAATGGCCAATAACAGTTGATGACACATGCGACGACAAAAAAGAAGCATATTCCTTGTCCTAAGGGAAGATAACAACACGGTTGTGTTTGTCTAAAACGGTGTGAGGACGAGATTGCAATACGAAAAGTACGCCGGACGAGCTACGTTTTGGGCAAAGAAATATGGAAGATCCACATGCAGCGACGTGGGAAGACGTGCAGTGGAGCAAGGCCGGAGGTGATACATGGAGGTCATTGGGATGTGACTAGGTGAGCGGCGGTGGGCGGAATCTTCCCATATTGCGGCAGCGAGCAGATGGCGTAGGCCCGACCACGCTGGAGCTTGGTCAGAGAGAACGGCGTATAACATAGATCGGGACGTGCTGCCTCGGCGCCATCGAACGGAGAAACGATGCACGTCCCCCCTTTCCGCCGGTGGACGGGATGCGCTCGGATCAGTGACCAACGGTGAGAGAGAGAGAGAGAGAGGCCACCGCAGCCTTGTGTGAGATACTCTGAAGAGAGACAAACTAGGCAGCCAGGCTCAATTGTATATAGTGGAGTGGACTACCTTTTTCTCCATAAAAATCATTTTATATTCTATGTACATGCCATTGAGCGATGTAACTTTATTTAAAAATAACGCGCCAACGCATCAAGTCGAACTTTGTTTCGTGCATGCATGGTACACGACCTCCATAGGTAAACAACCGCTACATGCGTTCGAATTAGCACATGGTCTGCCATTTCGTACAGAAATGGGCTCCACCGTGTACCCGCGCGGGTGTGGTTGGGCATGAAGCGTGAGTACATGCACGGTGCACCTATTGTCTTCTTGTATACGTACACCACCTACGTGGGGTTGTGTGAGAGAGGTACAAACATAGAGAGATATAGTGTGTGGGTTCGTGAGTTTTTTTGGGGTGGGTGGGGTCAATCAAAAAATGTAACATATGCAATGTGTGTGAAATAGAGTCCTGGATATATCATATATATAGTGGGGGCGATCCACGAGAAGAGAGTGGAGGTATCATCGGCTTGTGGTGTCCATAGAATCGAAGAGAGGGATGCTGTGTGTGTATGGGTGCGCGCGACCGATAAAGAGTTCCATTGAATTTGTGTGTGCCCACGACAAAGATATAGAGTGGCTGGCCTACTGGAATGTGAGAGGGGACAGGTGCAGTTTGTCTCTGTGGCATGGATACCTACCTACAACACTCGACTATCGGTGTGTGGCGGGGGGGAGGGAGGCCTAATGAACTATAGAGTTACAATGGCTGGTATATGTGTGGAGGAGGAGAGAGGCCTACCTCATATATTAAGGGAGATCGATCTACCTCAAGTATTAAGGGAGATCGATCGACATCCATGCATATGTGTAGGAGAGGAATAAGGTTGGGAGAGAGACAGAGCTAGAGTGTTGGAGGGGGTGGTAGTGGAGTTGCTTCTAACAAATGGTGGGATAGGCTTGCTAGACAATCGGAGGGCATGCCTACAATATCAATAAGAGAGGGGATAGCTGCCGCCTGCCTGTCTGTGCACGTGCGTGTGGAGACGGGTCAGGAGGCATGCACGAATGATGAGGGGGGGGGGCGATATGGCTGTGGTAAGCAGACATACCTACATAGGAAGATCAATCGTCCTTTGTCAGAGAAAGGAGAGACATAACTTGTGAGGTACGTCGATCGATGGGGAGGGGATAGTTAAAGTCAACCTAGGTATATGTTGAGAGATCGACCGGTATACATGCATGTGCGTGTTATAAGAAAATGAGGCATGGGGAGAAGGATAGAGAGAGAGAGGGATGCATCTAGGAGGTGGTGCGAGAGTCATACTATATCGAGGGGGGAGTGTGCGAGTACGAGATCGATGAAGAGAGTGGTGGGAGTGAGGCATGGGCAGTGATAATAGAAGAGGGGAAGCTTGTGTTTTGTGCTAGGCACATCTCGCTAGAGAGGCATATCGATCGATGTGCGCCGTAAAGAAGGAGCTGGGGGGCTACACACACCGAGGGTGAACGACCTAAAGTGAAAAGACGAAATTGCACGATGGATCTAGAGAATGCTGAGGGAGGGTGAGAGGGATGCGGGCGTCTGCATGCACGAGAGAAAGTTAGCGGTAGCTAGCTAGAAAGATAAGATGATTTTGTGGGTGTAAAAGACGAATAGAGATCATACTTCATTATAAAAAAGGGAATTCGGATATTTGAAGAATTTATCATAGTGTTTTAAACCGATGCATGTGTGAATTTATATTACGGTGATACACATGGTGTGGTTATGAACATGTTATACTACATATAATATATTTTATCTCTACTCTTATAAAAAAAACGTGTTGATGATGGTGCCATCCTGCAATATAGGCCGTCCGATTTATATCTCACGGATAGAAAGGAAACTATGTCAATTTTGTAAAAATATACTCACACCCCTCTCCATATTTGCAAATGAGGCCTCCCCTTGATCATGTTGATCTTCTTTGGAACGCATGGGCATCTTGCTAGTACTACGTATAACATATAGAACATTGATCATAATTTGGGCTAATGTGTGCCTTTTGCAGCTCGGGTCTAAATACTTGTCATAATGTAGGGGGCGGGGCACTATACTATGTGTGATAAACACGGTGTACACGTATGGAACATGGTTTAGATTATGAATATATAGTTAGTACATCAAATGTACTATTATTTGGAATCAACATCAAGTGTATTCAAAAAATAAAATTCGAGTTCATGTAGTACACATAGTTCAGATCTATCTCCATAGTAATCATGTGGTGTGTTATTAAGGTAATACACGAATCATGGTTGAAGTTGGCAACAATCATGATTGTAGATTGTTATTGAAATAGAGAAATGAATTCAAATTCAGTTGGAATTGCAGCGGTAGTTTTAACATTTGGAATGCACTAAAATGTTGGTATGAGTAGGTTACATGCATTATACAGCAAGCGAAAAAATTTAATTGGACATAACATGGATTCATACTACCGATTAGCATTTAATTGCACTAAATTGCTGGTATGAGTAGCTTTAAATAGCATTTTTATAGTAAAAAGGGGCAAGACTCTCTCTTTGTGTGGTGTGAATAGTTTTATTTTTTTCGTTTTTTTTGGTTGAGGGAAGTGCGAATTGATTTGGTACGTACAAGTACAATATTACACGTTAGGCTTGTCCCTAAAATTCAACCCGCGCCCCGAAAATTCAGATATCGTGCTCCCAAAACTGGCGCCTTCACAACCCGCGCCTTGCTATCCCGAAATTACAACGCGCGTGAAAACTCCCTCCAGCTGCCAAATCCCAACATGCAAAATCCCCCTTCTAACCCTGAGCCGAAAGGTACGCTAGTTCAAATCGGTGGGGGGTACTTTTGTAGCACAGCCTACATTTTGGACAAGCGCGTCTCCATCGCCTCCTTTTTGCCATTCGAAATCCCAGGCCGCCATAACCTCTCTGCTCCAGCCGCGAAACCCCACCCTCCTCCGTCCGCCACCTCACCGCTACCCCGCCGGAGCCTCTTCCCCGACGACGTCGTCCACCGCAATAGCTCGACGTCCCTCGTCCACCTCCCCGGATGAGGATATGTCATCCATCTTGTCGTCCCGCCAGTTCAGCCGCCCCGTCCTCCACCTCCAAGGAGCTGCTCCGACGATCGCCTCGTCTATCGCGGCTGCTCTATCCCCACAGCGCCACCTTAACCTGCTCCACCGGAACCGCAATATCCTCATCGACTCCTCGGACAAAGCTGAGGCCAACTCGGCGCCACCAAAGAGGTTGTACACTCATCGCATCGCACCTTCTCCTTAGCTCGACCTCCCGGCGCTGACGGTGCTCCATACCGCACCCCCATGGAGCGGCTACCTTGAAGCCGGCGCCGCGGGCGACATCTCCACGGCGGCTCTGTCCCAGTGCGAGGCCCCTTCGGCGGCAGCGCCCATACCAGCCGGATCTACTGCTGCTGCTCCGGCTCTCGCTCGCTCGCTCGCGCTGTTGCTGCTACTCCGGCTCTCGCTCGATCGCTCGCTCGCCCAGCTGCCGCTGCTCCGGATCTCGCTCGCTCACTCGTTCTACTCCTGCTGCTCCGGCCCTCGCTCGATCGCTCGCTCACCCAGCTGCTGCTGCTCTGGCTCTCGCTCGATCGCTCGCTCGCCCAGCTGCTGCTGCTCCGGCTCTCGCTCGCGCTGCTGCTCTCCCCCTCGCTCGTCCTACTGCTCTGCTCCAATTTGGCTACACTTCAGTCGACTGAATCGACTTTTGGGTCAGTCGATTTTCAGGGGGGTGTGGGGGCTCGCCAGAGTTAAGGAAGAATCACCCGCATCGGGGATGGGGGCTCGCCTGAGAGATACCCCACTATCTATCTTAGGGTTCAGGATGGGGGGCGGGGGGCCTATAGGGCTGGCCGGGGCGGCGGCGGATCGGCGGTTGGGAGTTGTTTCGGGGCGGCGAGGCGGCGCTGGGGCCGGCGGTTCGGCCGGTGGTGGCTGGCGGCTCAAGGGGGTGCAGGTTGAAGAAGAACTGCATGCCCTCCCTAAACTACATGTCAAGTGCCTCTCTGCTACCATTGCGTTCAGTTTCGACAGTAACATTCAGATTCCACAGTAAATTTCAGTTTCGACAGTTCAGTTCAGAGTCAACAGTTTTTACCTCATCTGATGTAGTCAGGTGGTTTTTGGTGATGTAAATTTTACATCTATTTTACATCATCTATTGGAGATGCTATTAGAATCCCACTTGAGATTGACGATGTCTGTCTCTTGTGCTGCTTCAGCCTTGACGTCTTACGGCTCACCGGGGCTGCTCCAAAGATAGAACGAACCATCACAATAGAACAGTGCCCTGGACGCCGTCTACAGATACCTGAGATCTTCCTCCACACCTCCGACAACCACCTCTGCCTCAACTCCTTCAGCGACCAACCCAATGATGCTGAGGTCAACACAGCTACGGCAAAGAGGTTGTACACTTGTTGCATCACTTATTACTATACATTCATGTCGATCCATTAGGGCTATTTTGGTTCGACGGAAAAACATAGCAACAACGAATTTTCCAATGGCACTCTACTATTCAACTTTTCATGCATTTTGTTGAAAGGAATGAAGCAAAACATCCACCTGGACCTACTTTTCAAAATCCAATGCATGAAAAAAAGACCAAGTGCATTAATGGCAGAATAACATTCTAATTGTACACGCTTTCATATGGTTTCACTTTATTTTGCCATGTTTCTTTGCAATCCTCTGCTCTTCCAATTCCTGTAAACTAAACACCCAAGTTGACAGAAATCATGTGTTTTCAAATGCTCTGTTTACCATGTGCATTCCTATCCTATTTCGGTGTTTTTCCTATCCCTGCGTTTTTAGAATCATGCAAGCCAAATGAGCCCTTACAGAATTACTTGAGTTACAGGTATGTATCGAAGGGAACTTTGGGTGGTTTGTCATGCTCCTGCCGCGACGTCGTCCACCTCACTTGAGGTGCTCCATCGACACAAACATCCACCAAACCAGACATCACGACTCATGACCGTCTTTCGCCGCCTCAGATCTCCTTCCCTGCCGCCGGCACCCACCGCAATGGCATCACCATCATCGACTCAGCAGATGAACCTGAGGAGTACACGGGTCCACAAGAGAGGTCACACTCTTTTGATTCTACTTATGTTATGCATTGCTTAAAAGTACCTGCTACTTTATCGTCATGTTCACCACTTGGACTCCAAGTCAGGTCCAAATTAATGTTCAAACTTGAGTTCTAAATTAGTTGTGGGTCACATATCGAGGAAGCAATGAATATTATCTCCGTCTAATATCTAGTTCACCTAGGGTATGCCTATGTTGTTCATCTTGGGTGGGAAACAAATAGTAAAGCAATCATCATCTGTCTTTTTATTAAATTAAAGCAATCATCAGCCTGCTATCATTATTTTTGGATCCATCCATTGGTTGTTACCATCACTCTAAATTTCTGCATGCTCTCCTTACATAATCTCACCATATTTTTTTCGTATGCATGTCAGATATTGTACACAGTCATGCTGAACATGTAGAGAAAAAGAGAAGAGTTTTGCACGGAAATACAATGTCATGCAGACATCGCTCCATGGTGGGTTCAATGGCAAACCCTCCCCGCCCCTCTCCAGATTGTAATCTAGAGGAAGATATCTGTTCTGAGGTGGATTCAGACGCCGCTGACCACTCCAATTTACCCCCAAGGTGTTTGCTCTACCTTGGAATGATGATGTTAGCCATATCATGCATATGTTGCCTTGTAGTGCCTACTTTTGACATCATATATGTCATATGCTTAGTTTAGACATGTTTTGTCGCCACCTGTTTAGTTTCTATGTCATATATGGGAATTATGTGGTCTCATGTCTTTTAGCCAGCCATAATATATGTGTGCAATGCCATCCTGTTTAACCAGGCATCATATATTTGAATGATATCTTGCCCATCCTTTTCTTCATTACATTTTCATTTGTCAATAATGTTTGTACATTAAACTACTCTTCCTGTGAATCAGCCATTTGGGTGGGAGATTGAAAAATCTGGAGTGAAAACAAGGCCTTCAGAGCAGACAGTGCTACATGTCGAAGCATATCTCTTGTTGGGTCCCGATAGCTCCTCATAGATGGATTCAGAGACAGATGACCAGTCCTATCCCCCCCATCGAGGTGTATGCTCTAACTTGGCACGGCGTTTTAGTTATTCATCATATCTTTGAATTATGTTATGCTATGCTATCTAGTTTAGATAGACATCATATATGTGAAATTATGTCATGCTATCCGTTTTAGTTAAATAATATAGATGTCAACTATTTCATGTCCTCATTTTTCCACACTATCTGCTGCATCAGTCTCTAATACAATGTCTGTACATTCAACTATGTTTCCAGTTTATGAGCCATTTGAATTGGAGCGGGTGATGCCAGCATCTAGCGGACTAAAAACACGGTCTTCAAATAAAACAGTGCTACCTCTTGGTGGAGATAGCACCCCGGTTGTACATGCACGAGAACCAACCCTACCACACATAACCCAAACTCTCACAGATTGTACCCCTACTGCGCTGGACAGAGAACTAGCTTCACCCAATCTAACCCCAACCCCAGCAGATAGTAACCCAGTTCCTGTTGACACAGCACCATCTCCACCACAGAGCTCCCAAACAAGAGCAGTTAGTAAGGCAGCTCTAGTTCTCAAATGGCCAGTACTACCACGGCGAACCCCAACTCCACCAGTTAGTACGCCTATTCCTGTGGTGGAAGCACAACCATCTAGTCGTACTTTAGCATCTATCGCATTTGATGTTGTTAAATCGTATGCGCGTTTCTTCCCATCTTGGAAATATTATACTAAAGATGAAGGAAAATGCCAGTTGTAGGTGTTTGTCCAGGAGTTATGTGTAAGTAATGTTATTCATGGCAATTACTTTTCTTTGTCTCATACATCCTACCTCCATGATGATTATAATACAGCAAATTTTCCAATTTTCTCTATAGAGAAGGACCGATTTGGAAACTCAGGATGAGGTAACCTGTGCTAATACCTCTGCTATCTTCAAGAATGCTTGTTGGCAGTATCGGAATTACCTAAAGAAAATGTACTTCACCGGCAAAGAAACTCATCAAATTCCCTTACGTTTTCCTGAGACACATTTACTGGACGATGACTGGGAACGACTTGTTCTGTACTGGTCCCAAACCAAGAATGTGGTAAGGTCTATGAGCTCATTTTCTATTTTGAAGTACTATATTATTGCGTCTTATTGTACTCTGTTCATGTAGAACAAGTGCCTAAACCTGAAGAACAACTGTTCTAATTTAAGATTCCATTGCTTCATAGTTCCAAAAAGCGCTAGGCGTTAATTGTGCGTTTTGCCACCGCCTTCCGCTTTACTGGCCAAAGTGCATGCTTATGCGCAGTTATGCACAGATTAAGCGTAGTTATGTGCAATGCGTTTCGCCAACACCTCGAGCCTAAGTGCGCTTAAGCGCTCGCTTAGGCGTGTATTTTTTAACTATGATTGCTATCGTGCATACTGCTTTGCTCTTGTATCACTGTATTTACTCATAGAAACTTATTTTAAAAATTGAAGGATCCAATCGAAACTCCAATGGCACAGCAGGTATGTTCATGCATGTTTCTTTAACAGGCTTGCTCTTATCAATAGCTCTGTTGATTTCAATTTCAATTGTGTATACAGTTGACTTCTCATATCATGCACATTACTAGCATCACAACAAAGCAAATAGTGTTGTTGTACATGTAGACCCGTGGTACCCATCTGAAACCTTATTGTGCTGTGTAGTTTCCCACGCTTTGTATTTTTTCACTGCTGCTTTGTCTTGAACTGATATGATTTGAACCGTGTCTCTATTTTGATTTGGCAAGACAATGCAGTGACCATAGGACATAGATATATGTTTGTTTCATGCTTTTATTATGTACTAGTACTTGGCAAAAGAAGACTTGGTAGTTTAACCATGTCCACCTTACTAATGAACTGGTTCACCGAAATGAGTTTCATATACTAGTACATGTTAAATTGTTATGTGTCTGCTTGTTTCTTCTTTTAGAATGCTGACAGAATATTGGGGAAGAGTGCCTTATTAAGCAAGGGTAAAGGAAGTAAAGCAGATAAGGTTCAGGATAGTGACACGTCCTTGTTGGTCTCCAACAAAGCTGATAAAACATCGAAGGAAGACTATCTCGGAGACAATGAGACAACCCCAAAGTCCTGTCTTGGTTTAGTGTTGGAGTTACTGGCCACTACCGCTTGCACAAGCTATTCAAACTCACTGTCTGAATCAGTTCGGTTTCTTGAGTCTCAACTACAAGCTGAAAGACATCGATCAGCTGTGCTGCGACAAGAAGTGGAAGGACTGCTGAAGTCCCTGGAGCATTCTGATGCATACTTTCTGGTGTAACAGCAAGCATTGGAGGATTTTAGCGCCAAACAGGACAAAGCTAATAAGCTTGCTAAGCTTATTGCCAGCATGGTGGATACCACGTTTCTTGAGATCTTTGGAAGTTGTTTCAGTTATGCTCATGTTTTGCTGCCGCGTTTATTTGCACTGCTGACCAATTTTGACGGCCAGTGTATGTAATATGTTGCTTTGTTCCTTATATTTGCACTGGTGGCGAACTTTGATGCCCAGTGGATGTAATATGTGTAATAGCGATAATAAGCTAGCATTAGTTGCTTGCTTATTTATTTCCTTATTGTCTTGTTTATTTGTTTTCTTGTAGTCAGTGCAGTTCTTTTTCCGCAGTTTGCTAGTGGCCGGAATAACCTATTTTTTAAAACTAGGCCACATTAATAAAGGGCTACATATTTACTGTAGTTAACATGGGCCTCCTACGGGCTGTAGAAACAATGGGCCTTCTAAGGGCCGTAGAAACAATGGGCCCTCTACGCGTTGTTGACACAATGGGCCTTCTACGGGCCGTATCATCAATGGGTCTTCTACGGGCCGTATGATCGGTTGGCCAAACATGAACCAATAACAAACCACATTATGGCCATAAATGGGCTAGAGTTGAAATCATCCGTTCATGGGCCGACCATAACAGGCTGTCGTTAATAGGCCTTATTTGATGACGCTATGAAAACGACCCAACGTATTAACGGGCCACAAATGGGCCGACTGTAACCACGGGTTGTATTTGGCCCACAAGCAGAAAATGAGAGTAACGGGCCGAAAGTAAACGAATGCTGGAAATGAGCCCAAGAATAATTGGGTCGTATTTGATGACGCTATGAAAACGGCGAACGTATTAACGGGCCACAAACGGGCCGACTGTAACCACATGGTGTATTTGGCCCACAAGCGGAAAATGACAGTAACGGGCCGAAAGCGACCAGACCTCAAACAATCTGATCTCTGTGCATCAGTGTCATCCCTGGATCAGTAATGCTGACACGCACAGTACTTGAAGGATTTATAACAGAGTAGCAATCACGCACTTATTACATCGATAGTGCAACGATGAATTTATTACAAATAATATGGCTAAAGGCCATCTAACACGATAACAGCGGAAGGCTTGGAAGATAAGTGAGTCCATCAACTCCAGCGGCATCACTGAGTATAGAACCACGACCTAAAAAGGGGCATCTTACTCGTCGTCTGAAAAGTCTGCAACATGAAACGTTGCAGCCCGAAAAACGGGTCAGCACATGGAATATGTTGGCAATGTAACACAAGAGATGCAATGAAAGTAAAACTATACTATATGCAGTATGGCTGGTGGAAAGCTCTATGGTTAATTTTTTGCGTAAAGCCAATTTTTCCCTACTTCAAAGGAATGCATTTTAATTAACTACCATGTTAGTTGAAACATCGTTGAGAAGATAGACATCCTCTCAACCCTAATTAAAAGTAATCATTAAACCCAACAAAATTAAATTAGAGTAACATGATGAGATGCACATGATAATCCAAGTACTAGATACTCAAGACGTCCATAACCGGGTCCACGGCTAATCATGATCAGTTTGTACACTCTGCAGAGGTTTGTGCACTTTTCCCACAAGACTCGATCGCCTCCGTTTGGTTTCTCGCACGGCATGGTGTTTGAGAAACGGATGACCGAGACACAGTTTTTCCGAAGAGGTCCCCTTAACCAGATAGATAGGCCGGTACACCTACAAAACCCAACTACATCTGCTAGCCCATCATGGAAAGGTTTCCCACAAGTTACTCAACTATGCCAGAGCCCATATTGGCATGTGGCTGCACACGGAAGTTTCTAGTATGAAAAATCTCATGATCCCTTTGAGCCTGGGTGGCGGTCCAAAAGAAAAACAGGCAATCCTGGAATACCCAGATGCCTCAATCCACCCAGATGTGTATTAATGTTGCCACCTTAAGTTGAACCATTAATTAACAACTCACATCTGTCATGGATTTCACTCATCCAATCCACGTCTACGAGCATAGCATGTCCTAACAACAAACGTAGAAGTAACTCCCAACGTTTGAATGTAATGCAGGTAATAGGTACTACCTCAATCTACTTCCCAATCCCACAATTTAATTAATACTACTCATGTAATGTGTGAGGGTTTGACTAATGCAATGAAAACTGGGTAATTGGAAAGCATGATCAAAGTGTTACTTGCCTTGCTGATGATCCGCAAAACCTAGAGACTCAAAGTAGCAAGCGGCGCACTCCGGGTACTATATCGCAATCAAACAAACAAGCATACAATAAGTACTTAACTAATGCACGGGTAAAACGCAAATAAGAGATCTAACCAGAAAGTTCAACTTAAGAACTCCGGTTTGCAAAAAGAATCAACTCGAAAGAAGCAACGAAACTCAAACTGCAAAAGAAACAAGCTCCGTATTACTAGTTGGCCTAAAGTCAAATTTTACAGTAGCCAAAACTTTGGTCAAGTTGATCTAACTTAAAGAGGGCTTCGAGATGAAGATCTGGGATTTTAAATCACCTGATTCCGACTCTCGAGCAAAAAGAAAAACGAAAAACAAGATCAGGGCAGAAATCGCGATCGGAATAACCGCGGATAAATACCCCGAAAAAGAAAAACGACGAACAGGCTAACGAACGAACGTTCGCTGTCTGCGGTTAACTAACGAAAACCGTTCGTAAAAACGAACGTCCGCTAATAAGCTAAACCGAAAAAAACGAACCGATCGATTCTAAAAAAACAGATCTATGTTTTCCTAAATAAAACCGATCGGTTAACCGAAAAAAAAATAACTACCTCGAACTCCGGCGAACTCCGGCGGTCTCCGGAGAGGGGTGGCGGCGGCGGCTGCGGGCTAGCGGCGGGGCGGCGCGGCGGCGGGGCGGCGGCGGCGGCTCGGCGGGCGGGGCGGCGGGAGGCGGCGGCGGCGACGGCGGAATCCGGCGGCGGCCGCGAGAGGCTCGGGCGGCTAGGGTTTGGGGCGTGGTGCGAGCGGGCTGTGGGGCGACTTGGGCCGGCGGCTGCGGCTTATAAAGCCCAGTCTCCTGGTCCTTCACGAGTCTAAGTTGGTTTCCGTTTTTTTTCTAAAAGAGTCCTTGCGCAGAAAAACTAACGAAAGAAAGACCAAACGGACTCCAAAATTCTCGAAATAAATTTTCACCGTCCTCTAATAATATTTAGGACAAAGTGAACATTTTTCACGGACCTAAATGCAATTTTGAAAAACGCGTATTTTTCCTATGCAAATAAATCCGCAAATAAATCCAGAAAAATACCAAAAGTGATTTTAACATTTTTCCTCCAACATTTCTGTTATTTTGGAGAAATCATATTACCTCCGCTCATATTTTGTATTTAGAAATATTTTTAGGAGAGAAAAATAATTAGAATCACACTGTCCTCGTACCGGTATTCGAGCGAACTCAAATACGAAAACGGTAAAATTTCCAACTCTCTCGGTAGGTCCTTGAGTTGCTTAGAATTTCGAGGAACGCCACGAACAAAAATGCAAAAACATGAAATGCAAATATGATCTATGTATAACATTCCAAATTGGAAATTTGGGATGTTACAAACCTACCGCCCTTAGAATGAATCTCGCCCTCGAGATTCGTCTTGGTTAGTGAACAGGTGTGGGCGGTCCTTGCGTAGATCATCTTCTCGCTCCCAGGTGGCTTCTTCCTCGGTGTGGTGACTCCACTGAACTTTGCAAAACTTGATAACCTTACTACGAGTAACTCTGCTCGAAAATTCGAGAATCTTAACGGGCTTCTCCTCGTAAGTACGGTCACTGTCGAACTGAATTGCTTCCAGGGGTATTGTGTCTTTAAGCGGTATATCGGCCATCTCCGCGTGGCACTTCTTCAGCTGCGAAACGTGAAACACGTCGCGCACTCCTGAGAATCCTTCTGGCAATTCCAACTTATAGGCAACCTCTCCCATGCGTCCCAAAACACGGTAAGGTCCCACAAATCTCGGGGCTAACTTCCCTTTAACTCTGAAACGCTTAACTCCTCGTAGAGGCGATACTCTCAAGTACGCTCTATCTCCGATCTCATAGGTTATCTCCTTACGCTTCGAGTCGGCATAACTCTTCTGCCTGGACTGAGCTACCTTCAGTCTATCTCGGATTAACTTAACCTTCTCCTCAGACTCTTTGATTAAGTCTGGTCCAAACAACTGTCGGTCTCCAACTTCGTCCCACGACAACGGTGTTCGGCATCTCCTTCCATACAATGCCTCGAAAGGTGCCATCTTCAAGCTGGCTTGGTAACTGTTGTTGTATGAGAACTCTGCGTAATGGAAGTTGTCGTCCCAACTAGATCCATAATCTAATGCACAGGCTCTCAGCATATCCTCCAAAATCTGATTGACTCTTTCAGTCTGTCCATCTTTCTGCGGGTGAAATGTTGTGCTAAACTCTAGCCTGGTATCCAAAGTTTCATGTAACTGATTCCAGAACTTTGAGGTAAACTGGGTTCCTCTATCTGATACGATGCTCCTCGGAACTCCATGCAGACATACAATTCTGGTCATGTAAATCTTAGCCAACTTTGCACTGGTATATGTGGTTTTCACAGGAATAAAGTGGGCTACCTTCGTCAATCGGTCTACTACTACCTAGATTGAATCATATCCTGCTTTGGTCCTGGGCAATCCGGTGATAAAATCCATGCCAAGCTTCTCCCACTTCCATTCGGGTATTGGCATAGGTTGTAACAATCCTGCTGGCTTCTGATGTTCTGCCTTCACTCTCTGGCATACATCACAAACTGCTACATACTCCGCGATATCCTTCTTCATACCGGTCCACCAGAAAATATCCTTCAAATCCAAATACATCTTTGTATTGCCTGGGTGAATCGAGTATGGCGAATCATGGGCCTCTTGTAGAATCAACTTCCTGATCTCCGGGTCATTGGGCACATAGATTCGATCCTCAAACCATAGGGTGTCGTGTTCATCCTCACGTAATCCTTTAGCTTTTCCTTCGCTCATCCTCTCCTTTATAGAGACAACCTCCTTGTCAGCTTTCCGAGCTTCTCTGGTTTTATCCATCAGGGTAGACTGGATTTCTAATGTTGCTACATAACCTCTCGGAACTATCTCCAAACGTAGTTCTCGTAGGTCCTCGGCTAACTCCTTTGGAAACTCCTCCATCATTAGGGTATTGACATGGCTCTTACGGCTTAGCGCATCAGCTACTACGTTAGCCTTTCCAGGATGATAATGCAATCTCATGTCATAATCCTTAATGAGTTCCAGCCATCTCCTTTGCCTAAGATTCAACTCCTTCTGGGTGAATGTATACTTCAAAATCTTATGATCCGTATATACTTCACAATGGTTTCCAATAAGAAAATGTCTCCACGTCTTCAATGCATGCACTACGGCTGCTAACTCCAAATCGTGGGTGGCATAGGTCATCTCATGATGTTTATGTTGATCTGGCAGAATCAACACAGGGGATGATACCAACCTTTTCTTCAACTCCTGGAAACTAGTCTCACATTCTTCGGTCCAACTGAACTTGGTGTCCTTCTTCAACAACTCCGTCATTGGCTTTGCAATCTTCGAGAAATTCTCGATAAATCACCGGTAGTATCCTGCGAGTCCAAGAAAACTCCGGATCTCTCCAACGGTCGTCGGTGCTTCCCAATTGGTCACAGTGTCCACCTTGGCGGGATCTACTGCTATTCCTTCTCGGGATATAACATGTCCGAGGAATCCGACTTCCTTCAACCAAAACTCACATTTGCTAAACTTGGCATATAACTTATGTTCTCTTAGCTTCTCCAATACCAAATGCAAATGTTCTTCATGCTCCTCTTCATCCTTCGAGAAGATCAATATATCATCTATGAACACTACAACGAACTTATCCAAATACTCCATAAACACTTTGTTCATCAGGTTCATAAAGTATGCCGGTGCGTTTGTCAGACCAAACGACATAACAGTATACTCGTACAACCCATACCTAGTGGTAAAGGCCGTCTTAGGTATATCTTGCTCTCGGATCTTCAATTGATGGTACCCTGATCGCAGATCGATCTTAGAAAATACCTTAGCTCCTTGCAATCTATCGAACAGATCGTTGATCATTGGCAATGGGTACTTGTTCTTGATTGTTACTTCATTCAATCCACGGTAATCAACAACCATTCTTAACGATCCATCCTTCTTCTCCACTAGAAGTACTGGCGAACCCCAAGGCGAAGAACTTGGGCATATGAATCCTTTATCCAGTAACTCCTTAATCTGCTTCTTAATTTCCTCCAAATCCTTTGCGGGCATCCTATATGGTCTCTTAGAAATTGGCCCGGTGCCTGGCACAAGCTCAATCAAAAACTCTATATCTCTATCCGGTGGCATGCCAGGTAACTCCTCTGGAAATACATCTGGATAATCCTTCACTACTGGCACTTCCTCCTGAACAACTCCCGTGAGAGAATGACTTGAGTGCTTATAGGCGAATGCCGTGATACATACTTAATCCTTTTTCCTTTCGGGGTGGTGAGCAAAATATACTTACTGGCACAATCAATGTTACCTCCATACTTCGATAGCCAATCCATACCTAATATCACATCCAATCCTTGTGACTCCAGAACTATTAGGTCAGAGGGGAAAGTGTGGCGTCCTATGATCAATGGCGTCTGAAAACATCCTTGATGTGCCATATAATCTGCTCCAGGTGAACTTACTAACATGGGGGTGTTAAGAACTCGGGTGGACATCCTATGTCTATTTACGAATCCCCTTGAAATATATGAATGCGATGCACCAGTATCGAAAAGAACTATTGCGGTAAATGTCTTAACCAAAAACTTACTGACAACAGCATCTGGTTGCTCTTCTACCTCCTCCACGGTCACGTGGTTCACTTGTCCTTTATTGAACGGGTTGGGCTTCTTCCCGGCGCTTCCATTGCCGTTCCCATTCTTAGCTTCTGGGCATTCATTAGCATAATGTCCAGTCTTCCCACACTTGTAACAAGTGACATGGCTAAAATCCCTCTTGGTGGGTGTGGACGGTGCAGGGCGGTTATGGTTTCCATTGGCTCCATTCCCATTCCCATTACCATTGCCATTCTTGGTGCCATTGTGGTTGTGTGAGCTACTTCCTCCATGGGTATGTTGAAACTGTCCTACCGCTTTAGGGGTAAAGCGAGGCTTCTGCTGAGCTCCAGAGTTATACTTTCCTTGCCCATACTTCCTCTCGCGACTCTCAATCTGTTGATGCTTCCTTTCAATCACTAGGGCGCGGTCAACCAACTCCTGGTAATTATTGAAAGTTTCCACCATCAACTGTACACTCATCTCATCATTCAGCCCTTCCATGAATCTCTCCTGCTTCTTGGCATCTGTGGCCACATCATCTGGGGCTTAACGAGATAGGGTACTAAACTCATCCACGTACTGGGCCACAGTACGATTTCCTTGGCGCAGATTGCGAAACTCCTGCTTCTTCATACTTATTGCTCCAGTCGAGACATGGGTAGTACGAAAAGCTTGTTGAAACTGATTCCCAAGTCACATTGGCTACGGGGTAAGTGGCTGTGTAATTCTCCCACCATGATGCGGCTGGTCCAGACAACTGGTGTGCAGCAAATCGCACCTTCTCAGCATCCGAGCAATTGGCGGTGGTCAAATCCCTTCCAATCTTGCGTAGCCAGTCATCGGCCACAATTGGTTCGATGCTGCTAGCAAACACGGGTGGTTGCAACCTTAAGAAACGTGTCAGGTTGTCCACAGGTGGTGGTGGTGGAGGGTTGTTGTTGTTGTTGTTGTTGTTCTGGTTGTTCTGAGTGTTCTGGACAAGAAGTTGCATCAGGGTGTTGTGCTGCTGGATCAGCTGGGTGAGCTCAGGGGGAAACTCGAATTCACGTCTTGGAGGCATCTGATGGGTGTAGAGGGAAGAGATTAGAATAGAAAAGAGGTCCAAGGGAAAATCACTACCCATATGCACATGAGACAAACACACAATCATATCACACCAATCAATTTTCAAACATGGTCTTACTAACTAACGATCGTTACAAAGGTGTTCTAAATCTAGTATTTGGTGGTAAACTACTAGTCACAGGGTGGTCATCTAAAAATATTGGTCGGCAGAGGATTCCATAATGTCTGCTCCAGCTTCATCTTCATAGTCTTCGTCCTTGCTATCCTCAGCTTCCGAATCTGTGTCATCTATGATGATATAATTTTCCGGTGGAATCTCTTTGGGTTCTTCTTCCTCGTCTTCTTCTCCCATGAGTATCCCTAACTTCTGGGTCAAATCATCATTCTTCTCCACAAGTATCTTCATCTCCTCCTCATATCCGTCGCGTGTAGACTTGAGTTCTTCCTCTAGCTCCAAATTCCTATTTAGGGCTTTCTTCAAATCTATCATCAGCACACATCTGGTGCTCCTGGCGACGAATGTGGTGGTTCAACTCCTAGATGAATGCTGCAATGGATATACCCTTTCTAGTGCTGATCAAATCCCAATTCTCATCTCGGCATCCACAAATCTGGTAGATGGTGTCCTTTAGCTCCTACTGGTAGACTTCTCCAATCCTTCCCATAGCAATGTGGGCTGCCATGCTCCTTCCTAGGCTCCATGTGGGTGCATTAAAGGAAAATGCTATGAGTGAGGTGACGGGTGCGAACGTTCTTCCTGGAACATGGGCTTGAATCAACCAACGCTGCTCCTCAGGTAGAGTGGCATTGTAGGTTCCAGTGAAACTTGGTAATCCAATGTTGAGATATCTTGTGACTTCCTTCAGGTGTCGTCCAAAAGGTGTTTCTTCATCCGGTTGTATGAACTTGTGCTTTGCTTCCACCATCCTAAAGAGTAGAAAAGATGAGGAGTCAGAAATAGAAGAGTGAATTGTGTTCTAGGGCTTGTCTTAGTGGTCGTGTCCTACAGTCAGCGTGTGCTCTGATACCATCTTGTAGCGACCAACCTCAAACAGTCTAATCTCTGTGCATCAGTGTCATCCCTGGATCAGTAATGCTGACACGCATAGTACTTGAAGGACTTATAACAGAGTAGCAATCACACACTTATTACATCGATATTCCAATGATGAATTTATTACAAATAATATGGCTGAAGGCCATCTAACACGATAACAGCGGAAGGCTTGGAAGATAAGTGAGTCCATCCACTCCAGCGGCATCACTGAGTATAGAACCATGACCTAAAAAGGGGCATCTTACTCGTCGTCTAAAAAGTCTGCAACATGAAACGTTGCAGCCCGAAAAACGGGTCATCACATGGAATATGCTGGCAAGGTAACACAAGAGATGCAATGAAAGTAAAACTATACTATATGCAGTATGGCTGGTGGAAAGCTCTATGGTTAAGTTTTTGCGTAAAGCCAATTTTTCCCTACTTCAAAGGAATGCATTTTAATTAACTATCATGGTAGTTGAAACATCGTTGAGAAGATAGACATCCTCTCAACCCCAATTAAAAGTAATCATTAAACCCAACAAAATTAAATTAGAGTAACATGATGAGATGCACATGATAATCCAAGTACTAGATACTCAAGACGTCCATAACCGGGGACACGGCTAATCATAATCAGTTTGTACACTCTGCAGAGGTTTGTGCACTTTTCCCACAAGACTCGATCGCCTCCGTTTGGTTTCTCGCACGGCATGATGTTTGAGAAACGGATGACCGAGACACTGTTTTTCCGAAGAGGTCCCCTTAACCAGATAGATAGGCCGGTACACCTACAAAACCCAACTACATCTACTAGACCATCATAGAAAGGTATCCCACAACTTACTCAACTATGCCAGAGCCCATACTGGCATGTGGCTGCACACGGAAGTTTCTAGTATGAAAAATCTCATGATCCTTTTGAGCCTGGGTGGCGGTCCAAAAGAAAAACAGGCAATCCTGGAATACCCAGATGCCTCAATCCACCCAGATGTGTATTAATGTTGCCACCTTACGTTCAACCATTAATTAACAACTCACACCTTTCATGGATTTCACTCACCCAATCCTCGTCTACGAGCATAGCATGTCCTAACAACAAACGTAGAAGTAACTCCCAAGGTTTGAATGTAATGCAGGTAATAGGTACTACCTCAATCTACTTCCCAATCCCACAAGTTAATTAATCCTACTAATGCAATGTGTGAGGGTTTGACTAATGCAATGAAAACTGGGTAATTGGAAAGCATGATCAAAGTGTTACTTCCCTTGCTGATGATCCGCAAAACCTAGAGACTCAAAGTAGCAAGCGGCGCACTCCGGGTACTCTATCGCAATCAAACAAACAAGCATACAATAAGTACTTAACTAATGCACGGGTAAAACGCAAATAAGAGATCTAACCAGAAAGTTCAACTTAAGAACTCCGGTTTGCCAAAAGAATTAACTCGAAAGAAGCAACGAAACTCAAACTGCAAAAGAAACGAGCTCCGTATTACTAGTTGGCCTAAAGGCAAATTTTTCCATAGCCAAAACTTCGTTCAAGTTGATCTAACGTAAAGAGGGCTTCGAGACGAAGATCTGGGATTTTGAATCACCTGATTCCGACTCTCGAGCAAAAAGAAAAACGAAAAACAAGATCAGGGCAGAAATCGCGATCGGAATAACCGCGGATAAATACCCCGAAAAAGAAAAACGACGAACAGGCTAACGAACGAACGTTCGCTGTCTGCAGTTAACTAACAAAAACCGTTCGTTAATACGAACATACGGACGAACGTCCGCTAATTAGCTAAACCGAAAAAAACCGGACCGATCTATTCTAAAAAAACAGATCTAGGTTTTCCTAAATAAAACCAATCGGTTAACCGAAAAAAAAACTAACTACCTCGAACTCCGGCGAACTTCGGCGGTCTCCGGTGAGGGGCGGCGGCGGCGGCTGTGGGCTAGTGGCGGGGTGCCGTGGCGGCGGAGCGGCGGCGGCAGCTCGGCGGGCGGGGCGGCGGGGCAGCGCGGCGGCGGGGCGGCGGCGGAATCCTCGGGCGGCGGCGGGAGGCTCGGGCGGCTAGGGTTTGGGGCACGGTGCGAGCGGGCTGTGGGGCGACTTGGGTCGGCGGCTGCGGCTTATAAAGCCCAGTCTCCTTGTCCTTCATGAGTCTAAGTCGGTTTCCGTTTTTGTTTTTTTTTTTAACAGAGTCCCGGCG
>LR738714.1:627941504-628028583 GCA_902687465.1 Secale cereale
GGCGGCGGAATCCTCGGGCGGCGGCGGGAGGCTCGGGCGGCTAGGGTTTGGGGCACGGTGCGAGCGGGCTGTGGGGCGACTTGGGTCGGCGGCTGCGGCTTATAAAGCCCAGTCTCCTTGTCCTTCATGAGTCTAAGTCGGTTTCCGTTTTTGTTTTTTTTTTTAACAGAGTCCCGGCGCAGAAAAACTAACGAAAGAAATACCAAACGGACTCCAAAATTCCCGAAATAAATTTTCACCGTCCTATAATAATATTTAGGACAAAGTGAACATTTTTCCCGGACCTAAATGCAATTTTGAAAAACGCGTATTTTTCCTATGCAAATAAATCTGCAAATAAATCCAGAAAAATACCAAAAGTGATTTTGACATTTTTCCTCCAATATTTATGTTATTTTGGAGAAGTCATATTATCTCCGCTCATATTTTGTATTTAGAAATATTTTTAGGAGAGAAAAATAATTAGAATCACACTTTCCTCATACCGGTATTCGAGGAAACTCAAATACGAAAACGGTAAAATTCCCAACTTTCTCCGTAGGTCCTTGAGTTGCTTAGAATTTCGAGGAACGCCACGAACAAAAATGCAAAAACATGAAATGTAAATATGATCTATGTATAACATTCCAAATTGAAAATTTGGGATGTTACAGCTATGAAAACGGCCCAACATATTAACGGGCCACAAACGGGCCGACTGTAACCATGGGTTGTATTTGGCCCACAAGCAGAAAATGGTAGTAACGGGTCGAAAGTAAACGAATGCTGGAAACGAGCCCAAGAATAAGTGGGCCCTGAGAAGGCCGAAAGATAACATGGGCTGGAAACGGGCCAACGGAATAATGGACCGAGAGTAATAAGGGCCTCATATGGGCCGAAAGACGTCATGGGCCATACATGGGCCGGAAGTTAAAACAGGCTGGAATTATATTGGACGGCCCAGATGACGCTATTGGGCCTAATTCGGATAGGCCGTAAACAGGCCCTAGGTTAGCAGGCTGTCAATGGGCTATATGCGAACATGCCGTTAATAGGCTTGCCGTGGGACGGCCCGCCACCTTTTGACCAAGTCAAATGCGCCAGCCTTTTCACAGGAATGGGCCTCTGTTGGGTCGTGCCACGTGTCGACGTATCATAGGCGCTTTGGGTCCAATGAGTGGATGACATCTGTCCCAACGGTGAGCCAACATGTGTTTCCTACAGCCAATGATGATTTTGCACGTGGAAAATCCCCATTGGTCGGGGCTGTTAATGGTTTATCGGATCCAAAACCGGAACCGATAGCTTAACGGCGTTCCGTTACGGTGGATGCCACGTGTCGGTCACCCTTGACAAAAGCACTTCTGTGACGCACGATTTATCGTCATGGAAGTGGACACCTCCGTGATGATAATTTTGGTAATGTCATGGAATACTTCTACGACAGCACAGGTATGGCTATCTTGATTCTGTCATAAATTTGTCATGGATGCACATGCATGACAGAAAACGTGACCTATTGTGACAAACATGTATCATCACGGAAGTGTATATTTTTGTAGTGTTACCTCATATGCTTCATCTTTTTAATATCTTTCATGAAAATGATGGGAAGGAAAATTGTGCTCAAGTACTAGAAGAAGAAATACATAGAATGCTTGGCATAAAATATATGAATGATGAGCATGGTTGCAATGTTGTTACACTACAAGAAATATGTCAACTTGGGACCTTTTGTCAGTGACCCTGGAAGAATTGGTCGTAAATCTACGACCATTTGAGACCAATTGGTCAAAAGCTGTCTGAGAGGCTCCAAACCCTCAACCATAACGACCATTTTGGTCAAAAAGGTCTTAATATCCTTACATGAAATGGTCATAAATTTGTGAACGTGATTTAGAATGTATTTCTTGTCGATCATCGACCAATTTACATGGTCGTAACATATAATGGCAATATATTTTCACTTATAAAGTGGTGACTGAACAAACACCTAAGCAATTTGTCCTACGTGTCATGTGACGGGGCATTTAAATTATGAGATCTTTATTTATTGTTTTAGGACAGGGCTATTATCATTAGGTCACTTACACATGGGACCCATGCTGATTATCCTTAGTAGGAAATTAAATCTGGTTTAATTGTGTGGTGGTCCCTACTGTCATATGCTCAAAACTATTCTTAATGGGTAGTTAGCGTCAGATGAAGTGGTTAGCCCGCGGCTAAACGCCGTTGACCTCCGGTCACGGCGGATGCTCACCGGAATCGATGCACGGGTGTCCATTTGACATGCGGATGGGTGTTACTGGGATCTGGCGCTCGCGCGCTTCTCTGGGTGGTCATTTTGGTTGCGGGGTCGCCGAATACAGGGCTCACGACGAGGTTTGGTGGCGGCCACGTCACGGGTTTGATGGCGGCGATGCTACAGGGCGCTAGCAAGAGAGGTGAGGAGCGTTACTGCCTCCTGGGATGTCCAAGAGCTCGGCTGTGTCCTTGGTTTGGTAAATCGATGGTGATAGCAGTGGCTGGCTATGCGGCGACGGTAACGAACTCCGGTCATGTTTGGAAACACGGCTAGAGGTCGTGTTCAACGAGGGAAACAGGGGGGAAACGGAGAGGAGATCGCAACGGTTCCGCACGAACGGTCAGTGGCCTTGGGGGCAGCCTGGAGCGGCCGAATCGACTCCGACCATGGCCATCTCGCCTGTCCGTTTGGTGCATGTGAGGCAGCGCCCTAGCCACCTCTGGTGTCCGCGCGCAGGTCCGACAAGTGCGTCAGGGCTCCACGGTCCTGGCACGTGGCTGACGGCCTTCGTCGTGCTGCTGTTCCTCGGCAACGGTAAGAGCCGAAGCTCTCCTGTGCACTGGTCGAGAGGAAGAAGAAGACCAGGAGGAGCGGGGAATAGATAAGGCGGGGCCTGCTTGTAAGTGGCTATAACTGACGCACGGGACCCATTGACCAATTTAAGCAGAAGCGTACTTCACAAAGTACGTTTTCTGCTCCGTAAAGCACACACAGCCATGCTTTCCGAATGGATTACCCTTTATTCTATCGAAGGCGTCTTCCAAGAAATGCGCTTTCTTTCTGAGCCGGCGCCAAAATAGCTATGTTCTGGTCGTTCACTGGTTAAGAGAAGAAATGCACAAGCTTTCATTTGTTTTCTACCTAACGAATGAACAGCCATAACTTTGCAACCGTAAGTCGGATTAAGGTGATTCAAAAACCCAACTTCATCATTTGTCAAGCCTGATCCAATTATAGTGGTCTCATGAACATTTGAATGTTTATTTTGGCAGCCACTATTCATTTGGAAAATGTCATCGTTCTACGGTGATGATTCCTTCCCGTTATTAAATGATTTGCTAGTTTAATACATGCCTTGTGTTGTCATGTTAGCAATAATACTTTAATTGTACTTACCATGTTGATGCTATGACTTCACCTCATACCATGCTTTCAAAAATATTCATTTTCCTATTCTGTTCAAAAAAACACTTTGTGAAGGAAGTACCACTTTGGCATGTCCAAATGGTATCCATTTTCTACAGTGCTTTCCTATGCCCAAATAACTATCCTCCACCAAATACCAACTCAATCCATTCATTATTTTGAGGCCATCTTCAACATTCGTATTTATGTCCAGTGTGGTACATTGTAAAGCAAGTACCACCTAGAATCCTCCTTTTGAGCTGAAAATTTGTGAATACAGTCTTCTTAGTAACTGATCATCCTCAACCAAAACTCACGCCCATTAGCCATGTGCATTTCCCGTACCGGTAATCAAACACTTGGCTGCTAATTCATGTTAGAGCATCGATCGGTCTCCTCGTGAGAATCTTATGTTGTAATTTTCTTCCTAGCACCTACCTGAGGTGTGCCCAACCCACTAGACATGCCTAGGCCTCCCAGAACACATGGCAACGCCACAATCACGCGGTGACCACGTGGCGGGCATGCGAGTTTAGACGCTCTAGAGTTGTGGCCCTCGACCACCGCCCAAACCTCGGCGTATCACCACCAAACCATGTATTTATGATTAAATAGGTACTTGTGTAACTAGAAATTATTTTTGGAAAAAATAAATAGCAAACTATGAGGCAGCCGCAGTTCAAATTTGACCCGCTTCCAACTGAATCGGCGGAAATTTGTCTTTTTCATGAGAGGTGAACCAAAACTTTTTACACCCAACCATTTTGTCAATTGTGCATTAAATATGTCCTAGTATTTTATAAAATTGATTTGGTCCAATTTTGCAACAATTATTTGGGAGGTCCTTCACAAAAAAACCTCCTTTTGGGCACTCAAAAAATGGAAAATGATTTTTTCGTCCAAAGAAAATGAAAACTTCCTTAAGCAATATTGTTTGCCATTCCAAGATGCACCCTTGTGCACAATATGAGATCATTTGAACAAACTATGCTATGAATGTGGCCATGGGATTGATCATTTGGCTTGAAAGCCATGAATCTTCACGCATGATAGCTCATTTCTGAGAACACTTTTTTAAAAGAATTGCCGTATTACAAGTTTATTATTTTTCCTGGTAACTTGGTCATATATAATGACACAATGCGAAGGTTTTCCAAATTTTTGTTTTTTTTTGAAATTTTTATGCCCGTTTCAAAATGCGGACAAAACGGCGGGAATGACCGTTCCTAGCTAGTTGTTGAATCTTGGAATTTTTTTGGTGTTTCTCTGATTAAATAGGTACTTATGTTACTAGAAATGATTTTTGGAAAAAATAAATAGCAAACTATGAGGCAGCCGCAGTTCAAATTTGACCCGCTTCCAACTGAATCGGCGGAAATTTGTCTTTTTCACGAGAGGTGGATCAAAACTTTTTACACCCAACCATTTTGTCAATTGTGCATTAAATATGTCCGAGTATTTTATAAAATTGATTTGGTCCAATTTTGCAACAATTATTTGGGAGGTCCTTCACAAAAAAACCTCCTTTTGGGCACTCGAAAAATGGAAAATGATTTTTTCGTCCAAAGAAAATGAAAACTTCCTTAAGCAATATTGTTTGCCATTCCAAGATGCACCCTTGTGCACAATATGAGATCATTTGAACAAACTATGCTATGAATGTGGCCATAGGATTGATCATTCGGCTTGAAAGCCATGAATCTTCACGCATGATAGCTCATTTCTGAGAACACTTTTTTAAAAGAATTGTCGTATTATAAGTTTATTATTTTTCCTGGTAACTTGGTCATATATAATGACACAATGCGAAGGTTTTCCAATTTATTGTTTTTTTTTTGATTTTTTTGTGCCCGTTTCAAAATGCGGTCAAAACGGCGGGAATGACCATTCCTAGCTAGTGGTAGAATCTTGGTATTTTTTTGGTGTTTCTCTGATTAAATAGATACTCTTGTACCTAGAAATGATTTTTTGAAAAAATAAAGAGCAAACTCTAAGGCAGCTACAGTTCAAATTTGACCCGCTTCCAATTGAATCGGCGGAAATTTGTCTTTTTCACGAGAGGTGGATCAAAACTTTTGACACCCAACCATTTGGTCAATTGTGCATTAAATATGGGCTAATGTTTTCTAAAAATGGTGTGGTCCAATTATGCAACAAATATATGGTAGGTCCTTCACAAAAAAGCTCATTTTGGGCACTCGAAAAATGATTAAAAGTGCTAGAAAGATCAGAAATGCATACAAATTGGTCCTTATACATAAAATGTGGTCTAACTCTAATGAATATTTGTGTGGTGCCCTTTTGCAAAATATTTTTGATAGCTACTTCACAAAATCCCTCTATTTTTAGTACTTGGACTCTATTTTAAATCACTCATTTTCTCAACCAATCAAAACACTTCTCATGGATCGATGACATGGCGCCCATCCATCCATCCATCTCTCCATCCTACATCCATCCATCCATCTATTCTACAGAAAAAAGAGAAAAAAGAGGATCCCCACCCGCAGCCCAAACCCTAGCTTAGATCCCGACCCCTTCCCCGTCCCTCGTCCTATCTCCCCGCCGCCGCCACCTCCTCCCCGTCCCCCTCACCACCGCCGCCGCCGCCGCCACTTCCTCCACGTCCCTTAACTCAGATTCCCTTCCACTCCAGCCGCCGCTACCCCCTTCTCCCTCCTAGATCCGATCCAAGTTAGAATCCCTCGCCCTCCCGTCTCCGGCCTCCATCTCCATTCCTGTGCGTGTCGGCCACCTCCCTCCGGCGGAGCTCGACCCCCACCCCCAAGCGCGTCCCCCAAGCGTCGCTGCTCCACCGTCTCCCGCGCCCCTCGATCCCAGATCCCCGTCTCCAAGTCACCCTCTCCCTCCCTCAGATCTCGATCCACCACCGCCCACCATCTGGCTCCTCCCTCCCTCCCGTTCTCCCCCAGCCTTATCCGCTCCGAGCCAACCAACCACCCCGTCCTTGGGATTTTGGCCGCGCAGCGCCTCGTCTCACCAGCCCGGCGACCACGGGCAGGCAGTCCTTGGCAAGGATGGCGGCGTGCCCCGCCGCGACCAAGTACGCGCACGACACTCGTCGCGGTCGGCGTCCCCGGAGTTGGCGCAGGAGGGGCTGGCCGGCATCCCATGTCGATGTCCTCCTCCCTCTTCTCCGCCGGATCTCCCGCGCCGTCCGCCTCACCGTCGCCCTGGGCCGTCGTCTCGCCGCCCCCTACATCATGGTCTTCCTCGCCTTCGCGTTGCCCCTTTCCTCCGAGGCCTTCACCCCCCTCTCCCCGCTCGTTCCAAAGGTATTTTTCTGCCTGCAACTTTATTGCTCTTGTGATTTGGAATAAACGTGCAATTATGCCTGGATCTGATGACAACATCAAGGACGTGAGCATCTAATGCTATGTTTGTTAATCTATACATGTGTTACATGTGTCTTGACTGCCTATTGACATGGTAGATCGTTCTGGATTGACTGGCCTTATAGAAATAAATGTGAACTCATAATCTAGGCCATTGTGGTAGAGTAACTGTCATTCGGCTATTGTATGGTGATGCAATGCAAGACTAGAGATAGTGATGTATAAATGGTTGCCGATCTCTCCATGCATGGAACATCAGCTTTTTATGTAGGTTCCATTCCGTATAGATGAGTCACAACATTTATTTCTTGATCCATTTGGAAACTAAAAGAAAGTACAGAGAGGAGGAACTTGTTGGTAGAACTTCATCATATTTAGCAGATGGAGTCCACGGGTGTAGCATTTTGTCTAGTACATCTAGCACCACCTGAGGATCCAATCCACAGTTAGAAAGTTAGAAACTGATATTATAGGTTTCTTATAGTGTAAACCAAAGCAACTACTCCAACAACCATCAAATGAAACCATGTTCTTTAAACTTCAAGGGTCTGATTGATATTGGTCCTTCTTTTGACAGATATAATATGTATCTTGACTTGTTATTTTCTTCTCTAGCAAGCACTACGGCGTCAACTTCGTGGTGGCCAGCACGACGGCCATCGAGCACGACTTCTTCGCCAAGAACAACCTCAACGTGGACATCATGCCGCAGTCCATCATGATGGAGCTCGGCTGGTTCGACGCTCACCTCAAGACACGCGGCGCTGTCGCCAAAAAGGACGTGGGCGAGGAGCTGTACTGGGTGGGCGAGATCGGCCCCAACGACTATGGCTACGCTTCATGGCCGCCAACTCTATCCTGCCCGAGCGCATCCGGACCATGGCCGTCGACAGGGTCACCACCTTCCTCGAGGTACGAACTAGTACCTCAATTAGTTAGCACAAGTGGTTACTAGTACCAACTAATTTTCAGTCTGCATATGTGTTTAGTTGTGCTCTCATATGCTCTGTTTGTTCGATCTCTCTCTCTGACATTGCTTCACAAATGCTTGTCCATTAATCTAGAGTACAGTGAGCATGTATGTCGATGAAAATTAGAACCAACTTTAACTAGTGGTGCAAGTGCAACTAGCTAGCTTGGGATGCTTGCCAGATCTCAGATAGATGGGTCTCCTAGTTTCATGACTGCTATTTAGAACTAAGTGCTCTGTAAGTGTTTGCTGATAATGAAATGCAGTTAATTATAGCATAGTGAGAGTGCTCTCAAATGTCAGAAGCGTTGCTACTGCATTTACACTCCTGGCAGTGTCCTGCATTGACTGATAGTACAACCATATACCCCTGCCAGTACCTGATTGTTCACATTCATTATTCTGCAGCTAACTTGCCATAGATCACACTCGTATAACAGGAGAAACTTCTTGCGTGAAGAGTAGAATATCTTGCATTTGTGTGTTCATATGAAGCGGGATATATATTGGTGGATTATGCGAAACCTTCAATTCCAGCAGCCCATGCATGTAGGTGCATCAGGAAATGGATGTGATGTTTCAAGTGCGGATTAACATCGACCGCTAAAGTTGCACATAAATAAATACTCTAGGACATGATTTGAGCTTGTAAAGGCGTACGGAGAGCACCAATTTTTTCTTTGCGATTTTTTCTATTGTGTACCTTGAAAAGCATGGTTGCAACCATTCCTAATTTTTTGTTCTTGTTCGATTTGTATTTGGATGCAGCAGGTGCTCTGCTCTTGCGCATGTCTGGTGGCGTCTCTGGCGCAGCGGTGCTTCTTGAGGTGACTGGCGTGACGGCGGCTGTGTATGGCGGTGACCACAAGCTCTCCTGTGAGCGGCTCCCTCTCCTACCTCTAGTTCTCTTTTCTACTCCTATAGCATTGCTCTGTTGGTTTAGAACACTAGCAACATGAGTACTAAAAGCTTACTGATGTAGGAGTAGTGAAAGCTTCATGGTTGATCCTCATTGCTGAACATGGGACATGTATCATCTTTTGCATATCAATTACATAGCAGTACTATGTAATGGTACAGTCTGTGTACTGTTATTTTTAGGTTAGGTTGAAGTGATTGGTAGGCCTTCGTTAACAAGCGAGCTTCTTTAAATTTTCGTTGTTATTTGCACTATATTCCACACACGCCTCATGTGAATCTATGATCGTATCCATAGACCAGTAAATTTATTGCACTATTTGCATGCTGTGAAGTATCCAGTATTTGTTACATTATGTCTTTAAGTAGTAAAATTGAGAATGGCAAGCTAAATTCTTCAACTGAACTGCTCTTTCATTGTACCACAAAATTGGAAATACTGAAGTTTTGCTATGTATAACATTGCTACATGTGCAGGTCCGGCTTGTGGGGATGGTCAGCGGCAAGGCGAAGCGGAACACGGACGTGTCCTTCACGCTCGACGACGGCACCGGCCGTATCGACTTCATCAGATGGTGAGCGCATCTCGGCAAACCGCTTGCTTTTTTACTTCAGTGTCAGATGTATTCTAGGGGTACATTCTTAGACTTTTGTTTGGATTCCATTGCTGGATGTTGACTGGATGTGGGATTTGCCTACTGTTGCAACTTCAATCTTCACTACTAGATAGAAATACTGTTGGTTATTGGTATGACAGTGCTAGATTTGCCTAGTGTTGGATGTTTATGATTGTCCAGTACTTAAAATGTTTTAATCGGGGTCAATGTAATCACTTGTTGCATCCTGTTTGTTTGACCGGAGATGCTAATAGGAAAAGCATGTGCCACTGCTTTCATGTAGACTTGCTCTAGCTCTTCTTAATTTTCATGCATGTTTCTTTCCAGACTTGATCTTACTACAAAATAGCACCCCATCACATGTTGTTGTTGTTGTTGTTGTTGTTGTTATTCACCCTATCCTTGCTGTTCTGTTTTCTTGTTGGCAGATATTTTGAGTAAATTCAAGACGAAAGATGTTCAAAGAAGCTCCAAGACATTCTTATATAGCAAGTTATGTAATAATAGCTGGGTTGTCTGGGAATTTAATGTATCTTCTCTCTTTTTGTGAATGAAATAGTAATTATGTATGTGATTTAATGTATCTACTCTTTGTGAATTTCATGTATGTTTCAGAATTACAATTTCTGTTACATATGAAATAGTAATTATGTATGTGGTTTGAAAATGTGTGCAATGGAAACATGACTCATGTGACCCACTTATCAAAATAATTTCAGCACATTTGAAATTTCTGACGTGTGGGACCAGTGTATGATATTATGATATTTGGGACAAATGTAAAACAGTGGAAAATAAAATGGCAAAAAATAAAAGATCATACGCTGTAAAAGGCCACATCTAGAAATAAAAAGGCCGAATTATTGGGCCTGGCCCATGTAGCTAGCGAAAATTAACAGAAAAAATAAATATTAGAAAGGCTGAATTGTTGGGCTAGGCCCATGTAGAACAGCCAATTGGACCGGGCTGATTCTTGTGCCACATCAGCTTGCCACGCTGGATGCCTACGTGGTCTGGGGAGGCTGCTAGTGACCAAAACACGACAGTAGGCATATTTTGGTCATAAACGTCTATGACCTTCTCACAGAGAAGGTCGCTATAGCAGTTTATGACGGCCAGCTTTTGACCTTATGTTTTTGGTCACAAAAAGGTCACAAATGGAAATTTGTGACCATTCAGTGACCAATAGTGGTGGTCACAAGTTGACATATTTCTTGTAGTGTTAGTATGAGTTCTTTGAATACCCATGATGCTAATGATATGCAAAGCCACAAGCTTGGGGATGCTATGTTTGATGAAGATGATATGTTTAGTCCCCCAAGTTTTGATGAGCAAATTTATTATGATGAAAGCATGACTCCTATTTATGATGATTATTGTGATGACATGTATGCTACAAAAAACAAACATAACCATGAATCTTGTCATCATGATTTTAATTTTCAATTGGATTATGCTTCACATGATAGTTATTTTGTTGATTTGCTCCTCCCACTACTATGAATGAGAAGAATTTTGCTTATGATGGGAGTAGTGAAATTTCTATGCAAGTACATCATGAAAAGAATGATTTATGTGCTGGTTATATTGTTGAATTCATTCATGATGCTACTGAAATTTATTATGAGAGAGGATCATATGCTTGTATGAATTGCAATAATATCAAGTTTCCTCTCTATGTGCTTCAAATTTTGAAGATATGCTTGTTTTGCTTTCCTATGCTAGTTTATTATTGTTCCCATAAGTTGTTTTCTCATAAAATCCCTATGCATAAGAAGTGGGTTATACTTAAATGTGCTAGTCATATTCTTCATGATGCTCTCTTTATGTTTCAATTCTTATCTTTTATGTGAGCATCATTGAAATCATTGTGCCTAGCTAGGGGCGTTAAACGATAGCGCTTGTGGGAGGCAACCCAATTTTAGTTTATTTGTTTTTGCTTATGTTTAGGAATAAATATTGCATCTAGCTTCTGTTTAGATGTGGTCTTGTGTTTTAATTAGTGTTTGTGCCAAGTAGAATCTTTGGGAAGACTTGTGTGAAGTTTATGCGATCATACTGTAAAAAACAGAAACTTTAGCGCTCATGAGATTAGTTACCATTTTTTTACTAGAGAGTGATTTTTAGTTGATTATTTTTGCAGATGACTAATAGACAAATTCCTCAAGTCTACAAATTTATTTGAGAATTTTTAGAGTTACAGAAGTATTCGAAAGTTATAGATTCCTACAGAATGTTATGTTTTTTGACAGATTCTATTTTCTATGTGTTGTTTGCTTATTTTGATGAATCTATGAGTAGTATCTATGAGTAGTATCGGAGGGTATGAACCATGGATAAGTTGGAATACAATAGATATTACACCAATATGAATTTAGAATGAGTTCATAACAGTACCTAAGTGGTGGTTTTATTTTCTTATACTAACGGAGCTTACGAGTTTTCTGTTGAGTTTTGTGTTGTGAAGTTTTCATGTTTTGGGTAAAGATGTGATGGACAATGGAATAAGGAGTGGCAATAGCCTAAGCTTGGGGATGCCCAAGGCACCCCAAGATAAAATTCAAGGACAACCAAAATCCTAAGCTTGGGGATGCCCTGGGAAGGCATTCCCTATTTCGTCTTCGTTCACTGGTAACTTTACTTGAGGCTATAATTTTATTCACCACATGATATGTGTTTTGCTTGGAGCGTCATTTTGTTTTACTTTATTTTGCTTGCTGTGTGAATAATATCCCAAGATCTGAAATTCTTAAATGTTAGAGAGTCTTCACATAGTTACATAATTATTCAACTACTCATTGATCTTCACTTATATCCTCTGGAGTAGTTTGTTGGTTGCTCTAGTGCATCACTTATATATTTTTAGAGCACGGAGGTAGTTTTATTTTGAAGAAATAGATGAACTCATGCTTCACTTATATTATTTTGAGAGTCTTTTAGAACAACATGGTAATTGGCATTGGTTATAAAACTAATCCTCATATGATAGGCATCCAAGATGGGTATAGTAAAAACTTTCACATAAAGTGCATTGAATGATAGGAGAAGTTTGATACTGGTGATATTAGAGTTATGCTAGCGGGGAAATTACGAATTCAAGAAATACTTGTGTTAAAGTTTGTGATTCCCGTAGCATGCACGTATGGTGAACCGCGATGTGACGAAGTTAGAGCGTGAGGTATTTATTGTTTGTCATCCTTTGTGTGGAGGTCGGGATCGCGCGATGGTTAACTCCTACCAACCCTTCCCCTAGGAGCATGCGTTGAATACTTTGTTTTGATAACTCATACATATTCGCAATAAGTATATGAGTTCTTTATTACTAATGTTGAGCACATGGATTATACGCACTCTCACCCTTCCACCATTGCTAGCCTCTCTTGTACCGCACAACTTTCGCCGGTACCATACGCCCACCATATACCTTCCTAAAAACAGCCACCATACCTACCTATCATGGCATTTCCATAGCCGTTCCGAGATATATTGCCATGCAAATTTCCACCATTCCGTTCATATGACACACTTCATCATTGTCATATTGCCATGCATGATCATGTAGTTGACATTGTATTTGTGGCAAAGCCACAATTCAAAATTCATTCATACATGTCACTCTTGATTCATTGCACATCTCGGTACACCGCCGGAGGCATTCACTTAGAGTCATATTTTGTTCTAGCTTCGAGTTGTAATCTTTGAGTTGCAAGTAAATAAAAGTGTGATGATGTTCATTATTAGAGCATTGTCCCGTGTGAGGAAACAAAAAAACAAAAAAAAAAGAGATGAAGGAAAAAAAAAAGATGGCCCAAAAAATAGAGAGGGAATAAAAAAAGAGGAAAGCCCCTCCAAAAAAATGAGAGAAAAGAGAGAAGGGACAATGCTACTATACTTTTCCACACTTGTGCTTCAAAGTAGGACCATGATCATCACGATAGAGAGTCTCTTGTTTTGTCACTCTCATATACTAGTGGGAATTTTCATTATAGAACTTGGCTTGTATATTCCAACGATGGGCTTCCTCAAAACACCCTAGGTCTTCATGAGCAATCAAGTTGGATGCACACCCACTTAGTTTCTTTTGTTAAGCATTCATACATTTATAGCTCTAGTTCTTCCGTTGCATGGCAATCCCTACTCACTCACATTGATATCTATTTATGGGCATCTCCATAGCCTATTGATACGCCTAGTCGATGTGAGAGTATCTTCCTTTTTTGTATTCTCCACAACCACCACTCTATTCCACCTATAGTGCTATATCCATGGCTCACGCTCATGTATTGCGTGAAAGTTGAAAAGTTTGAAAAGATTGAAGTGTGAAACAATTGCTTGGCTGAAACCGGGATTGTGCATGATATGAATATTTTATGTGATGAAGAGGGAGCATAGCCATACTATATGATTTTGTAGGATAACTTTCTTTGGCCATGTTATTTTGAGAAGACATGATTGCTTTGTTAGTATGCTTGAAGTATTATTATTCTTATGTCCATACAGACTTTTGTCTTGAATCTTTCAGATCTGAACATTCATGCCACAATAAATACAATTACATTGAGAATCATGTTGGTTAGCATTCCACATCAAAAATTCTGTTTTTATCATTTACCTACTTGAGGACTAGCATGAATTAAGCTTGGGGATGCTTGATACATCTCCAACATATCTATATTTTTGATTGTTCCAGACTATTATATTATCCTTCTAGGATGTTTTATGGGCTTTTATATACACTTTTATATGATTCTTGGGACAAACCTATTAACCCAGAGCCCAGTGCCAATTTCTGTTTTTCCTTGTTTTTGAGTTTTACAGAATAGGAATACCAAATAGACTCCGATTGACGAGTCAAATTTTGAGGATTTTTTCCGGACCAAAAGAAGCCCCTGAAGTAAAAGAGTTAGGCCAGGAGAGTGACGGGTTGCCCACGAGGGTGGGGGGTGCGCCCACCCCAAGTGGTGGCGCCCCCCTATCTCGTTGACAGCCCGGAGGCCTCCTTAACTTGTGCCCTATGCCAAAAAATCCTATAAATACTGAAACCTCCGGAAAGTAACCTAGATCGGGAGTTCCGCCGCCGAAAGCCTCTGTTGCCATCGAAAACCAATCTAGACCTCGTTCTAGCACCCTGCCGGAGGGGGGAATCCCTCTCCGGTGGCCATCTTCATCATCCCGGCGCTCTCCATGACGAGGAGGGAGTAGTCCACCCTCGGGGCTGCGGGTATGTACAAGTAGCTATGTGTTTGATCTCTCTCTCTCTCTCATGTTCTTGAGATGGCACGATCTTGATGTACCGCGAGCTTTGCTATTATAGTTGGATCTTATGATGTTTCTACCCCTCTACTCTCTGGTGATGAATTGAGTTTTCCCTTTGAAATTATCTTATCAGATTGAGTCTTTAAGGATTTGAGAACACTTGATGTATGTCTTGCGTGGGATACCTGTGGTGACAATGGGGTATTCTATTGATTCACTTAATGTATGTTCTGGTGATCAACTTGCGGGTTCCGTGACCTTGGGAATCTATGCATAGGGGTTGGCACACGTTTTTGTCTTGACTCTCTGGTAGAAACTTTGGGGCACTCTTTGAAGTACTTTGTGTTGGTTGAATAGATGAATCTGAGATTGTGTGATGCATATCGTAAAATCATGCCCACGGATACTTGAGGTGACAATGGAGTATATAGGTGATATTAGGGTTTTGGTTGATTTGTGTCTTAAGGTGTTATTCTAGTACGAACTCTATCATAGATTGAACGTAAAGAATAGCTTCGTGTTATTTTACTACGCACTCTTGAATAGGTCGATTAGAAAGAATAACTTTGAGGTGGTTTCGTACCCTACCATAATCTCTTCGTTTGTTCTCCGCTATTAGTTACTTTGGAGTGACTCTTTGTTGCATGTTGAGGGACAGTGATATGATCCAGTTATGTTATTATTGTTGAGAAAACTTGCACTAGTGAAAGTATGAACCCTAGGCCTTGTTTCCTATAATTGCAACACCATTTATGCTTACTTTTACCACTTGCTACCTTGCTGTTTTTATATTTTCATATTACAAAATCCTATATCTACCATCCATATTGCACTTGTATCACCATCTCTTTGCCGAACTAGTGCACCTATACAATTTACCATTGTATTGGGTGTGTTGGGGACACAAGAGACTCTTTGTTATTTGGTTGCAGGGTTGTTTGAGAGAGACCATCTTCATCCTAGGCCTCCCAAGGATTAATAAACCTTAGATCATCCACTTGAGGGAAATTTTCTACAGTCCTACAAACCTCTGCACTTGGAGGCCCAACAACATATACGAGAAGAAGGTTGTGTAGTAGACATCACCTATCACTCTTACTTATCGAAAGGACTATGATAGATCCCCTACACTTGTGGGTCATCACGGGGCGATGCTGGCCCCGTCGTTTTTGAAAAGGATCCGGCTTCCATTGCATGCCTGGGGTTCATCCCCCCGATAGTAGTCCCCGAAGCTGTGAAGGTCCGCCGTCTTTGGGTGAAAGGGTCGTCGCAGTTTCCTTTCCTTGGAGGCAAACTTTTGGCCACTGGGTCCGGCAACACCCACTATGTGCCGTCTTTCGGAAGCCGGATTGCGGTGTCCGGGCGGTGGCGGGAAACCAAGGAGTCCGCCGAATCTTGAGAGATATTTTGGTTCCGCGCGGGTGCCACCTGGTGCCCGGAAGCCGGAGAGGCCTGACAGGCCACGCGAACGACGGGATGGGACGGGACTGGGCGATGTGCTGGGGCCCATGGCCGCGCGGCCTCGGCCCACTAGCGTGGATTTATTGTGGCGTCCGCAAGCCGATTGCCCTCTGGGGGCAGTTATTGCACAAGCATGTGCGCATTTATTGTGGGGAAGTGGGAGAGGCAAGCTGTAATGCCCAGGATGGGACTATATCTCCTACGTGTCGAGGCACGACTTAAAGATATAAGCCCATTCTGGAATGATCGCAAGTTTGGTACCTTTGCACATCTCATGTAAAAATAGGGATGAAAGCGGAAAGATAGTTGGCTTACACTCGCCATGTCACACAATTCATTACATATCCAAACATCATTCAAATAAACATCACAGCTCGTCTACGGGTAAAGATCCAAAAGAAAGATACCAAACATAACTTAAACCACAGGTCTGAATCGCCCCTAGTAGAAACCTCTACTGATCGTCGGGATAGTGCACGTAGTAACGGCTACGGTCCTCGTCGTAATCCTAGTACAGCTCGGTGCCGTCACTTGAATATATCGCCTGAGTACCTACATCTGGTGTGGTGTAGAGTCTGTGAGCCACAGAGGACTCAGCAATCCCGTTCCCGGGTAACACAACTATCCAAGCCTTGGGTGTGGAACAAGGCGGAAGAAAGAACAAGAGGTTGCAGCAGCACTAGCACTAACTTACGTAAAAGAGAGCGAGAAGAGAAGTGCCTCGGACGAAAGATGATCACAAAGTGATCCTAACTAAAGCAAGTCAAACATAACCCCACCGTGTTCACTTCCCGAGCCCCTCTCGGAAAATGACCGTCACGGTACACACGCTGGTAGTGTATTCTGAACATGGTGTCAAGTTTTCTACAACCGAATATTAACAAATTCCCATCTGCCACATAACCGCGGGCACGGCTTTCGAAAGTTCATAACCCTGCAGGGGTGTTCCAACTTGGCCCATGACAAGCCCACGATCCGCGGAGTCGCAACTCCAAGGTGGGAAGGCCCGAGTATCCTCGGAATCCCGTGCTCAAGATACTCCGACTAAGGTAAGGCTAATCCAGCAAATCCTCCCGGCGTGCTGACACCCTGACAGTAGCCGCGCGTATCTAGTCTCAGGCCATGACCGGATGAGCACAGCGTACATTGACCAAAAACCCAAGTTGCCAAGGGGGGTACCGCACATGACTCAAGTTTGGACCAACACTCAAATCGAGCACTGGCCCAGGGGGGTTGATTAATTAATCCTCGGGTTAATTACTCCCTCCGCAAGTTTTAGTTGTTTAGGCAAATAGTACCAATGTTGGGACTTGCTGGAAAAGACTTAGCACCTAGCGGTTTATCGAGGGGGTCCCATAACCCCAACCGTGTGAGGAACGCATAATCAAGGAACATAACACCGGTTTATACGGTTCCTAGTGTGGCATGAGTGGAACAAATCACCAAGCAAAAGTCTTAGCCTTCCACCCATTACCAATATATAGATGATTTCATTAAGAGTTATTATAGTGTGATATCCCAACAAGCTTCAACAAGAAGCAAGAATCTTCAATCTTCTCCTGCAACTAGCAATGCTATAAGAGGGGCTGAGCAAAGCTTACTTAGCCATTCAAAGGTTTGCATAGGTAGGGTGGTTAAACAGGTTCATGGTTACAATAGGAGGCTGACAGGAAAAACATGGGCATCGAGGCAAAATCTATAGAGCGAGACTTCTAGCAATAGGCAAAGATAGTAATGGTATCCGGGTCAGGTCATCTTGCCTGAAGGGTCGTCGATGGGATCGTAAGAGAGCTCCTCGTTCTCAACCTCGGTAGTAGCCTCGTTCTCGTACTCGGTCTCAGCTTCCGGCTCTACTCAACACATACACACAAGGCACGAAATCAACAAGATGCAATGCGCAAAACTATAGAATGCATGACTGATGCACTAAGGAAGCACTACAGATGCACTTAGGAAGCACAGAAAGTCAACATAGGAAGCATAGAGATACAGCACAAGGGACATGACAACGTGCATCAAGCAAGATACTTCAAAACATGTTAACAATAGGATATTATGAATCTACATGCAAAAACACACAAGTTACATATAGGACTTGCTCAAAACGGAGCAGCGGGCTAAAAGTTACACCCGAAACAATAAACATGCACAAGCTAAAAATAACATCCACATAGCAACTTCAGAGCAAGAAATAAATAGTCTACAACACTCAAACATCATGGCAAGGAGCATGGACATAAAGTAGACATATCCTACAGCAAACAAATCCATTGGAGCATCTCCAAAGGAGCCATGGATCAATAGCAACAAGCTATAACATTTTGAACTTGACAACAAAATCCTGACAACAGTAATTTATAGCAACTTGGGAGCAAGAGTTAAATATGCTACAGCCACTCAAATGAGCATGTGAGAGCATGAATGGATAGCCAACAACATATACAACAAGGAAACATCAAGAGTCACCCCAAAACTAGCATGGATTTGTCTAGAACAACAAGCAAACATGGCATCTGGAAATTTAAGATTCCAGACTTAGTGAAATTTCACTAAGTATTAAAGCAGTAACATCATGGCATGTTTGTGAGAAAGTTTAAGTCACCTCAAAGCAAAACATGGCAAGTGGTTAGCACCATAGCAAAGTACACATGATGGGGAGTCCAAAACATCTAAGCATGCAACAAGGGGACAACCACATCAATAGCAACGAGCTCCTCAACTAGGCATCTCGTAACAAGTTTAACAACATAACAGCCACATGCACTTTTGCAAAGGAGATAAACATGGCAAGATGAAATCTATCATGCAAACTAAAGCAACCAACATGTAGAGCATTTCATGATGAACATGTGGACATATCATTTGCTTCATTTGGATAAACATGCAACAAGTTATCACATTGCAAACATGGCATGAAAACAACTACTAGCAGCAGTTTATAACAAGTAGCACTCTTTTCTTGAAGATTAAGACATCTAGATGACCTCAAACATGCATGGCACAATGAAACAAAACATAGTACATGTCACCACGATCATTTTGACATATCATTTGCTCAAATCGGACAATCACAGCAAAAGTTATCATCAAAACAAAACTGCATCCGAAACTGAAAAACTGGGGACTTAGTGAAAATTGAAGCAACCTCAGGTCAACGCGGTCAGTCAACGGATCCGGCGGGTCGGGCCGAAGTCAACGGGCTAACGGGCCCGCGGGTCGCGGATCGGGCGGATCCCGGCTCGATAGGGTTTCCCCCTGGCAGATCGGATCGGGGAGCCTGGCTCCTCGAGCGTGGCGGCGGCTGGAGGCTTCGAGGCCTCGGGCCCGGCGGCCGGAGGCGAGGGGGAAGCCGGGGTGGCGGCGGTGCCCGGCGGCCTGGCCGAGGCGGGGCGGCGAGGGCCTCGGGGAGAGGTGGCGCGGACGGGGCGGCGGCTCCCGCGGCGGCTCCCTGGCCCGGCCGGCGGCGAGAGGGCGGTGAGGAGGCGGCGAGGTGAGGTGGAGGAGGCCGGCGGCGGTGGCGAGCTCCTCCAGCGGCGCGGGCGCCTGGCGGCGGCGGCGGATCTGGAGGAAGAAGAAGACGAAGCGATCGCGGGCCCACGCGGCGGAACTCGGAAGCACGGCTCGGCTGAGTCGGAAGCACGGGCGCGGCACGTCGGAAGCACAGCGGCGACGAGGTTGAAGACGAGGTCGGAAGCACGGCGGCTCAACGATGGAAGCACCGCGCGTCAACGGTGGAAGCACCGCGCGGCAGAGGTGGAAACATTAGGGTTTCTGGACGCAAAAATTGGAGGGGTGGACGTTATATATGCACAAGGAGCTAGGGTTGTCCAAATGAGGGGAGGTTTTCGGCCACGATATCACAATTGGATGGCCTAGATGAAGGGAAGGGTTTGAGTTGGGTTGGTGGGCTGTTGGAGGGGTGTCTTGGGCCTCAAAGAGGGGGTACTTTCAGCCCACGAGGATAACTGTTGGAGCATCAAACGAACCCCAAACGCGACAAAACTTGACAGGCGGGTTACACACAACAAAACAACATCGCACGACAAGTCTCACACCAAACTGGATACGTTACATGGCCAAACACAAAAGTAGGCTCGGGTACCACGGACACGTGAGATAGCTCCGGAACTCGAAACGAACAACGGGAAGGAACGAGTGGAACCGGATGCAAACGACAACACAAAACAATGCAATGCACATGACGACATGACATGGATGAATGCACACACGCACACGACAAAACGACGAAAACCCGAAAAGACAAAGAACCCGGAATGGAACTGATGAAGCCAAAATTATATATATTGCCCAAAAGGGAAAGTATTACATCCGGGGCATTACAAACTCTCCTCTACTACAAAAAGATCTCGTCCCGAGATCTAGGACTGGAAGAATTAAGGGTACTCGGAACGAAGGTGATCTTCTCGTTCCCACGTAGCTTCTCGGTCGGTATGGTGTGACCACTTGACTTTCAAGAATTTGATTGACTTGTGGCGGGTCTTGCGCTCGGTTTCTTCGAGAATAGCAACTGGGTGCTCTCGGTAGGACAAGTATTGTTGAAGATCAATCTCCTCAAACGGAATGGTGCGTTCAGGTGTCTTGAAGCACTTGCGGAGTTGAGACACATGAAACACATCATGAACATTAGCGAAGTTGGAAGGGAGCTCAAGTTGATAGGCTAGATCGCCTCTTTTGCCAAGGATCTTGAAAGGCCCGACGTATCTAGGAGCAAGCTTTCCTTTGATACCGAATCTTTGGGTTCCTTTCATAGGAGAAACATGGAGATAGACATGATCCCCACTGTTGAAGGCCAAATCACGATGCTTGCCATCATAGTAGCTCTTCTGACGCGACTGAGCGGCCTTGAGATTCTCACGCATGACTTTGCACATTTCTTCGGCTTCTGAGATCAAGTCATTGCCAAGAAGTTGACGTTCACCCGTCTCGGACCAGTTGAGAGGGGTACGACACTTTCTGCCATAGATGATTTCAAACGGAGCTTTGCCGGCACTTGCTTGGAAGCTGTTGTTGTAAGAGAACTCGGCAAACGGAAGGAAATCTTCCCATTTCATGCCAAAAGATATGACACAGGCTCTGAGCATGTCTTCTAGAATCTGATTCACTCTCTCGACTTGGCCACTAGTCTGAGGGCGAAATGCAGTGCTGAAACAGATCTTAGTGCCCATGGTAGATTGAAAGGAGTCCCAGAACTTGGAAGTGAACAAACTTCCACGGTCTGAGGCGATAACTTGAGGAATGCCATGTAAGGACACAATTCTGGAAGTGTACAATTCTGCCAGTTGAGCTGCATTGATGGATTCTTTGACTGGAAGGAAGTGAGCGACTTTGGTAAACTTGTCAATCACCACAAAGATAGAATCATTCCCTTTCTTGGACTTAGGAAAGCCAGTGACGAAATCCATTTCAATGTGGTCGAATTTCCACTCGGGAATAGGAAGAGGTTGGAGAAGACCGGCTGGACGTTGATGCTCTGCCTTCACTCTTCTGCAGACATCACATTCATTCACGAATTGGGCAATCTCCCTTTTCATGCGTGTCCACCAGTAAGATTGCTTGAGGTCTTGGTACATCTTGGAACTACCAGGATGAATTGAAAGGAGGGAATCATGTGCTTCTTCCATTATGAGCTTCCTGAGATCACCTTTGGGAAACACAATTATGTCCTCAAAGAACAAGGTATCTCTCTCATCAACGCGATAGCACTTGTATTTGGGAGTACCCTTTGCAATACCATGTTTCACTTTCTGCACCATAGCATCACTGAGTTGGGCCTCACGAATCTGATCTTCCAAGGTAGGAGCACCTTGAAGATTTGCAAGAAAGCCTTGCGGAACAACTTGGAGGTTGAGCTTCCTGAATGCTTCACAAAGCTCAGGCTGGAACGGCTTGATAAGGAGGCTGTTGCAATATGCCTTTCTGCTCAAAGCATCTGCAATCACATTCGCCTTGCCAGGAGTGTATTCGATTCTTGGATCATACTCTTGGATCATTTCGACCCAACGAGTCTGGCGGAGGTTCAGGTTCGGCTGTGTGAAGATGTACTTCAAGCTCTTGTGATCGGTAAAGATGTCGACTTTTCTGCCCAACAGAAGGTGTCTCCACGTAAGCAAAGCATGTACCACAGCTGCTAGTTCAAGATCATGTGTGGGGTAGTTCTTCTCACTTGGCTTTAGTTGACGAGAAGTGTATGCCACAATTTTCTTGTCCTGCATAAGCACACCACCAAGTCCTTGAAGAGAAGCATCACAGAATACTTCGTACGGCTTGGACTCATATGGAGGAGTAAGAACTGGAGCAGAGATGACCTTTTCTTTGAGAGTTTTGAAAGCCACATCACAATCTGGAGACCAGTTGTACTTGACATTCTTCTGCAGCAAGTTGGAGAGAGGCTTGGCAATCTTGGAGAAGTTCTCAACGAACCTTCTGCAATAGCTGGCAAGACCAAGAAAGCTTCGGAGTTGCTTGACGTTTTGAGGAGGTTCCCAGTTGACAATTGCTTCAACTTTCTCGGGGTTCACAGCAATACCATCAGCGGAGATGATATGGCCCAGATATAAGACCTTATCGAGCCAAAATTCGCACTTGGAGAACTTGGCATAGAACTTATGTTCACGGAGTCTGTCGAGAACCAGACGGAGGTGCTTTTCGTGATCCTCTTCGTTCTTGGAGAATACCAAGATGTCATCCAGATACACAAGCACAAACTCGTTGGTGTAGGGCTTCATAATGTAGTGCATCATTCTCGAGAAGGTAGGTGGAGCATTAGCGAGGCCAAAAGACATGACTGTATACTCATAGGAGCCGTAGCTCGTTCTGAAGGCAGTCTTGTGGATATCTTCTTCACGAATGCGAATTTGGTGATAGCCCATTCGGAGATCGAGCTTTGAGAACACTTTAGCTCCTTTGAGCTGCTCGAACAATTCATTGATGTTGGGGAGCGGATACTTGTTTTTATTGTCTTCTTGTTCAATGGCCGGTAATCAACGCAGAGGCGCTCCGTGCCATCCTTCTTCTTGACAAATAAGACACCACAGCCCCAAGGATACGTACTAGGCCTGATCAGACCCATACGCTCCTGTTCATCAAGCTGTTTCTTCAACTCCTTCAATTCTCCAGGAGAGAGCTTGTACGGACGCCGGCATGCTGGCTCAGTACCAGGCTCGAGTTCAATGACGAATTCCACTTGACGATGTGGAGGCATGCCTGGAAGTTCTTCAGGAAAAACGTCTTCGTATTCGTTTACCACCGGAATTTGAGAGATGGCATTAATCTCGCCCTTGTCATTGAGAGAGAAAAGCCTGATTGTGTTATCCCGAGAGGCGTAGATAATCACGTTTTCATCGGAATGAGTAATCTTGACTTCCTTATTTGCACAATCAATTTGAGCATCATGCTGAAAAAGCCAATCCATCCCGAGGATGAGGTCAATGTTGGAGTTGCCGAGAATAACCGGATTAGCCAGAAAGCGATAATCACCCGTGCGAATAGATACATTCGGAGCAAAGTTGTTGGAGTTCATAAGCAAACCCGGAGAAAGCACAGACATCGGTCTAAGCAAAGCTTGCAATGGCATATCATGTGACAATGCAAAAGGTCTTGACATGAAAGAATGTGAAGCACCTGAATCGAACAAGACTTTTGCAGGAAAAGAGTTAACTGAGAGGTTACCCAATATCACATCCGAAGAATTCTCCGCTTGCCCTGCATTCATCAGATTCACTCTTGCAGACTTTGGATTATGCTTGACAATAGCTGTGCTGACAGGTGGAGGAGGCGGAAGGCGCCTTGGGTTGGGGCACTTGTTAGCATAATGACCCTTCTGGCCACACTTGTTGCACACCACTTCTGAGAGAGGACGGTAGTGAGGAGCACTTGACTTGGAACCTTGAGACTGATGCTTTGACTGGTTGCTTGGGTTGGGTGGGTGGGAGAAACCACGGCCACCAGAGTTCTTGTAGTTGTTGTAGGGAGCTCGGATCACTAGAGGAGGTGGAAGCCAAAACTTCTTTTGCTTCGCGACCACTTGAGAAGATGAGGAGGAGTGAACAGCGTCTCTGATCCTCTTTTTGGAAGCTTCCATCTTGAGCTGGGCTTCCTCTTGCTTAAGCGCCATGTTATAGAATTTGTCAAACTCATCAGGCTCGAACAAGGTGAGAGCAAGTTGAAGTTCATCCTTCAGACCACCACGGAACTGATAGATCTTGCTCTTGGCATCTGGTATGTCTTGCTTAGCATAGCGGGCAAGGTTCTGGAACTTGACATTATACTGGTAGACAGTCATAGAGCCTTGCTTCAGGTTGCGGAATTGCTCACGCATACCCTCGATGACACTTGTTGGAATGTGGTGAGAGCGAAAGTCCTTGCAGAAGTCATCCCAAGAGATTTCACGCCCTGCTCTGGAGTCTTTGTACTGCTGCCACCAGTCAACTGCTTGGTCCTTGAGTTGGAAGGCTGCAAACTTCACATAGTCCTCGGGCCTTACATTACTGCACTCAAAATGCTTCTTGATATCAGTAATCCAATCTTCCGCATCGAGAGGGTCGACACAGTAACTGAAAGCCTTTGGTTGATTAGCCAAGAACTGGTTGAGCGTAGCATGGTGCTGTTGGTTGAAGAAATTGCCTTGGTTCCCCTGAGCACCCTGGTTTGCTTGATTTGCTTGCATCTGCTGCATCATCTGCATAAGCATCTGGGTGTTCTGGTTTGTAGTCTGCATAATTGCTCTCCGGGCCTCAGACGGAGGAGGAGGGGAAGGAGGAAGGTCAGGAACCTCTTCACCCTCTGGGTTAGCGTTGGGAATCCTTTTAGGAACCATCCTGAAAGAGATGACCACCATTAGCAATTTGATTGAAAGAAGATATAAGCTAAAACAACGTCTAGAAATGCAACATAGTATTCACAAGAATCATTCGAACAAGAGGAACGAATGAAATTTTTAGTTTAATGATAACAACAATCTTCACGAGAAGCCACTTGGGAGGTAAAAGGTAAATAAGAAAAATAACAAGGTGCAGATGGAACAAACACAAGATAGGAGCTTCATTCGACATCTTTGTGCTGAAAGCTTATGGAACGTGTTACGAAAGGGTTTTGCAATCCCCGGATCAGCATAGCCAAGGACCCTTTAAGATGCAACTCCCGATCGGAACATCGGCCATAATACCACTTCACTCAATGTAGAACCCCGAACTCCGTAACCTGCATTCGTTGGAAGAATGCCTACGATCTACTAGATGAGCCCACCTATTAATTTCCGAAAGTATCCTGTTATGCAATCAGGTGTTGGGGATACAGGGGAAGCATCGCCCACTCAACTCTAATCCTACATCCAGCTGTATCCATCCTTCAACACATAACCAGTTGTTCTCGGAAACCGTCTACCTCGGACCTTCGAAACGCATCTACTATACAAGCTATGGCAATACTCCCGAACTACCTCCCCAGTACTGGGTGATGTCGGGGTTATCTTGCCACTAACCACATAGGAGAGTTTTCGATGTCGGCCGTCTTAAGTATTCTAGAACTGACGCGATATGTTTGTGACGACAATACCCCGAAGCTCAACACCCCGGGACAATGCCACAACCCCTAATGTCAGGAGGCATCGAGAACAATATTCTCTTCACAAAGACATCGAAACAATCCAAACAATACTCGCGAGATTCCTAAAAAAAATTTGGTGCAATTTTGAGAGTAGAAGAGGCAAGAGTAATCATCAGGAGTCCTCACCAGAGTGAAAAGAGATGAGGAGCAAAAGAAATCCTACTCTCCGATATAAATATAGGACTCAAAACATTTTAAGTGTGTGCCTAGACTCAACCGTCAACGATTCGATCAAAGATTAGGGGCTTCTAGGTCGGAGAAGGCTCTGAATATCAACTTGTAATGCCCAGGATGGGACTATATCTCCTACGTGTCGAGGCACGACTTAAAGATATAAGCCCATTCTGGAATGATCGCAAGTTTGGTACTAGGGGTGGACTAACGAGTTGCTCGGCTCGTTAAGCTCGTACTCGTTAAGGCTCGGCTCGTTAAGATCATTAAGAATAACGAGCAAAAAACCTTGCTCGGCTCGGTTCGTTTGAAGCTCGTTAAGCTCTTGAGCGCTCGTTAACAAATTATAATGTGTTACAGTCAACATTATGAGTGCATTGGTGTGGTTTTTAAGATGAAATATGGTGGCTACAAAAAGAAATACACTAGTTTGTTGCTTCCTATGTTGATTATATTGAAAAGGAGAGCTGAGATGGTACAAAAAGTTTTCCACATAAGAGGAAAATATGTGATGTGTTGTTACTAATGAGCTTAACAAGCTCGCTCGTTAAGCTCGTTAAGCTTAACGAGCTAAAATCAGTGATTGGCTCTGTTCATTAAGAAGCGAGCTACGAGCTTAATGAGCCGAACTATCGAGCGCTCATTAAGCTCGCGAGCTACGAGCTTTTGGTCTAGCCCTATTTGGTACCTTTGCACATCTCATGTAAAAATAGGGATGAAAGCGGAAAGATAGTTGGCTTACACTCGCCACGTCACACAATTCATTACATATCCAAACATCATTCAAATAAACATCACAGCCCGTCTACGGGTAAAGATCCAAAAGAAAGATACCAAACATAACGTAAACCACAGGTCTGAATCGCCCCTAGTAGAAACCTCTACTGATCGTCGGGATAGTGCACGTAGTAACGGCTACGGTCCTCGTCGTACTCCCAGTACAGCTCAGTGCTGTCACTTGAATAGATCGCCTGAGTACCTGCATCTGGTGTGGTGTAGAGTCTGTGAGCCACACAGGACTCAGCAATCCTGTTCCCGGGTAAAACAACTATCCAAGCCTTGGGTGTGGAACAAGGCGGAAGAAAGAACAAGAGGTTGCAGCAGCACTAGCATTAACTTACGTAAAAGAGAGCGAGAAGAGAAGTGCCTCGGACGAAAGATGATCACAAAGTGATCCTAACTAAAGCAAATCAAACATAACCCCACTGTGTTCACTTCCCGAGCCCCTCTCGGAAAATGACCGTCACGGTACTCACGCTGGTAGTGTATTCTGTACATGGTGTCAAGTTTTCTACAACCGGATATTAACAAATTCCCATCTGCCACATAACTGCAGGCACGGCTTTCGAAAGTTCATAACCCGGCAGGGGTGTTCCAACTTGGCCCATGACAAGCCCACGATCCGCGGAGTCGCAACTCCAAGGTGGGAAGGCCCGAGTATCCTCGGAATCCCGTGCTCAAGATACTCCGACTAAGGTAAGGCTAATCCAGCAAATCCTCCCGGCGTGCCGACACCCTGACAGTAGCCGCGCGTATCTAGTCTCAGGCCACGACCGGATGAGCACAGCGTACAGTGACCAAAAACCCAAGTTGCCAAGGGGGGTACCGCACACGACTCAAGTTTGGACCAACACTCAAATCGAGCACTGGCCCAGGGGGGTTGATTAATTAATCCTCGGGTTAATTACTCCCTCCGCAAGTTTTAGTTGTTTAGGCAAATAGTACCAATGTTGGGACTTGCTGGAAAAGACTTAGCACCTAGCGGTTTATCGAGGGGGTCCCATAACCCCAACCGTGTGAGGAACGCATAATCAAGGAACATAACACCGGTTTATACGGTTCCTAGGGCGGCATGAGTGGAACAAATCACCAAGCAAAAGGCTTAGCCTTCCACCCATTACCAATATATAGATGATTTCATTAAGAGTTATTATAGTGTGATATCCCAACAAGCTTCAACAAGAAGCAAGAATCTTCAATCTTCTCCAGCAACTAGCAATGCTATAAGAGGGGCTGAGCGAAGCTTACTTAGCCATTCAAAGGTTTGCATAGGTAGGGTGGTTAAACAGGTTCATGGTTACAATAGGAGGCTGACAGGAAAAACATGGTCATCGAGGCAAAAGCTATAGAGCGAGACTTCTAGCAATAGGCAAAGATAGTAATGGTATCCGGGTCAGGTCATCTTGCCTGAAGGGTCGTCGATGGGATCGTAAGAGAGCTCCTCGTTCTCAACCTCGGTAGTAGCCTCGTTCTCGTACTCGGTCTCAGCTTCCGGCTCTACTCAACTGAAAGTGCAACTAATCCCCGGGTGGTTTTGGCAATTAATAACAACATATATATCATGGAACTAATAGTTACTTGAGAATCATTTCAGAGAAGTTCTGTGATATGGGTATGGAAATGACTGAAGAAGTGGACCCCTCAAAATGCTAAGACAAGCATTGACAAAAGCTCAAGACTCCATTTTTGGTTTAGTGATCCAAGATCACATTGAGTCCATAGGAAAAGCCAATACTATTAAAAGGGGATGAGGTTATGTTGATGATCTGGTTGCTCAAGTGCTGAGTGATATATCTCCTTAGACTATCAGCAACTCTCACTGCCAAATACACTCATAAGTAATCTCGGTCCCACCGATTATCCAAACTCAGTCACACCAAGATGAACCACCTCAGCCATAAGCCAAACCCAGGAAAATCGGATATTCCGAGTTTGAAATCGGTTTCACCGAAACATGGGCTGCCAAGCTTCTGTAACCTTCTGTCATCAGATCGGTGTCACCGAGATGATGAAGTCGGTCCCACCGAAACTGGCATGCTCTTGTCTTTGCTCAAATCGGACTAACCGAGATGGTATTTTCGGTCCCACCGAAAACCCCAACGTTCACATTATTTGAACTTTCGGTCTCACCGAGTTGTCCACTTCGGTCCCACCGAGATTGCTCAAATATGTGTGTAACGGTTGGATTTTTGGAGGCTATATATACCCCTCCACCCCCTCTTCATTCGTGGAGAGAGCCATCAGAAAGAACTACCACTCCTACCTTACATTTCTGAGAAGAGAACTACCTACCCTTGTGTTGAGATCAAGTTGCTCCACTCCTACCATATGAAACTTGATCTCTAACCTTCCCAAGTTGCTTTCCACTCAATCCTTTCTTCCACCACAGCCAAATCAGTGAGGAGAGTTGAGTGTTGGGGAGATTATCATTTGAAGCACAAGAGCAAGGAGTTCATCATCATCTACAACATCTATTACCTTTTGGAGGGTGGTGCCTCCTAGATTGGTTAGGTGTCGCTTGGGAGCCTCCGTCATCGAGATGTGGAGTTGAACCAAGAAGTTTGTAAGGGCAAGGAGATCGCCTACTTCGTGAAGATCTACCCCGAGTAAGGCTAGCCCTCCGTGGGCGTAGGCCATGATGGAATAGACAAGGTTGCTTCTTCGTGGACCCTTCGTGGGTGGAGCCCTCCGTGGACTCGCGCAGCCGTTACCCTCCGTGGGTTGAAGTCTCCATCAACGTGGATGTACGATAGCACCACCTATCGAAACCACGGGAAAAATCACCGCGTCTCCAAAATTGCGTTTGCTCTTCTCCACCTCTCTTTACTACATGTGCAATTTACTTTCCGCTGCCTATACTCTAGAATTGCATGTGTAGGGTGATACTTGACTTGATCATAATTGTGAATCTACCAAAAACTGTTCTTTGTCAAAAGGCAGAATTTTTATATTTACAAGTAGTCTAATCACCCCCCCTCTAGACATACTTTCGATCCTACAAGTGGTATCAGAGCTTTGGTCTCCATTGTATTGGTTTCCATTGCATTGGACTCCATAAGCTTAGTTTCACAACCTAGGAGAGTATGGCGTCTAGTGAGGGTAATTATCGTAGAGGTCCTTACTTTGATGGTACAAATTTTGCTAGTTGGAAGCATAAAATGAAAATGCATATTCTTGGTCATAACCCAGCCGCATGGGGCATTATTTGTGTTGGCATGCAAGGTGAATTCCTCGAGGAAGGAAAAGTTCCAGATCGCGAAGCTACACCGGAAGAATTACGGATGTTGCAAAACAATGCTCAAGCTTGTGACATTCTCTTCAATGCCTTGTGTCCCGAGGAGTTCAACAAAATCAGCCGTCTTGAAAATGCAAAAGAGATTTGGGATACTTTGGTTGAAATGCACGAAGGTACCGAGTCTGTGAAGGAATCAAAGCTAGATATTCTTCAAGGTCAACTTGACAAGTTCAAGATGAAGGATGGTGAAGGAGTCGCTGAAATGTACTCTAGGCTTGCTCTCATCACAAATGAGATTGGCGGCTTAGGAAGCGAAGAAATGACCGACCGATTCATCATCAAGAAGATTCTCAGAGCTTTGGATGGAAAGTATGACACCGTGTGCACTTTGATCCAAATGATGCCAAACTACAAGACTCTCAAGCCAACTGAAGTCATTGGAAGAATTGTTGCTCATGAGATGACAGTTAAGGATAAGGAAGAGCTTCACAACAAGTCAAGTGGTGCTTACAAAGCTACAAGTGATGCTCCCACAACCTCAAGTGACACGTTAGTTTCCAATGAAGAGATAAGCCTAATGGTTAAGAACTTCAACAAATTCTACAAGTATAGAGGCAAAGAGAGAAGCTCAAAGTCTAGATCATATGATGAAAAGAGATCTTCTAGTCGTGATCGAAACTGCTACAATTGTGGAAGACCCGAACACTACTCAAATGAGTGTACGGCTCCCCACAAGAGAAGAGAAGAATCTCCAAGAAGAAGAAGTTCAAGAGATGAGTCACCTCGGAAAGAGAGAAGGAGTAGAGATGATCGTTATGAACGAAGACCCTCTCGGAGAAGCAAGGATTCGGAGAGGAAAGACAAGTCATCAAGGAGCTACACAAGAAGAAGACATCAAGCTCATGTAGGTGAATGGGTCTCCGGCTCCGACTCCGACAATCAATCCGATGGAAGCTATCACTCCGACTCCGACTACAGTCAAGATGAAGGTGTTGCCGGTCTTGCTCTCGTATCCTCCAACTCCAACTCCTACGACTTATTTGATTCACCAAATGAGGGAATTGGAAGATGCTTCATGGATAAAGGCCCCAAGGTATCACACCCTGAATTCTTTGACTTCAATAGTGATGAGGATGACTTGCTTGGTGAAGATGAGCTCTTGCATGATAAATCTAGTGAGCCTAGTAACGATGAAAATGCTAGTAGTCTTTATAGTCGAGAAGGGTCGAATGACAATGCTATGAAGGAGATTGAGCGTCTAACTAAAGAACTAAACACTCTTAAGTTAGCTCATGAAACAACTCAAGAAGATCATAGAGAGCTCTTAAGATCTCATGAGAAGCTACGCTTCGAGAAGCTCACTCTAGAGCAAGAACATGAGTTTCTAAAAGCGATCAATGACGATCTTCGAAAGAAGAGTTCTTCATATCTTGCCAAACGACTTCTCTTGTCTAATTTCTTGCCACCCATTAAGACTAAGCATGACAAGCATAAGAAAAATTCTTCCTCTAGCAGTAACAATAACCATGTTAAATCTAATATTGTTGCTTCTAGTAGTTCTCTTGATTCCACTAACAATGTTTCAAGCCAAGTTACACTTGAGCAAGAGAATAGTTTATTGAAAGGGATCATAGAGAAAGATGTCTACAAGAGCCTTGCCGGAAGCAAGAACTTTGAGGAAATTGTTCGCAAGCAAGGGAGGCACCGGAAGAATCAAGGGATTGGTTTTGAGCGAAAGTTCAACGCCGAAGGTGTTGAGTGGGAAGAAGGTCAATACCCTACTCCACAGTTTGTTTCTCAAAAGGAGAAGTATGATCCTACTTCTTCCAATGTGGAACAAGCTCAAGATGACCCTCCACCACAAGACCACAAGCTAAAAGCCAAGGACAAGCTTCAAGAGGAGATTGATGCATTCATTGAAGCACCTCAAGCCATGGTCAAGTGGGTTCCCAAGGAAACGTCAAGCTCTACTTCGTCAAGCTCAACTACAACCCCAAGGATTCCCATCAAGATGATGTGGATCCCGAAGAAGAAGAACTAGAAAGTTCTTGAGGGTGACTCCGCCAACATACTTCACTCACATTCATTTTGGCAACTTGTGCAATCAACTTCCATATCGTGCACTAGTTCATGGAGTCACAAACCCTCTTGTTGGTAAGTCAAGGGACAAGGTAATCATTGCTTTCATGGACTTCATCTATTGTGAACTTCAATCTATGTCCATGGATATCCTTGTTTGTTCCTTGTGGGACTAACCCATGTAAGTATTGAAAGTGCCCGAATCCAAAGGATAGCTCCCAACTCTTGATGATCTCCATCAACATTGTGCATCCACATCTTCAACATCTACATGAAGTCTTCTACGACAACCCAAGGTTAGTTTGACCCTTTTAAAAGGGGTTCTCACATCTAGGGGGAGCTTTGCTCTAAAAATTGAGCTAAAGCATCTTCAAATGATGTGAACACATCAATGCTTTATGTAAAAGTGGTAACCCCACTTGTGCTTAAACGATGAGTATGACCTATGATCAAATGTTCTCATTTGGCTCCTAAGTCAAAATACTCATATAAAGATGACCTAGTCATCGACAAATTGTGTGTTAGTAGCTAGAGTTTTGGTTGTGCATGTTTGACACATATTTCATTTGCTATCTTATTGTGTGAGCATGTTGAATGCATGATTTTATCCATTCGAGGACATCCATTTGTTGTTTTGGTTGTTTTGATTTTTCTGACCAAATGGATGGACAAGAATGCCTAAGTACCTCCCCTAGCTATCTATGCTTTCTTGTCTCAAATTCTATTCATGCTTAAATCACAAACTTTGAACAAGTCATTTTCGGACCCTCCGAGTGAGGAGCACTCGGAGCCACCGATCCGTCAAGGGCTAACCTCCAAAACCTTCTAAGTGATTTCGGTTAGACCAACTTTCTCAAACTCGGTCAAACCGAAAGCATTTAGACTGATCTAGGTTTCATCTCGGTGAAACCGAGTTGTAATTGTCGGCGTGACCGAAATGCATAACTGCCTGGCAGTTATCCATCTCGGTGCCACCTAGTTTTTCAACTCGGTCCCACCGACAGCAAAGGGATATATATACTGAGGGCCGCGCGCGTTGATTACTCCTTCAAACGTTTTCGCTCCCACATCCCCTGCTGCCGTCGCCTTGATCTCCGGATCGTCGTCGTCGTCGCCTGTGCGCCCTCGCCGCAGGTCTCCATCGCCGTCAACGGACTTCTCCTCCGCGCCGTTGCCGCCGTAGAGAGACTCCACCAAGTTAGGGTGAGTCTTGATCCCACTCGTGCTCCCATCTCCGATTCAATGCACGTTTGGATTGCCCAATATCTTGCCACGATTGAAATCTTCCTTTGCACCAGATTGGTTCGTTTGAACTAGATTCGAGTAAAAAATTTAGGGTTAGGTTTCCACGGAACACATCTCGGTAAAACCGATTTTAGAATTTCGGTGTGACCGATTTGGCCTCTGGCCATTGCACTGCACCCTTCGGTCCAACCGAGTTGTGCAAATCGGTGTGACCGAAATGTAGTTTTAGTGAAACCCTAGTGTTATCGGCAGGACCGAAACCCACTTCAGTCAAACCGAAAGTGGTGTGCCAAGCCCTGTTTAACACTTTGGATTCACCGAAACTGAAACTTGGTCTGACCGAAATGTCTTCTGTGAAAACTTAAAACTAAAATTTGAACTCATTTTTTTTTGCAAAAACTTCTACAGTTTGTGATAACTCTTCTTCTCTGCCTATACCTTATCTATTCCCAGGTTGTCAGCCATGTCAGATGCCAGTGACAGTCAGAACAGGTCAGAGTCACCTATTGCAGACATTCCTGAGGCAGACACTAGTCCTGAGACTAGTAGCCCATTTGATGATGGTGAGAGGAGTACACCAAGTGGCAGGCCTCCTGCAGCCACCAGAGCTAGAAAGGAGAAGAATTCCGATGATGAGGATTCTGATTTCGTTGCTGAGGAAGAGGTGACCTCAAAGCCTAAGAGGAAGGTTGTTGCCAAAGAGCAACAAGGTCAGCAGTCTAAGAAGGGCACCAGCAAAGTCAAGCAGTCAACTGTTGCTAAGAAGCTGAATTTGGGAGAGCCAGCTCCAAGCAAAGTGAAGAAAACCTCCAAGAGAAAGAGGGTAGTGTATAGTGATTCTCATGCAGATGCAGCAGTCGAGGATGAAGAAGAAGAAGCACCCTAGCCTGCTCCTCAGAAGCAGAAGCTCATGGGTGATGCCATTAAGGCCGAAGCCACTTCAAAGCCCAAGAAATCTGCTCAAGCTAAGGCAGCTCCAGCAAAGCCTGTTGCCAAGCCCAAGAGGACTACCAGAAACATTCCAGCATCTGAGAAGAACAAGGATGATGTGCCACCAGCTGAGTCTGATGAGGAAGGACAAGTGTTGCTCAAACTCCGTCCAAAACTGCCACTTCACAATGATGCTCATCCTCAAGCCGAGGATATGAAGGCAAGGAAAGATAGAGGTCTCAGACTATGGAGACAAGCTGACCCATATGCCGTGAGGAGAAGAACTGCTGTAGATCCCAGATTTCACACCAGAGAGCAGCAGGACTTCTATGAGACCGTGCTGATGGACAAGAAGCCCATAGTCGCAGACACCAGATATGTTGACTGGGAATACATTGACAGCGAAGAGCACAGAGATTTCTTTCCACATGTGCATGAAAGCTTCACTGCATGTGGAGTTGCAGAGTTTGTGGGTCAGAAGTTGACCAGTTGGAACAATGAGATGATTATGCAATTCTATGCCACAGCTCATTTCTATCCTGATGGGAAGATCACATGGATGACTGAAGGTCAAAGATTTTCTTCTTCTGTTGAAGAATGGGCAGAAATTCTGAATGCTCCAGTGCAACAAGAAGATGATATTGATGTCTATGGGATTCCAAAGAAGAATCATGATTCCATGAAGAACATGTACAAGGAAATCCCCGCAGCAGATTTGGAAGTATGGAAGCTCGGCTCAGTCTACCATCTCCAGGCAGGCTTACCTACCACTAATACTATTTTGAGGCATACCTTGATGCCCAAGTCTGGAGATCATCGCATGATCAGAGGATTCTATCAACATGCTGCATATACTTGATGAGAAAGCACCTTTCAAGGTGATGGACTTAATGGTAGAGACCATTAAGAGGACTGCAGCTGACCAGAAAAGGTCATGTGGATTTGCCCCACAGATTCAGATGCTTATCAATGCCAAGTTTGGCACGGGCAAATTTTTGTTGGATAGAAAACACTTACCCCTGCAGCCAGAGCATGAAGACAATGTTGTTGTGATGGACGAGGAGGATCCAACATCTGTTGAAGGTCAAGCCAAGATCGAAGCTGCTAAGAAAGCCAAAGCTGACAAAGAAGCAGCAGCAGCAGCAGCTAAACCAAAGAGTTTCGGAGAGCAGATTCTTGAAGCTACCCAAAGGATTGAACAACGCCTGGCCAGCATTGAACAGTCTCAGGAGAGCTTAGAGAGGATTGTTGACGAGAAGATCCACGCTCTGGACGTGAAGCTGACTGAAATTCAAGTGACCGTCAACAAGCTTGAGGCAGACATGGAGGAAGCAAAGCAGGACAAGGCAGAGCTTGTGCAGGATGACTTAGTCCAGGATTCTCATCGACAGACTGCTCCGGTTCCCAGAAGATCCCGATCAGCTGCTATTCCAGTGACTGACACCAGGACTACAACTTCAGCACCTCCTACAGTTCCAGCAGTTACTCCAGCTACAGCTCCAGTGTCCACTCCTCCAGCACAGACATCAGCTGAAGTCTTCGCCGATGCCGTCATATCTACTCCGACATCAACCCAGACGGGAGCCGCCAGCAGAGCCCACAGTGACGTTTAGCTCTATGCTTTTTCAAACTTTTTGGTAACTTGTTGCCAAAGGGGGAGAAATTGTATAGATCATAGGGCTTCGAGAGAGAGAGAGTGATGTTGACTTTGCGCTTTTGCTCTTTCGTTCTTTTGCGGTTTCTTTGAGATACTTTTGGTTTTCGAGACTTTCAGTGTGCTTGATACTATGTTTGATGCTACCTTAATGAGTGCTTGGTCATACTATGCTTTAATGTGTGCTTAATGCTTATCATATGCTATTCCTATCTTTTATGGCTATTTACTCATGTCTTGGTGATTGGTTGCATGCTATTCATTCTTATCATTTTGTGCGCTCCACCAAGATGTATGTGACATGGAAGAGTGACCCATGATCCTAATCGATTGTGCATTTGCATTCAAACGCAAATCTTAAATAATGCACAAATTTAGGGGGAGCTCTTGCTTATCACATACTTCTCAAAGCGACGATATTATTCATTGATTATATCCTTTGTCGAAGCTTTGATCTATATGTTGTCATCAATTACCAAAAAGGGGGAGATTGAAAGTACAACTAATCCCCGGGTGGTTTTGGCAATTAATAACAACATATATATCATTGAACTAATAGTTACTTGAGAATCATTTCGGAGAAGTTCAGTGATATGGGTATGGAAATGACTGAAGAAGTGGACCCCTCAAAATGCTAAGGCAAGCATTGGCAAAAGCTCAAGACTCCATTTTTGGTTTAGTGATCCAAGATCACATTGAGTCCATAGGAAAAGCCAATACTATTAAAAGGGGATGAGGTTATGTTGATGATCTGGTTGCTCAAGTGCTTAGTGATATATCTCCTTAAACTATCAGCAACTCTCACTGCCAAATACACTCATAAGTAATCTCGGTCCCACCGATTATCCAAACTCAGTCACACCGAGATGAACCACCTCAGCCATAAGCCAAACCCTAGAAAAATGGGATATTCTGAGTTTGAAATCGGTTTCACCGAAACATGGGCTGCCAAGCTTCTGTAACCTTCTGTCATCAGATCGGTGTCACCGAGATGATGAAGTCGGTCCCACCGAAACTGGCATGCTCTTGTCTTTCCTCAAATCGGACTAACCGAGATGGTATTTTCGGTCCCACCGAAAACCCCAACGTTCACATTATTTGAACTTTCGGTCTCACCGAGTTCTCCACTTCGGTCCCACCGAGATTGCTCAAATATGTGTGTAACGGTTGGATTTTGTGTGGAGGCTATATATACCCCTCCACCCCCTCTTCATTCGTGGAGAGAGCCATCAGAAAGAACTACCACTCCTACCTTACATTTCTGAGAAGAGAACTACCTACCCTTTTGTTGAGATCAAGTTGCTCCACTCCTACCATATGAAACTTGATCTCTAACCTTCCCAAGTTGCTTTCCACTCAATCCTTTCTTCCACCACAGCCAAATCAGTGAGGAGAGTTGAGTGTTGGGGAGATTATCATTTGAAGCACAAGAGTAAGGAGTTCATCATCATCTACAACATCTATTACCTTTTGGAGGGTGGTGCCTCCTAGATTGGTTAGGTGTCGCTTGGGAGCCTCCGTCATCGAGATGTGGAGTTGAACCAAGAAGTTTGTAAGGGCAAGGAGATCGCCTACTTCGTGAGGATCTACCCCGAGTAAGGCTAGCCCTCCGTGGGCGTAGGCCATGATGGAATAGACAAGGTTGCTTCTTCGTGGACCCTTCGTGGGTGGAGCCCTCCGTGGACTCGCGCAGTCGTTACCCTCCGTGGGTTGAAGTCTCCATCAACGTGGATGTACGATAGCACCACCTATCGGAACCACGGGAAAAATCACCGCGTCTCCAAAATTGCGTTTGCTCTTCTCCACCTCTCTTTACTACATGTGCAATTTACTTTCCGCTGCCTATACTCTAGAATTGCATGTGTAGGGTGATACTTGACTTGATCATAATTGTGAATCTACCAAAAACTGTTCTTTGTCAAAAGGCAGAATTTTTATATTTACAAGTAGTCTAATCACCCCCCCTCTAGACATACTTTCGATCCTACATCAACACATACACACAAGGCACGAAATCAACAAGATGCAATGCGCAAAACTACAGGATGCATGACTGATGCACTAAGGAAGCACTACAGATGCACTTAGGAAGCACAGAAAGTCAACATAGGAAGCACAGAGATACAACACAAGGGACATGACAACGTGCATCAAGCAAGATACTTCAAAACATGTTAACAATAGGATATTATGAATCTACATGCAAAAACACACAAGTTACATATAGGACTTGCTCAAAACGGAGCAACGGGCTAAAAGTTACACCCGAAACAATAAACATGCACAAGATGAAAATAACAGCCACATAGCAACTTCGGAGCAAGAAATAAATAGTCTACAACACTCAAACATCATGGCAAGGAGCATGGACATAAAGTAGACATATCCTACAGCAAACAAATCCATTGGAGCATCTCCAAAGGAGCCATGGATCAATAGCAACAAGCTATAACATTTTGAACTTGACAACAAAATCCTGACAACAGTAATTTATAGCAACTTGGGAGCAAGAGTTAAATATGCTACAGCCACTCAAATGAGCATGTGAGAGCATGAATGGATAGCCAACAACATATACAACAAGGAAACATCAAGAGTCACCCCAAAACTAGCATGGATTTGTCTAGAACAACAAGCAAACATGGCATCTGGAAATTTAAGATTCCAGACTTAGTGAAATTTCACTAAGTATTAAAGCAGTAACATCATGGCATGTTTGTGAGAAAGTTTAAGTCACCTCAAAGAAAAACATGGCAAGTGGTTAGCACCATAGCAAAGTACACATGATGGGGAGTCCAAAACATCTAAGGATGCAACAAGGGGACAACCACATCAATAGCAACGAGCTCCTCAACTAGGCATCTCGTAACAAGTTTAACAACATAACAGCCACATGCACTTTTGCAAAGGAGATAAACATGGAAAGATGAAATCTATCATGCAAGCTAAAGCAACCAACATGTAGAGCATTTCATGATGAACATGTGGACATATCATTTGCTTCATTTGGATAAACATGCAACAAGTTATCACATTGCAAACATGGCATGAAAACAACTACTAGCAGCAGTTTATCACAAGTAGCACTCTTTTCATGAAGATTAAGACATCTATATGACATCAAACATGCATGGCACAATGAAACAAAACATAGTACATGTCACCACGATCATTTTGACATATCATTTGCTCAAATCGGACAATCACAGCAAAAGTTATCATCAAAACAAAACTGCATCCGAAACTGAAAAACTGGGGACTTAGTGAAAATTGAAGCAACCTCAGGTCAACGCGGCCAGTCAACGGATCCGGCGGGTCGGGCCGAAGTCAACGGGCTAACGGGCCCGCGGGTCGCGGATCGGGCGGATCCCGGGCCGATAAGGTTTCCCCCTAGCAGATCGGATCGGGGAGCCTGGCTCCTCGAGCGTGGCTGCGGCTGGTGGCTTCGAGGCCTCGGGCCCGGCGGCCGGAGGCGAGGGGGAAGCCGGGGTGGCGGCGATGCCCGGCGGCCTGGCCGAGGCGGGGCGGCGAGGGCCTCGGGGCGAGGTGGCGCGGACGGGGCGGCGGCTCCCTGGCCCGGCCGGCGGCGAGAGGGCGACGAGGAGGCGGCGAGGTGAGGTGGAGGAGGCCGGCAGCGGTGGCGAGCTCCTCCGACGGCGCGGGCGCCTGGCGGCGGCGGCGGATCTGGAGGAAGAAGAAGACGAAGCGGTCACGGGCCCACGCGGCGGAACTCGGAAGCACGGCTCTGCTGAGTCGAAAGCACGGGCGCGGCACGTCGGAAGCATGGCGGCGACGAGGTTGAACACGAGGTCGGAAGCACGGCGGCTCAACGGTGGAAGCACCGCGCGTCAACGGTGGAAGCACCGCGCGGCAGAGGTGGAAACATTAGGGTTTCTGGACGCAAAAATTGGAGGGGTGGACGTTATATATGCACAAGGAGCTAGGGTTGTCCAAATGAGGGGAGGTTTTCGGCAACGAGATCACAATTGGATGGCCTAGATGAAGGGAAGGGTTTGAGTTGGGTTGGTGGGCTGTTGGAGGGGTGTATTGGGCCTCAAAGAGGGGGTACTTTCAGCCCACGAGGATAACTGTTGGAGCATCAAACGAACCCCAAACGCGACAAAACTTGACAGGCGGGTTACACACAACAAAACAACATCGCACGACAAGTCTCACGCCAAACCGGATACGTTACACGGCCAAACACAAAAGTAGGCCTCGGGTACCACGGACACGTGAGAGAGCTCCGGAACTTGAAACGAACAACGGGAAGGAACGAGTGGAACCGGATGCAAACGACAACACAAAACAATGCAATGCACATGACGACATGACATGGATGAATGCACACACGCACATGACAAAACGACGAAAACCCGAAGAACCCTGAATGGAACTGATGAAGCCAAAATTATATATATTGCCCAAAAGGGAAAGTATTACATCTGGGGCATTACACAAGCGCAAACGATTCCACTCCCCACATTTGAACCGCGGTTTATAAATCAGGCCGAGGGGGATGCGGAAATCATTCTCGCTCGCGCCCCTGCCTTTCCTTGCATCCTCTGCTTCTTGCACCGCCGCGCCCTGCGATGCCCGTTGCTTCGAGCAGAGCCCATCTTCTTTCTTGTTCTTCCACATTCTTGCTGATGGCGCTGCCGTCGGGCTCGTGGATGGGCTCGACCGTCACCGAGGATGACATCGCCTATCTCTGCACCATCAAGCGCCTGCCGCCGGAAATGGAGGTCACCATGCGCCTGCCGGGGGAACGAGCGGGAGCCATGCCCCGAGGGCGCGGAGCACGTGGTCTTCTTCCTGCACTTTAATCGCGGGTTCGGGCTACCCGCGAGCGATTTCTTCCGCGAGTTCCTGGATTTCTTCGGGCTCCAGCCCCACCATCTTGGGTCTGGCGCCATCGTGCAGCTCTCGGGCTTCATCATGCTCTGCGAGGCGTACCTCGGAGTCGAGACCTCCCTCTACCTCTTCGCGCGCCTGTTCACCTTGAAGCAGCAGGGGCCGAAGGCCGGGGAGATGTTGAAGTGCGGGGCCGCCGTCATCTACAGGCGGCCGGGGGACGAGCGCCCCAAGGTGCCTGTAACACCCAAGATGCGACTATATCTCCTACGCGTCGAGGCACGACTTAGAGGCATAATCACATCTTTTGGTATAATCGCAAGATGGTCATCTTCACACATTCCCATGTACAAGAACAAAGGGAAAAAATACATACTTGGCTTACAATCGCCACTTCACAAAATGCATAAATAAGTCATATGTTCATCCAAGTACAATCATAGTCCTTCTACGGACAAATCCAAATGAAAAGAAGATAACCACCCACTATGCCCAATCGGCCCTAGTAGGAACCACTACTTATCGTTGGGAAACATCACGTATATACGCCTACGTTCCTCATCAAACTCCCAGTTGAGTTCTTGGCCATCAACTGAATCTTACTCGGTTGTACCTGCACCTGTGTTTGTAGTAAACTGTGAGTCACGAGGACTCAGCAATCCCATTCCCAGGTATCAAAACTATCAAAGCCTTTGGGTAAGGAGAAAGTGTATAAGTGGGCTGCTGCAAGCGCTAAGCGTAGATGAGGTGGCTTACGTATCATCAAAGCGAGAAGAGAAGTGAAAGCCATCGGTCGTGAACTAATCATGATCACTAGATGATCCTGTCTACCTACGAGTCATCAATAACCCAGCCGTGTTGTCTTCACGAACTCCCTCGAAAAGAGATCGTCACGACTACTCACACGGTAGTGTATTATGTTTGAGTTATTGTGTCAAGTTATCTACAACCGGATATTAACAAATTCCAATCCACCACATAACCGCGGGCATGACTTTTGAAAGATCATATGCAGGGGTGTCCCAACTTAGCCCATCACAAGCTCTCGCGATCAACATAGGTAAAAACCCTTATCTTAGGGACTACCCGACCAGACTCGGAATCCCTGTGAACAAGATATTTCGACAATGCTAAAACAAGTCCAGTAAGACCTCCCGACGTGCCGACACCCTGATAGGTGCCGCGCGTATCTCGTCTCGGGCCACAATCAGATTAGCTAAGTTTCCAGCTGGCACACCCGTTGGTTGCCCCGACTATTGCCATTTTAGACCAACACTCATGAGGAGCACTGACCCGGTTTGTTAATTAAGTCCTCGGGTGCTAGCCGGTCCCTATGCATGTTTTTAGTTACTATGCAAATGGTAAAACCAAAGTTGGGCCTTGCTGGAGGAGTTTTATTCAAAGCGAACTATCAAGGGGGCCCATAAACTCCCACCGCGTTAGGAATGCAAAATCAAGGAACATAACACCGGTTTATCGGTTCTTAAGACGACATGAGTGGAACAAAAGACCGAGAAAAAAGCCAAGCCTTCCAACCATTGCCATGTATATAGGTGCATTAATGTAAATAATAGATATTATGTTATTCCCAAAAACCTAATCCACATGGAGCAAACTTCATCTTCACCTGCAACTATCAACGCTATAAGAGGGGGCTTGAGCAAAAGCGTAACTTAGCCAAACAACGGTTTGCTAGGAAGGTAGTTAGAGGTTTCATGGCAAGGTAGGGGCTGGCATGCACAAGGATAGGTATCGTGACAAAGCAATAGAGCGAGGCATCTAGCATAGCAAAAATAGAGGTGATATCAAGGAATGGTCATCTTGCCTGGTATCTGATACGTCTCCAACGTATCTACAATTTTTGATTGTTCCATGCTATTATTTATGATGTTTTGGATGTTTAATGAGCTTTGTTATACACTTTTATATTATTTTGGGACTAACCAATTAACCCAAAGGCCTAGTCCAGATTGCTATTTTTTGCCTATTTTAGGGTTTTACAGAAAAGGAATATCAAACGGAGTCCAAACAGAATAAAACTTAGGGAGAGATATTTTTGGAGCAAAATACGCACGGGAGACTTGAGAACCACGAAGTAGGGAACACGTGGCGTCCACGAGGGTGGGGGCACCCACCTATAGGGCGCGCCCCCTGCCTCGTGGGCCCCACGTTTGGCCCCGGTGCCCTCCTTCCTCCTATATATACCTATATACCCCGAAACCATCAGACGACCAGAGAAAACCCTAGTTCCACAGCCACAACCTTCTGTTCCTGTGAGATCCCATCTTGGGGCCTGTTCCGGAGCTCCGCAGGAGGGGGGATCTACCACGGAGTACTTCTACATCATCATCATCGCCTCACCATGAGTTGTGAGTAGTTTACCACAGACCTTCAGGTCCATAGCTAGTATCTAGATGGCTTCTTCTCTCTCTTTGGATCTCAATACCAAGTTCTCCTCGGTCTTCGAGGAGATCTATTCGATGTAATCTCTTTTTGCGGTGTGTTTGTCGGGATCTGATGAATTGTGGGTTTATGATCAAGATTATCTATGAGAAATATTTAGTTCTTTTCTGAACTCTTTATGTATGATTATAATATCCTTGCAAGTCTCTTTGAATTATTGGTTTGGTTTGGCCTACTAGATCTATAGTTCTTGCAATGGGAGAAGTGCTTGGCTTTGGGTTCAATCTTGCGGTGTCCTTTCCCAGTGACAGTAGGGGCAGCAAGGCACGTATTGTATTGTTGCCATCGAGGATAAAAAGATAGGGTTTATATCATGTTATTTGAGTTTATCCCTCTACATCATGTCATCTTGCTTACGGAGTTACTCTGTTCTTATGAACTTAATACTCTAGATGCATGCGGGATAGCGGTCGATGTGTGGAGTAATAGTAGTAGATGCAGAATCGTTTCCGTCTACTTGTTTCGGACGTGATGCCTATATATAATGATCATGCCTAGATATTCTCATAAGTATTCACTTTTCTATCGATTGCTTGACAATAATTTGTTTACCCGCCATAGAATACCGCTATCATGAGAGAAGCCACTAGAGAAACCTATGGCCCCCAGGTCTATTCTCAGCATATCAATCTACAATCTACTTTACTTTTCCTCTTTTACTTTCTGTTCTTATATCCAAAAATACAAAAAAAATATCAAACTATCCTATCTATCATATCTCACTTTCGTAAGTGACCGTAAAGGGATTGACAACCCCTTATCGCGTTGGTTGTGAAGTTCTTATTTGTTTGTGCAGGTGCGAGGGACTCGCGCGTGGTCTCCTACTGGATTGATACCTTGGTTCTCAAAAACTGAGGGAAATACATACGCTACTGTGCTGCATCACCCTTTCCTCTTCGAGGGAATACAACGCAAGCTCGAGAAGTAGCAAGAAGAATATCTGGCGCCGTTGCCAAGGAGGCTTACGCAAAAGTCATATACCAAATACCTACCACAAACCCTTATCCTTCGCATTACATTTATTTGCCTCTCGTTTTCCTCTCCCCCACTTCACCCTAGCCGTTTTATTTTCCCTTCTTTTTGCCATGTGTTTATCGTTCACTTGTTTCTTGTTTGCTTATGTGTTAGATTGCTTGCTTGTCGTCATGTCTAGCACACCTATCATTATCAATACTCCCGAGAGTGAGGTTCTTAATTTTAAACAAAGGGAGGAAGAAAACTTAAAAGATGCCTGGTATAGAATTTGCAATGCTCAAAATAGATCTACTAGGAAGCTTTCCACTTCCATGCTTCTTCGCAATTTTTATGTTGGCATAACTCCTTGGAATAGATATATATATTAGATACCATTACCTGAGGGAATTTCTTGGGTAGCCATACTTTTGATTCTTATAATGCTATGACTGAATTATTTGGCTCCCCGCCTCTTATGGTTAATGGGAGTGTTTTAACTTTGGAGCATGTTATGCAAAGGCTCGAAATCATTGAAAACAAAGTTGCTACGGTAGAATTGGTAGAGAATTTGGATAGAAAGATCCACAATGAAATTACCCAATATGGATCCAAGGTAGGAGTTATTCTGATTTTTTTTGAAGAAAAGGAACCCATAGTGAAAGAAAAATTAGATCAAGATTCTACTAGAATCGATAAACTTGAGGATATTATTACTAATGTGGGTTCTACTCTTTCTGCTATGAAAACTACTTCAAATTCTTCTACCACTAAATTGTCCAAATTCATGTATATATGTTCCTAAAAACAAGGGTGAACCATCTAGTAAAGGAATCGCTGATCTTAAATCTATAAGTGTTCATCCTAAATTTCTTACTTTTGCAAGAGAACCTTTTGACACGATTGAACTTCTTGATTTCTTGCCCAATAGTTTGATTATCAATAGGGATAAAGAAGATCGTAAGAATCATAAGTGCTTAATTAAAGAATTGCCTTCCAAAGATGGCATTCCCTAGATCTATACATGTATCGTGCTTAGCTAGGGGCGTAAAATGATAGCGCTTGTTGGGAGGCAACCAAATTTTATAATTTTTGTTGCTTTTGTTTAGGAATAAACATTGCATCTAGCTTCTGTTTAGATGTGGTTTTGTGTTTTAATTAGTGTTTGTGCCAAGTAGAACCTTTGGGAAGACATGTGTGAAGTTTATATGATCTTGCTGTGAAAAACAGAATCGTTAGCGCTCTCTAGAACGGTCACCAGATTTTGATGGAGTGTGCTATTTAGTTGATTCTTTTTGAAGATGATTAATAGACAAATTCCTCACGTTTACCAATTTATTTCATTTTTTTTGGATTTACAGAAGTATGCGAAAGTTACAGATTACTACAGACTGTTCTGTTTTTGACAGATTCTATTTTTCGTGTGTTGTTTGCTTATTTTGATGAATCTATGTGTAGTATTGGGGAGTATGAATCATAGATAAGTTGGAATACGGTAGGTTTAACCCAATATAAACAAAGAATGAGTTCATTAGAGTACCTTTGAGTGGTGGTTTGTTTTCTTATACTAACAGAGCTCACGAGATTTTTGTCTAAGTTTTGTGTTGTGAAGTTTTCAAGTTTTGAGTATTGCTTTGATGGACTATGGAACAAAGAGTAGTAAGAGCCTAAGCTTGGGGATGCCCAAGGCACCCCAAGGTAAAATTTAAGGACAACCAAAAGCCTAAGCTTGGGGATGCCCCGGGAAGGCATCCCCTTTTTCGTCTTCATCTATCGGTAACTATACTCGGAGCTATATTTTTATTCACCACATGATATGTGTTTTACTTGGAGCGTCATGTATCATTTGATTCTTTGCTTGTTAGTTTGCCACAATTATTCTTGCTGGACGCACCTTTTTTAGAGAGATAAACATGGCCTAGGAATTGTTAGAACACTCTATGTGCTTCACTTATATCTTCTGAGTTGAATAGTTTTTGCTCTAGTGCTTCACTAATATCTTTTAGAGCATGGTGGTAATTATATTTTGAAGAAATTGTTGATATCTCATGCTTCACTTATATCCTTTTGAGAGTCTATTAAAACAGCATGGCAATGTGCTTTGGCTATAAAACTAGCCTTCACATGATAGGCATCCAAGATCAATGTAGTAAAAACTTTCATACTAAGTGCATTGAATATGATGAGAAGTAGGATGCTTGATAATTGTTTTGAGATATGAGGATAGTGATATTAGAGTCATCCTAGTGGAGTTATTATGAAATTGAGAAATACTTGTGTTAAAGTTAGTGATTCCCGTAGCATGCACGTATGGTGAACCGCAATGTGACGAAGTTAGAGCATGAGGTATTTGTAGAGTGTCATCCTTTGTGTGGAGGTCGGGGGCACGCGATGGTTAACTCCTACCAACCTCCCCCCTAGGAGCATGCGTTGATTGCTTTGTTTTGATGACTCGTAAATTTTTACAATAAGTATATGAGTCCTTATGACTAATGTTGAGTCCATGGATTATACGCACTCTCACCCTTCCATCATTGCTAGCCTCTCTTGTACCGCGTAACTTTCGCCGGTACCATACACCCACTATATATCCTTCCTCAAAACAGCCACCATATATCTTCCTCAAAACAGCCACCATACCTACCTATCATGTCATTTCCATAGCCATTCCGACATATATTGCCATGCAACTTTCCACCGTTCCGTTCATTTGACACGCTTCGTATTGTCATATTGCCATGCATGATCATGCAGTTGACATCGTATTTGTGGCAAAGCCACCATGCATAACTTTTCATACATGTCACTCTTAATTCATTGCACATCCCGGTACACCGCCGGAAGCATTCATATAGAGTCATACTTTGTTCTAGTATCGAGTTGTAATATCGAGTTGTAAATCAATAAAAGTGTGATGATCATCATTATTAAAGCATTGTCCCATGTGAGGAAAGGCCAAATAAAAAAAGGAGATGGCCAAAAAAAATATAGAGAGGGGCTAAAAAAAGAGAAAGCCCCTCCAAAAAAATTGAGAGAAAAGAGAGAAGGGACAATTGCTACTATCTTTTTCCACACTTGTGCTTGAAAGTAGCACCATGTTCTTAATGATAGAGAGTCTCATGTTTAGTCACATTCATATACTAGTGGGAATTTTGATTATAGAACTTGGCTTGAATATTCCAACGATGGGCTTCCTCAAATGCCCTAGGTCTTTGTGAGCAAGCAAGTTGGATGCACACCCACTTAGTTTCTTTTGTTGAGCTTTCATACATATTTAGCTCTAGTGCATCTGTTGCATGGCAATCCCTACTCACTCACATTGATATCTCTTGATGGGCATCTCCATAGCCCATTGATACACCTAGTCGATGTGAGACTATCTCCCTCCATTTTGTCTTCTCCGCAACCACCATTCTATTCCACCCATAGTGCTATATCCATGGCTCACGCTCATGTATTGCGTGAAAGTTGAAAGGTTTGAAAGTATAGAGTATGAAAACAAGTGCTTGGCTGAAACCGGGGTTGTTCATGATATGAATATTTTGTGTGATGAAGAGGGAGCATTGCTAGAATATATGATTTTGTAGGGATAACTTTCTTTAGCCATACTATTTTGAGAAGACATGATTGCTTTGTTAGTATGCTTGAAGTATTATTATTTCTTATGTCAATATAGACTTTTGTCTTGAATCCTTTAGATCTGAACATTCATGCCATAATTAAGAGAATTACATTGAAAACTATGATGGTTAGCATTCCACATAAAAAATTCTATTTTTATCATTTACCTACTCGAGGACGAGCAGGAATTAAGCTTGGTGATGCTTGATACGTCTCCAACGTATCTATAATTTTTTATTGTTCCATGCTATTATTTATGATGTTTTGGATGTTTAATGGGCTTTTTTATACACTTTTATATTATTTTTGGGACTAACCTATTAACCCAAAGGCCCAGTCCAGATTGTTGTTTTTTGCCTATTTCAGGGTTTTACAGAAAAGGAATATCAAACCGAGTCCAAACAGAATGAAACATCGGGAGAGATATTTTTGGAGAAAAATACGCACGGGAGACTTGAGACCCACGGAGTAGGGTACACGTGGCGTCCACGAGGGTGGGGGCACCCCCTATAGGGTGCGCCCCCTGCCTCGTGGGCCCCACGTTTGGCCCCCGGTGCCCTCCTTCCTTCTATATATACCTACGTACCCCAAAACCATCAGACGAACAGAGAAAACCCTAGTTCCACCGCCGCAACCTTCTGTTCCCCTGAGATCCCATCTTGGGGCCTGTTCCGGAGCTCCGTCGGAGGGGGGATCTACCACGAAGTACTTCTACATCATCATCATCGCCTCACGATGAGTTGTGAGTAGTTTGCCACAGACCTTCGGGTCCATAGCTAGTATGTAGATAGCTTCTTCTCTCTCTTTGGATCTTAATACCAAGTTCTCCTCGGTCTTGGAGGAGATCTATTCGATGTAATCTCTTTTTGCGGTGTGTTTGTCGAGATCCGATGAATTGTGGGTTTATGATCAAGATTATCTATGATATATATTTGGTTCTTTTCTGAACTCTTTATGTATGATTATAATATCCTTGCAAGTCTCTTCGAATTATTAGTTTGGTTTGGCCTACTAGATCTATAGTTCTTGCAATGGGAGAAGTGCTTGGCTTTGGGTTAAATCTTGCGGTGTCCTTTCCCAGTGATAGTAGGGGCAGCAAGGCACGTATTGTATTGTGGCCATCGAGGATAAAAAGATGGGGTTTATATCATGTTATTTGAGTTTATCCCTCTACATCATGTCATCTTGCTTAAGGCGTTACTCTCTTCTTATAAACTTAATACTCCAGATGCATGATGGATAGCGGTCGATGTGTGGAGTAATAGTAATAGATGCAAAATCATTTCGGTCTACTTGTTTCGGACGTGATTCCTATATATAATTATCATGCCTAGATATTCTCATAAGTATTCGCTTTTCTATCAATTGCTCGACAGTAATTTGTTTACCCATCTTAGAATACCGCTCTCATGAGAGAAGCCACTAGGGAAACCTATGGCCCCCGGGTCTATTCTCAACATATCAATCTACAATCTACTTTACTTTTCCGCTTTAACTTTCTGGTCTTATATCCAAAAATACCAAAAATATCAAACTATCATATCTATCAGATCTCACTTTCGTAAGTGACCGTAAAGGGATTGACAACCCCTTATCGCGTTGGCTGCAAAGTTCTCATTTGTTTGTGCAGGTGCGAGGGACTCGCGCGTGGTCTCCTACTGGATTGATACCTTGGTTCTCAAAAACTAAGGGAAATACTTACGCTACTGTGCTGCATCACCCTTTCCTCTCCGAGTTAATACAACGCAAGATCGAGAAGTAGCAGCATCCCGCAAGGAAGAAGAACGAGTCCATGAAGTAGATGAACAATCATAGTTGAACGAATCCTCACAACTCCAGAACGAAACTGAAGCTAACGAGAGAAGCAAACTAGAAAGAAGCAAACAACATGGTAAACACACAAGCATAAACATGGCATGATGCACAATCCAGTATGATGCATGTCCGGTTTAAACATGCATGGCATGACAAAGTGCACAAACAATACTACAAGTTAAGTGGAGCTCAATATGCAACGAGATGCATATTGATGAATCACCACATTCACATATTTAGTTTTGATCTTGTTTATGTACACAACAAGTTTAAATGTTGGTTAACATGGCAATAGGTGCAGCACATGAACAAACTACACTATCTAGGCATTTTAAATGAGGCCGGAAATAACAACAGCAATTCCGGAAAATCCCCATGTGCATAATTAACAATTTTTAAGCTAACTACAATTTAAACATTTTAATGTTGTTATCATGATTCGGATGACAAATGCAAGTTTTTAAGAAATTTTAGTTAAAAGTTGACATGTTAATGATATGGAGCATTTGTCGCCACGATGGAAAGAAGGGGTGTCATGGCGGCGAAAACAGAAACTGTGCCACGACAACGTTCCGATTCGGGTAACTCGTGGAGAGACTGGTGCAAAAGAAGTGACGTGATCGTGTCAGGTAAGATGGTGGGGTGGTCCCGGTTACCGGGTTCCCACGTGTCGACAACATGGCAAAAGAGGAACGTACACGAAACAAACGGGCATGATGCAAACAAGTGGTTCACCTCATACATCACACATGCATTCGTTCACGGGCGACGTCTCGCGATATACCTTCGAAGCGTGTGTTTCGGGGTGGTTCAAAATCGTCGAGGGAAGTAGTGGAAGTAGTCGTACACGGCGATGGTAGTGGTACACGTGAAAGTAGTCGAACTTGACAGATCCGAGAGTTCCAGGCGTCGTGGTACTTGTTGCGTTCCGAATGTGTAGTCGTACATGGGTCTTCGGCGATGGTAGTTGTACACATTCCGTAGATGTTCATGTCGTTGGTGTCATGGTACTTGGGGTCTTCCTTGTAGTCGAACTTGAGGTGTTCTCGGCAGCCCAAAATGAGCAAGACAAAAGGCCCTGGTTCGTCGGTGGTTGAACTTGGCAAAACGCACCACGATGGTAGTTGTACACTGGTCGGAGGGGAACTTGTCGTCGCTGGACTTGGCGATCAGGAGACATGCACGGGTCGCAATGGTACTTGGCAAAGATCCCGGAGATGGTGCTTTTCGGGTAGAGCAAAACAACGACCATCAAGGGATTTGGCTGAAACGGCCGCAACATGCAGGAATGGAGGCATCGTTGCCCTGGTCAAGAGGAGGCAGAAGCGGCCATGGTGAGGAATCTAGCGGCAGCCAGATCGATTTGGAGGTCGGCGAGGCGCTAGGCGGTGGCGGAAGGGTGTGACGGCGAGCCAGAGGACCACGAGGACGAGCAAGCTCCTCTCCCTGGCGCGAGGAGGAGAGGCGTGGGGTGGATCCAGGCAGTGGCTCGGGGTCGGTGCGGCTCCATGACGAGGCGCAGCTGCGATGGTGCTTGCCATGGGCGCCAGTGGTGCAGATGAGCGGGGAGTTGCGTGACAGAGGAGATGAACAGGGGCGCCAGGAAGGGTAGGCCGCATGGAGGACGGCTGCAGGCGAGCCACGGCTACGGCGGCGCTCGACGAGGAGCTCGGAGCGGCTGCTCCTCTCCTGCCTGGGTGCGGGCTGCAGCAAGCGAGGGGGGCGCGGTTGTTGGAGGTCGGGCACCGCGCGAATCATCAAGGGCAGCCATGGTGCTGTTGGGTGCAGAGGGCGTGACAGCAGTCATTGGAGAGGGGGGGGGCTTGGCATCGATGCGAGGGTGCGTGTGAGTGGCGGCGATGCCAGAAGGAAGAAGGGGATCGAGGAGAGTAGCTAGGGATCGACCGGGAGCGACGTGATAAGGAGGGGCCGGCTGGGCCTTGGGCCATAGGTGGCTGGCGAATCTGGCCATAGTCCTGGCCGCGGCTGGGCCTGGTTGCTCCTTCTCTCTTCTTCTATAAACAGAAAAAAAACAAAGAAGAAAAAGGAGAAGAAAGAAGAGATGGGACAAGAATTTGCGCAAGCCGTAATTTTCCCGGTCTCATAAAAATGAGCTTCAGCCAAGGAAATTAGTTGTGAGCATGCGAATGAAGGTGAATTCAAACGCATTTGAATTTAATTCAAATGGGTTTGAACTAGGACTGGGATTTAGAAGTGCCCAAAAATGTTCAGAATTCCAGTGGAGCTCGGGAAAAAGACGAAAAAAATTATGGACAAAGTTTGAGGTCAAGAAGTGAGATAACACAAGCATTAGGAATTATTTTGCAAGTGTGTTTTTGGTGATTCCAAATTAATGGATTAATTATTTTAGCTCCTGTCAGGACCCCGATCCTAAGTCACACCGATCTAGCTGTAACACGTCATATCACTTTGCGGCCTCACGCACGGTAACCCCACGGGTACCACCTTACCTGGCCCGGGACCGTTTACGCATTTTGGCACACGTATATGACAGTGTCGCTAGCATCCATATGACAGAGAACCCGGGCCGACATGGCTAGTTATAAACCAAAAGTGGCACTAAATTACAGAGACAGGCATCCATGACCCAGCAACGAACGTGTCGGTCATCAACGTATGAACCCATGTCGTAGCAAGCTACATGGACATAAAGGAGCAACGCGTGACATTTCCCCTAAGGGACAGACACAGGAACGAAGAAGGACACATGCCGGCCAGCCTACGTGTTCCGAGCAGTAGCAAGCTACCAAGGCTCGTTGGAGACACTAGGAGGCATTTCCCTGTAAGATAGGCTACCAAAGGAAAACAACTAGGTGTCGGATCCCACACATACCAAGCATTTCAATCATACACACAATATGCTCAATATGTGCAAATACAACATTGCATCACAACAGAACTCTATGACTCAAAGTACTTTATTTAACCGGCTCCAAGAGCCATACGTAACATATCCATACAGATAGGGGTCACATGACCCAACACTCAAGTCATACAGTCATACAAGCACAAGCGGAAGCTACATGTCTGAGTACAGACAACTTAGAAAATAAAACAGGCTTGGTGTAGCCTGACTATCTACAAGGCCCTTCACAAGCTCCAGATCTCCGTCTGGGTGTCAAGCTACTCGTCGACGTCAACGTCTATGTAGAACCCATCGGCAGGGGCAGGGTTCTTCTCTGCAACAGTTATTAAGCAAACATGAGTACAAAGGTACTCAGCAAGTCTTACCACAGAACCTATCATACATGCAACATTATCAACAGGGGCAGTGGAGTTTATAGCAGAAAGCCAGCTTTGACTCTTGGCTAACCTATACTACAACTCTCAACAGATTGCAAGATGTTATTACGAACACGAGTCCTCTACTCACCACATCAATACACTACCGAGGATCCTCTTCCGTCATCCTACGGAAGGGCCATCCACGGCACTCACACTTATCTTGAGGCCTTTAGTAGTATCCATCAACTTGTCTATGAACTGTAATAGCAACCAAGTAGTCCGTACCGCGAACAACGGCTATTCGAATAGTTTGATAACCCTGCAGGGGTGTACTTCTTCACACATGTTTTCACCACTTAGCGTCTGCACACGACATGTGCTCGGCAGACTTCAAGCGAAAGCCGATGTGGGTGTAGACCACGACCTAACCAACCACTCAAGTCTCTCATCCAGGTTTATCACATATTTGGGTTCCATCCGTGGGGAGATCCGGCCGGGGTGTCGCTCACGGCCCCAAACGATGTGTATAGGGTTCCCGAGTCACCAAACGGGCAACCGGTACACCGTGCCACGTACCTGTCGCATCACAGCCCACCCCGAGGGTCAGCGCTGTGCACGACCTCCAGTAAACTATAAACACCAGAAACTAGTGGCAACTCCTGGACAGAGTACAAGGGCAGTCAATAAGTCGAGCGGGGTCATATTTCAGGGCCCAATGTGTGGTAGTAACTGTAACTTGGGTCACACACACAGATCTCGGGTCCTATGGACGATTCCAATGAAACAACCCACCACGTACTCCTACATGGCCTTTCATCGATACCTTTACCAAGCGTGTTCCACACTTCCCTCTCTTTATCGATATGATCATTTCACTCTGATCCATCACCCAGATGAACCAGACCAGACACAACTCTAAGCATAGCAGGCAACATAAACAAATAGCATGGTGGATCACACATCACATGGCTCAATCAACTCCTACACATGCTAGTGGGTTTCAACTATTTACTGTGGCAATGACAGGTCATGCAAGAGATAGGGTTCAACTACCGCAGGAAGTAGCAGTTCACACGCTGATTCCTTAATGCAGTAAAAGAGAGCAGGAGCGAGAAGATTGGGTTTGTATCGGAATGATCAATGATTGCTTGCCTGACAAAGTAGTTGTCGGGTACTGCTCTTCAACTGGATACGCAGCAGTATCCTCGGGAGCAGAACCTAACAGAGAGAATTGTGGCGATACAATCATTAACAAACAAATGCAACAATATGATGCATGCTCATGACATGGCAAGATGCATGTGTGTTGGCTAATGCAACTAAAACCAGAAGGGTTTGAGCCTATTTGAACCAAAGATTCAAATTGGCACTTTAACTATTATTTAAATAAGTGCATTATCGTGTTTTAAAGTATACAGCAAGGTTAACTTGCTCAAACATGCATGAAACCAGTACTGATCATTTTTCATATATAAATCTTTTCCATCTGAGCTACGGTTGATTTTATATGATTTTATATGATCATTTTTCTGGAATTTCCTGAATTATTTTTAAATCTAAAAAATCCCAGAAAAACCTTTACTGCGTCAGCATGACATCATGCTGACGTCAGGCAGTCAACAGGAGCTAGTCCAAGTCAAACATGACATGTGGGCCCTGCATGTCAGTGTCACAGCTAATTAACTAAGTTAATTAGAGTTAAACTAAAACTAATTAGCTGTCAGTGGGGCCTGGGCCCACGGGTCAGTGACTAAACTAAATAACTAATTAAATTAACAGAAACTTAATTAAACTAACTAATTAGTAAAAGGTGGCCCACACGTCAGTGACCCAGGGGTAGTCAACCCCCTGGTCAAACAGGTCAAACCCGCTGGCGACGTGACGCCGGCGAGGCCAAGTACGGCGGCGTGCTTCGGAAATCGCCTACGGGGCATGGCTCGAGCTGCGGCTAGGCGCGTTGGAAAGCTCTTGCCCTTGCGCGTCGGATGGTGGTGGTCGCCGGACCTGGGGTGGCCGGAGACGACGGCAACAAGCTCGATGGCGGCGACCGGCGTCGGGCGTGTGTGGAGATGCGGCTGCAGTGGCCTAGGCGATGCGTGCGTAGCACCTATCGCATCTACGCACTGCGGTGAGTGTGATGGACGTGTGCCAGTGACCAAATGGTCACCGGAGCATCACCGGCGGCGAGCACGGCGGCGGTGCGTTTCGGTGATCAATGAAGCGACAGCTACACGGCGCAAAAGGGACGGAGGAAGGAGGGGTTCGACGTAGAAGCTCACTGCGGTGCTAACGAGCTCGACGGAGGGGTCGGGGATGCGTTGTAGCTTCGTAACGGCGGCGAGGTGCTCCGGCGATCCGAGGAAGGGGACGGCGGCGTGAGGACGTTGCAAGGCTTCCGGCGGCTCGTGGCTCAGCGAGGAGGAAGAGGACGACGTGGCGGATCTTCTGGACACACTCACAGGGCGAGGGGGTGGCTCTAAGTACGGCTACGGTGAGCGGCGGCGACGGCGGCTCGGTGATGGAGGAGGAGAGAGCCAGGGGAGGGCGATGGAGACGAGGGGGAGAAGTGAGAGCGGTCGGGGCAGCTGCGTGTCGATTCCTGGAGTCATCCAGGCCATCGCGGAGGCAGGCTAGCAGGGAGGAGGTGGCCGGACGCGTGCCGGCGCGCGGCGGCCACGCGCGCGTCCTTCTGGCGCGAGGAGGAAGACGACAGAGGAGGGCTGGTGGGCTGGGCCGGCCTGCCACAGGGCTGGGCCCGAGGTAAGTGCTTTCTCCCTTTTTCTTTTTCCAATTTCTTTTTCTGTTTCATTTCTTTTGTAGCTTTGTTCAATTATTAAAAATGCCAAAACAATTTTATTACACATGAAACTTGTCATGCCGACTGTATATAATATGAACAATAGGGAACATTATAGTTCATGGTTATTTGAGCATTTAAAATATTTTAAAGTATTTAAATGCCCAAATACAAATACCATATGATTTAATCCAAAGCCCTTGGGTGTCCTACAATAATGTGCACCATTTTTGGCAGAGGTTTAAGACCAAGGCAGAAATGATGAACATTTTTGAAGGGCATTTTGGGTACATTGTAAAATATTTTAACAAACCCTAGTTGTTAGGAGAGGGGTGCTGGGGTTTTTGTTAATCCCATTTCCAGTTTCTTTGAAAGTAAACATGATGCACACTCTAGCTAGGTACTAAAGCAAGTGCTAACTAGGGATGTGACAACTCACCCCCACTTAAAAGAATCGCGTCCCGAGATTCGGGTTCCTCCAGAAAGAGGGTGGGGTACTCAAATCAAAGACGATCCTCCCTTTCCCAAGTAGCTTCACTCTCGGAACGATGTGACCATTGAACCTTGAGAAACTTGATATTGTGGCGTCGAGTGGTGCGCTCGGTTTGATCAAGAATACGAACTGGGTATTCTCGATATGTGAGATTGTCCTGGAGATCAAGCGTTTCGTGGTCCACTCCGCGGATAGGATCCGAGAAGCAACGCCTGAGTTGAGAAACATGGAAAACATCATGAACTCTGGAGAGGTGCGGAGGTAGTTCCAATTGGTAGGCAACTTCTCCTCGTTTGGCAAGAATGCGAAAAGGACCGATATAACGAGGGGCCAATTTGACTTTGATACCGAAGCGATGGGTTCCCTTAAGAGGAGTAACCCGAAGGTAAGCCTTATCGCCGACTTCAAAAGTCACAGCCTTATGATGACTATCATATTGGCTCTTTTGGCGAGACTGGGCTGTTTTCAATCTCTCACGAATGATGCGAACTTGTTCCTCTGCTTCCTGGATCATATCCGGGCCAAAGAATTGTCTTTCCCCGGTCTCTGACTAGTTAAGAGGTGTTCGACACCTTCGTCCATATAGAACTTCGAAGGGAGATTTGCCCAAGCTGGCTTGATAACTATTGTTATAAGCGAATTCGGCAAATGGAAGACATTTTTCCCATTCCATACCGAAAGAGATGACAGAGGCTCGAAGCATGTCTTCTAGAATTTGATTGACTCGTTCCACTTGACCACTTGATTTGGGATGGAAGGCGGTACTGAAGGAGAGATGGGTTCCCATAGCATTCTGGAAACTTTCCCAAAATCGTGAAGTAAAAAGACTTCCACAGTCTGAGTTAATCTCCAACGGCACTCCATGAAGTGATACTATTCGATAGACATATAAGTCTGCTAGCTGGCTAGCGGTAATACTCTCGCGAACAGGCAGGAAATGTGCTACTTTAGAGAGGCGGTCGATAACGACGAAGATAGCATTACTCCCTTTCCTGGTCCTGGGAAATCCGGTAATGAAGTCCATACCGACTTTGTCCCATTTCCATTCAGGAATAGCTAAAGGTTGAAGGGTGTCAGTAGGCCGTTGATGCTCTGCTTTGACTCGACGACAAACATTACAGTTAGCAATGAATTGAGCGATTTCTCTCTTCATCCTAGTCCACCAGAATCTCTGGCGTAGATCCTGATACATTTTGGTACTACCGGGATGAATCGTGAGAGGAGATTCATGAGCCTCCTTAAGGATTAACTGCCGTAGATGGTGGTTCTTGGGAACCACTACACGGTTCTCAAAGAAAACAACACCTCGATCATCCATAGAGAAACTTTTAGCGAGTCCGCTAGCAATGTTCTCTTGGAGTTGGGTTATACCTTTATCACGCTTCTGGGCAGCTATAACTTGATCCATAAGGGTAGGTTTCGCCACTAAGGTGGAAAGGAATCCTCGAGGAACAATGTGAAGGTTAAGCTTACGAAATTCCTCGTGGAGAAGTGGTTGACCTTGTTGTAACATTAAATTGTTACAATATGACTTACGACTTAGTGCATCAGCCATGACATTGGCCTTTCCAGCAGTGTAAGTGATTCCTAAGTCGTAGTCTGTGAGCAACTCAACCCAACGTCTTTGCCTGAGATTTAGATCCTGTTGGGTGAAGATATACTTCAAACTTTGGTGATCGGTGAAGATTTCACAGCGATTACCAAGGAGGTAATGTCGCCATGTTTTGAGTGCATGGACTACAGCTGCAAGCTCTAGATCATGAGTAGGATAGTTATCCTCATGTGGACGCAACTGTCGAGATGCGTAAGCAATCACTTGACGATCTTGCATGAGTATGCAACCTAGTCCTTGTCGCGAGGCGTCGCAATAGATTATAAAATGCTTGGAAAAATCTGGTTGTACCAGTACAGGTGCAGATGTCAGTCGTCTTTTCAGTTCCTGAAAACTGGACTCGCACTGTGGGGTCCACTCAAACTTTTTATCTTTCTTGAGGAGTTCAGTTAGAGGTTTAGCAACCTTGGAGAAGTTCTCGACGAAACGTCGGCAATAGCTCGCTAAGCCAAGAAAACTCCTAACTTGCTTGACCGATTCATGGGGAGTCCAATCAAGTACGGCTTGAACTCGCTCAGGATTGACAGCAATACCCTTACCAGAGATCACATGACCTAAATAGGTTACTTCTGGCAACCAAAATTCACATTTAGAGAATTTGGCATAAAGGCGGTGCTCTCGAAGTTTCGTCAATACCAGCCTTAAATGCTCGGCATGATCTTCCTTGTTCTTGGAATAGATGAGTATATCATCGAGGTATACCACGATGAATTTATCCAAATACTCCATGAATATAGAATTCATTAACCGAGAGAAGGTAGCTGGGGCATTGGTTAATCCGAAGGACATAACGGTGTACTCATATTGGCCATAACGAGTAACAAAAGCCGTTTTAGGAATGTCCCCGTTCTTGATTTTGATTTGATGGTAGCCCAACCTCAAATCCATCTTAGAGAAGACTGAGGATCCAGCGAGCTGATCATACAGGTCGTTGATCCTGGGGAGTGGATACTTATTCTTTATGGTGACCAGATTGACAGGTCGGTAATCTACAACCATCCACTCCGTTCCGTCCTTCTTCTTGACGAAGAGGACGGGGCAAGCCCAAGGGGAAGAACTAGGACGGATGAAACCTTTTTGCAAGGACTCATCGAGTTGTTTCTTTACCTCAGCTAATTCTAGTGGTGCCATCTTATAAGGTCTCCTAGTGATTGGGACAGTTCCAGGGATAAGATCTATCACGAACTCGACATCTCTGTCAGGTGGAACTCCTGGCAGTTCTTCTGGAAAAACATCCGGAAAGTCACGGACTATCGGGATATCTTCGAGTTCTGGTAGAGGGCTGGCATTAAGAGAGTAGAGCTGACGCTCAGCCATACGGGTCAAGACATTGACTATCTTGCCGGATGGATGTGTAAGTTGAACGGTCCTAGTAAAGCAATCAATTTTGGCGTAATGAGTTGTCATCCAATCCATACCCAAAATGATGTTTATGTCCGAGGACTTGAGGGCGATTAAAGATGCTAGGAAAACAAGTCTATCGACAAGGATTTCATTTCCATGGCTTACCCTAGAGGTTTGCCACTTTGAACCAGGAGTTTGAATAACCATGGAAGTAGGCATGTCACAAAAAGTCATGTTGGGCAATCGAGCATAGCTCTCAGATATGAACGAATGGGATGCTCCAGTATCGAAAAGAACAGATGCCGGATTGCAGTTAACGAGAAGCGTACCAAGGACGACGTTAGGATCCTCATAAGCTTCTTCAACAGAGACATAGTTGACATGACCACGTGTAGTGGGGATTGGCTTGACATAATTCACCTTGCCGGTTGGTTTACCACGGCCAACGGGTTTTCCTGGTTGGTTCTGAGGACACTCATGCATGTAGTGCCCCGGTTCTCCACACTTGAAGCATGTCACAGTGGTGGTGCGTGGAGCAAAGTTGGAAGGTGGTCCTCCATAGGTCTTAGCAGGTGCAAACTGTTGAGTTGGGCGAGGCGCCTCATAGGATGGCCTCGGTGTGTACTTGGGTGGCAGAGCAGTGTTAGGAACCCACACACGGCGCTTGTGAGAGCCAGAGCCGGATGAGGAACCAAAGTCTCGATTATGCTTGCGGGTGGCCTCGAAGTCGGTCTGGCCTGTTTCAGCACAGATAGCCTTGTTTACCAACTTCTGGAAGGAAGTGCACTCGTGCAGACGTAGATCTCAGCGGAGTTCAGGGATGAGTCCCTTGCGGAACCTCGCCTGCTTCTTGGCATCGGTGGATACTTCCTCAGGTGCGTAGCGTGCCAAGTTGCCAAACTCGCGGCTATAGCCATCCACAGTTAACCGGCCCTGGGTGAAATTGCAGAATTCCTCCCGCTTGCGATCCATGAGACCTTCCGGAATGTGATGTTCACGGAATGCCTCACTGAACTCAACCCAGGTAGTGACTTGGCCAGCAGGACGCATAGCTTCAAAGTTTTCCCACCAAAGACTGGCAGGGCCCTCAAGATGGTAGGCGGCGTAGATAACCTTGTCAGCTTCGGCCACACGGGCAGAGTGTAGCTTGTGGGTGATACTACGTAGCCAGTCATCAGCATCCAGAGGTTCAGTGGAGTGATGGAACTTCGGTGGACGCATTTTGATAAAATCGTGGATTGACACCACGTCATTCCTCTGACGGAACCCAGTGTTCTGCTCTATGCGTTCCAGCAGACGGTTGGTCTCTATCTTGTTCCGTTCTGCTTCGAGCATAACTTCTGCCAAGGAGGGTGGCTGGGGCAGATTCCCATCTCTAGCCCCACTAGCCTCACCCTGCTCCTGAGCAGCAGGAGTGTTGCGAGTATTGACCATCCTAGGAAAACAAAACAACTGTTTAGACAAGGATGGCAAAAATTTGACATAGAAGTGCAGAATGTAATGGATGACCCGGAATGCAAGGATGTTCATCCGTACGACATTGTAATATAGAAACTGCTATATATACACCAGTGGTCATACACACCATACAAAGTTCAGTACAAGCCAAGGCTAAAGTACAACTGCGGTGAAAGACGATACATCCCATCAGAGGCATTCCAAGCTCCTATACATTATTTAGCTACACCTCCGGAACTCAGTACACACTAAGTCATATTCCACAAGACGCGCAGGACTGTGGGAATACAACTACTACGATACTACTACTACCACGGTCTAGCTCAGACATTCGCGTAGTAATCCTCATAAAGATTACCACCGTAGCCTGGAAGTGGAACAGATGGATCTTGAAACTCGCGAGCACTCGAAGGCTGTGGACCATAGGGACATGGATGTGGCCTCGGTCCCGATGCCGGTGGTAACCGACGCCCACGTGGAGGTGTGATACCCCCAACGTCACGCCAATCCATGCGATCAGGCAGACGAGTCGGCACGGGGTACAAATCCCGCATGTCCAGATATCCGGCGTGCACAGCAGGTGCAAGCCGTGTCAAAGTAGTCCAATGAGCGGCTCGAGTGTTATACAGCTCCATTCGGAGGGCACGGACCTCACGGTCCCGATCCTCCAGCATCTGAACAGTGGTCTGAAGCAGTTGCTCTTCATGAGCAGCATCAGTATACAGACCAGTGTAGTAGCCTTCCTCTCCGGGAAGTGAGGCTGGCATGTAACATAACTCAGTGTTCAGCAACAGGGCATGCCTAGCACGGAGAATGGTCATCATCGAATAAGCGGCATCCTGCACTGCCATCTCGATGGTAACCCCGAGTCCATAAGACCAATGGATGGGGTCATTAGCTCCAGGATATGAGGGGTATATCCGGACTGTGCAGAAATACTGACTCTGATTGAAATCCCGGTACTGTTCCTCCACGGTGTACTCAGGATACCAGCGATAACCGGTCTCAGTCAGCACACGGACTAGCATGGCCGTGTGACCGGGCACATTAATGCACCGAGTCAAACGAACCACTTGGTGAGGGATGCGGCCAGACATCTAAAACACGGAATAATGCAAAGGCATTAGTGTTTCTGGAAGAAATCGGGCAGCATAACAACTGTAAATGCTCAAACTAAGATTTGAGACATCATACAAATGATAGCATAGCCACTCAACAATCCATATCAAGGTTCCGGGTCCAACAATCATCATACTAAAAAGGATAGAAACTGAACTGAGGCCTGAAACCAACAATCCTAAGAGTCTACGGATTAGTAACACGTGAACCTAATAAGGATAAGTGGCCTAGTCCTAATTCCCCGTAGAAAGAATAGACAGACTCAGATCAGAAGGCATAAGGTAAAGAAGTAAAAAGAGCCTTACGTTCCCTCCCACAATCAATTCCCCTACATATAACTAAGAATTTTTCTAGACTCAACATCGACCAGTTTGGCTTGAGAAACCTACAGACAGTCCAGCTCTGATGCCAAAGCTGTCAGGACCCCGATCCTAAGTCACACCGATCTAGTTGTAACACGTCATATCACTTTGCGGCCTCACGCACGGTAACCCCACGGGTGCCACCTTACCTGGCCCGGGACCGTTTGCGCATTTTGGCACACGTATATGACAGTGTCGCTAGCATCCATATGACAGAGAACCAGGGCCGACATGGCTAGTTATAAACCAAAAGTGGCACTAAATTACAGAGACATGCATCCATGACCCAGCAACGAACGTGTCGGTCATCAACGTATGAACCCAAGTCGTAGCAAGCTACATGGACTTAAAGGAACAACGCGTGACATTTCCCCTAAGGGGCAGACACATGAACGAAGAAGGACACATGCCGGCCAGCCTACGTGTTCCGAGCAGTAGCAAGCTACCAAGGCTCGTTGGAGACACTAGGAGGCATTTCCCTGTAAGATAGGCTACCAAAGGAAAACAACTAGGTGTCGGATCCCACACATACCAAGCATTTCAATCATACACACAATATGCTCAATATGTGCAAATACAACATTGCATCACAACAGAACTCTATGACTCAAAGTACTTTATTTAACCGGCTCCAAGAGCCATACATAACATATCCATACAGATAGGGGTCACATGACCCAACACTCAAGTCATACAGTCATACAAGCACAAGCGGAAGCTACATGTCTGAGTACAGACAACTTAGAAAATAAAACAGGCTTGGTGTAGCCTGACTATCTACAAGGCCCTTCACAAGCTCCAGATCTCCGTCTGGGTGTCAAGCTACTCGTCGACGTCAACGTCTATGTAGAACCCATCGGCAGGGGCAGGGTTCTCCTCTGCAACAGTTATTAAGCAAACATGAGTACAAAGGTACTCAGCAAGTCTTACCACAGAACCTATCATACATGCAACATTATCAACAGGGGCAGTGGAGTTTATAGCAGAAAGCCAGCTTTGACTCTTGGCTAACCTATACTACAACTCTCAACAGATTGCAAGATGTTATTACGAACACGAGTCCTCTACTTACCACATCAATACACTACCGAGGATCCTCTTCCGTCATCCTACGGAAGGGCCATCCACGGCACTCACACTTATCTTGAGGCTTTTAGTAGTATCCATCAACTTGTCTATGAACTGTAAGAGCAACCAAGTAGTCCGTACCGCGAACAACGGCTATTCGAATAGTTTGATAACCCTGCAGGGGTGTACTTCTTCACACATGTTTTCACCACTTAGCGTCTGCACACGACATTTGCTCGGCAGACTTCAAGCGAAAGCCGACGTGGGTGTAGACCACGACCTAACCAACCACTCAAGTCTCTCGTCCAGGTTTATCGCCTATTTGGGTTCCATCCGTGGGGAGATCCGGTCGGGATGTCGCTCACGGCCCCAAACGATGTGTACAGGGTTCCCGAGTCACCAAACGGGCAACCGGTACACCGTGCCACGTACCTGTCGCATCACAGTCCACCCCGAGGGTCAGCGCTGTGCATGACCTCCAGTAAACTATAAACACCAGAAACTAGTTGCAACTCCTGGACAGAGTACAAGGGCAGTCAATAAGTTGAGCGGGGTCATATTTCAGGGCCCAATGTGTGGTAGTAACTGTAACTTGGGTAACACACACAGATCTCGGGTCCTATGGACGATTCCAATGAAACAACCCACCACATACTCCTACATGGCCTTTCATCGATACCTTTACCAAGCTTGTTCCACACTTCCCTCTCTTTATCGATATGATCATTTCACTCTGATCCATCACCCAGATGAACCAGACCAGACACAACTCTAAGCATAGCAGGCAACATAAACAAATAGCATGGTGGATCACACATCACCTGGCTCAATCAACTCCTACACATGCTAGTGGGTTTCAACTATTTACTGTGGCAATGACAGGTCATGCAAGGGATAGGGTTCAACTACCGTAGCAAGTAGCAGTTCACACGCTGTTTCCTTAATGCAGTAAAAGAGAGCAGGAGCGAGAAGATTGGGTTTGTATCGGAATGATCAATGATTGCTTGCCTGACAAAGTAGTTGTCGGGTACTGCTCTTCAACTAGATACGCAGCAGTATCCTCGGGAGCAGAACCTAACACAGAGAATACCGGCGATACAATCATTAACAAACAAATGCAACAATATGATGCATGCTCATGACATGGCAAGATGCATGTGTGTTGGCTAATGCAACTAAAACCAGAAGGGTTTGAGCCTATTTGAACCAAAGATTCAAATTGGCACTTTAACTATTATTTAAATAAGTGCATTATCATGTTTTAAAGTATACAGCAAGGTTAACTTGCTCAAACATGCATGAAACCAGTGCCATTGGAAAGATTGGATTTTTCTGATCATTTTTCATATATAAATCTTTTCCATCTGAGCTACGGTTGATTTTATATGATTTTTAGAAGTTTTGGGTATTTTCTGGAATTTCCTGAATTATTTTTAAATCTAAAAAATCCCAGAAAAACCTTTACTGCGTCAGCATGACATCATGTTGACGTCAGGCAGTCAACAGGAGCTAGTCCAAGTCAAACATGACATGTGGGCCCTGCATGTCAGTGTCACAGCTAATTAACTAAGTTAATTAGAGTTAAACTAAAACTAATTAGCTGTCAGTGGGGCCTGGGCCCACGGGTCAGTGACTAAACTAATTAACTAACGAAATTAACAGAAACTTAATTAAACTAACTAATTAGTAAAAGGTGGCCCACACGTCAGTGACCCAGGGGTAGTCAACCCCCTGGTCAAACAGGTCAAACCCGCCGGCGACGTGACGCCGGCGAGGCCAAGTACGGCGGCGTGCTTCGGAAATCGCCTACGGGGCACGGCTCGAGCTGCGGCTAGGCGCGTAGGAAAGCTCTTGCCCTTGCGCGTCGGATGGTGGTGGTCGCCGGACCTGGGGTGGCCGGAGACGACGGCAACAAGCTCGACGGCGGCGACCGGCGTTGGGCGTGTGTGGAGATGCGGCTGCAGTGGCCTAGGCGATGCGTGCGTAGCACCTATCGCATCTATGCACTGCGGTGAGTGTGATGGACGTGTGCCTGTGACAAAATGGTCACCGAAGCATCACCGGCGGCGAGCACGGCGGCGGTGCGTTTCGGTGATCAACGGAGCGACGGCTACACGGCGCAAAAGGGATGGAGGAAGGAGGGGTTCGACGTAGAAGCTTACTGCGGTGCTAACGAGCTCGACGGAGGGGTCGGGGATGCGTTGTAGCTTCGTAACGGCGGCGAGGTGCTCCGGCGATCCGAGGAAGGGGACGGCGGCGTGAGGACATTGCAGGGCTTCCGGCGGCTCGTGGCTCAGCGAGGAGGAAGAGGACGACGCGACGGATCTTCTGGACACACTCACGGGGCGAGGGGGTGGCTCTAAGTACGGCTACGGCGAGCGGCGGCGACGGCGGCTCGGTGATGGAGGAGGAGAGAGCCAGGGGAGGGCGATGGAGACGAGGGGGAGAAGTGAGAGCAGTCGGGGCAGCTGCGTGTCGATTCCTGGAGTCATCCAGGCCATCGGGGAGGCAGGCTAGCAAGGAGGAGGTGGCCGGACGCGTGCCGGCGCGCGGCGGCCACGCGCGCGTCCTTCTGGCGCGAGGAGGAAGACGACAGAGGAGGGCTGGTGGGCTGGGCCGGCCTGCTACAGGGCTGGGTCCGAGGTAAGTGCTTTCTCCATTTTTCTTTTTCCTATTTCTTTTTTCTGTTTCATTTCTTTTGCAGCTTTGTTCAATTATTAAAAATGCCAAAACAATTTTATTACACATGAAACTTGTCATGCCCACTGTATATAATATGAACAGTAGGGAACATTATAGTTCATGGTTATTTGAGCATTTAAAACATTTTAAAGTATTTAAATGCCCAAATACAAATACCATATGATTTAATCCAAAGCCCTTGAGTGTCCTAGAATAATGTGCACCATTTTTGGCAGAGGTTTAAGACCAAGGCAGAAATGATGAACATTTTTGAAGGGCATTTTGGGTACATTGGAAAATATTTTAACAAACCCTAGTTGTTAGGAGAGGGGTGCTGGGGTTTTTGTTAATCCCATTTCCAGTTTCTTTGAAAGTAAACATGATGCACACTCTAGCTAGGTACTAAAGCAAGTGCTAACTAGGGATGTGACAGCTCCCTATAAATATTGGGAGTATATGTTATAAAGAGAAATCACCATGTGAATTCCCTCGATTTAAATAGATCAAAAGATCTATGAAATTTATTTAGTTGAGTTGCAAAAAACTAGATGACATGATGGCATGATGACATGATGCAATGCAAAAATAAAATAGAGCAAGCAAATAAAACACACGACGACACCCGGAATAGCTGGAAGTCTTCTGGAGCATCGGTCTTGGGGTGTCACAACTCTTCCACACTAACAAAGGATCTCGAACCGAGATCCTAGGGATGGCACCGAATAGAAGAAGGAAAGAAAGAGGTAAAACAAAGTTGCTTCTTAGACAAACGAGTGAAACCACGAACTTTAAGAGGTTGAACAATCTTGAAACAAAAAAATTCAACGGAGATGAACGAAGTTGAGAGCACTCCGTTAAAAGGAGGAACAAGGGACACAACGAGAATTTGAAGGTTGCAAAGACTTGAACGAAGAGCTCAAGGATCGCGAAAGAATTTTAAAACCACTCTGGTTAAACCAAGATAGAGAACGAATAGGAACGAAAGAATTCGGACATCACTCTGACTGAAAATGGAAGGATTTAGCATGCATTTGACAAGATGGGATGATAGTTGACGAAATCAACAACACACTGCCTCCGGAACAATTGAAAGAATGGCACAAGGGGTAAGAAGGATTTCAGTCAACACTCCGGTTGAAAAGAGACGCGAAACTTGATAAGATCACAGAACTTGAATGGAGCACACTAAATTCTCGTTGAATGGATAAGCAAATGAAAGGATATGATCTTGACAAAATGAGATGGTGGGACGAAGATATCAACATCACAATGCCTCTGGAACATAAGAGTAAAAGCTAGATCGTTAAGAAGAAAGAAAGAATGGAATAAAATGAATGGATAAGAACATGACATCGTTCACCACCATGATGAACTTAGAAGAGTAACCTTATGAAGAAGGGTTGAACGGAGTTGTTGGAAGAATCGACAAGCAAAAGATAGGTTTCTCGTGGGCTTATGGAAAACATCTCAAAATTATGAGGTGAAAACCGGCCACTAACAAAAACATTTGATTGGATTGATATCAACAAGGAGACAAAAAAACTTATTTCACCGAGAAGATAAGTGAAGAATCTGGTTCATTTATAAGCACCATAAATAGCAACAATCCTTAGGAAAAGCTTTAGGTGAAATATAATCCAAGATTACTCCAACGAATTAATTGAGAGGTTGCAGGGATCTCCTCAAGAAAGAGAAATGATGTTTTAAAATATATCATTCTTGATAACTTGTCAATCATGAAACACGAAGGGAAATTGTCAAGAATGACATAACACCACCTCAAAAGATAATGGAGAAAGAAGTGCACTTCGGAATGCAAGAAGAAGAATACTTGAGCTCCAACAAGAATCTTGATGAACACTTCGAGGATGAATTAAATCAAGATGAACCACCATGAAGAACTCCGGTTACAAAAGGATGAAAAGAATAAGATTGAAGCCTTGCAATGATTAGGATGGATCTTCACGACGAGATAATAGAGAGAGATTAGAACACCAAAAGACAAGACGAACAACTTGAAACCAAAAATTTATGATATGATGAACAAGCTCCGAAAAAAATATTAATCACTTTGAGGAAATAAGAATAAGATTTACTGCATGCTTATCCTTCAACAAATTAAATTGATGACAAGCAACGGAATTGGCATACTACTTAATCTTCTTGAAAAGGATTGGAGAGAGATATAGCCAAACTTGAGAAAAGTCTTGAATGACTCACCGGTAGGATTTGGAAAGAACGATTGAAATGATATGATAATATAGGAAGAGGAATGTTAAATGAACCACCGTAAGGATTGAAACGAAGGATGAAAATAGAACGAATCGCCAGAAGGAATTAGACAAGAACCAAGGCACTTGAGGAAACTTAGATATAAAAGAACAAAGTGATCATGAGTAGAGTAGAGAATAATTGAATGATGCACCGGAAGAATTGGGAGATGAATGAAGAAACAATAATCAATAAATATTCTGAGATGATGGCCTCCGTGGAAACAAAATGAAAATAGCTCTGAAATGCTTTAGATGGTTATGAAAAGAATTCTCACGATCGAAAACAAATAAGAGGATGGCATGAAGCTAGAACCATGAATCTTCAAGAGAACGGACCAAGATTTAAGAGAAACTCTTCTTTGGTCTTCAAATGTTGAGAATGACGACGAGAATACCATGAAGAATTTGCGGGATACTCCGGAAGAATGAAAAGATGGAAGGTTAAACCAAGCATGAAAATAATTTGGGAATAACTGCGAAAAAAATTAGAATAGCCATGTAAGATCCTGGGAAAAGACCTGTAGGTTAGGGGCCACTCAAAAGAAACACCATTGAAATGATTACTTGAAGAGAGATTGCACCGGTTGAATTAAATGACTTGAACGAGATAACAACCTTCAAATAGCTTGAGCGGATTAAGAATGGAAACGCGAATCTCCTGAGATATCTTCAGCACTCCGGAGAAGAATTAGAGGGTGTTGAATAAACATGAGAGACTTTGGATAAGAAATTCCAACATGTGAAAACATGTGAAACAACAGGAAAAAATATTATTAACACCAAAGCTTTAATTTAGTCCATGGAAGAAGAAAGAGAGAACGAAGAATGATGAACATGAAGCTTCCTTAGCATCTTCATGAGAATCACCGGATGAAACATTAAAAAATTGATGAAGAGACTTCACACGCATAAAAGGATACTTGATTTAATATTTCTGGATCCAAGAAGAAGAAGGGTGGGAGGATGGGGAAAACAAAGACAACTTGGAATGAATGAAAGAGACACCGTTGAGAAAAACCAAGAATTGGTCTGCACATATTGAAAGGATCGGGTTACCTTGAAGAGAAGCACGTCGGTTGAAAAGAATATAACATAACAATCTCGATGATCAAGAAGGACTAGCACTCCCATAGAAATATGAGAACATTGCTTAGGAAAGGTATGAAATCAACATTTGACTTCGAAGCAACTCGAATACCACAACTCAAAACAAAACAAAGGATTTGGCTTGTAAAATAAGGCGGAACAAATATATGATAGAGGTTTCCTCCAAAGTTTTTGTGATGAGGCCCCCCGGGCACGACATTACAAAGGACATTGCATCCCCGAATCAGCATAGCCAAGGATTCATTAAGATGCAACCCCCAGTGTAAAATCGACCGTGACAAACGAACCACTAGACGTTGAACCCCAACCTCATGTCATGCATCCGTTGGAAGATTTCCTAAGAGCTACTTGAATTCCCACCTATTAATTCCCAAAACTTTCTGGTTATGCAATCTGGTGTTGGGGATACAGGGGAAGCACCGCATATCACACAACTAATAAGTCCTACATCCAGCTGTATCCATCCGTCAACACATAACGAGGCACCTTCGGAAACCGTTTACCTCAGACCTTTGAAAAGCATACGCTATACTAGCTATGGCAATACCCCAGAACTATCCCACCAGTACTGGGTGACGTCGGGGTTATCTCACCACTAGACATACATCGAAGCGTTTTCGATGTCGGCCTCCTCTGGTATTCCAGAACTGCAATGATACAATTGTGACGACAACACCACGGAGCTCAACTCCTCACGACACTGCCACAACTCCTAAATGACAGGAGGCACCAACAACAATGTTCTCGTCACAAAGATATCGATACGATCCCAACAATACCTGCGTGATCCTAAAAAAATTAGTGGAAAAGAGGGTAGGAAGACAAAACTTCTACGTCAGGAGTCCTCACGAGAGCGACGAAGGGGATAAGGAGAAAAAAAATTCCTACTCTCTGATATATATAATCCTAAGACTCAATTTTTTAAAAAATTCTAGACTCAACATCGGCAGTGGTTCGATCAAGCAGGGGCTTCTAGGTCGGGGAAGGCTCTGATTACCAACTTGTAACGCCCCGGACACACCCGGCGGTGGTCGTTACTCCTGGCGGGATCTAGATTGGTCCCACATATCAATACTAGTCACGCGAACCCGGCATCGTTGGTGAGTCCCTGGTCTCCATATTTCACTGCCGCACATCTTTTTATCCGTCCGGACGCGACGCGAGAGGTGCTTCTGAATGCCATCCGGCATCCTTACGGCCGGGCACGGACGCAGGTGGTGCGCACTGCCTCAGAGGAGCCCGACGCCCATGGCGGAGGGGAGGGAGCGGCCGCCAAGGTGGGCGCGGGGCGTCGAGCAGGTGAGCCCATCTTTCTTTCTTGTGTTTCCAGTTACGGGACGACGCCAGAGGCGCTGACGCGGGTTGTTGATGTAGCGGCACCGGGTGGACGAGGCGGCACCGCGAATGGAGCCGGGTCGTCTCGGGCGGCGGCGCGGCTGGAACCGGGTTGTCTCGGGCGATGTTGGCGACCATGGGCGGACGAGACGGCGGCGCGGCTGGTGCCGGGTCATCTCTCGCAGCGTCGGCGGCGAGCCGGCCACACGGGAAAGGCAGCGTCGCGCTGCCAGCTCCGACCGTGAAGCGTGGGGCAGGCGCAGCTGGGGGCGCGAAGCCAGCCGCTAAGAGGAGGCGTGTCGCCCCGCAGCCGAGGCGTGTCGTTCTGGTGCTGCCGGGGTGTGTTTCACTCTGGTTCGAGGCGAGTGGTGGGGTGGCTCTGTTGTGCTCTAATTGTAGCGACCCGACCTGAATGGATCAAGTCTCTGTGCTGAAGTGTCATTCCTGGATCGGTATGCTGACACACATAGTACTCGAGGATTTATAACATAGGTAAATCACATGTATAAAGTAACGTAAATACTATTACCACAATCAATCATACCGGAAGCAACAAAGGTTGTGGAGTTCCATCAACACCAACGACAAAGTTGAGTGTAGACAGCGCAACCCTAATGTAACACTTACTCATCGAATAATTCCTGCAACATGAGACGTTGCAGCCATGTAGGTCAGTACATTGAATGTACTGGCAAGAACACACTGTAATGATAATGATGAACAATGCCTACAACTACATGCATATTTGGCTGGTGGAGGCTGTAAGGTTGTTTTTTTGCATAAAGCTGATTTTTCCCTAACACAAAGGAATGCATTTTATTTAACTACTTTGTTAAATTTACATCATGAACAATTGAGAATGTTACGCCCATCTCAATCCCAAACCAAAGTCATTAGTAACCCAACAAATTAATTAAATAGAGTGTTGAGATCAACAAGTAATCCACTTCTAGATACTCAAAGATGTACATAACCATGGACACGGCTACTCATGAATAGTTTCTACACTCTGCAGAGGTTTGTGCACTTTTCCCCAAAAGACTCGATTGCCTCCATTTAATTTCTCACACTGCATGGTGTTTGAGAAACTGATGACCGAGACACAGTCTTTTAGAAGCATTAACTCTTTACCCCGGGTAGACCGGTACACCTACATTCGCTACATCTTTTTGTCTACCACTGAAAGAGGTCACACAACATACTCAACTATGCCAGAGCCCATAATGGCTTGTGGCTGCACATGGAAGTTTCTAGGCATGAACATATCATATGATCCCTTTGAGCCCGGGTGGCATTCCAATAGGGTGATCACATGGTTCCTCCTGGATCCCCTAGGACAACACTAGTTTCTCCAAGTGCCCAACAACCACTGGGTGCTCCAGGGTGCCACAACCAATCCACCCAGATGTGTGTTAAAATTCCACCTTAAAGTTTCTCTTGAACATCACTCTCACATCTTTCATGAAACTCTCATATCAATCCACGTCTACGAGCATGGCTAAGCAATAAGTAACAAAGCGTATATCCCCCCTTGGTTGATCTTAAGTCATTGGGTTCCTACCTCATGAACTACAAAGCATGGCAAAGCAATATGTAACCAGTCCTACTCATGCAAGTGTTTGAGGGTATAACTAATGCAATGAAAACTGGGTATTTGGAAAGTATGATCAAAGTGTGAACTTGCCTTGTACTGACGATGTAGATGATTCACACTTAGAATTCGTGATAGATCTACTCGTCACACTCCGTTCAATCTATCATAAGCAAACAATAGTAACCACACATAAGCAATCACTCAGAATATCGGAAATAACGGAGGAAACACTTCGGAAAACTTTGAAAACAAGTGAATAACTCTTGCAAAAGAAAACTATTTCTAACAGTGCCAAAATTAATTGAATTTGGCTTTATCAGAAAGTTTAGGTCTAGAGCTTCGACTTGCAAAAAGAATCAACGAAATCGGAGTTACGAAACTCAAGTTATGATCAAACGAAGTTCAAATTCAAATCTGGTGGAATTCAAGTTTTAAAACTTTCAAAAACATGTTTAAGTTGCTTTACTGGAAAGAGGGGAACATAACAGAGACGTGGGTGTTGGTTTCGTTGGATTTGGACAAACGAGTAAAAAGTTGTGGCCATTTGAAGTTTAGGGGCTAAATTGTAAAATAAATATCCATAGATAGGTCCCTAGCCGAAAACTAAAAGAAAAAGGAGCTAAATTGTCAAACGTTCGCATTCTAACCCAAACCTCTGAACATTCACTGAATCGATCTATACCTAATGAAAAAACCGATGTAACAGAGATAAAACCTAACTAAAAGTAAAACCGGGGTGGGGTGGCGGTTTTACCGGTCCGAGGTAAAATTTCAGCGGGTCGGGCGGATCTGCCCGGGGCGGAGCCGGCGCGGCGGCGCTCCGACGAGCAGCGCGGCTACGGCGAGCGGCGCAAGAGCGGGGCGAGGCGAGGAGGGGCGAGGGGCGCGGGGGGTGGAGGCGCGGTGGAGTGCAGCGCGGGCGGAGCGAGGCTGGCGGCGAGGGCAGCAGCAACAAGCGGCGGCGTTGAGAAGTGCACGGCGGCGGCGGTTGCACACGAGAGGAGAGGAGGTGAGGGCGGGGCTATTTATGGAGGGGAGAGGCGGCGGCGTTGCGTGGAGGATGGGCAAGGGGGAGGCGGTGGTGGGGCGTGTCCGGTCAGGACACGGACGTTGAGGCGGCAGCATCGTCGGGACGACTCGGGACTCTGTGCCGAGCTCAGGGGTGAGCGGGGCAGGCTGTCCAAGTTGGCAGCTGGGCCGGCCCAGTCGGTCTGGAAGAGAGAGAGAGAGATTTTTTTAAGAGACACAGGAAAATCAAAACATAAACAAATAAACTAATAAAATATAATAGGCATATAATATATCAAAATTTTCAGAAAAACAAACTCTACAAGATGAACATTTTTCTACAATCAAATAAAATTCTCACAAAATTAAATAAATCAAAAGGTGCTACTGTTGCAATAAAATCAAATTAAAATCATTTTAAAAATGCCAAAATGACTTCAGATTTATTTCTCTCCAATATTCTACTGTAGGGAATCATGTTACCCTATTTTCCATATATTTTATTTTTGGTAAAAAATAATTTGAAAAAACCCGATAACTCAAATTTTGAAAATAAGATTCAAAAATACTTCAAAGGAACTTCCAACTCATATTTCTTATAATTTGAAGAAGTCATTTTATCTTCTCTCGAGAAAACCATTGAGTTGCTTAAAGTTTCTAAATCTGAAATATTTTGAGGATGAAATTCAAAATCCTTTCGAAACCCTTTTTCATTTAATAAATGGAAGAAGTCTTATTATCTTCACTCCAGGGTTTTGTGATGAAAAGAATTTGAATTCCTGGAGAACATAAATGCAAAGTGAAAGTTTGGGAAAGTCATTTCATTCCCTCTCATTTAACTTTCAAAAGTTTCAAAGTTCACTCAATTTCACACAAGCACATCACACAAGAAATAAAAACTATCTATTTATTATAACATTCCAAAATTTAGAATTTTGGGATGTTAGAAACCTACCACACTTAAAAATGAATCTCGTCCTCGAGATTCGTAGAGGCTAGCAAGAAATAGGTTGGGGTTTAGGGTCTCCTAACAAATCCATTGATTGGCTTGGTCTAGTGTGCTACTACACTTTAGAAGCATGGATATGGTTCTATGAAAACTCAGGTACTCCATCCTTATTGCTGACAGGGTCGGTCTTCTCAAATCTTCAGGGTATTTCCTTCTCTGGGCTCTTTAAGTAGTGGCATAACCTTTGTCCACAATTCTTGTGTCCTTTCAACCTGGTAAAGTTCTTCTGAGACTGGTTCTTCTTAACTGACAGGTCTGGCGCCAATACTAAACAACTATCGATATCTCATGGTGGTCATCAAACAAAATTTACTGGGTCCCTGCAGAAAATGGGTCTGGGCTTCATTCTCATCGTATGACCTACGGTTGGCAACAACTGCCTTGTACAAGGGATAATTTTGTCATACCATTCTAAGGTTTAAACAAAGTTTTGACATCGTCATCTTTCTACTATAGGTAAGTCACTCAGATTTACCATCCCGTATAACAGAGGCGAATAATAAGAGTAAGTCGGTATGGTGATCAATCCATTTCACACCCAAATCATTACCTATATACGGTTTAGTGAATCTCGAATTCTAACACTCGGTCATCCTCACCAGCATTGCAGAATTTCTCTTGTCAACGAACTAAGTTCGGATAAATCCATTAATTCTGCAAGCCAAAAAAACATCTATCGTTTCTTCACAACCCTCGGGTTTTGTGTATACACCTATAAGATCGTCTATTGACAAGGTCGTAACTTCTACCAGGGGTTTTCCTTCAGCAAGAGTGTTCTTGCTTCCTTGTCAGGTCCTAGGGCCTGTGGGTTATGGTCCATCTCATCACTTGTAGACCATGGACTCATCTTCGGGTTGTAAGTGGTCTGTATTCCAACATCCAGCTTCCTAGCTTTCTTAATCCACCCAATTTTATTGTATCCCTTACTTCTCTTGGTTCATAACTGAGTGTGATTACTCACACTCATCCTTGGGCGGTCCATTCTAAGTCTGATGTAACGAACCACTAGCTAGTGTATTTGGGTAATGGTGTTGGATTCTACCACCCTTAAAATGAATAACACTAGTTCTCTTCAAAATCTTATTCCACAAATCATTATTTCACTCATCACCTAATAGTAACAACTCATAAAATCCAAAATCAATACCCCGGTGCTAGCTGTATTGATTCTCAACTACTTCGTTCTACTGCATTTCCCTTGCAAGCTTCAACTCAACTACATAGCACAAATATCCTTCTCATTGGGACAATATCTAGCATAGTGTCCTACTGCATTACAGCAGAAACATATTACTTCTAACAAGTCTCGTGGTTCCCGTGTGATTATGTAGCCTCCTTAGGTCCTCGGTTTATGGGCCCACTTCAGAACTTGTATATCCTTAACTCATCATTGGAGTCACTATTGCTCCATACTCCAGCATTACACCCTCTTTAAAATTCAACAATACTTATTTGCTTCACATCCGTGGAAGCATCATATCAAAAATAAAATCCAACTTATTTGTGCAAACTCCACTATTTGGGGCAACAGTTTCCTTCCAACGGGTCCAAGTTTCGCACAGAAAAGTATCGCCCTAAAATGCACTGGTTCATCCGTAATCCATATTCTCATCATATCAAATCTCTTATTACATCCTGAACCACTATTCGGCACTTCAATTTCAAAGGTGCTTCACTACAAATGTTGCCATCCACCTGGTTGGGTATGGTCAAACATTCCTCCCATCTTTATTCATTTGTCCTAGCTAAGGACGCTTCAGTCCCACTGGAATTGTGCAATGTAATCCTTGAAATCATCAATCTCTTGCTTCATCCTATTGGTCCTGTGCTTTATCTTCATCATCTCTGCATGCATCCTACTCAGGCATTCCTGAGTTCAACTTCATTCTCCATGTAGGGATAACCCTTGTAAACTGCAGCTCCTTCCAGGTGAATATGCTTCATCATGTCTTTCAGGATCTTTGGGAAATCCTGATCGCTAGTCAAGGTCATGATGGGTTTCCGGGCCCTTAAGAAAATACTCGTAAAGGGTTGTCATCGGTAGGTAATAGACAGAAGGGATACTCAGGATAAGGTATCTATTTCCTTGGGGAAATGTGGTTGGTTGTCCGAGAAAGGTTTGAGGCCAGCTGGTCCATGGGTTCTAGGTTTTGGTCTGGGTGAGGGGCACTCACAATCATCTAACAACTCATAACATCCCCTTCTTAGATTCCAAAAATATGAACTTCTATTGCTTCTCAAACTATTACAATGTCCTTTCCATAACTCAACTCAACATTGTAATAAAGTGTATTCCACATTTATCTACATGCTTCATCCCAACTTCAAGATCTCAACTACTATGATCAATCTTTCCTCCGGTATGAACCTTCTCTTGGCAAAATGCCTTATTTCCTTGCAGCATAAACTAATGTAATCAGACAAATCTAAGGACTTCATGGTGACTATCCTGGTTCACTGGGTTCTTCGCTTCCTGGTTGGGCAGATTCTAGCATAATGACCTAAATCCTTGCACCGGTAACATGTGATGTGACTCAGGTCCTTTTCCGCGGAAATTGGGTTCTTCTGGGGACATATGCTCTTTCTCTTCCTCGACTTCTTCGTTCCTATCAATTCTTGTATCTTTTGTGAATGAAACTCCACTTCTTCTGTCGGGAAGTCTCCCATATACTCTTGGCTTTCCTTCGTGCAGTGCTGTGAAAAATGTCCTTCGTCTCCACATGAATTGCAGGCACGGGAGTAAAATCTATTTAGGCCTTCTCCATCAGGGTCGTTAATATATTCCTCCATCGCGGATTCCTTTAAGGTTTCCTCGAGGACTTCTTTCATTGCTTCTTTCTTCTACTGGATAGTTCGTTCTACTATGGGGTAAATGTGACACTAGGCAGGATAGTGGGTAGTCCCTTCACAGAAGAAACAAGTAATCTGCCTAGTTGGGCATTCTTCATCTAGGTGACTTCCTTCACAATTAGGGCATTCATCCTTGTGCTCCTTTTGGGTGTGTCCTATTTCTCCAAGAATCCTGTAGGCACAAGGCTTCTTCTTCGGATTGTCACCATGCTCTCGGATGAGACGGGATCTTAACAGAGTCTTCTTGAATTCCTCCCAACTTTCTGCTCCATTACATCCTTGTATGGCTTGATGCATCTTCCACCATGTTGCATCACTTTTTGTGAAGTACTGAAGAGCGTATTGAACCTCATACTTCCTCGCAACCAAATATTTCCTGAAGTGATCCTCCATGTTTTGTAACCATAGCTCTGCCTCTGGCTGGGTCATTGGTCCAGAGACTTCAAGTCTATCTTCAATCATCCTCTATTGGGTCCAAGGGTTTTGGGGTGAGATTCGGAATGTGGGGAGAGAGACACTCAATACAAACAATAGTTTTGAAAAGACAGGTTTGATTTTGTGGCCTTCGGAAAACATCAAACAAATGACGGCTCACAATCATCGCATCTAATGTAAGTACATAATAGGGGTTTGGTCTTCTAAAGATCAATATCTATTCAAAGTCGTCAACTCTTCAAACCTTCGGAGTATCCACTGTTGTAGCTTCAACACTTCTTATTTTATAGTGAAATCCTCTTTACTCCGAAGTGGTCAAATTGGGAGAGGGTATGGTCGAACTATTTAAAGTAAAAGGGAACATTTGACAAAGCTTGGAAAAGAAAAGAGATAAAGAATCCTTCTTGAAAAGAAAGTTTTTAGAGAAATCCTTTCCTATGGGCTGCCTAGTTTGTAGGGTCACGTCCTACAATCAACATGTGCTTTGATACCATGTTGTAGCGACGCGACCCAAATGGATCAAGTCTCTGTGCTTAAGTGTCATCCCTGGATCGGTATGCTGACACACACAGTACTCGAGGATTTATAACAGAGGTAAATCACATGTATCAAGTAACGTAAATACTATTACCTCAATGAATCATAGCGGAAGCAACAAAGGTTGTGGAGTTCCATCAACACCAAAGGCAAAGTTGAGTGTAGACAGCGCAACCCTAACGTAACACTTACTCGTCAAATAATTCCTGCAACATGAGACGTTGCAGCCATGTAGGTTAGTACATTGAATGTACTCGCAAGAACACACTGTAATGATAATGATGAACAACGCCTACAACTACATGCATATTTGGCTGGTGGAGGCTGTAAGGTTGTTTTTGCATAAACCTAATTTTTCCCTACCACAAAGGAATGCATTTTATTTAACTACTTTGTTAAATTTACATCGTGAACAATTGAGAATGGTACCCCCATCTCAATCCCAAACCAAAGTCATTAGTAACCCAACAAATTAATTAAATAGAGTGTTGAGTTTAACAAATAATCCACTTCTAGATACTCAAAGATGTCCATAACCATGGACACGGCTACTCATGAATAGTTTCTACACTCTGCAGAGGTTTGTGCACTTTTCCCCAAAAGACTCGGTCGCCTCCGTTTAATTTCTCGCACTGCATGGTGTTTGAGAAACGGATGATCGAGACACAGTCTTTTAGAAGCATTAACTCTTTACCCCTGGTAGACCGGTACACCTACATTCGCTACATCTTCTAGTGTACCACTGAAAGAGGTGACACAACATACTCAACCATAGCAGATCCCATAATGGCTTGTGGCTGCACATGGAAGTTTCTAGGCATGAAAATATCATATGATGCCTTTGAGCATGGGTGGTTTTCCAATAGGGTGATCACACGGTTCCTCCGGGATCCCCTAGGACAACACTGGTTTCTCCATGTGCCCGGCAACCACTGGGTGCTCCAGGGTGCCACAACCAATCCACCCAGATGTGTGTTAAAATTCCACCTTAAAGTTTCCCTTAAACATCACTCTCACATCTTTCATGAAACTCTCATACCAATCCACGTCTACGAGCATGGCTAAGCAATAAGTAACAAAGCGTATACCCCCCCCCCTTGGTTGATCTCAAGTCATTGGGTTCCTACCTCATGAACTACAAAGCATCATATTATGTAACCAGTCCTACTCATGCACGTGTTTGAGGGTATAACTAATGCAATGAAAACTGGGTATTTGGAAAGTATGATCAAAGTCTGAACTTGCCTTGTACTTACGATGTAGATGATTCGCACTCAGAACTCGTGATAGATCTACTCGTCACACTCCGTTCAATCTATCGTAAGCAAACAATAGTAACCACACGTAAGCAATCACTCAGAAGATCGGAAAGAATGGAGGAAACACTTTGGAAAACTTTGAAAACAAGTGAATAACTCTTGCAAAAGAAAACTATTTCTAATAGTACCAAAATTAAGAGAATTTGTCCTTATCAGAAATTTTAGGTCAAGAGCTTCGATTTGCAACAAGAATCAACGAAATTGGAGTTACGAAACCCAAGTTATAATCAAACGAAGTTCAAATTCAAATCTGGTTGCATTCAAATTTTAAAACTTTCAAAAACATGATTAAGTTGTTTTACTGGAAAAGGGGAACATAACGAGGATGTGGGCGTTGGTTTCATTGGATTTGGACCAACGAGTAAAAAGTTGTGGCCATTTGAAGTTCAGGGGCTAAATTGTAAAATAATTCACAGATAGGTCCCTGGCCGAAAACTAAATGAAAAAGAAATAGGTTAAAAAGCGAACGCTCGCTTTCTAAACCTAACTAGTGAACGTTCACTGAATAGATCTATACCTAATAAAAAAGAGATAAAACCTAACTAAAAGAAAAACCGGGGCGGGGTGGCAGTTTTACCGATCTGGGGAAAAAGATGAGCGGGTCGGGCGGAATGGACCAGGGCGGATCGGGTCAATCTGCCCGGGGCGGACCCGGCGTGGCGGCGCTCCGGCGAGCAGCGCGGCTGGGGCGAGCTGCGCAAGAGTGGGGCGAGGCGAGGAGGGGCGAGGGGCGCACGGGGTGGAGGCGCGGTGGAGTGTAGCGCAGACGGAGTGAGGCTGGCGGCGAGGGCAGCAGCAGCAAGCAGCGGCGGCGAGCACAGCGGTGGCGGCGGCGAGAAGTGCGCGGCGGCGGCAGTTGCAGGCGAGAGCAGAGGAGGCGAGGGCGGGGCTATTTATGGAGGGGAGAGGCGGCGGCGTTGCGTGGAGGAGGGGCAAGGAGGAGGCAGTGGCGGGGCGTGTCCGGTCCGGACACGGACGTCGAGGCGGCGCCGTCGTCGGGACGGCTCGGGACTCTGTCCAGAGTTCAGGGGTGAGCGGGGCAGGCTGGCTGGGCCGCGGCCTGGTTGGCAGCTGGGCCGGCCCAGTCGGTCGGGAAGAGAGAGAGAGAGATTTTTTTAAGACACACAGGAAAATCAAAACACAAACAAATAAAATAATAAACTAATATAGGCATATAATATATCAAAATTTTCAGAAAAACAAACTCTAGAAGATGAACAATTTTCTACAGTCAAATAAAATGCTCACAAAATTAAATAAATCAATAGGTGCTACTGTTCCAATAAAATCCAACAAAAAATATTTAAAAATGCCAAAATGACTTCAAATTTATTACTCTCCAATTTTCTACTGTAGGGAATCATGTTACCCTATTTTCAATATATTTTATTTTTGGAGAAAAATAATTTGAATAAAACCCAATAACTCAAATTTTTAAAATAAGATTCAAAAATACTTCAAAGGAACTTCCAACTCATATTTCTTATAATTTGAAGAAGTCATTTTGTCTTCTCTCGAGAAAATCATTGAGTTGCTTAAAGTTTCTGAATTTGAAATATTTCGAGGATGAAATTCAAAATCCTTTCAAAACCCTTTTTCATTTAATAAATGGAAGAAGTCATATTATTTTCATTCCAGGGTTTTGTGATGAAAAGAATTTGAATTCCTGGAGAACATAAATGCAAAGTGAAAGTTTGGGAAAGTCATTTCATTCCCTCTCATTAAACTTTCATAAGTTTCAAAGTTCACTCAATTTCACGCAAGCACATCACACAAGAAATAAAAACTATCTAATTATAATAACATTCTAAAATTTTGAATTTTGGGATGTTACACTTCTGTGCTTACTTGTTTTGATTTTTCAGGTCGCCGATCTCATTGGCGCTGGCAACAACTGAGGCCGCGTCCCCCGAGGGTGCCGGGTTCCGGAGGAGCCGGTCCGGCACTGTCGATCGGGGCGAGGAGGAGGGGTGGGCGGATCCGGACTTGGTTTGGATCCATCCGACACGGAAGGCCGTTGATACGTCTCAAACGTATCTACTTTTCCAAACACTTTTGCTATTGTTTTGACCTCATTCTTGCATGATTTGAACTAAACTAACCCGGACTGACACTGTTTTCAGCAGAGCTGCCTGTATAGTTTTATTGTGTGCAGGAAAACGGATTTTTAGGTGTCTCAGAAAATTCCAAGAAAAATCACAGAAAATCCACGCACCCGAAGGGCCCTTGTGCCAGAAGAGGGGCCAGAGGGGAGCCAGGGGGGCCCAGGCGCCCTGGTGGCGCGGCCCCACCCCTGACCGTGCCGGGAGGCCGCCTGGGCAGGTCCTTCCCCCTCTGGTGCCCTACTTTGACCCGTATTTATCCCCGTGACGAGAAAACCCCAAAACAGAAGTCGTTTTTCCAGTTTCCGTCGCGGAGCCGCCGCCACCCTCTGTTCTTCTTCGGGAGGGCTAATCTGGAGGCTGATTTGGCCTCCGGAGAGGGGAGATCGTCGCCATCGTCATCATCATCACCACTCCATCCTCCCTCCATGGCTTATCCTTCCATGTGTGAGTAATTCCCTGTTGTAGGCAAAGGGGATGGTAGGTTTGGATGAGTTAGATCATGTAATAGTTTATCAGGTTGTTGGGGGCATGTTGCCTATCATCTACTATGGTGTTTATCATCTTTGCTTCAACTTGTTGCTCTTAATGCTTGTCACTTAGGGCCCGAGTGCCATGATTTCAGATCTGAACCATATGTGTTTGCATGAATACATTTGTGTTCTTGATCCTATCTATGAGTTGTTTGCACCTATTACGGTCCGGAACCGGCGATCCCAAAGGTGACAGGTTGGGACACCAAAGGGGATTGTCCATAATTTGAGGATTACATGTATCCATTGAGTTTATTGCTTTGTTCCGGTGCTCTTTGACAGGAGCACCTTAATCTCCATAAGTTCCTTTTGGCCCCGTTCGTAGCGGGATGGTAGGACAAAAGATGTTGTGCAAGTTCTTATTGCAAGCACGTACAACTACCTGTGAGATACATGCCTAATGTTTGATATTTTCTTAGATGATCATTACTTTTCTGTGTGCCTTGCCCCAAGTTAGGTTCATGATATATCTCATCCATGCAGCGCCCAACCATCCATCTCCCTAGCCTACAGTGTTTCAATCCTGCTGGTTATTAGTTGTTACTTTTGCTGTTTACTTTTGCCGTTTACTTTTGCTGTTTACTTTTGCTGTCACCACCATCACTATCATATCACTGTTACCACTTATCTTTTGTTGCAAGTAAGTATATTTCAGGTGCGGTTGAATTGACAACTCAACTGTCAAAGCTTATAAATACTCTTTGGCTCCCCGTGTGTCGAATCTATAAATTGGGTTATTCTTACCCGCAAAGACTATCTCGATCCCTTACGGTTGAGGGTTATCAAGTACCGTTTTCTGGCGCCGTTGCCGGGGAGCATAGCGATATTTACAAGTCTACTTGAAGTATCCTACCTGCTGCACTTCATCCGCTATGGGTAAGAAAGGAGACCCCAAGGTTCCGATCTTACTATCCACTACAAGAAGAGGTATTGTTCTGAACACTAGTGCTACACTTGATTCACCTTCTGTTATTAGTAAGTTTGCCTCACCGCCACCACATGATGCTTCTACTGAATCTGTTACTATGTCCGATACTTTTGATGATGCCTCTACTACTCTTGATGATATTGGTTCACTTGGTTATGCTCTTGAGAAACAGATCGCTGCTGCTACAAAAAAATATGGAATTGAAATTCCTGTTACTCGCTACCCCATTGGTGGAACTTATGATTATCCTGATTTGAGTAAACTCAAGGAGAGACTCCTTGATTATGATTACATTATGTTTGATGATGATTTATGCATGGAACTGACAGAGTTTGCTGACTCTGACCCTGAAGCTATTAAGAAGCTGCTTGAAAAACACTCCTTGAAGAACAAGACTGTTCCTGATCCTGAATTTGCTACATCTCCTATATGCATCAATGATCCTGATTATGATTTCTCTGTTGATCTTTCACTTATATCTATGGTTGAAGCTGACCCCTTTTATGGCAGATAAAATGATGATGCTATTGCACACCTGACCAAACTCACTGAGTTGGGTGGCTTGTTTACCACGGATGAGAAGATACAAAACTTTTATGTGACTAAGCTTCTTCCTTTCTCTTTAAAGGAAGGTGCTAAAACATGGTATGATGCACTACCATGTGGTTCCATTAAGAATCCTCAAGACTTAGCTCACTCTTTTGTTGATAAGTACTTTCCTACTCATATGCAACATGCTGCTTTACAAAGAATTTATAACTTTAAACAGTTGCAGGATGAGCACCTCCCTAAAGCTTGGGGGAGGTACTGTAGTCTGATCCAGGCTAGACCAGGACATGGAGTCCCTAAGAATGAATTAATCGATATATTTTATGCTGGTCTAACTGATGAATCCAGGTCCTATTTGGATAGTTGTGCTGGTTGTGTTTTCAGGAAAAGAACACCGGACGATGCAGAAGAATTGATGGGCAGGATTGCCAAAAACCATGAAGATTGGTCCGTCCCTGGACCACCTCCACCACCAAAGAAGAGGGGCATGTTTGTTCTAATCCCCGAAGATATGCGAGAAGCAAAGAAGTCTATTAAAGAGAAGGGTATTAAAACTGAAGACGTGAAGAATCTACCCCTATTGAGAAGTTGTGTGAGCCTACCACTCACTCTCCTATGGTAGAGGTACACTCTCTTTTAGATTTCAACGCAAGTGACATCCCTCATGGTAAGCCTCCTGATCAATGTTTAGATGATCTTGATAATTTTATTATGAAGCAAAGTCATTTTAATGAGAGGATACAAAGTCAATTGCATGATAATTCCCTTGCTATCAAAAGTTTGCTTGATGTTCTAGGTAGAACAGATAATGATGTTAAATGTCTTGTGAAGCATTTTCATATGGTTCAAACTCAGCTTGAACAAATTTCTAATGTGCAAAAAGATTTGCTTGCTAACAATGCCAAACAAGATGATTTACAGGCCTTCGGGATTAGGACCCGAGGAGGAACTAGCACTCAAGATCCTCTCTATCCAGAGGGGCATCCGAGGAGAATCGAGCAAGATTCTCAAATACAGGAAGAAGAAATTGTTGGCTCTCCAAAGAAGAAGAAGAAGAAACACAAGGAGGCTGACAATTCCAATGATCCTATTATAAGTGAAGAGCCAGATGTTGATCCCAACAGTATATCTACCTCCGATGCTGAGACTGAAGATGATGCCGAACCTGAAGGTAAGGATAAGGAGAAGAATGATCTGCCTGAAGTTCGAGAAGAAGAAGCACCTGACAAACGCAAGAAGTACACTAGAGAAGACTTCGTCGCAAGAAGACATGGGAAGGAAAGAGAACCATGGATACAGAAACCCATGCCCTTTCCAGGTAAGTCTCTCAAATCTAAAGAAGAAGAGCATTACAATAAGTTTTGTGAGTGGATGAAACCTCTTTTTCTTCAAATCCCTTTGACTGATGCTATTAAGTTACCTCCCTATTCAAAATATATGAAAGATATTGTTACTAATAAAAGAAAAGTTCCTAATGAAGCAATATCTACTATGCTTGCTAACTACTCTTTCAGTGGCGAGATTCCTGAGAAGCTTGGTGATCCAGGTATACCCACCATTCCTTGCTCCATAAAGAATAATTTTGTCAAAACTGCTTTATGTGATCTTGGAGCAGGAGTGAGTGTTATGCCTCTCTCTCTTTACAAGAGGCTTTGTTTAGAGAAGCTAATCCCTACATATATCTCTCTTCAGGTGGCTGACAAGTCAACCGCCGTTCCGATAGGTATTTGTGAGGATGTTCCCGTAGAAGTTGCTAATTGTTTGATCCTTACTGATTTTGTCGTGCTTGACATGCCCGAGGATGGGAGCATGTCCATTATTCTTGGTAGACCTTTTCTTAACACCGCAGGTGCTATTATTGATTGCAATAAAGGAAAGGTTACCTTCAATGTGAATGATAAAGAACACACGGTGTATTTTCCAAAGAAGACCGACAAGAGGCATGGCCTCAACTCTATAGAAGATATCGAGACCGTGAAGATTGGAGAATGGGACTGTCCACTACATGTGCACCACAAATACAAAACTATTATGGTGGGGACAATGTCCATTAAAGTAAAGGTGCAATGATCACTTTGTAAGAGGTGGGACTTTTTGCTCTATGTATCGCCGGTTTGTTGGTAAGACTTGATCAACCTTACTAGTGAGCATGTTTTATATAGGTAAAAAGTTGAGCTTGTTATGTTTTCATTTTTTTAAGCTTTTGTTCTCCTTGCTGTACCAAGTGTTTATGTTTTTGAAGCTTCATAATACTAATCACTGCTTTAAGTTTTCAGAAAGTTTTGCAGCTTTTTGAACTTCGAAAAAATTTCAACAGTGAAATTTTCAGAAAAATTCCAGAAAAATAAAAATAAAAATTTCCATGCCGGGAGTGACCCAGAGGCACCTGGGGCTGACTAGGGGGGGCCACCAGTGGCCCAGGCGGCCAGCTGGCGCGGCCTGCCCCCTGGCCGCGCCCATAGGGCGCCTGGGGCCCACAGGTCCCACCTCCAGCCTATCATTCGAGCTGAGATTTTTAACAAATACTCCCTGGTATGTAACTCATCCACCCCTCCAATTAGATTTTTGGTTGGTGGCTTCATTTGTGAGTATTTAGTAGTTCTTGGTGCTGTGTAGATGAGCTTGCATGCATGTGTAGAAATTTATTTTCCAAGTTTTGATGCAAGTTTATGACTTAGGTAAGTGAGTTGAGTAGTTTGCCTTAACCCACTTTGTTTAAATCCTTGTTTTTGTAATTTGCCAAAAAATTCAGAAATGAGTTTGTTAGGAAGGGCAAAGGGGTGGCTTGAGAAGAAGAAGCCCGCACGCTCCGATCGAGTTACTAGAGCCGCAGCTTCACCCTCGACAGCTAGGGTGAGCTACAATGAAGATCATGTGCCCCTAGAGTTGTTGGAAGACACAAGTCCAGCACGTGCTATGATGTTCCCATGTGATGAATTCCTGGAAGCTGTGGGAATTAAGGATGAGTTTTATAATCTTTGTGCTAATGCAGGTCTGACACGGCTCGTCACGTGCCGTGTTACTCAGTATCAAAAACTCACCTCCGGTTTCATTAACAGTTTTAGATATAACCTTGATACTGGTTCTATTGAGTTTAAAATTACAATGATCTTTTGACCTTGCCCTTGGAAAAGTTTTGTGAAATAATAGGTGTGCCAAACGTTGGGCGGACGGCGAAGATGACCTCTTAGCCCTCCGAGCTGAAAACCATCTTCAACTCTCTCTGCAGCATGGGTACGAGGGATATTCATCGGTCAAAAATCTCCAGCATCTTATTCCCTCACCTCAGGTATTTTGCGTATTATGTTGCTAGAGGAGTGTTAGCTCGTGACAACACGAGCAACACTTCTGCGCCGGATATTGCTATCCTAGCAACCACCCTCTCAGGGAGGCTTGATTATAATTTGGGTGCCTTAATTGCTCGACGCCTTGCTATGAACGGTAACAGGGGAGATTTATTTGGTGGCGTTTATGCCACACTTATCTTAGAACATCTTAAAGGCACCCCACACCCTGATGATAAGCCTTTTACTTATTTAAGTTTTGATCTTGCTGCTATGAAAAGGCATAAGTTTGTTACCATGACTTATGAGTTTGGTAACCTTGTTTATATCTTGCGTTTCGGAACTACCGCGGAACGCAAGATCCGTCTACCTGCACCTCTTTTGTTTGATTTTTCTCGCAGGAACGGATGGTCCTTTGATGTTATCCAGTTCGATGAGTTCATGGTCCAGCATCAGTTTCATAACCCCATGGAGGGGGTTGTGCCCGACGAGGAGGAGCACGGTGAGTTACCACCTTTTCAGGGGGAGACCGTCACCCAGTTTGGTGAAGGGTCTTCCTCTGCTTGGAGTACGGACCCTTCTTCGTGGGAGGATCCGAGGAGTTCGGTGTACGCGTCGGAATCCTT